>JACYFF010031954.1:65556158-65569006 GCA_017589665.1 Selenicereus undatus | reverse complement strand
ATCGTACTTCCGATCTCATATATATATATATATATATAGACATGTACATATATGGCTTCCATCTTCTTTTTTCTCATATTTCTTTCCTGCTATTCAATCATCATCCCAACCAATTTGAAACCGGGAAAGCGCCGATTTGGATGCCAATTTAGGAAATCCGGTAGACTTGCAACCAAAGGGGAAAATCAAACTTCTTTTTTCTTTCCCCTGGTAGGATGATATTGAATGTGACTCCGTAGACCTTTCAGGACGGTCTTCTACGACCTCCCCGATAGAATTGAACACTCATTTATGAGTTTCTAGCTTTCCGGATTCTGTGTTGATATTCCGAATATGGCATACCAACCGTTTACTTACTTACTAGAATGAAATAAGGGAAAAGAAATGGGATCTACTATCGTAGGTAACGTTTGAAATCACTGATGTCCAGTTCAATCGGAGTAGCTTCCATCCTCGGAACCTCTGAGTCTATGTTCCGAAGCAAGCCAGCTGGTTCGTTTACCGTAACTTTTCTTTAGGGGGTAGGACGTTAGGCAAAGGGGGAATTGGGTTCAAATCAAATAGGTCCCTGGCCGCTTTATTCCCCACAATCACACGGACTTGGAACTTGATGCTCACTACAAATCTGATCAACAATGCTTTCTCTAACAACCTTAACAATCAACCCTAAATCTTGGGAGCAAAGAGGTCTATATCATACTCATTTATACGCACAAGGTGCGGCATCAGCCGGAACACGACCCTCAAACAAACAAAGATAGGCGTGTCAGGAAAGAATGTGAAGTCACCCCTATTTCGCTGTCCAGGGAGCTGTTGACTAATGACCTAAAAAATGAGTGACGTTTGGGAAGCATAAGCCCCGTACCGACTTATTGGGATCCGTCGCATACAGACCGTCAAGATGGTTGTCATACTGTCCATTGTCGTCACCTCAACTTGGCATTGGACTCGAGCCGGCTTCGTTTGATTGACCGTTCGAAGTCTTATCCGGTACAACTAATCAGAACCACCAGGCAACATGAACCTCACTCTATCATAAACAGCAAAAAAGCTGCTAAGCGCAACCTCACGGGCCGTCCCCTCCGCCTTCTTCTCCTTCGACTACCTCTCCTCTATTTTCAAGGTAAAGGCCCACCAGAAGGAGGCGGCGGATGCTTTCATGAATGAATGTGGTAAACCAATCAATCTTTTCTTTCCATATCGGGGACAGGGAAGCCGCCCAACTAACTCGATTTCAACAAGAAAAAAGAGGGCGCTCTTCATCTATGGAGCTCCTCGCTCTCCCCCTCGATTTTCAAAAGTAAAAAAAATTAACGGCACCGAGAGTGAATGAACTACCCGAGTAGAAAGGTTCTATAGAGCTCTCACCCCCCCCTCTATATATATATATATATATATATATATATATATTATATATATATATATATGTATGTACATATGTGTGTGTGTGTGTGTATATATATACATACATATATATATATATATATATATATATATATATATATATATATATATATACACACATATATGTATATATGTATGTGTGTGTGTGTGTGTGTGTGTGTGTGTGTGTGTGTGTGTGTATATATATGTGATTTGGGAAAAACACAGATATTGCCTCTTGGGCCTGGCCCAGGGATCTGCCTAATCACCTAGGCCCATATACAGGCTAAGAATCCTTAGGAATGTCAGCCTATACTCACCCGCAAGGTCACACTCCAAGGGGCCCAAGACGTAACCCTCAAGGCCTGCCTAGGGCCCAACGACCCTAGGATCGGGAATTTACTTGGCCTATTCCAGTAAAATTACCATCTTACCCTTTTTTGTCGAAAAGGGGGGTTATAAATAGTGACCTACCTTCTCGAAAAAAGGGGGGGAAAACAGTGAACTTTGACTATCATTTACGCTTTTTGGAAACAGATCACTGACTTGACCGTCGGAGAGGCGATCCCCGGACCACATCCCAGGGGTGGCCCTTTTTGCAGGTCGGAGCATAAAGAGACAAGGGAGATGACGTGTTGATCACCAGTTGTCAGATAAACCCGTTCTCTCGCCCCACGTCACTAACATAATGACAAACCCGATTCCTGCCGGAATCAAATTGGCGCCGTCTGTGGGAAGAGAGCGGTAGCGATGGTAGTCAGCGATGCGACACGGGCGCGGACGCGCAGAGAAAACGCACTAGCCGTGGGACCTTCTGCGCCACCCGCGGTTGAGGATGCCAGCGAGAGTTCTAGGGCAGGCCCTCGGCCAGGGGGGGCCTTGCAACAAGAACCTCAAGCTTACATTACAATGGACGCACTCAAAGGGCTCATGTCCACCATGACGGACGCTATCACGAAACAGGTCACCGAGCAGGTCCAGAGGGCTCTGGAGATGAACGACACAAGAAACCCTTCCAACCCTCCTGGGCACCTTAAGCCACGGGCCGAGTCTCCCCGGGAGGAACTAGGGTCCCTGCGCTCACAGGGCCACGCCCGTGAGGGGAGGTCGCACCAAATCAACCGACTCCAAGACGAACGGCAAAAAGACCGTACTACACCTGATGTCGCATGTCGATCCGAGCGTGAACGCACCGTAGCTTCCGTTACCGCCTCAACTCCTTACGCCACTCACTCTCGGCAATCCGGTTGGCTTCAGGAGCAGGAGCAGACCTCCCGACTCACACGCGATAAGTCACGCGGTCGCCGCCGTAGCCCGGAGCGTCGCAGTAACCCAGGCCTAGCGTGGAGTCAACCGGTGAGGGAGGCAGGCGGCCATGAGTTCCGCATGAGGGACCGCTCCCCGCATCGCGGGTTACAGCCCATCGGGGACACGAGAAGTCCTTCTATGGTGGAGGTCGAACGGCACCTCGGTACTCCCATCAAAGTATCGGGAACGGCCGCCTGCTTAGTCGCCCCCTCTTTTTCAACCCCTTTCTGCCCAGAGATCGTGAACGCCCCAAGATGCGAAAAAGTGAAGATGCCAATGGTTGATCTATACGATGGAACGGGGGACCCAGAGGAGCACATGGGGGTCTACAAAGCTCAAATGTATGTCCAAGATGTGGACGATGCCTCTTATTGCCGCTACTTCCCCGCCACCTTAAAGGGGGTAGCGCAGTCTTGGTTCAACGGTCTGCCCCAGGGGAGCGTAGCCTGTTTTTAGGACCTAGCCGAAAAATTCGTTGGTCAGTTTATTGCAAGTCGCAAGGAACGGCGAACTAGCATCCACCTGTCAAAAATCAAGCAGGGGCCGCAGGAATCCCTTGCCGAGTTCGTCAGACGGTTCCATCAGGAGGCGGTCCTAATCCCGGAATTGGAAGATGGTGTAGCGTACACCTCTTTTCTGAACGGTCTCAAGAGCGGACGTTTTAAGTTCTCTTTGGCGGAACAGAAGGAAACCACTTTAGCTGAAGCATTGAGAAAGGCCGCGGACTTCATCCGCGCCACTGAAATCTGCGCCGAGGGTTCGGACGCCCCCAAGAAGACGAAGGCTCCGGGGGATAGGGGTTTCACTCGCGGTGAAAGGAACCCCGCTCCCCGGGACAGAAGGCAGCCAGTGGAGACTCTAGATGCCCGATTCACCACTGACGCGAGGAATATCTTCATGGAGGTACGAGGGCATCCGATGCTGCGTCGGCCGCCTCCGATGACTATGGCCCCCCAGCCGCAGAACGCACAGAAATATTGTGAATTCCACGAACAAAGCGGCCACACCACGACCGAATGCAGAGAGCTGAAGAAAGCTCTCCATGAGCTCGCAGACAAAGGGCAAATCGATCGCTTTCTAAAAAAGGAGTCGCGCCTGCTTCGGCAGGAACAAAACCCCGAGCCACCCCAGCCGCGGGATGATGAGTGCTCGACGGAAATTGTGGCAACCATCGCGGGCGGCCACATGACGGATCTGACGCGGTCGGCATGGAAGGCACAGCTTAGGAGCGCACAACAGGTGCTCACCATGGAACAGAAGTCTGGCCTCGCGGCACCCACCATGGTCTTTGGGGGCAAGGATGCCCCACGGTTAGCTACCCCCCACAACGATCCATTGGTGGTTGAAATGAAGATTGCAAATGCGGTCATGCGCCGTATCCTCGTAGACACCGGCAGCTCCGTGGACATCATAACGAGGGAATGCCTCCAAAAACTTTCCCACCCAGGGCGCGAGGTTGTTCCCATTACGACTCCTGTTTTGGGGTTTGGAGGACAAGAGGTGAATCCCGCTGGGACCGTTCGCCTACCGGTGTGATTCGAGGACAAGACGCGTTTCCGAAGTTTGGAAGTCGATTTTCTTATGGTCGATGTACCTACGGCATACAATGTGATTCTCGGACGGCCTACGCTCCATAGGGTTAAGGCCGTAGTCGCTCCCTATCTCCTCCGGCTCCAGTTCGAGACCGACGACGGAGCCATAGGAGAGCTCCGAGGGGATCAGCGGACAGCACGGGATTGTTACCTGGTCAGCATAAAGCCCCTCATCGAACGACCCCAGGAGCGCGAGGTCACAGGACCACTCGCAACAGCAAAGAGGGTCAAGGAAAGTCCTGCCGCAACGGGTCCCGAGACCTTGGTAATTCACTCCGTCTCCGTTGAACTTCTGCGACATCGGCCAGAGGTTGAAGACGAGGTCGAGCATATACACTTGGAAGAAGAGCGGCCAGAGCGCACGGTACAGCTTGGGTGCGGTATTGCCGACCCAGAGCGTCAACCCCTCGTCTGCCTCCTGCAAGAATACAAGGACATTTTTGTTTTTGGCCCCGGTGAGATGCCCGACATAGCTGCCACAGTAATGGAGCAACACTTGAATGCCGATCCTAGGCACAAACCGGTCGTTCAGAAGAAGCGCCACATGGGCTCCGAGCGCGCGGCCGCGGCGAACAAGGAAGTCCAGAAGCTACTAGAGGTCGGCTTCATCAGAGAATGCCAGTACCCAGAATGGGTTTCAAATGTGGTATTGGTAAACAAGCCCAATGGCGCATGGAGAATGTGTGTGGATTTTACGGACCTGAACAAGGCCTGCCCGAAGGATAGTTACCCCCTGCCAAAAATCGACAAACTGGTGGACGCTACGGCCGACCACGCCCTGCTTAGCTTCATGGATGCCTTCTCAGGGTACCACCAGATACCTCTCTGTCCCGAAGACCAGGAAAGGACGGCGTTCATAACCGACCGAGGCCTCCACTGCTATAAAGTCATGCCTTTTGGCCTAAAGAATGCAGGGGCCACTTACCAACGTCTCGTCAACAAGCTGTTCGAACCGCTAATCGGACGGACCATGGAAGTATATGTGGACGATATGATCGTCAAGAGCAAGCTCCAGAGTGACCACCCAACCGATTTACGGAAAACATTCGAGATTCTCCGAGCGTTCAACATGAAGCTCAACCCAAAAAAGTGCGTCTTCGGGGTGCGGTCAGGAAAGTTTCTTGGCTTCATGATCAGTCATCGCGGTATAGAAGCAAATCCGGACAAGGTCCAGGTCGTCCTGGATATGCAACCCCCCAGAACCATACGGGAAGTTCAGTGCTTGACAGGTTGCGTAGCTGCCCTCGGACGTTTCATGTCTCGCTCAGCCGACCGGTGCCAGCCTTTCTTCCGTGTTCTATGCCAGCAGGATAATTTCCAATGGGATGAGAAGGCCGACGAGGCCTTTCAAGCGCTAAAGTCGTACTTAGCTCGACTACAACAGATTGCTAGTCCCACAGAGGGGGAAGTGTTGACTTTGTACTTGGCCATTTCAGAACAAGCGGTCAGCGCGGTCTTGGTGGCCGAGCGAGTACGAGAGCAGGTACCAGTGTCTTACGTAAGTCATGCCTTAGCAGGCGCAGAAGTAAACTACCCCCTCATTGAAAAGTTCGCCTACGCCTTGGTGATGGCCAGTCGAAAGCTGCGGCCTTACTTCGAGACCCCTAAAATCTTGGTCCTAACCGACCAACCCCTCAGAAGCGTCCTGCAGAGGCTGGATGCGTCAGGCCGCCTCCTGAAATGGGGTGTGGAGCTCTCGCGCTACGACCTGGCCTTCGAACCCCGGCGAGCCATCAAAGCGCAAGCGTTGGCCGACTTCTTCGCCGAATGTAAGGCACCTGTGGGGAAAAACTCCCAACCGCGCCCATGGAACTTGTACGTCGATGGCTCCTCCACTAAGGAGGGTAGCGGGGCCGATCTCATTGTGGAAAGCCCATCCGGAGCATGCCACGAGCACGCCCTCAAGTTCATGTTCAAGGCGTCCAACAACGAGGCAGAATATGAGGCCCTCATTGCGGGAATAGAACTCTGTCACACCGCAGGGGCTGATCACGTCCAGGCGTTCTCGGACTCGCAACTCGTCGTTAGTCAGCTCAACGGAGATTATGAAGCAAAGGACGAGATTATGGCCGCATACGTCAGGAGGGTTCGTGAGGCCACCAAGCTGCTCAAGCACTTTGTCATCACGCACATCCCTCGCTCAGAGAACCGGCAGGCAGATGCCCTGTCCAAGCTAGCGAGTTCATCTGATGACGACCGGCCAAAGAACATTCAGTGGGAAACCTTGATGGGTAGGAGTATCGACTTGCATGAGGTGGCATGGCTAGACCGGAGTTCCACGTGTATGGAACCTATTCGTGCATATCTCGCTGATGGCATGTTGCCCACAGATACCAAAGAAGCAGAGAATATCAAGAGGCGGTCAAATTGGTTCGTGTTGTACGAAGGAATTCTCTACAAGCGTTCCTTTGCCCGACCCCTTCTGAGGTGCCTACCCCCAGCGGAGGGAAGGCAAATTCTGGAAGAGTTGCATCAGGGCATCTGTAGCTCGCACCTCGGCGGGCGGGCGCTCGCCGTAACGGCTCTCCGCACCGACTACTACTGGCCCAGTATACGGGAAGATGCAATGACGCTAGTCCGGACCTGTGACAAATGCCAACGGTTCGGGCCCGTTCAGCGCGTCCCCTCCACTCTCATGACACCGATTGTCAGCCCCCTACCGTTCGCCACCTGGGGCATGGACATCCTTGGACCATTTCCCAGGGCCACGGGCCAGCGCAAATACCTATTTGTGGCAGTAGACTACTTCACCAAGTGGGTCGAAGCTGAGGCCGTCGCCTCCATTACCACCGCAGAAGTGCGAAAATTTATCTGGCGAAATATTATCACCAGATTCGGCATCGCCCGCACAATGATCTTCGACAACGACCGGCAATTCGATACCAGCAAGCTTACCGATTACCTGAGTAGCTTGGGGTGTCAGGCTCGCTTCACGGCTGTGGCGCATCCCCGGACTAATGGACAGGCCGAGGCAGCCAACAAATCCATCCTCCATGGTATTCAGAAAAAACTCGATGACGCCAAGGGTAACTGGGCGGACGAGCTGCACGGCGTCCTGTGGAACCTCCGCACCACCGAAAAGACTGCCACCGGAGAGACCCCGTTTATGCTCACCTACGGCTCTGAGGCCGTCTTCCCCATGGAGGTGGCCCTTCATACTCATCGACTAACTACATTTCAAGAGGCAGCAAACAACGCCGCTCTACGAGAGGCTCTAGACCTCCTCCCCTCCATCCGCAGCGATTCCATGCTCCGAGAGGCCCTCTATAAACTCCGAATCACACGAATACACAATCGTAAAGTTCGAATGTCACCCATCCGAGTCGCGGATTTGGTACTCAGACCCACGGAGAGCGTTGCCCGTGCAACGGAGCATGGCAAATTGACAGCCAATTGGGAAGGGCCTTACAAGGTCGTCTCGTAAATTCGTCCCAACACATTTCGGCTGGAAACTCTTAACGACACCCCTGTTCCCCGGGCATGGCACAACAGCAATCTGAGGAAATACCACGTTTAAGCTGTAATTCACTCCTTAGTGCTTGGGAATCACTATTCTTGCTGTTTTCTTTGCATTCGGTGTCATGAGCACGGCCTCACGGCCGGTCGCTGCGCTCTTAACCCCTCCAGAGGCTAAGGGCCATCGAGCACGGCCTTTCGGCCAGTCGCTACGCTCTTAACCTCACCAGAGGCTAAGAGCACTCGAGCACGGCCTCACGGCCGGTCGCTACGCTCTTAACCCCTCAAGCGGCTAAGGGCCATCGAGCACAGCCTCATGGCCGGTCACTACGCTCTTAGCCCCTCCTGGGGCTAAGGGCCCTTGAGCACGGCCTCACGGCTGGTCGCTACGCTCTTAACCTCACCAGGGGCTAAGGGCACTCGAGCACGGCCTCACGGCCGGTCGCTGCGCTCTTAACCCCTCAAGGGGCTAAGGGCCATCGAGCACAGCCTCATGGCCGGTCGGTATGCTCTTAGCTCCTCCTGGGGCTAAGGGCCCTTGAGCGCGGCCTCACGGTCGGTCGCTACGCTCTTAACCCCTCCAGAGGCTCAGGGCCATCAAGCACGGCCTTACGGCCGGTCGCTACGCTCTTAACCTCACAAGGGGCTAAGGGCACTCGAGCACGGCCTCACAACCGGTCGTTACGCTCTTAACCCCTCAAGGGGCTAAGGGCCATCGAGCACGGCCTTATGGCCGGTCGCTACACTCTTAGCCCCTCCTGGGGCTAAGGGCCCTTGAGCACGGCCTCATAGCCGGTCGCTACGCTCCTAGCCCCTCCAGGGGCTAAGGGTCATCGAGCACGGCCTTACGGCCGGTCACTACGCTCTTAGCCCCACCAGGGGCTAAGGGCACTCGAGCACGGCCTCACGGCCGGTCGCTACGCTCCTGGACCCACCAGGGGCCAAGGGCCATCGAGCACGGCCTCATGGCCAGTCCCTACGCTCTTAGCCCCTCCTGGGGCTAAGGGCCCTTGAGCACGGCCTCACGGCCGGTCGCTACGCTCCTGGTCCCACTAGGGGCCAAGGGCCATCGAGCACGGCCTCACGGTCGGTCGCTACGCTCTTAGCCCCTCCTGGGGCTAAGGGCCCTTAAGCACGGCCTCACGGCCGGTCGCTACGCTCCTGGCCCCTCCTGGGGCTAAGGGCCATCGAGCACGGCTTCATGGCCGGTCGTTACGCTCTTAACCCCTCCTGGGGCTAAGGGCCGTTAAGCACGGCCTCACGGCCGGCCGCTACGCTCCTGGCCCCACCAGGGGCCAGGGGCCATCGAGCACGGCCTCACGGCCGGTCGCTACGCTGTTAGCCCCTCCTGGGGCTAAGGGCCGTTGACCACGACGTCACGGCCGGTCGCTACGCTCCTGGCCCCACCAGGGGCCAAGGGCCATCGAGCACGGCCTCACGGGCGGTCGCTACGCTCTTAGCCCCTCCAGTGGCTAAGGGCCCTTAAGCTCGGCATCACGGCCGACCGCTACGCTCTTAGCCCCCAGGGGCCAAGGGCCACTGAGCACGACCATGTGCCGGTCGCTACGCTCGGCCCCTCAGCACGGCCATGCGTCGGTCGCTACACTACTAGCCCTTCCAAGGTTGAGGGCTCTTGAGTGCGGTTCTACGGCCGGTCGCTGCACTCTAGGTCCCTTTTGAGGTTAGGGGTCTTTCGCGCGTCTTGCCCTTCTGTGTAAGGGCCACCCTCATGCGAGTAAGTAAAAAACGAGACATACACAAACAAAAGGCCAAGAGAAGCATATCCTTTTTATTAAAACAAACGTTGTCTACAAGTCGGAGCAGAGGCAAATCAAAAATTAAAAGGGCGGGGCAAAATAGACAAGGTAGCGTCGGCTATGCATCAGGCTCATTGTCATCTGCCGGCTCCTCTTCTGAAAGGCCGGCTACCTCCAGAGGATGTGTGGTCTCATCAGCAATGGCCTCGCCCTCAAAAGGAGCGACGAACTCCACTTCGTCCGGGTCGCGGCCCTCAGCAACGGCCCGCTCGCGCTCATCAACATATTTCAGATACGCTTCGAAGTAACGGTCGTCATCAAATTCTCCCGTAAGAGTTAGCAAGACCTTGCGGAGATAGGCCAAGGTATCGGAATGGCCCTTCTGGTAGCCCCGCTCTTGTGCTTTGGTCGTGTCAGCTACAGCCTGTTCCAGCTTCTGCTGCACCTCCTTTTTTGCAGCCTCGCAGGCCGCGAGGTCCGATTGAAGTCGTTCACACCGACGCTGATACCTGGTTACCATCCCCTCTAGGCGTCGGCATTCGGCCACGGCCTTGACACCTCGGGCAAATGCCAATCTCCTCCACAGATACGGGCGGCGGATCCGAGACACCAGGAGCCGACAGATCCCACGATTTAACGATGTCTTGGACAAGGGCAAGGCGAATGGTGGGGTCGACCTTGATGAAGCTCCCTGAGGGACGAGAGGAATGGGTAACACCGGTCGGAGTCGCGGGGGAAGTGCTAGTGCCTCGAGGGGGTGTATGGCGTCTCTGCTCGGTAGCCGCCCGCTCTCCAGAAGACCGGCTTGCGGCCTGAGCATTGACTTCGTTACCAGTTTCCCCGGTCACCTCTTCAGTTCTCGGCTTCTTGCACGGCGGAGGCAGACTTATGGTAGGTCTCTTCCCAAGAGGTCCAAGGGAGGGCGCCTGCAAAAGGTAAAGTTATCTCCTGTGAACGTGAGGGCAACCAACAAAGGGGGTTATATCGTACCTTCCTAGCCTGCTGGACGACGGCAAGTTGCCTCTCCTCCTCCCTCCTGCAGTCGGCGGCAGCAGCCACTTGTTCGGCCGTCACATCCCCGGTTTCAAAGACCGTCAGTCTGGCCCTCGCTTGATCTGCACAAAGATGAACAGGTCAGGTCAGCACAAAACGCGGAACTAAAGCACACCGGGACAATTGAGTACCCTTTGTAAAATTTTTAAGGATCAGAAGACCGGCCGCGGCTAGAAAGAAGTCATTAGCAAAAAATTTTAGTTTCGGCAGCCAGTTCAACGGCTCCCGGTCACTAGACTTGGTCCTTCTCTTCTCTGGACCTCTCACGGCCTCAATAGCCTGACTCATAAATCTTGGGATGGGCCGAGGGCAATCATCTTCACAGATGTAAAACATGAAGTACCGGGCGGTTCGTCGCTCCTCGGCCGTAGGCTCCCCAAATGGATTCCGGACCGGTTTTCCCTCATTCCAGTCAGGGACGTCGCCCCAACCTGACGCCCGGCGCAGGAACAAGAAGTCGTATTTCCAATATCTAACTTTCGATTTCTTTTCTATTGCTGTCATATAGCCCGGTCAGTTATTGAAACAGTACCATCCCAGGTCCCCGGTCTCTTTAGGGGCCCTTTGGACCGTATGTACCAGAATGAACGCGCGCGCCGAGTAGGTCAAACCCCGCAGCTCACATATGGCCACAAATGAGCAGATGTTGTGCCAAGACGTCGGCACAATTTGAGCGGGCGCCAACTCATACTTATTGAGAATATCCTTGATTACTGGATGTAACGGAAACCGAAGGCCATAATCTAGGGCCACTCTGTACACGGCAATACAATTGGCAGGCGGCTCGTTCACTGTGTCGTCCAGCTCGGGCATTACGAAGGAGTACTCGGCCGGCAGGAGGTACTGCTTGTCGAGTGCCGACTTCTTGAGTTTGGAAATTACTCGCGGGTTGGGGAAGTGACTTCCCGGTCCGTCCTGAAGGTCTGAACGGGTTGGAGCCCCGGGAAACTCCAGCCCCTCGGCCACAATCTCTGCTACGGGCGCCGCACGGTGATGACGGGAGCGCCCCGAATCGTCCGGACCTAAAGACTCGGATAAGGAGCTTGTCGATGCCTCCTCGGATGAAGAGCCACACCCCGAGGCCCCACTAGATGAACCAAGTCGAGTGGACGTACTAGAACTGGAGGAGGCAACTCGGGCCTCCACATTAGACTGAGGAAGAGTTGAACAAACATTACCTATCAAGCCCTCGGCCAATAGCTCGTCTGGAGTCCGGATGCGTGGGGTTGACTTCGTCTTCGTCATGCCGCGGACCTGGAAGTCGGGCACAAAGTTAGCAATAGTAACCTCCCACGGATACGTCATCGTCACCTCGGGACTTAAAATACTAGGGGTAGAAGAATGCTCGCAGCTGGACCATGAGGGAGTGCCAGGTTCAAAAATGGGTACGGCATAAGGGACCTTTTTCGGCTCCCTTGGCTTATTCTTTCGGGGGAGTCCAGCCACCACACGGCCATCAATTAGGGCCGGGAGGTTGGGGAGTTGCGGATGCCGGCCCTCCATGAGAGGGCCAACCTGCTCCTCGGAGACGCCCCCACTAGATGTGCAAGATGACATAACATACAAAGAATGCGGCGAAAGGGGCGAGCGTATACCTGTGGATGTCGAGGAAGTAGAGATTTGGTTGGAAGCAGCCAGGCAATCTGGGAAGGAGGGGGGAGGAGAATGTCAGAGCCTCTCTCTCTAGAACCTTTTTTTTCTCTCTCTAATGGGTAGTAGAAGTATGGCACAAATGGTCAAGGCAGTAAGGACCTCATCCTTATATAGAGCCAAGAGGCGGTTCACATACCCCAACGCGCCTCGACAACCGCGCCTCCTCAAAATGCATGCCACATGGCCCCTGCGGGCTAACCACGTCACGAGTAAGTGGAAATTAAGCTAGCCTGACTCCGGTCTTCAAGAAGTCCCTCAAAGGCCAGGCACTATCGCCACGGCTTAAGGGCTCTCCTCAGCACGGCCTAGGCCCCGGATGCCACGGCCACAGTCCCTCCAGGGGTTAAGGGCCATGGAGCACGGCCAAGTGCCGGTCGCTACGCTCTTAGCTTTTCTAGGGGTGAAGGGTTCCTAAGCACGGCCATGTGCCAGTCGCTACGCTCTTAGCCCCCCTAGGGGCTGAGGGCCCTGGAGCACGGCCAAGTGCCGGTCGCTACGCTCTTAGCCTCTGTAGGAGTTAAGGGCCCTGGAGCACAGTCAAGTGCCGGTCGCCACGCCCTTAGCTCCCCTTGGGGCTAAAGGCCCATGAGTACGGCCATGTGCCGGTCGCTACGCTCTTAGCCCCTCTAGGGGTGAAGGGCTCCTA
>JACYFF010031954.1:65479279-65549361 GCA_017589665.1 Selenicereus undatus | reverse complement strand
CATACATATATATACATATATATATATATATGTATATATATGTATGTATGTATGTGTGTATATAAAATTTATATATACATAACCACACACAAAAACACACATCCACACATATATATGTATACATGTGTATGTATCTTTCACACACACGCACACGCATGCATACATATGTATGTGTGCGTGTGTATGTGTATACACACACGCACGCATGCACAAACGTGTATATTTATGTATGTATGTGTGTGTGTGTATGTGTATAAATATATGTGTGTGTGTGTGTGTGTATGTGTGTGTGTGTGTGTGTTTGTATACATACATATATTTATATCTATACGTATATATGTGTATATATATACATATATATATATATATATATATATATATATATATGTATATATACATATATATATAGAGATAGATATGTGTATATATATATATATACATATCTGTGTATATTTATGTATATATATGTGTGTGTGTGTGTGTGTGTGTACACGTATATATTTATGTATATACATGTATGTATATAAACACACACACCGTTATGTCTTAGGACTGAGCAGGACTGGGTACCTGGCCCATTTTGTCGAAAGCAATCCCTATTCGAGAATCGATTGGGACAGATTCCAAGGTCATGGGCCCATCGTCCTTTTCTTGGCCTTTGTTTTTCTATGTTTTGAAACTTCTTGGGAGAAAACCAGACCATCCAGTTTATTAATCGCTACATTTATTTGATTGGATTAGTAATCAACTTGGTAGTAACCAACAATTACTGCTACATTTCCTTAGTTTGTAGCAAATAGCAAGCCCCTAGGGCCACACCTAAAGTTCAAAATCTAAGTTTGGGAATTCGGGGATTAGGAATCAATAGTAGAGTACATCATGCAAACCAAGTCTCAAAGAAATCATAAATTTTAAGGTTACTAGTTCATAACCATAATTAAAAACACGATATCAAACCAACTTCAAGTACAACTTCTAAACAAGGGCAACCAAGAAAAATTCCCAACTTGATAGCTCTACTCGTCCAATCATCCTTGGCGACGTTGGGACCTAAAAAAACTTTAGATTCAATCAAGAAATTCAAAAGAGAAAATTTTAATGAGGAATTTTAAAATGTGAATAAGAGAATGTTACAAAGAACTAGGAAGATACCTCAATAGAAGAGAGTCTCCAATTTGGGCTCCTCTTCAATCACCCATAATTTGATAAATTTGATTTATCTCTCCCTCATCCAATTCTTAATATCAAATTAAAGAAAAAAAAGTTAGAAATCAAAGTTCAACATTAAATAATAACTATGAGATGCAATGACAAATGTAAAGTAAATATAGAATCACTTGTTTGATATTTTTCCATATCGTCCATAAGTTGCTCGACATTAATGCAAATGGTGTATGCGGTCATCCAGTCTTGAGCATGGCTCGAGGTCTCCATCGTTTTGGACCTAAACTACGCAAAATTGATCAAGCAGTTGACAAAATGTACAAAATGCAAACTCACTTAACTTAGTAGAAACAGGCACTACTCAAAATATCCCTTACCATTTCTGCTAGCACCTTATAAGTGTCACTATATCTCTGCCACCACTTCAGGAAATCAAAAGTGTCATCTATCTTTTTGCAAGGAGCATCTAGATAAACATCCAACTCAATTTTCTCAATAACCTCAACACCTTCTTCCTTACCCTCATGCCATTGAGAGTGCAACCCCTTAAAATTACTATTGTTTAAGGACAGTTTTGAGTGATCAACATGAAAAGAGGAAGAAGCACCATCATGATCATCATTTTAGCATTCGCACAAGAAGCACATGAACCGCATAAGCGCTTGAGCACATTGTAGAGATTATTATAAACTCCATCCACCTTGCCAAAGTCATTAGGATAAAGTTCTCTAAAAGAGAATCTTACAAACTTCAACTTATAAACAACTGCAACCAACGCCATAAGATTAGTCTTTGCCCTATCACCATAATAATCATCAAATTTCTTATGCATTTGGAAAGCCATATCTTGAAGGCTAGGAGATGGATCTTTATCCCATTCTAACAATTCAGTAAGTATACTCAACAAGTCATGAAAATACAAATTAATAGTGATGTACAAAGTGCCAGACATCCTGTTAGTAGCTTCATAAAATTGCTCTAAAAACTTGCCAAGACTCTTGCATTTTCACAATCCTTTTAGGTACGAACATTCTCCTTAAGCTCATTCCTAAAATTACAATCATCATTCTTAAATATATCAAAGGCCTTTTTAAATCTCAAAGCCATGTTCAACATAAGGAAAGTAGAATTCCTTCTTGTACACACATCCAAACACTAAGATCCTCAGAAGGGGATCTTAACAACTTCAACACAAGCATCAAACAATGCAAATCTAGTAGGTCAACTTCTATATCTAATACCATAATGAATGCTATGAATGAAAATCCTAACCCTTGCCGAACTATCTCTCATAACCAAATTCAAAAAATAGGCAACACATCTCATATGAAAGAAATCACCCTCTAAAACAAGCTTTATCATGAACATTTTCTTTCACATTACCAATAGCCACATTATTGGAACTTGCATTATCAATAGTTAAAAAAGCAAGCTTATCTTCAATACCACAATTAACAACACAACTCTCCAAAACTTTCCTCATTTGTGTGCATGTATGACTATCCATCAACTTAGAATTTAAGATTCTCTTATAAAAGTTCCACTCGTCATCATTGAAACGTGCAATCAAGCAAAGATAGTTCAAGTTTTGAATAGATGTCCAAAAATCAATTGCAAGAGCAATTCTATATTTGAAACCTTTTAAAGTAATTTTCAAGGTATCTTTTTCACAAAGATAAAACTTTTTACAATCTCTAGCAACAATGAAGCAAGATGGGACATGATGAACAAATTGTGGACAAACAACACTCACAAAACCCCCAAAGCCTTCCTTTTCAACCAAAAAAAAAGAGAGGTGCTCATCAATGATAACTATTTTTGCTAAAGCAAGCCCAATAGCCTTTACATCAAATGACCAACTAGAGAGGTAACAATCTGTGGATCTCTAAACAAGGAAATCTTCTTTTGGTTTTTATCCACATTGTAAGAATACTTAGGATATGATTGAATATGTTTTCTCAAAGTAGAAGTCCCATTATTATGGTTGGCATACAATACCTTCCAACAATATTTGCATTTTGCTTTCTCAATTTTCTTAGTTGTAGGATTGATAATGTCTTCAAAATGCTCCCAATAAATTAACTTGCTCTTGCCACAAGCTTTAATTGAGCCTTGTTAATTTTTGTATTGGTATAGTAAGCGGAACCAGAAGTATCATCACTTCTTTATTCCAAATTTATATAGTCTTCCATTCAAATATTCTTTAAGAGAATAGAAAAACAATGAGTACTTAAAACTATGAAGGTGTTGGAAGCAACAAGAACATAATAAGACCTAGAAAATTGAGGGTCTATTGTATGTTTGTTAGGTGCAATATTAAAGTCGATGTTGTCAGTATAGACTACAGTAAATATGAACAATATCGAAGATTGTGTAATATGAGACCTAAATTACCTTATTTGAGAATGTAAAATTTTAAAAAATTAACGCTAAAAGTCTAATTATAATTTGTCTATAGTCGATTTGGACATTCATGAGGGTTAACTTCTAGAGCATTCACACTTAACAATACTTAGCACCTCGATGTTTATTCTCCTTTGCCTGCCAAACAAATAGGCCCCTCCCTAAAAAGAACCAAACAAAATGAAGAAAGATTGGTATATATAAAAGCCAAGAGAGAAATTCCACAAGAAGTGAGAAAGAAAGGGCTTGGTCTCTACGTGTTTATCAATTATCTCAAGGATTTCACTTTGCACATTAGACACCTCATTAAACTTGGTTGTAGCACTACAAAATTGGACTACAATTTTCTTATGCTTTCATAAAGTGTTCACTTTTGAAGGTTTGCACAAAGTTCATAAACTGACAAGTCTTTACAACAGAAAATCATCAGTCACATATATATCATGCACTACACAAGGTTAAGAAAACAGGCCCGGACTGGCCAGTCAAACCAGTTGGAGCGGGAACTGGTCGGAAATTATTTTAACTCGTTTGGGCCATCTAACTGGGAAAAACCGGCAAAACCCGATTCGACTGGCTGACTCGGTCAGACCAGCCCACCTGTGATTGGACCGGCTTTTCCCAACTTCTTATAAAAACCAAGTTTTTTGTTTTTTTTGGACCATGAAGATTTCGAACGGGGCACAACTCGACCCTTTCAGCCTCTCTCTTGCCAAGCCAAACTCGAAATCCTAAAGATTTCCCAGTCCACTCCTTCGACAGTGGGCACTATGCTCCCTCCTTTCGCCGGTCACCCCTTTCACCGGTCACCAGCCGGCGTACTCGCAAGACTTAAGGTAAGACTCCCTCCTTCTCATTGTGTACTTTCTCACTTTCATATCTCAAGTCTCAAGTCTCAAACTCACATTCTCTCAACTCTCAAACTCTCATTCTCTCAAGTCTCAACCCTCAAGACCGTTGCTGGGTAGAAGGAAGCTACTAAGTACACTTGTTGCTGAGACTGGGCACCTAGGTAGAAACAGAACGAAGCTAGGCAGAACAAGGCACTGCGCAATAGTACTCAGTAGCGTTCAAAGGCTTGCTTCAAACTTCAAAGTTGTAAGCTTGCTTCAATTCAATTGATCGATAAGTTTGATTGCTTGACTATTTGTTAATTTAGATCTTGAAATTTCAATTAACTTTGCTTGCTTCAATTGGTTGGTTCTAACTTCTAAGCATGTAAATTAACTTTGCTTGCTTCAGTTGGTTGGTAAATTTGATTGCTTGGCTAATTGTTAATTTCAATTAAGTTTGAGATTTCAATTAACTTTTCTTGCTTCAATTGGTTAGTTCATGTTTGAACTTTGCATTGTGAAATGTGAAATTGTTCTTGCAATTTACAAATTGTGATCTATACGCTTGTGAATAAGAAAATCATGTAAATAATCACTTAACCTGTAGGAAAGCATGGATTCTAGTTCATCCCCTTCTATTCCAACCCATATTCATCTACTATTAATCCTCAATCAATTCACCAAAAAACTGATCTGGCATGGGCATATGTTATAATGGCTCAATCTAGTGATAGGAAGAAGCTACTTATTTCCAATTTTTATGAAAAAGTAATCAAATGGGGTGGTGTTAATAGGATGAAAATGCATCTAGCTGGACAAAGTGGAAATGTAGCTCGATGTAAAAAGGTGCCTAATGATGTTTGCTTTCAAATGGATGAAAGTTTGAAAGAAATTGCTTAACAAAAATTAGAGCGATAAATGAATAGTGAAGAAGGAAGCCCCTTTAGATCTTCTAGTCTTGAGCAAGAATTTCAAAGGCATAATGAGGGCATTTCAATTAATGAGGGTGGTAGTAGCAATCTCAATGCCAAAAGTTCGTTGGGAAAGACGAAGCAAATTTAGGAATCACTTTATATTTTCCTCAAGTGGTTGTCCCTGGTGCCCAACCTTCAGTCAAGGCAAAATTGCAAAGTCCTGAAAAGTAGAGACAAGTTGATTTGTATGTGGCTCGATTCTTTTATGATTCTTGCATTTCATTTAATTGTGCTCATTCTGTTTACTATCAAGAAATGATTGATGCTATAGCCTCAATTGATTTTGGTTATAAGGGTCCTACTTATGATGCTTTGAAAGTCAAACTTCTAGCAGAATTGAAAAATGAAGTGAAGTTGCTTATTGTCTCTTATAGAAATGTTTAGAATGACACTGGATGCACTATCAAGGGTGACTGATGGACTGATGGTGGACACAGAAGTTTGGTCAATTTTCTTATTTATTGCCCTAAAGGAATTGCCTTCATTAAATCTATTGATGCCTCTGCTATTGTGACTGATACCCAACTCCTTTGCAATCTATTTTCTGAAATTGTTGATATGGTTGGTGCTTCAAATCTTATGCATCTTGTTACTAACAATAGGAGCAATTTAAAAGCTGTTGGGAGGTTGTTGAATGCGAAATATGAAAATATTTGTTGGTATCCATGTGCTGCTCATTGCTTGAATTTGACCTTGTTTCAAAAATGCCTCATGCTGTTGATCTTGCTTAACGTGGATCTCAAGTGACTAAGTTTTTATATAATCATAAATGGTCATTGGATTGGTTAAAAGGAAAAGACCTGGATGGATGGACATATTACGTCCTAGGGATACAAGGTTTTCCACTACATTCATTGCTTTGAAAAGTCTTTATGACCATAAGCTTGATTTGCAAGCTATGGTTACTAGTTTTGAATTTCATGCGTGGAGACCTTCTAGGTCAACAAGAGGCAAAGCAACAAAAGAAATCACCCTAGCCTCTAGGTTTTGGAATGATTGTTTAGTAATTGTGAAAATTGTTAGTCCTCTTATAAGATTGCTTCGTATTGTTGATTCCAATGAGAAGCCGACTTTAGGCTATATTTACGAGCGGATGCATAGAGCACGAAAGGCAACTAAGTAAATTTTTAGGAACAAAAGAGGTTGTATAGGCCTTACACTTGAATTGTGAAGGATAGATGGAATAAGCAATTGCGCAAAAGTATAAATGTTGCTGCTTATTACTTAAATCATGCATTTCAATATGATCAAGATAGGTTTTGCCAAAAGCCTGAGGTTATGGCTGGATTGCTCAATGTTATTGACTCCAAGCTTGGTGGGAGTAGTTCAAAACTTGTTGAAGAGACTAGAATCTTCCATGATTGAGAGAAGGGATTTAGAAGACAATTAGCGTTGACTAGTATCAAGACTACTCGCCCAGGTATACTACTAATTAAATTATTTTCAATTGTTAATAGTTCTTTAGGCCTTGTTTGGTAATCAGTTGTTAGCTGCTAGTTGTTTGTATTAGCTGTTAGCTATTTGGATTAACTGTTTACATTAGCTATTTGAATTAGCTATTTCTAGAAAAAGTGTTTGGTAAAATTAGCTATTTTTAGAAAATATGTTTGGTAAACTTCCATTAATGCCCTTTCTCTAAAATACTTTTCAATTGAATAAGTTTTTATCTAATTGAGCATCTTATTTTATTTTTAAAAAAATTAATATATGTCATATGTACAAATTAGCTTCATCCTTGGAGCTTTATTTTTTTTTATTAATTTAAGTAATTTGTGTTTGTTACTTATTTTCTTTTGTTTTTAATGTTTACTTATTTACATAATGCCTACATCTTATAACCTTTGTTATTTTTAGAGATGCTTATTTTTTTATGAATTGGAGTTAATATGAACTTGCATCTATATTTTTGTCATGAATTGAAATATGTATCGATTTTAAATAATTTAATCTTCATCAACCCAAAAGAAAACTAGGAATAGGATTTATTAATGACAATAGGGAGGTTGGAGATGAAGGTGGGGAGGTCGAGTAGAAGAAATTGAAGATAAAAGTTGTCCAAGATTTAGGCAAGGTAAGAAACTAGGAATAGAGTTTATTAATGGCACGCATGTAATTTTGTTAAACTTTTGGGCAATATTGTAATTTCTACAAGCAGTTATTCCCAAAAGGCTAATAGAAATAGTTGTTTGAAAAAGAGCTGTTTGGGGCAAAATAGCTCTTTCAAACAACTGTTTACCAAACACCTCTTTAATTTTTTGACTTAGTCAAAATAGCTAGTCTCCCCAAACAGCTCTTTTTCTCCTAAACAGTTATGTTACCAAACGCCCCCTTAATATATTAGAGATAACTTAATTTTGAATATGTACGTTTTTATTTATTAACCTTTAATATATTTTCAATTGTTAATAGTTCTTTATTTTGTAATTTTAATGTAGATGAATGGTGGTGAATATTTGGACATGATTGCCCAAATCTCAAAAAATTGGCCATAAAGCTTCTTTGTCAAACTGCATCATCTTCAGGATGTGAGCAGAATTGGAGTGTTTTCGAGCGCATCCACACAAAGAAGAGAAATAGGTTAGAGCATGAAAAGATGAATGATCTTGTCTATGTGCATTATAATCTTCGATTGAAGAATAGGTAAGTTAACTTATTTTTTCATACAATTGTTATTATATTTTTTATGTGTAATGTTTAGAATTTGTCTATTTATATGATATATAATTTATAACAAGAAAAGAACCTATGATCCAATTGATATTGATTGCATAAAGAAAATTGATTTTTGGGTGGTTGAGGATGAACCCCAAAATGACCTAGATTATGATGAGTTAGAAGAAATGCTTCACAATGAATAAGCAACTCAACCTCGTAATGAGCCTAGAGTTGGTATGTAACGAGTAATTTATGTGAACACTAATTACTTTATAAATTTCATAAATTACTAACTCTCATTACTCGTGAATTTTGCAAGTGGATGTTGATGATGATGATGATGATGATGATAATGGTCAAGGTAATGGACCTCGTGATAGTGACGATGTAGATGACTTGATGATGTATCCCGAAGCATTGGATTTATCTTCATTTGGTGATGCTAGAGGGGGGCATACAAGTGGTTGTTGCGATGAATTCGTTTCCAGGGGTGACTAGTTGTGCTACTTTTGTATTGGAGATGGATTGTTCTTTCTTGTTATGTGAACATTTATTTGCCTTTTGTTGTTGACGTTAGCTTTGTGTTTGTCGTACTTGTAGACATCAATTATCGGATTTTCGTTATTGTGTTTGTGGATTGAATGTGTGGAAAACTTTAGCCTTAAATTGATGTTTTTGTCGTATTTTATCGTCATATATAGAACGATGCAGTGAAATTTGAAAAAAAAAATAACAAATATATATATAAAAAATTTCCAGGCTCACCGGGTTGTGCCGGTCTAATCCGAGTTGACGGTAAACCGGGTCAACCTGTCTAATCCCAATCCAAACAGTCCGATTGGTTGAACCATCGACCTACTCGATCGACTGGGTTAATCACCAGGTCGGTTCTCTCAACCTTTGCACTATATGAACGTCGCAAGTTGAACAAAATCAAATTAGTTGAACGTTGAGCAATGTTATGATGAGTGAACAAGAGCAACCCATTAACATAACTCCTATATATGATCATAATGAAGCTCTTTAATAGAGAATCAAAAGTTAATAATTGATGGGTTGAACTCACTAATAGAGAAGGAAAGCCAAAGAAGATAAAGCTATCGGGAAGACAAAAAATCACACCGTCGGTAGAGAAGGCACAACTATGTGCCGAAAAAGACAAAGAAAACACATATGGGTTAGAGGACATAGAGAGGGGCTCAAAACGCACATACATTGAGAGAGAGAAAGGACAATCATCATCGGGATTGCCGAAGAAGACCGAGAAAGCTACCACTGTCGGAGAAGAGATCGGATTTCTGTGAGAGTAAGAGTAAGAGATTCAATGAAATTAGGTGCCAAGTGTGGAGTTGGAGAAGATGACACACTATCACCGGCCTAAGGCAACGCCGCTAAAGAGAGAGCATGCGGAGCCATAGAGAGGTGAATAGCCGAGTGGAGTGACCTTGAGCGTGATGCTTTTCTCAGAAGGTGATTGTAAGGACCGTGACACAGACTCCCTATCGTGGTCCCCTATATGTTTCTTATTACATTGTTGGGTGTGCTTGATTAAGAATTTAATAATTTTTTAATTTCCTAAAAAAACAATATGTGTTTGGGGTAGAAAAGAATAATCAATTTGACTAGGAATTCTTTTGAACCCTTGGCCCAAACAATATTTTGTTGTTTAGGGCAAAGGCTTGAACTATTGATATTGCAGCCAAAGCAAAGACAATGAAAAGGCTCTTGTTCCAAGCAATCAATGTTGCTTGGAGCAGACAACTGAGTTCGTCGTTCAACTGCTTATTTTCCTTCACCCAAATTTTTTTATTTTTAACTCAAAATGATAAATAGAGTTGCCAGCGAGTTCGTAGACAAAGGCACAAAAATAAATTACTTTTTCTCTCAAGCCTTTGAACCGAAGAAACATGGCCTAATAAGAAAATGTTTTCAAAAATCATCGAACAATCCATGGTATGGGGACTACTTGACTCCATTAACATGAACTAGAGGTCTAGGTTCGAGGGTGAAGGTACGATGTTAAGAGGGGATGCATTCTAGGATCGCTAGTCATCCCCAACGGCCTCTACTGACCAAATCAAAATATTAAAATATCATATTAAGAAAAACATGCTAACTAATAAAAAATTAAAAATAAGAAAAAACAATATTCGTAGTTCATATGAAAATGCGTAAATAAAAAAATTTACAATACGTAGGAATGCTAGCCTCAATTAATGTTATATCTTTGCAAACTAAAAACACTAGAACATATGAAAAGAAAAAAGATGGGAAGAAGGAACGAAGTTGGTTGGCCCTAGAGTGGACCCACCTGATTGGCTCGAGAACCTCGTAGAATAGAATTTGGTGTGGTTTTGGTTTTAGTAGAGTAACTATCATTCTCTTTTTTTCAATCTCTTATTCCCTTGTAGCGTCGCCCTATTTGCGAATGATCACCCTCAAGCCAAATGAGTGACCCTCTATTTATAGTAGGAATGGAACAGAGAAGAGATTGGATAAGCGAATAAAATCCATCTTTATCTCTTATCAACAAAATTAACTATTTATTATCCTTTAATCTTTTATTATCCAAAATTTGACTTATCCATTAAGTTTAAAATATCTTCAATGACCTACAAATCCCGTAGGTGACACACAAACTGAGCCAACAAGAAACCCAATTGAGTTTTGGGTTGGGCTTGGTTGGCTTTTGAACTAATTTGGGCAATTGTGTTTATCTAAAGTCCAATGTGATGGTTCTATTTTGATTTTTTCTCTGCTGCGGCCCAAGTGTACAAGTTGGGTCTTAAATTTCACCATCGGGCTTTTATAAATTAAGACACTGTTTTTAGGTGTCTACAGTTAGCTCACACTTTGACTTAGCCTAAATAAGACGAAGGCCAAAGTAATGCTCTTGGTGCTTACCTATTTGGCGGTCTTGTCTGAGATTGTTGTTTGTTTCTTTTACAGGGAGCCATTGAATATCGGGAGGCCAGTTGTTGTTTTTAGATGTCCCTTTGTGTGAGGAACCACCTGAATATTGGGAGGTCGATCCCTGAACATGACCAGGCAAAGGTTGAAAGTGCAAGCCAATTGAATATTGGGAAATCGGTCCCTGAACTTGACCGCTTGAAGGTCGAAAACTCAATATTGTCTCATAGTGCCGAAGCCAACTGTATATCGGGAAGTCAATCCTTGAACTTGACTAGGAGAAAGTCAAAAGCTCAATATTGTCCCACTGTGCTGGAGCAATTGCTTATTGGAAGGTCGGTCCCTGGACTTAACTAGGCAAAGGCCAAAAGCTCGATATCGCCCCATTGTGTTGGGACTCAGTTGAATGTTGGAAGGTCGGTCCCTGTACTTAGGCGCTGGAAGATCGAAATTTCGATATCATTCACTTTGTACTGGGATCTAACTCAATGTCAGGAGGTCGATCCCTAAATATTTGGCCCCTTATTCCAAGATGAAGATAATAATTTGTCCTCTTATGCTAGGATAGAGAAGATGATTTGTCCTTTTATACCAGGACAAAGATAATGATTTGTCCTCTTATGCTAGGATGAGAATGATGATTATCTAACTAGTTTGAAAGAATGAGGATCATCTAACTTTTTAATGGAGTCTAAGTGGACTGCAAATGAATTGTTCTTTTGATATCTTAGTGAGGATGTTTGCATGAAGCTTGATTTGAGGATGGAGCCCCCACTTTGACCATGCCTGAATAGGAGAACGTCAACATATATACGTGTTATGAACGACCTTATCAATCTTTTCAGAGATCTTTGATGCTAACTAGGGTCGTGTGCCCTGTGAGGCTATGCATATGTCTTCACTTTTGTTTCGTGCTTCTTTAGACTAGGGTTCCTGAGTGATAAGAGTGAAGAGCAAGGAAGTAAGGGGATGACCTATGTATTAATGCATGCAGCTTGTTGCCTAAGAAAGTAAATGTTATAGGTCGATGGGCTATGCAAAGATGTCACAACCTAACCATATGTGCATGCAGTTAAGGTTTGTTGATGTTAGGTATGTGCTCAATTGGATACGGTCTAACAGAGTATAAGTGTGGTACATTGGACATAATATTTCCTATAGTTTGGGCTGAGATGGGTCCAGAAGTTCAAAGGTCAAGATTGCTAGGTTGCACCAGGCCAAGGGTTGTTCATTTCCAAGCTACATAATCATTCTTTCAATGGAGAAGTAACCTTTATTTTTGTATTAAGTGCTCATGTACTGGTGAGGTAGGTCGTAGTTTACGGTAAGGGAGGCCCTAAATCTTGTACGAGTGTTCTCGCTTTTGTAAAAATGCTTTAAGCGATGGTATAAGTCCACTATTCTAGATAGAGGTGCTTTGATGCCTGAATAGGAACTTTGTCTTGATAGATAAGCCCTAATTGATGAGTAAGCAAGCCCCGCAGTTTGTTATATAGTCATACCTCTGTTAAGAAAAACTTATTATAGAGAGGTGTGTAGGGGGATCTAAGGGAGCACCCAATCCTGCCAAAGGGTTAAGTCCCACTTGAAGAGAATCTAAGGGTTAAGTCCCGCAGTTCTCTATCTATTTTTCATTTTTTTTCACTTTTATTTTTTTTAATATCAAATAATTCAATGAAATATATCTTCATGATCAATCCTAAAAGAAGTTACCTATGTATCTAATGTGGAATTAGGTCGGTCGTAGTCAAAAAATAAACAGATACAACTTTAAAGGGTGGACGTCTCTAGGAGGACCTTTTAAGGAAGACTTCAGGATTAAGGTATCAAAGGAAGGGAATTAGCGTGAAGGCCCAAATAAGTAAAAAACCCTCTGAAACCCCCAAGTGTGTCGGTGATGAGATTTCTAAAACCAAAAACTTTTCTCTCTCTTTGTCTTCTTATTCATTTTTTTCTATTTTTATTCTTTTTTCCTTTCTTAACTCTTTCCCTTTTTTATAATATGATGTGCTTGGATCAAACTCTCATTTGATTATTGGTTTTCATATGTTCGAGGTTTTGGTAAATATTTATTTGACCCAACAATTTTGGATAAATATTTGTGGGCCCATCGAGGTTTGGGTTATTTTTTTGCGGATCAAATCTGGCCATAAAAGTTGGATTTTGGACGAAAAACTGACATGGCCCAATTTTGTGACAAAAATACCCTTCAACATATTACACTTGGTTGCACAATTTTGTGAGTTCAGCTGTTTTAAAAAAAGAAAAACATAATTTCCAAACCTATCCCACCATCCATACTGTTTGCATTTGCTTCGACATGCTTTCTCTTCCCCAATCAACTTTCTCTCTCTTTAAAAAAACCCTAGATACCCCACTTCAAACTAAAGGCCCACATGAGTTGAATCCTGTCTGTAAAGTTGAATAAGTGGTTGAAAAATGAATTCAAATATAGTGCCTACATCGTCAATAACGACGGATATGGTGAAGGACAAGGGAAAAAGGAAAGGTCCACTTGAAAAGGTACCTTCGTTTCTTGAGTTTTTTAATTTTGTTGTGAAATATATGGTATTTGTCTATATAGGTGATGGATCTGGGGATGTGGGGATTTTCTAATTAGGGCTTTGGTTAGCAATTTGGGGATTTGGACTTAATTTGGCCTCGACTTTGAATAAAATACTCACAAAATGGGGATTCGGGCTTAAATCGATTGTTGAAACCCAAATTTGTAAAAGAAATGTGGGTTTTGTAACCAAATTAGGGTTTCTAGAGGGCCTTCATCTCATTCTAAAGTTAAATCGGTTGTTGAAACCCAAATTCCTAAAAGAAATTGGGGTTACTTGTTTTGCTTGTATGTTGAAGTTAAATTTGGCTGCTTTGTAGATTGAAGGGGCAAGGATTTTGTGTGTTCTGTATGAAGGCCATATGATGGACATGCCATATGTAAAGCTAGATGAGTATCAAATGCATGATCTCACTTGGGATGCAAAGGCTCAATTTTTAAAGGAAGGGTATGAACCCCCTGAATTCTTTGGGTTTATGTTTGGTTGTCCTGGTGGTAGTAAAAGGAAGCTTCCCTTGATGTCTGATGATGATTGGGTACACTTGGCTAGTATATGGAAATACGCGAAAGGACTTATTCCAATACACATGTTGGCCACACCTGCCCCTTCTAAACACCAGACCATAATTAGTGAGTTAGAAGCAGCCTAGGGAAGGCAGAGTCAAACTGGGTTAGAGGTAGAGGACCCTCAAATTCTTAAAGGCCCACTTGAAAATGCTCCTTCCCTGAGTGACAGTGATGAGGATGATGTTGATATACTTGGAGAAGAGGAGTATGAAACTTTATTGTCTACTAAGCAAGCCAAACAATGGGCTGATAGTTTGATATGTACTCCACATACCCAGCCCAAATCAACAACAAAGCCTAGAAGAAGTCCAATAATGTCTACTACTGCTGGCCCATGTTCTGCTATTCCTAAGTCTTCACCTCCACAACCTTTCAAAATTAGAGAACTGGTGAACTCTGAAAATGTGTTTGAATCATTGAATTCATTTTTGACTGTGGACTTGTCTGCATTCTCAAATTCCAAACAAGCCACCTTATCATGTTAGCCCAGTGATACTTTTGAACCTCCTGACCCTTCCTCCTCTCATATCAAGCAAGTTGCCTCTTCACAGCCTATTGTTGCCTCTAAATCCATAGAAGCCACAGTCCCTACCTCCTTATCACAGTGTAACAAAACTTCCTCTGGACCTATTATCCCTGCCTCCTCATCACAGTGTAACAAAACTCCCTCTTAACCTACTGTCCCTGCCTCCTCATCTCAATGTAGAAAAATTGCATGTGGCTCCTTATCTCAGTGTGAAAAAAAACTCCTTCAAAAGTTAAAAAAGGTCATTCTAAGTCCAAAAAAGGGCCTTCATCTCATTCTAAAGAAGGTGTTTCATTGGATGATATACAGATTGGGTTAGGAGGGCTAGAGTCACATGACTTGAGGGGATTGAGTTAACTAACTCCCTGTGCTGAATATGAAGCAGGGGATGTAGGTGACAGTGAGGATGATTCTGGGTGCAGTCCTGATGATGATTCTGGGAGCAGTGAGGATGATGTTGTTGACCATCCCTCCTTAGATGATGAGATCCCTAGGCAGATTGATACAATTGATGTTGATGATGACGGTAATCTTACTGTTAACTTATGGAACAAGATTTATCAAAATGGAAGCATGTGGGCAAGGAATCCAGATGGTACTGTATCAATTGGTGTTGGGGATATGTTCATTGACAAAGATCAGTAGATTACGGCCTTGTTCTTTTCAGTGGGAAATAAGGGGTGTGGGATGGGTGAGTGTGAGAAAGGGGGGAAGGAGTGCGTGAGTGTGGTTTTTTTTTTAAGTGTGGGAACAAGTGGGTGAGTGTGGGTGAAAGTTGAATGTAGTTTAATAAAGTTGAAATATTGGCTATTAATATTTTTTTGTTTTATAATGTTATAATTTTATTGCGATAGTAATTAATGATGACGAAATTTTTTTATTTTTGTTTATTATTTTTTGTTTATTATTTTTTATTTTTTTATTTTTTATTTTTGTATTTTTATTATTTTATTTTTTATTATTTTATTATTTTATTATTTATTATTTTATTATTTTATTTTTTATTATTTTATTATTTTTTTTATTTTTTTATTTTATTTTTTTTATTTTTTTATATTTTTTAAAAAAATTATTTTTAAATTTTTAATTTTTAATTTTTAATTTTTTAAATTTTTTTATTTTTTTATTTTTTTATTTTGTTTTTATTTTTTGATTTTTTTGTATTTATTTTTTTGATTTTTTTTTTTTGGAATTTTTCATTGGTTGTTTTTCTGGAATAAAAAAATAAAAAATAAAAAAATAAAACAACAAAATAAAAATAAAAAAATAAATACAAAAAAATTAAAAAATAAAAAAATAAAAAATACAAAAATACAAAATACAAAATACAAAAATTTAAAAAATACAAAAAAATAAAACATGAAAAAATAAAAATAGAAAATAGAAATAAAAAAATAATGAAAAATTTAAAAAATAATGAAAAACAAAAAAAATAAACTTGTTCCATAACATCCGAAAAATTAAAACTGCTCATAATTGCTATCAGATTATTCATACACACAATTACGTAAATTATAAAAATTTTCAGAATATGAGGAATGGTCATTTTATGTAGGTGTGGGTAAGTGTGGGAAGGAGTGGTATTTTTTTTAAGCATGGGAAAGAGTGGGAAGAGAGGGGAAGAAGTGGGTGAATGTGGGTTGGGTTGATTTCCCAACGAAAAGAACAGGGCCTAAGTTGATAAGAGAATATGCTATTCAAGAGGGGCTTTGTCTGCAAAGGATAAAAAATGAGAGGTGCAGGCACATAGCAAGATGTAAGATGGTTGACTGTGATTAGAGGGTTCATTGCAGGAGATTGGTTGATGGTGTAACATGGCAAGTGAAGTCTTTGAAGGGGAAGCATAAATGCCCTAAATTGCAGCACAATAGGATAGCTTCTTGTTCCTGGGTTGCAAGTGAATTACTCGCATTTTTCAAAGAAAATCCAACTATGGACTACTTGACAATGCAAAATAGTATCATGGAGAGGCATGGAATTACAGTTCCTACTCGTGTTTGTCAAAGAGCCAAAAAGCTCCTCAAATAATGGGTGGAGGGGGAAGCATGCGGAATCTTATGTAAGACTACCTAAGTATATTGAAGTTTTGAAAGAGAAAAACCCAGGCACAATAGCTTCATGCATTACTGAAGGTCCTGACAATGCACCCACCTTCAAGAGACTATTCATATCATTTGAGGCCATGTTCACTGGTCTCAAAAGGGGATATAGGCCCTTTATTGGAGTTAATGGTTGCTTCCTTAAAGGCCCCTACAAAGGAGTACTGCTAACTGCCATGGGTTTGGATGCAAACAATAGGTACTTTCCATTGGTCTATGGAGTTGTGGCACAAGAAGATTTCAGTAACTGGGCCTACTTTTTTAGGGCATTAAGACTATGTCTGGATGGAATTGATTTATCCAAGTTAACTTTTATCTCAGACAGACACAAGGTAATCTTTTACTGTTTATTCTTAATCCACTGACTTCCTATTACCTATCCGATTAATGGTGTCTTTTGATAGGGTTTGCTTAAGGGAATGATGGAGATATTCCCTAAAAGCAAGAGAAGGATATGCGATGTGCATTACTATAGGAATTTCAGCAAAGATCACCCAGGTGACCTCTTTGAAATATTATTCAATCTCTTAATAATGAGTTGGTCTTATTCTGCTATCATGCAATTCATATATTGTCTGGTTAAATTTTACAGGTGCAAAATTGCACCTTCTATTCTGGACAACTTGTAATGCTTACACAAAGCATGTGTATAAGCAAACCATGGACGCCATTAAAAGGGAGAGCAGAAAGGCTTATGAATGGCTTGTAGATGAATCCATTGAACATTGGGCTAGGTTTACCTTTGACCCAGAAGTGAAATGCTAGACAACACTACCAATTTTGTAGAGAGTTTCAATGGGAAGATTGAGAAGTATAGATATAAGCTCGTCTTCACAATGTTGGCGGGAGTTAAGAGGAAATTCATGCAAACCATTGCAAATAGAGCCAAGCTAGCCAACTAGTGGAAGGGTAAGGTGGTACCTATGGTGAAGCTCCTTCTTGTTAAGGCTATGAAAGAGAGCAGGGGATGCAGACTAACCCCAGCTGGTAAAGGGGTCTTTGAAGTAATTGAGGGGGCTACCCAATTCACAGTTGATCTCAACAAACATTAGTGTGACTGTATGGTGTGGGCTATATCTATGATACCTTGCAAACATACTACAAGGTGTATCCTCAGTGAAAGACTGGACCTTGAATCATTTGTAAATAAGGCATATATTGTGGACAAATATAGGTAGACATATGATGTGTTCATGAGGCCCATTCCTGACCCTATTTTTTGCCAAGATAGAGACTACCCCAGGATAGGATCCCCTAGTTGAAATTAAAGCAGGTAGACCCCAAACTGAGAGGAGGAGGGATATCACTGAGAAAAGAAAGGATTGCACTAGAAGCAACACTCTTAAGTGTAGTCTTTGTAAGCAATTTAGCTATAATAAAAGAAGTCACAGAGAGCAATGTGTCCTCCAGATTTTAAAAGGGAAAGACAAGCCAATCTACAAGGAGAAGAGGGGGAAAAGGAGGGCTTGGTAGGCCAAGGAAAGAAGCTCCCCCATTAAAGCAATTAAATACAACAGATCAGCCTTTTTCCTCACAGTCAGCATCTCAAACTTCAACCATAATGAAATAAAAACTGAGAAAGAGAACCTCAAGAGGTATATAATATTTTCAATCTAAGTTGACATAAGTTTTCAAGATCACAGTCAGATATTCTCTTCCTCACACCCTGAACTGCTCTGTTGTAGTTGTAGCTGCTGGTTGAAAACTCTATGCTGCTGTCTGCTAATGTGATGCAAGCTGTCACTTCTATCTGCTAATGTGTTCCAAGCTGGGAAAGAAAGCCTTAAGGGGACTGCAATATTTTCAATGTAAGGACTTCACTATTGCAAGCTGTCACTTGTGTTGCATTATCCTCAACATTGATGTGTGTTCGAGATGTTTGTTTATGGTCATTTAAACAATGTGAATGATGTATTTTGGTGAATCAATATTTGTTGCTACTAATGAGTTAGGATGTATGAACATCGTTATTGTTTCTTTTGGTTACATTTATGATTTCGACAGAAACTATGTAATTTGTGAACAATATATGTATGAATTGGAAGGTCTTGTGCATTGACTCGTGACTCATTTTATTTCAGCAACCATTTGAGGAAGCCTTTTGATCTCTCTTAGTTGCTCCAACATCAACTTGTTCACTCCATGTTCATATGCACTGTATCTTGTTCTTGAAGTGGTATCGCCCATTTGATGAATTTACCACATTGAGAGAATTTATAAAATATTCTACTAGGATTATCACGGGATCTAGATACGTTGATATCTCCACTTCTTCCACAATTTGGGCAAGTAACATCCATCTCATACTGAAAGTAGCCTCCTCTCGATCCTCCGCAACTATATGAGTTGTACATTATTATCCTACTTTAACCCTTGCCGTTGAATTTTGGTACAATTTTGATACATGCATAATCTCAAAACAAATTAATCAAAACTCCATAATAGGAATAAGAAAACCAAAAAAATTATGCCTAGCCAAAAACTATTAGCTAGTTTAAAAATTATTTTATATCAATAGGTAAAGTACTTGTCACTTTCACTAATTACCAACAATTTTTTATCACTATATTATCACCACAAAAATAATAAAACAATTTTACTCATCGTGGGCATAGATGAAGAGAGAGAATGAGAACCAATACTAACAAAAAGACCAATAACAGTTAAAAAATGTATAAAATAAATTTTTTACACTAAATCACGAACCTTTGCTTCAAAGTAGAGCCATGTCCTTACAGAGAGAGAGAGAGAGAGAGATCTATTGCAGTGAAACGGGAGAGAGAATCAGACGAATAGGGAGAGATGAATGCAAACAAAGGAGGTTGTGGGATTAAATAGGGAGAAAATGGGGCCCACGTGCTCTCCAAAACATTAAAGCGGTCAACTGAGTCAGCAATAGCCACAGGTAATACGTTCATGGGCATTTTTGTCACAAAATTGGGCCACGTTAGTTTTCCATCAAAGTCCAACTTTTATGGCCGGATTTGGTCTGCAAAAAAATAACCCAAACCTGGATGGGTCCACAAATATTTATCCAAAATTGCTAGTTCAGATAAATATTTACCCAAATCTCGATGGACTCAAGAGCAAATTTTTCTATTATTACAGCATCACCTAAGACAAGCTCGTATTTCCAGGCTATAAATGTAGTTAAGTAAGAAATAAGCTTATTTAAGGCTCAAATGGTCTCCAAATGGTAAGCTTTTTGTATTTGACAAAAGGTTAATATTGGTTACCAAAGGATCGTCTCCTACCATAGGCATGTCCTTTTAAGTTACATGACTCATTGTAAAGAAATTTTTTATATTACCTCTTTTTAGATAATGGATTGAAATCCCTAGTCTCTACTATTTCTCTCTCTCTCCCTTCCTTTTGCCTAGCTTGCATTTTCAAGGTTTCAAGCTAGCCCCTTTTTTTCGTCTTTTCTTTTTTTAAATTTGAACTCGTATTAGGTGAGAAGCATTCCACAACAATAAGAATAAAGTGGTGTACATAACGGAATCAATAAAGGACATTATTTTATTAATGATCATGATCATACAAACTTGGTTTTAGGATGAAAAAGAAAAGAAACATAAATTATAGACTGAAGGCATGATCCCAAACTGAGTAGTGGTTCTCGACCTATCTTCTTAAATTGGGGGAACGTCAAGGCCCCTAATATGGAGATTCTTCTTTATCACTATGCCACAATCCATCTAAAGGTGTATAAACCTGGGCTTCGGTCTTTCTACAGCTACTATGCAAACGGATGAGTCTCACTTCTCTCTTTTATGGCTTAAAATGGCTAGAATACTATCATGTGAATAGAGTGGGTTGTTATCATTATTAGGCATTTGGGTAGTGTTAGGTAAGGGAAGTTGTCCTAATCTGAACATGCCTTCTAACCTATTTTTAAAAGCCTAATAATTTTTAGTATTGTGGCCTCAAGTCCAGTAATATTTGTAGAACTTGTTTGGATCCTTTCTTAGAGTTTTGAGTAGCCTTCATCTCTAGCTTAATCGCAAACAATTTAATCTTCCCCTTGGAAAGGTTAAGAGTTTGAGTATAGGTGGTTCCAGTAGGTCTTTATTCAGTATAATGAGTTAATGCATGCACTTCATTGCACTGATTGGTAGTACCATTACTCTTCTGGTTTTTAGGTAACCTTTCCAGTTGTTGGTTGCCTTAGCAAATGACAACTCTTCCTCAACTAGCATATCTACATATCTCAAAGTGCAATGATTGTTATTGGTTGCTGTTAGTACGTCGACCAGAGGTTTCTGATTATTTATCTAACTTGATCCTTATTAGAGAGCCGATCCACCATGTGGGCAACCTTTGCCCTCCACCGAACTAAAAATTCTGAAAAAGACTCTCTTTCCTCTTGCTTTAAGAGCTTCAAATATGTTATAAAGTGATTGGAAGGTCAGTATTATATGAATTCTGATTGAAAAATTCTTTGGAAAAGTCCTCCCAATCTGTGACCTTGCATGGGTTAACAACATTATATCGCTTCATAACTTCCTCGTTGAATGTCCAAGGAAAAATGAAGTAAAATATATCTTGATCTATGTCTTTTAAAGTCATTACACTAACAAAGTTCCTCATATGATGTTGAAGATTTTTAGTTCCATGAAATTTAATGTCAGTTATGGAAAATTTTTAGGGTTAGTTTGCCCTTAGGAATTGATGTAAATCTCTCATAGTTAAAGAAATGGTTGTTAAGCATAGATGATTCTTTAAGTAATCTAATCTAAGAGTGGCTCAGATTTGGGAGTTTATCCTTTTTATCAGCTTCCTCACCTTAGGTGCTTCTTTATTGCAACCTTCTTCGTCATTATGGGGAGATAATAGATTAGATTTCTCACAAGACAATTAAATCTAGTTTCAATAAAAAAAAGTCAATAGATTCCAAAATACCAAGGAGATTAATAGAAAGTTGCAAAAATTAACAAGTGGTTGCATAAATCCAAGATCAAAACAACAAAATCTAATCCAAATTACAAAATATAAATCCTAAAATAAGAAAACAGAAGAGAAGAGAAGTGAAGAGAAATGCCCAGTTAAAGAACGCACTTGAATCCGCCAATTACAATCCCCGCACGGAATCCTTGCAACATCTTTTCTTCAATCACTCTCTCTTCCTTTAATCTAATCCAAATCCTAATCTAGATGGTGAATGTGAAAGTGAATGGAATGGAATGATGAATGATGAATGATGGGTAAAAGCAAGCTTTTATAACGGAAAACGAATCGACCAAACATCAAAATGTCTGGAAGTTGAACAACCGTGAAGAAAACTAGCAAGCTCGGGGGAAGGAAGCCACCACGGTTAGACCATAGGGCACACCATAGACTGTGGTCCCCATCATAGCTTGCTCGTGGTGCCCATTGGTCCGGTTGTGCTCTCTTGTTTGCCTCGCTGCTAATTCCTGGATCCTCCTGGATCGTAATACTGGCCACGATGCATTCGTGTTGGGTGTCTTTGTGCCTCTTTTGTTACCTTATTTGATCGAAAATGCCTCAAAATTATCATTTTACTCACATAACTTGGCTTACAAAGTCAAAATCTGCAAACACTCTCAAACCAAGTGAAATCAAGGATAATAGTATAAATACGGGCATAAATCGTACAATTAAACACACTAATGTCATAAAATGACTCCTAAACACTCATGAAATCCTATGCAAATATGACATTCATCACTCCCCCATCCTTAAACCATTGCTCGTCCCCAGCAAACACTAGATAAAACCAATAAGGAGATATGCATCTAGGACTCAAAAACATAGTAACTTCATCAGACTAGGCAACTCATAGCACATCATAAGCAATAATATCAATCAATGGCAACCCCAAATAGTACACAATACATTTCAAAATCAAAAGAAAGTGAATGTTTTCAAAGAAATACACGACCATAAGCTAGATGTCAAAGTTGATCACCCTCAAAGAACTATAAAACACATCATGGAATTACAAAGAATTGTAGAGCTTGATAGACTAGTGGAACCTCACTTTTGGGGAAACTTAGATCACTGTTGCTCATGTGTTTTAAATATAACATGGTTTTACTCAAAACTCATTTCAAAGATACAAACTATTATATGCTTGCTAAGACTCTCAAATTCTTCACCACTAATAATGCAATGTGCACATAACAATCAAGAATACTTTACTTGGGTTGTAACGTGGGCTCAAAGGGTTAAGGGAAAAGAGTGGATTAACGAATTTAGGCAATATGGAGGTATTTAGCCAAGTGACTAAGGAGCAACCAATCAAAGAACCAATTAACCATGAAATTCACCAACACTCCAAAATCCAACAACACAATGAACATCCTCTAAGAATTAAGTAGGAAATAAGTTAACCAAGACAGGAGCTCAAGTTATTTACATATCTTATGTCAATCACTCATTCATTCTTTTCTCTCTTTGTGTTTTGTCCTCTCTACTTTTTTTCAACATATTTTTTCTTTTTTTTTTCCTTTTTGCTTTGGGAAGGTGAAATAGAATTCAACTATGAAAGGCATGGGACCACCAATTGTCAACTCACAACTTAATACAAAGATATGCAACCGATATCAACATAAGGGCAACACTCCAAATATATAATACCACCATCCCCTCTTCAAGCCAACATACCAAACAACCATAACCTCAATTGGCCCAATGAGCTTCCTACAAATAAACTTGAAGTGATGCTCCATACAATTGGCTTAAGGATAGGAATATCAGTACAACCAAGGGCTAAAATGGAAGGGATCACAATAAGAAAAGGGTCATAAGCTTAACGGGGCTAGCAAATGGATTAACATGTAACTTAAGGGTAGGCTATTTGGCTATGTGGCTAAAATAACTAAAGCAAGAATGTCCCTATAATATCATCAACTATGCACATGCTAATGTGATTTCAAACAAGAGTCCAGGCTAGTTGTAGCGATGTAATATGGAAACGTCACACACATGAGAGAACATGAGACTAAATATGATGAATTGATCCAATGAAGGCTCAAAGTCTCACGGTATATCTGCCAAAGTCTCAATTAGCTTATAAAATGACTATCATGTACCAATATTAGTGCTAAAGTCTCCAAGTCATAACAAAGTTCTCAATCAAGATAAGGGTCAAACTAAGAAATATTTATAAAACATTCACAAATCTTCACACCAAAAGGGGTAACTCATCAAAAGTCAGCCAAGCTCACGAAAGTTATTTTACCTAATGACTCGTCATTGGAGGGCATCTCAAACCAATCTACACTATTCCTACATGTAATCCTATATGCAAACCTAAAATGCAACTAAATGCAACACACTAGTGCAAACAAAAGAAACATTAAACTACATGCTTTAACAAGTATGTGAACTACAAAAAAAAAATGAAAAACATGAAACTACTCTTCCCTTATGCATAGATAAAGCATTATTCAAAGGAAATAAATGAGGAGAAGGAAAGGGGGAAACAAAAGAGAACAATATCACCAAGTTAGGTGCTCGTTGCACCCAAGTTATGGCCTTCTAATAACCGGGGCAAATGGAGTATCAGCCACGCCATCACAACTTCAAGGCTTAGCTCATCACAACAAACGTCGTCAATGCACGTAGAAGCTTGTCAAACACCACAACATGAGATTCACAAGAATGGTTGAAAGAAAACATCAAGATAACCACAACAAAGAAAGTCAGCACTCTCTTCAACAAATCAAATGCCATAGAAAAATCAAAAGAGAAATCAAATAAAGTATTTCACATTATTTATCTAGACTATGCCACTAGGTACACACAATATGGATTAAGGGATGCATTATACCCACTAAAGTAACCTAAGAATACAAAATTATCAACATTTTCACCAAGCGCATGAAACATGTTGTCCTCATAGCCCAAATCAACATTAGCATCACAAATCATAGGATTATCAATGAGCACATCAAGATAATACTCGGGGGATTGAGAGGGTAGTGAACAAGGAGGGGATGCATGCAAATGAATAAGGGGATAGGTAGAACACTATCATCAAAACCAAGGCTAAGAGACTCCTTACGCATAAACACATCACATGACCCATCCAAAGACATACCAGCTAGATCATACACCTTATCAAAAGTATCTTCTGACTCAAAACATGTATCAACAACACCAAACCTAGCAACAACCCCAAAAGGCTCACCTACCTCGAGCCTCGTGCACTAAGCTAAAGGAAAGAATGAATCGGGTAAGGTCAACACAGCAGCAGTTTTATCCACAAGTGATACAAAGTCAGGTTGAGCATAGCATGCATAATAAGGACACGAATTTATAGCATGGTCAGAAGAATTATGCAAGTCATACCAAAAAGGGGCATAATAAGATCTAGCATCGAATGCATAAGGATCAGGGAATGAATATCTAGAAATACGACAACCCTTCTCAAACTCAAATGAATCTCAAGCAATCCACTTAAGCACATACCATGCCTCATCAATACTTTTAGCAAGAAAACCCCAATACTCTAAAAGAATACGAGTTTTACTATTCATGCCCTCATCAACAATGTCCAAAATCTCCCATTTACCCATGCAATAACCACTTTGAGTAAGAAAAGTATTTAAACGCTTAAAATACCTCGAATTAGGAAACACAAAAAATTGCCATCGTTTTTTTCTCAAACTTTTCTTAAATTTTTAATTTTTATTTGATTTTTTTTCAAAGAAAAATAAAATACTTAGTCAAACCTATCAAGAAATGCCCAGTATTCAACGCTAGTCTCCAACAACGATGACGTTGTAGCAAATCGAGGTCATCTCCCACAAGGACTAGGTTAATCGACCGAACTTTATTCTATCAAGATAGGATAAGCAGACTAAAATTTGATATTGAAATTAAATTAATCTACTACCTAATCTAGTGGATAAATAATTAAGGAATTATACAAAACAAGTAATCTATCAATTCATATATCAATCAAGCACTTCTTCCTCAATAGGTTGTTTAAAAACTGGAAATTGAAGTATCACAACCCTTTTTCAAGGTGAAGTAAAATAGCTAAATCTAACCAATTACCCTTTCCCAAGCGCTCTTGATTTGTATAGGTTCATTAAGCATGCAATTATCAAATTCGTGGTTTCACAATTGGTGTGACTTTCTCAAGACTCCACACAATCAAGTCAAATCCTAAGGTTCCAATATCAAATTTCACCTTTCAATTCTTAACTAATACCGAAAACATGTAAGAAAGTGATCAAATTTCTCCTAAGATAGTTAATATCTAGGATTCAATACAACAAGTCAATTGATTCCAAAATACCAAGAAGATCAACATAAAATTTGGAAAATTAAAAAGTATTTGCATAAATCTAAGATCAAAACAACAAAAGCTAATCCAAATTACAAAAAATAATCATAAAATGAGAGAAGAGAAGAGAAGAGAAGAGAAATGCTCAGCCAAAGAACCAGATATGGAATCCATCTATTGTAAACCTCGTATGGAATCCTTGCAAGATCTCCTCTTCAATTCGCTCTCTCTCTCTCTCTCTCTCTCTCTAATCTAATCTAATCTAAATCCTAATCTAGATAGTGAACGTGAATGTGGATGGAATGGAATGATAAATGATGGCTCAAAATAGGTTTTTATCGTGGAAAACGCATCAACCAAACATCAAAACGCCTAAAAGTCGAACAACCGCAAAGAAAACTAGCAGACTTGGGAAGGAGGCCACCACGGTTAGACCGTGGGGCACACCACATACCATGGTCCCCACCAGGGGCTGGCCGTGGTGTCCACTGGTCGAGCTCTCTATTGTTTGCCTCGCTGTTTCTTTCTGGATCCTCCTAAACCATGATACTGGCCACGATACGTCCATGTTGGGTGTCTTTGGGCCTGTTTTGCTACCTTTTTGGATCCACAAGGCCTGAAAATTATCTCTCTACTCATATAACTTGGCTCACAAAGTCAAAATTTGCAAACACTCTCAAAACATACGAAACCAAACGTAATAGTAAAAATAAGGGCATAAATCATACAATTAAACAAACTAACGCCATTAAATGGCTCCCAAACACTCATGAAATCCTATGAAAATATGACATTCATCTGGAGACCCATCCTTGTCCTCACATAGGTCTTGGACTTCTAGAGTCACCTCATGGATTTTGTTTTCTTACCCTTGCATCTTAGCATTCAAGTTTTCTAAAAGTGTTAACACTTGCTTCATGTTGTTGCCTTCTGCCATTGGGGTGTCTAGCTTTGAATATGTTCTTGGACTAGATGGAGGAGTATGACAAATGATTTCAAATTTTCTTTACCAAACAGTGCCTATATCTCACCGGTATGATGTATACTTTCTTATCCTAAGTAGTATGGAGCTAATTTGAAAAAATGAGTGCATTACAGATGGAATGTCTATGATAAAGGAAAAATTCAATGAATTAGGTCACGTGGGAAGGCAGTGATGGTTGCGTTGGCAAAAAAGCTGAGGATGGGCTAGGCAAAACTCGGGATATAGGAATAAGCATAGTCTACATGAATAGGCGTTGGAATCAAGCCTCACCTTAGACTGGATTCTAGGTTAGCTTGGATGACCTAATTTGGCTCAAGTCAAGTTTGGATGAATTGTATGCCTAGACTATGTTTGAACATGGTCTTTGGTTTTCCTAAGTGGGCTTAGTCGATATAACCATGGGTCTAAGTGGATTCGCACATGTAGTCTTTGCCTAAAGGATGAATGCAAGATGTTTGTACCATGGATTTATGCATGTGATGCATGATTGGCTTACAATCTAATAGAATGGGTTAGCACTCCTAAGGTCTAATGGGTCATATTATGAATTTTTGAGCCTAAATGGACTCATGCAAGTATCACAGGCCTAGGAGATGAATGTATGATGCACGACACATGGATCCTAAATGCTCGAGGTAGCTCATTCACTTAGATTAACGTTATCTTATGACTCAACATGCAACTTTAGAGACCAATTACTAAAAGGCTTCCTAAGTGGGACGGACTTGGACTTATGTAAATTGACATCAACTACTGTTGCTTCCTAAGATTTGGATGGTCTAGATACTAAGCTCACAAGCTAGGGAGTTTCTTAATGGGCCCCACCTAAGGTTAGTGTATAAGTGTATAACTGGTCTGAACCTGACAAGGCCTCACAAAGGAACCCAATTAGGTTTTGCGACCCATAAAATGATCAATTTCATCGGATGCATGGTGTAACTAGAGTGTTTGGCAGCATCTTCGATCATGAGATGGACTTAAGAGTGTGTGGCATGAGTAAGAAAAACAATTCCGGGCATTGTTGGAAGTCAAGTGGACCCACTTAGCAACAATTGATTTCCTAGAAGGGGAAAAAATATGGTTTCACCTACAAATGTTTATTAATGCGCTACTAGATAGCACATAAATGCAAGGTACCTGATCCAAATATAACTATAAAATTTTCTAATTTGATTTTTGAATCTCATCCTCTTAACAAGTCCTCAGTAAAGTCCCTATTGTAAGGACCACAACCTGAACCCCTGCTTTAGTCTCCCCATAGGTTGCTCGTCACATTGCTAGGTGTACTTGATTAAGAATTTAATTTAATTTCTTATAATTACTTAAAAAAGATGCATTTTTGGGGTAGAAAAGAATAATGAACTGAACTAGAAATTCATCCAAGCCCCTGGCCCAAACAACAATTTGCTATTTGGGGCTAAGGTGTGGATTGTTCATACTGTATCCAAGGAGCCCATGAAGAGCACGAATGGGCTCCTGCTCCAAACAACGAGTGTTGTTTGGATCAGAGAGCCAAATTGTTTGCTCAGTTGCATATTTACCTGCACCTTTTTATTTTTCAACTCTGAATAGTAAAATAAAGTCGCCATTTAGTTTGTAAAAAAAAAGGACAAAAATAAACTACTTTTTCTATTCAGCTTTTGAACCAAAGAGGTGTGGCCTGATAAAAAAGGGTTTTTTAAGATCCCCAAATAATCCATGGTATGGGACTACCTGACTCCATTGGCACAAACCAAAGGTCCGTGTTCGGGGGGGGGGGGGGCAAAGTATGATGTTAGGATGGGATGCATCCTAGCATCACTTATAATCATCGATGACCTTTGTTAATCAAATCGGAATATGGAAATCTTATACTAAGAAAAGCATGCTAATGAATCAAAAATCAAAATTAAAGAAAACAACATTTGTAGCTCATGTGAAAATGCATAAATAAAAAAATTTCTAGCGGGCGGGGATGTTGGCCTAAATTAATATTACATCTTTGCAAACTAAAAATTAACGTAAAATATACGAAAATAAAAATGATGAAAAGAAAGGATAAGGTTGGTTGGCCCTCAAGTGGGCCCATCTGATTGGTTCGAGAATCGAACAGAACAAATTTGGTTTGGCTTTTAGTTTTGGCAAAGTAACGATCATTCTCTTTTTTCAATCACTCACTCTTTTGTGGCTTTGCCTTTTTCCTGAATGGCCACCCTCAACCTAAAGGAGTGACCTCATACTTATGGTAGTGATGAGATAAGGAAAAGATTAGATAATGGGATAAAAACTCATCCTAATCTCTTGTCAACAAAATGATCTTTTTATTATCTTTAAATATTCTATTATCCAAAATTCAATTTATCCCGTCAGTTTAAAATATCTCATATTATCTGCAAAACACATTGGCCTTGGTTAGCTTTTAAACTGATTTGGGTTGTTATGTTTGCCTAAAGTCCAATTCGATGATTTTGTTGTGATTTTTACTCTGCTGGTGCATATGCATGCAAGTTGGGTCTTAAATTTCATTATCAGATTTTTACAAACTAGGACACCATTTTTAGGTGTTTACAGTGACTAAAGATCCTATGATATTGACAATATTTTAGGCTAGTAGTCCTTCCAACTTGTTTGAGCCATCTCAATTCTAGGGGTTTAATAACGCTCCTTTGAAGTAGATACTTCTTCTCTTAACAATATGAGTAGGGAACATATACTTGTCCTTCTAAAGCTCTTTCAATGTGGGATGTTTCTTTTTCAGCGTCCTTGGAGGTCCCATCTTTCTTCCTCTTTGTGCTTGGACTTTTCTAGAATCTACACTGGTTCACTACTCAAAACAAACAAGGACTTTTTGGTTGAAGCCTTTGAAGACTTGGGATATTTCTTGTACTCATAATCATCTTTCTTGGATTCAGATGAGGAGAAGACTTAGTCCACTAATTTGTGATAGTCATATCTATATCATGAGCCTTAATCACTACCTTCTAGAAGGTTCTTGGTTTGCTCATCTGCAAGACATAGAGCAAATCTTGTTCCATGCATTATGTGCACATTTCGATGGCTTAAGCCTCATATAAACGGTCCTTGCACTTACGACTAAGGGACCTCCAATGATTGATGTAATCGAGAACTAGCTCGTCTTTTCATTGTTTGTATTTGTTAGCTTCATCATACTAACAATGCGTTCTGCTGTAAAACATATTAGGGAACTTCTACTTCATTTGCCCAAAGCTATTGGTAAATTTAGGCTCTAAATTCATGTGCCAATCGAATGCAAATCCTTTTAGAGTTCTACAAACTACTTCACTACCTGTTCGCCCTCCATGCTAGCCTTACTGGATGTTTCTATGAAGTGCGTGATATGTTGTTTGGGGTTACGTTTATCATCAAATTGATAGAACTTAGGAGGTTGATAGCATGGCACATACTAAACGCATCGATCCTCTTCATGTAGAGTTTCGTGTATAGATTGGTTTTACAAGAGCCCTTCACTAATTGAGCCTTGATTGCATTTGCTATTAAGTTTTAAATATGCTCAATGAACATCGATCCCAAGGATGGATCCTTCTTAGCTTGCGTTCATCATTAGATTCTTCATTGTGGTTAGACTTCTTATAAGACTCTTCCCTATCTAAGTCTTCGTTGGAGGCTTCATGTGCTAATTTCTTTAACTTCTTTGTTCAATATTTAACTAGTTCACTTTGATGCTTAATTTATACATCCCTTTCTTCATTCTCGCCAGCAAGCCTTAGCAACATACCTTTATGCTAGCTAGTTCTTCTATATTAGGAGCTTCAACTTGTGAGAGGAATGGTTCTTTTGATGCTACAGGGAAGGAATCACTATCAGAATAACCATTATCTTCTAATCTAAAAGAGGGTTGGCTTGAGCTTGGAGGTCATCCACTCCACAATGGATTATTTGCTTCATGTTGAAGGCATCAAGAGATTCTGACTTCAAATTGGGGGAAGGGAGGTATTTGATTGACTCAAGAGCAAGGAGGCTAGAGTGAACACTTCGAATTTTGCATGACTAGAAAGCCACAACCGTGACCTGTTGATTAATGGTAACGGAGGCAACAACTTTAGCCATACTCTTGGTAATCACTCTAGTGTTTTGGTTGTGAGATGCAAGCGAATCCTTCAAAATCTGATCCAACAGTCCTTTTCTTCAAATGTTGGGAATGACATTTTAAGGAGCCATATCTTCTTCAAAGAAATGTACAAGTTGATTTCTTGGATAAAGAGATAGGAGGTAAAAATTTTCCTACCAAGCGTGTTAGAAAATTGTAAACACAAATTTCAAGTTTGAATTAAGTAAAACAAGAAAGTGAGAAATAGATTCAGTTTTGTATTGATCTTGTATGTACGGGTACAATATTTGTACTGGATATACCTTAAGTAGTCATCTGATACAATATTCTTGTAATTTGAATCATTCCATGGCCTGATTGCTTGATCTCGATTCATACAAGACTGGACAAAGAACACTAAATTGGTTCTTGATCTTTAGCTACAAAGGATCTTGATTCCCGAGTCTTGTTTCTTGAGCCCTATGAGCTTTTATCCTTTTCGCTTGATAGTTAGATGTCACCTATAGTTTGAGATTTTGAAATTTTCAGATGCTGAATTTATGGACAGTGAGGAGGGAAACCCCTATTTATAAGGCCCACCAGCCCAGGGTTACAGTTTGGCCTTATGATGGGTTACAATTTGGCCTTATGATCAAGCCCACACTTTAGTCATTGTCTCAATGCGTTAAATAAAAAAATAATTAATATTTACTACATTATCAATGACACGTGGCAAGTTCTAATTACCAGGAATTTACTTACGTGGAAATTCAATTGATGGATTTGACACGACCAATTTGAGAAATGGTAGCTCATAATTGGGGGAAAAAAAGATTTTGCGCACGGTGTTATTTGATTTGTTAACAAAATTTTGCACCTCCTACATATGCCTTTCCGTTGATCGTTGACATTTAATGAGTAAGATTGTTGACTTTTAACTACTCAAAATTATAGGTTGGCATTTACACGACAATTGTAGGGTTTTAACGTCAAAGGTGGTTTTGTAATCGAAGCATTTACATAACTTTCTATAGCTACAAATTAGTCCCTTGCCTATACCAAATGCACAAAAAATTATGCCCAAAACAGTCGTTAGTTTTTCACATTCAACTTTAAGCAATCACATTGGTTTGTTGTCATTGTTCGAAAAACATTGGTTTTATAATCATCTAAAATTTTCACAATAGTTCTATTGAACATTGGTGATCAATTAGTTTAGGATCTTCATTGTCTTATGAGAAGATAATAATGGCCTTGTTGAATCTTGGATTAAAAAACAATAACAATAACAACTCTTAGTGTGAGTTTCACTTTTGCAGAGTCTAGGAAGATCCAGATGTAGGTAAACTCACCTTTGCAAACACTCGCGCAACAAAAGATACTGATTCTAAAAAACCCATGAATATTGGATTGAAGCCATATAGAAATATCATATTGTTACAATGTCATGATTTCTCTCTAAAATAATGCATCAGTGTATTTTGTCTAATGTTAATTTTAAAGCATATTTCTCACTCTCTAATAGTATTAAATGCATTTTTTTTAATTGAAGAAAATAGTATTAAATCTATTGCATATATTGAGTTGTTAATTTTTCATGTAAATTTGATATAACATGTATATTAATACTTGCATATTGTATTCTCTTTGATATGTCATGGTTGTATTATATATGTTGTAATTCCAAATCAATAGAGAACTAATTTGCATAGTTTGATTTTTTAAGATACTTTTACAAGACATTTAGCATATTGTATGATTTATCTGAATCATCACGTACCAAAAGGCATCTACATATGAATTTGATATGACTTCTAATTAAAGACTATTTATGCGGATTACATCAATTGACCTAATAAAAAAAGTATGCAAAACTTTCATCATGTTTTGCATTAAAGACGTATGCAAGACTTTGAGCATAGTATACGCAAATTGAAGTTAGGAATGCTCAACTTCATATAAGGAATGAAAAGTATGCAAAAATTTAAAAACGTAATATGAAAGAATTTTAAATAGAGGCATTAATATCATCTAAAAAAAGAACTAAAGTCATAAGGGTCTTTAGAACCGGTTCTTTTTCATAATAAGCATGAATAAGTTTATTATTTACTGTTCATTACAACTCTTTATATTTTCTTATGATTTTGCTCATATTCGTACACTTTTCTATAATTCTTTATAATTTTTTACAACTTTGAACAATTATGACAACCGCTTATAACTGCTTTTACATTTTTTTTATAACTTATTTATAAAATTCTAATATCTTGTTGCGACTTTTTGTAATTTTTTATTATTATAGCTGCTCAAGGTCAGAGAGAGTTTACTACAGATAGAGGTGATAGATACACTGGCAGCACGGCGTTGTCCGCGAACAAAGGAAGGAGACTCGTATTGGTGAAGCTATCAAGGCGTTGGCTTCGGTGTGGTCATATAGCAACTACGAGCTCGAATCACAGTGGAATTAAGCAACATCTTGGAGCTTTGGCGGGAACTCAATTTCTTAGTCATTTGTCCAGATTCTCCAAATTTGCTGAACTAGGCATTTACGGCAAATGTCAAATTGACGAACCAACGAATTCTCTCACGGTTCCTATTGCCTTTCAATAAATTCCAAGGCAAGACCGGAAGCCATGGAAGATGCTCCTGCTGCTGCCTCAGAAGCTTCAGTTCGCCGCTCGGTCAGTTTATTCGCACACTCTCTCTCTATATGTATGTATTTCTCTCTCTTACTCGCTCTCTGTCTCAAAAATGGAGGATTTGAGCAGAAAAGGGCTAGGGCTGGCAAGTTGAATGGCGGAGATAACCAGGATAGGAGAAGTGAGCCGAGCGACCGAAGCCCTAATGAACCTGACAGAGATGATTCATTGGACGATTTCGAAGAGGTTCGACCCAAATCTAGGCGGAATCGTGCTGCTGTTGACACAGCTGCTGATGCCAAATCTGACCTCACGTTGATTGGTAATTTCATTTAATTAGGGCTTACTTAGTTATGTGCAAATTGGTTACCGAAGACAGCCAAATTTTGTTTGACAATGCGTCTTTATAATTCTGTTTTAGTGAAGGTGTCGTGAGCTTATAAATGTGAAATTCGTGGTTGTTTCTTCTAATTTGGTCGTTTATAATACCTCTTTTGATTGTTCTTGCTGTACGAATTGTGGTTAATTCAGCGATGTATTTGGCCCTACTTTGTCTATTTTTGAGATTGCTTATTCCATTCCACTTTAAATGTGATGACATCTTGCTTCTATGAGGTATTGATGTTTTGGGTATTCGCCTCAAGTAGCTGATAGGATGAGTAAGTAGTGCCAAATACAGCTTATAAGGATGAATGGAACATCTGGTTTCTCACCAAAGGAAACTATTGCTCATGTTGAAGCGCCATTTATATTGTCTACTTTCTGGAGAGCTGGGAAAATGATTTTGGGCTCACCTATTTTGGCTAGATTGCTGAACAGAACATAATGCCTCTCTGAATTTTCTACTTTTTATGGAATAGTAAATGGTCCGCGGTTTTACATCTAGGGTCCAATGTCCTATTCTTTCTGTAATTTACAATTGACGGGTGAGCTTGCTACATTGGAACCCCACCTGCCTAGGCAGGGCTGTTAGGGTATGTTTATGGGTTGAAGAGTCTTCCATCAGAATCTGCTGCATTCTGGTAGAGAGCAAAAACTCTGAGATTATGGTGATTATATAGTCAATGTGTGAATTTGTGTACTCTTTGACTTGTCATTGACCTGATCTAACCAGATATACAGGTGGGACATGTTTTTTGGATGTAAATCACCCTATGATAAACAAAGAAAGCCTTTTGAATGCTAATTGTGAGAGCCATATATGGGTTTGGCTGTGTTGCGGACTTTTTGGGGTTCGCCAGAGTAAAAGATTAGTTATTGATGGGTGTCATTAATCAATGGATGTAGATTTTTGTATACCTGAATCGGATTAAAGTCTATATAGAGGAGCTGACCACACAAATATATTTGTTTCTCTTTCTACTATTTGAAGGAACAAAATCTTAAAGTAGGGTAGTTGGAGCCAATATCACATCTGTTATCATGTCAAGATGGCTTTTTTTGAATTATTCAGTGGATATCCTCATCAGTGTTTTCCTTAATGGAAAGAGAACTTGTGGATGGGTCTCTTAGAAACACATGTTGCTTGCACTGTGGCCATATCCATAATTGGTGTGGTGTTTGTTGTTGTAGAAAAGAATGCTAGCTTCATGGATTCAAAATGTGGCCAGTCTGCAATGAAACGACCGCATTAGAAAGGTTTTTGAGTTGACTGAACCGCATTTTAGCCGCAATAATGGGATGTGATTTCCGCATTAGAGTTTCCCCCCCCCCCAAATTGCAACCGAAACCGCATTTTGAATCCTTGCTTGCTTGCAATCATATTTTGATGGGATCTTAGCCCATGATTGGAGCTGTGTTTAAAAAAGCGCCAACCCCTTGCGCCTTGCAAGGGGTCAAGCCCCTCCCATTCTTTAAGCCCACAGAACCCCGCGCTTTTTTGCGCTTCAGATTGAGGCTCAAATGACCCAAGCCCGCACTTTATGGAAAACAATCATGGGAAGGAGTTAAAAGAGAACACACACCATGGAAAAACACAAATACTTTTAAATTGTTACTTACGTTTGTTATATTATTTAAGGATGGATAGAAACCCTTATCTAATTGCATGCAATTGCTTCGAGTATAGATTGGACTGGAGAACCCTAATTTTTGGATGGAGGGTTGAGCTGTAGTTGAAGACTTATATAGTGTTCTAATAAAGAAAGAGTTGACCAATCTTTTCTCATGCCTTTTCGGCTACTGATCTACGCCGGTCTTTCCTGCTCTCTAACTGGGAAATAAAGTGCCGTCAATAATATGGAAAGAAGGATTAAAGAATATACTTCTCTTCTATTCTAGTATATTGTCGAATATTGTTTCCTTCTTTTTTTTCCCCTCCTTAAAATGCCTTCAGAAATGATGAATCTAATATAAGATATTATAGTATGGTTCGCTATGATGTCTTATCACTTGTTTGCTACTATCATCAAACCTATTGGTCAAAATTATGATTTGGAAATGATTTTCAAGCATTTTTGAGTAAAAGTGCGCCTAATGTCCAAAAAGTCCGCGCCTTCATCTTGAAACCCGTGCACCCGGCCCCCGGACCCTTTGCGCTTTTGTGTGGCTCGAGCTTTTTTACGCTAAGGATTGGAGTGAAGCCATTATTTTGTTCATTGTCTTTAGGTGGGGGTCAATCTTACACTCGCGGTTGGTGTGAGAAATATTTCCTAGATACTTAAAACTTCAATAACCCCCTGTTAAAAATGGCTTAGATGGTGAATGCAATGTTAACTTAAACTCATCCTTTTCACCAATAACATTGCTGTCAGATGCTTAGTTTAAAAACACCCGCATGGGGCACGCCTAGGCGCGCCTCGGTGTGAGGTTGCCCCTCGGAGGGGATAAGGTGTGCCTCAAGGATACAAGGTTATATCTGCCCCCTTTTTCTTGTTTGTCTTAGCCTTGTGTTTACCTTTGTTCTTATTTTCCTTCCTTGGGAGCTAAAAAGTGAGCTATGCGCCCATGCTTATACAACAAATGTGTGCATTGGGAAATTACGATGATCATTTAGCATATCTTAAGTTTATTTGTGGTGTTAGTAATTATATTGATGTCTAGTCGCTTTTTTAATGCATTTGTCCAGCTTCTTTATGAAAAATATGCTTTGTGAAATGTGAAAAGACTTCTAAAAATTTTGCATAGAAGTGCGCCCCGTGCCTTGTGCTTTGGGACCTTATGCGCTTCAGTGCACCTCACACCTTTTTAAACTAGGGTCAGATGCATGATACCTCACAAGTTATCACCTGGCTTTCATTTTAGACTAAAACATGCACAATTTTGGAAAACAGCCAAGTCAAATGCCTAAACATGTATGTAAGACGGCTCAAAGCTTGAGTCCAAGTAATATAACAGGGATCTGGTATTTAGTGCCTGAGGTCTAAAGTATCTGTTCTGTTGCAACACTATGGGTATTGAGTATTGAGTGATCTTGTGAAGCTATTGTGCTACCAAGTCTCCATTGTACATTTCTTTACCTATTGCAAACAAGAATTTCACTTCTTTGGAAATGAAGACATTACTCTTTTATGCAGAGGCTGTCAGAGGCAGCAGGAAGAGTATTCCTCAAGTTGTGAAGGTGTGGGTTGAGCGTTATGAAAAGGACCAAAAACCAGCAATGCTTGATCTTCTCAGTATGTTATTTGAGGTAATGGAATGGCCTTTACTATTGCCAAGATGGTAACATCATTAACATAAATATGTTTGAGCTGCATGAGTTGTCAGAATTTTCAAATTAATGGATAAGCAGAATAATTATATCACATATCATCTCTTGTGATTGCAAAGTTTAGCTGACGTGGTCTTATGCTGGTAGTCATGTGGAGCAAAGTATCACATAGATGGAGATCCTTTCGAAGAGACTGATGTTGACAATGTAGTGCTTGCCTTGGTCAATCTTGCAAAAAAGGTATTCCCTGATGGCTCTAACTGTTATATTGCTCTATTTTGCTTATTCTGTCATAACGACAAACTACTCCCGATGTGGGTCCTACTTAAAGTGAAAATTCTGACAACCTTCCATGTGCAGACTGTATGTAGAGATGCTAATTTCAAGAACCTCACAAAAACTTTTGAAAGCGTTTTGTTTTAACAGCTTTTTCAAACCTTTTGGGAAACATAACTAAGTAATTTAAAACAAAATACAAAATAAAACAAAACAAAATGTAGATACAAGCTTGGATTCAAAATGTGGCCATCTTGCGACGAAACGGCTGCACTGGAAAGGTTTTGAAAGTCGGCAAACTGGGTTTTCACCCACGATAACCGCGACATGGAACCTGATTGCTGCATTAGACCGTTTTTCCCTTGCCGTGCCATGACCGAAACCGCAATAGTGACCAAAACCGCATTTTGAATCATTTGATACATGAGAATAAGATAAATAACAATTGTAATTTGCAAGATAACCATCATAGTCTGTTAAAATAAGATATGCTTGAACCTAGAAGGCACACATTATCTATAGGGCAAATCAATTTATTCTGTTCCAATCAGAGTAGATGACACATCATCAGCTACATTCTAGTGGGGGCTAAATAACAAATCTGCATATGAAATTCAACCCTAATCCTAGATCTCATTAAATTTCTATTGTATGCCATGTCCTCCCTGAATAGCAATTAGGTTAAATCTAGTCATGACCTTAGTTTAAAAAAGCGCACCTAGGCGTACTGAGGCGCGAGGCGACCACTGTGGCGCCCCACAGTGGGTGAGGCAAGGCGAATCCTTTAAGCGTGGTGAGGCATGCGCCTCAGCGCGCATCAATTTGAGGCGCGAGGCGACTGAAGCGAGGGCTTTATTGATCTTAATTGAAAAGTGAAGCTATAGGACAAAGAGGAGAACTTTTGACCATTAAAATCACTAGCTTTGTTAAAACTAACACTTATCTTAGTCTTATATCGCGATTTTGAGCATAATCCCTCATGCAATTGACAAACTCTAAGGTAAAAAAAACCTCAATTTTCGAATTGTCAAGTATGGAAACCTAATGGTACCAAAAGGGCATTGAATGTCCATCTTCAACCCCCTTTATCATATTTTAAACTATTTTACAAACATTTTTAACGCTATAACGGTTTATATTGACATCTAATTCCATATTGATGCAATTATATTACTCAATTAGGCAAAATCTATTAGCGAAGTACATTTAGGCATTTTTGTGTAAAGGTGCGCCTCGCATCCATGATGCGTGCGCCTTCGCCTCGAGGCTCACGCTTCATGCCTCGGAACCCTTTGCGCCTCAGTGCGCGTCGTCATGACCTTTTTCTAGTTCTTTACTTATTATTTCTTGTCTTTAAATAATTGTTTTGGGGGCAATGGGGAGATTAGAAATATAATGTTTTACATCGTATTGCCTGCCTTTTTTTTATTTGATAGGAAAAGATAATATATTAATAATAATAAGTGCTATGCACAAGCAAAGATGCTGAAGAGACATCCCACGAAAGACTAATTACAATCCCAAAAGTAGGCTATCCACAGAGTCAACTACATCAAACGAAGAGGAGCAAGAAACCTCCTTTTTCCAAAAAATAGAGTCTTGAGTCACTTGTCTTTTAAGAGCATCCGCATTGGTGATCCAAAAGTTTGGATCGCAAGTGGGGACCCACAACCTCCACATCATCTCACAAGCCAACTTTTTTTCTCTTCTCTACATCCTATGGATCACCAACTTGGATCACCAAATAAAATAATATTTTATAGACCCCACTACTACTATATTATTGGGTTTTAGACTTTTAAATGCTTAGTTGGCAAAAAAAGAGAGAGAGAGAATGTGTGGGGGGCGGATCATGGCCATGAGCTGGACCGTGGGGCGAGCGAAGCGGATCACTGATGCATGGTATTGCTTGGACCGTGAGCCAAATTTTTGGCTCACGAGCCTTGCAATGCAGATGCTCTAACTACTTAAGTGAAGCTTCCACCCATTAAAAACTCTTATTTTTCTCCATCCATAATATCCAAAAAGATAGCATGGGGAATTGCTTGGACAACGCTGTATGACCTTTCTTCCAAAAAAAACCTTCCCAAGCCAGGAGTTGATATCTCACTATGCTAGGTACAACCCATAGAAGACCCAACCAACTCTAAGCTAATTTCCAAAGGTTTCGCGTGACTGGGCAGCAGAAGAGTAGATGGGGGTAGATGGTATATGGCTTCCAAATAGCCCTCGCACATGAAGCACCTATTGACTACTATTTTGCCCTTTTTTGTAAGTTGTCACAAGTTAAGATATTATCTTGATAAGGTTTCCACAACACACACACACACACACACACACACACACTCACACACAGACACTTTCAAAGGAGCAGAAGACTTCCAAATAATATTTCAAGGGAAGCTGCAAACTGAAGGAGAAGACGATGTATTGCCAAGAGGGCAATTGAGGTGAAGGAATTAAGATTTCACACTGAATTTCTCAGTGGCATTGAGGTTCTATCTAACCATGTCATGGGGGACTCGTTGAAAGAAACCCCTTAGGAGTGCAGTACGAACAAAGATGTGGGACCAAGCAACTGAAGAAGAGTTGTACTCCAAATAATCAGTGACAAGCATCTCTATCCATTGCAAGGGCATAGAGTGAAGCGAAATGGTCCCTTAAAAGAACTCTAAGTCAGGGGACCCAACAACAGAAGAAGAGTTATGCTCTAAGTAATCAAGAGACATGCGCATCCCTGGTCGTTGCAAGGTCAATCAGTGAAGGGAAATAGTCCCTCAAAAGAACGCTATCGCACCATCTATGATGCCAAAAAAAGATGGTGGAGCCATCACCCATGTCGAGCGTAATGTGGAAGAAGAATCTATCCCAACTTCTAGGAGTGAATTGCCAAAGACCAATGCCTCAAGTGCCATTTTGCTGCCTTGGAGTCCAATTAAGCCTTCTAGCCTATATTTGGCCCTGTCTAGGGTCCTCTAAAGCTTTTCTTTATCATTCATGAACCTCCACCCCCTTTAGCCAGATACTTGGGTTTCTAATTAGAGTCTTTTATGAAGCCTATGAATGAATGACTTCTCAATGTACTTCCCCCCCCCCCCCCCCTGAAATTTGCACTAGGGGAAAGCCCTAGGTAAGAAGGGAGGGAATCCAAAATGCCTATGAGTACATGAGCATTCCCATCTCTTCCACAAGAAAGATAGAAAATTTAGTCCGATTGACTTTTAACCCTCAAGCAACGTAAAACCACACAAGAATGCAACGAATTACTAATCTGCTCACAACTCGTTATCACAAAATATAATTGTGTCAATTGCAAAAAGGAGATGTCAAATTTCCATGCGTGAAAAATGTGAGTTGCCCTCGGAGAAAACAACAGCGACGTGGGTTCAAGGACCCTTTTGTGTCTTTAATTAGGACCAAGGATTGAAAATGTGGCTTCCGTCGCGATACAGCTAAATCGCTCTAATGCGGCAATTCCGTTCCATAGCGCGGCTATCGCGGCATGAGAACACGGTTCTCCTAACTCCAAAACCTTTCAAATGTAGCCATTTCGTCAGGGTTCAACCACATTTTGAATCCATGATTGGGACGAATGATTGATTTCCACGTCAAATTTCAATTTGAATTTTGTATATGAGAATGAAGCTCCCCCTCTTTTGGCTCTTTAAGCAAGCACAATGTCTCTTCTTTTATTTTGAAAGATAAGAGAGGGAGGGGTATTGGTTTGGTTCCTTTAAGACATTTAAGTGTTGGAATCTATATAATATAAATTAATATTAAACATGGCCTCTTTTTTTTTTTGGGGGGGGGGGGAACCTAGTGGTGGGGTGCTTAGTTTCATAAGAGATATCAAGGCTCAACTCTCCATAGGTTGTGGGAATGTGTAAGTTTACGCATAAAAAAAAGTAACATTAAACAGGTGCTTAGAGAAACTAGGGAATTTCATAATCCTTTGTCTGACTTGGAAGGTGCTTTTCCTCAAGTTTCTTCCTTCTTGACCTTTCTTATAAAAACTTTACCTTGCCTAGAAAAGGGATTTTCGAATGGTCGTTTTCTCAAGCTTTTTAAAAGTTAGCAGAATGGCTTGGTCTCATAATCTTTGCTCTAATTGTTGGTTTGTCTTAACTATCTTGTGATATTAGGGCGAAGTTGAGGACCACCAAAGCTCTAAAAGAAAGGACTTCAACAACTTCAGAGATAACCTTGTTTACTTTTGGGACTGTTTGGTTACTGAATGTCAAAATGGGCCATTATTTGATGGGATTTTGCTGGAGAAGTGCACAGACTATGTTATTGCTTTATCATGGTCAGTAATGTGGGAATTGGGCTTGTGCATTGGGTGATTTCAAGAGCTTCATTTTGGCTGATTTGCTTTTGCTGACATTTTCCAGCACTCCACCGCGGGTTTTCCGCCAAATAGCTTCACTGGTTGGTCTTCAGCTAGTTACATCATTTATAACAATTGCAAAAATGCTCGGTTCACAGCGTGAAACTACTCAAAGGCAATTAAATGCAGAAAACAAGAAAAGAGCTGAGGGTCCTCGAGCTGAATCCCTCAATAAGAGATTGGTAACAACTCATGAAAAGATAACTTCAATTGAGGAGATGATGGACAAGATATTTAAAGGGTAGGACTTATCAATCTTCTTTCTCCCGCTTCTTTTCTTGGATGCATGGGTATAATCATCGGTGCTATCTTGCAGCCATACTCCAGCCTGATATTGGGTCAAGTCATGGAAGGGGCAATATGTTTAGACACTCGTACTATCTCTGACATTTCCTCTGTTGATAGACCAAGACTAGACGACATAAAGATCGGTGAACCTACAGGATTGTTGATAATCTTAAAGTCCCACCCTTTTCTGTTTAACCATTTTTGATACTTTAGCTACCTACTGGGATAAACTTTAGCAATGAAGCTATTGTTTCTCATTGACTTGTGACAACAGCTTTTTATGGCTGGGAAACATTGTTGTGTGATGATTCAAGCTATGAACCTTAAGTGCCAAATGAGCATGCTAACTGCTGGTTGCTATTCTTGTTGTTATCATTGTCTCTGTCTTCATCTGGAACAAACAGTTATGTCTATATGTGGTTCCAATTGTAAACTTCTTAGGTGGACTTGTCGTTTTCTGCTAAGGTAGGCCAAAAAATTGAATGATCCGTATAGGATCATGTGAAAGGATGGGTTGACCTTTCCATCAGGAGGACGAAAGACAATAAGTATCTATCAACTACGGTTGGTAAAAAGGTCTTCCATTGCTGCTGATGTCTCTCATTCTTGTACCTGGTGAAATTGTGTTTCCTTTGATGATTGATGATGTGGTGCTTACTTTTGATGATTGTTTGAGATTTGGATACATTCCCCATGGTACAATTTGATAAGTGAACATGCAGCTTCATGGTTTTGCAAGTTACGAGTTTTAACGTGAAGGTGCTTTACTCTGATAACTTCAATGATTATATTTCACTGACATCAATATACAAGCATGAAGAAATCCCTAGTACACGTAGCATTAATCCTTCAGTTCAATCTTAGTTCATCCTGGGCCAAAAAGTTGAATTCCAAGGATTTATGATTCGTCAGTTATATAATTTCCTTGAGTCAATAACTGCCTTTGAAACAGTGTTTTGTATGCAATAAATATCGATGGAACCCGCGTTCCCTTGTTCTCTACCTGGCATTCTCACTGTTGCTCTAGTATATCCATAGATACTCGTTTGACAATTGATGTGGAATAGGATTCATTGTAACATAGAGAAAAGACGTGATTTTTATGCAGTGGTATGTCTTTTTGGTCCATGTATCCAATTTTCTGTGAATAAAGTCTCTGATGTCCAGTCCACATGTCTCCACACTGGACATGTTCAATCCGCAAATAAAAGTTGTAACATAGTGAAATGAATGACTTCTACAAAGTTGTGACATGTCTCTTTTGATCCATGTATCCATATGACGTGTCTGAGGTTGACATGGCTCAAAAGCACTGGATACATGTGTGACATTATGGGGAAAAAAAAAAATTCTAATGGAAAAAAAGATGCTTTGACATGAGAGACATACACTGTGGATATATGAGCTATGCATGGGATGTATCTGGTTGTTACTAGTAGAAATGTAACAAGAGGTTTCTGCCCCCACCCCCTCTTTCTTCTGTGAAGTGTGCTGATTGAAATTTATAGGTAAGGTTGTGAGCTCAGTAGGGGTTGTGATTCATGGTAAAGGAAAACTACTCTACTACAGTGGGGACACTTAAGGATTGTCGAAGTGTACATGGTGGTTTAAGACACTTTGCTGAGGGGAGTGTGATTTATGGCTTATGTGAAATCGGTGATTTGAATGCGTACTTGCTGCATGTCAAATGGTTTTGAGGATCTAGTTTCCTCCTCTAGTAGTCCCTATTTGAGTGCATGTTTTTGTGCACTTGCTGCGTGTCAAATGCTTTTGAGGATCTAGTTTCCTCCCCTAGTAGTCCCTATTTGAGTGCATGTAGACATGCCAATTGTTACGTAGTACTGTTTGTTTTCAAATTTTGCGTTTTAAGGATTATTATATAAAAATATTATATGGAAAAGGAATGTTGACAATGTGTCTGTCTGTGTTGTTTCCTTATTTTTTCAAACATCATGTGACCCTCAAATCTGGATCTGTGAAGTCTAAGTGTCTGAGTTGTGGTTTGTTCCAGTTTGAAAATAAATTGTTGATAAGGTCATTGAATTGGGCTGTGTTATGAACCTATTTATACAAATAGGCATTGTTCGTGCCTGACCAAAATTTTCACGGTTATCTGATGTAGGTTATTTATGCATCGATATCGAGACATTGATCCCAATATCAGAATGTGCTGTATACAATCATTAGGCACCTGGATCTTGTCGTACCCATCGCTGTTCTTACAAGATAGATATTTGAAGTATCTTGGCTGGACACTTAATGATAAAGTATGTTCTGTTTTTAACTTTCTCTATATTTCTTGAATAGTCAAGGTGCAATTTAAGTTGGCTGCCTGTCTTTTCTTCTTTAGAATTGTTCTGCATGAAACCCTCACTAGAATTGTTTTTCTTTTCTTACCCCTTTGTTCATTCTCTGCTTGGATTTGGGTTTCACACAGAGTCCTGGTGTGAGGAAAGCTTCTATACTGGCATTGCAAAGTTTGTATGAAGTGGATGACAATGTTCCATCGCTTGATCTTTTCACGCAAAGATTCTCCAACCGGATGATCGAACTTGCTGATGATCTTGACGTCTCTGTGGCTGTGTGCGCCATAGGACTTGTGAAGCAATTACTAAGGTAGCTACCCAATGAACGTTAGCAACATTTCTATTGTTTCTTCTAGCCTCCACTTAAGCCAGGTTGACATTTTGATGCATATATGCTGATTTTGTTTCTGTATGAGCTTCCAGACACCAGCTTTTGCTGGATGATCATTTAGGCCCTTTGTATGATCTACTTGTTGTTGAGCCTCCGGAAATTAGGCGTGCAATTGGGGAGCTGGTCTATGATCACTTGATAGCACAGAAGTTCAACAGTTCTCAGTCTCACTTTAAAGGTTTTCTTTTACGTTGCATTGTTCAGTAGCCCCCCTGGCCCCTCCAACTGTCAGTTGAAGGTACTGATTACGTTTTTCCCTTTCCTGTATGATTTCTTTTCAGCTGACAGCGAGTCTTCTCTGGTTACGCTTAGTAGAATGTTGCAAATATTGAGAGAATTCTCCACTGATCCTATTCTAATCACTTATGTCATTGACGATGTCTGGGAGTATATGAAGGCTATGAAAGTATGTTTTCTGGTTCCTCAGGTGTTGATCTAAAGTTTCTGCGAATGTCACACCCCCCCCCCCCAAAAAAAAACAGAACAAGAAAAAAAAAAGGTCTGTTGAAGGTGTTGTATTTGTCCTGCTTTTATGAGATTGGTTAGTTATGATGATAAGAATACTGGTATCTTATCCTATTCTTTTTGATTCCTCTTTCATAGGATTGGAAATGTATCATTTCTATGCTCTTGGATGAAAATCCATCGATCGAGCTTACTGAAACTGATGCGACAAATTTGATACGCCTCCTTTGTGCATCTGTCGCAAAGGCCGTTGGGGAGAGGATTGTACCTGCTACTGATAATAGGAAACAATACTACAACAAGGCTCAAAAGGTTATCATCTGTAACTTTATGTAGTAGCGTTAGCTTCCATTTGTATGTTGATAGGATTTCCTAGGCAAGTTTGATAGTTTTAGCGACAAGTGGTTTCATGGACATTCTCATTCTTTTTTTTTTTTTGGTCAATTCTTTTAAAAGAATATGAGTTGGGAGCTTTCATACGTTTGGATTTGTGATTTGTTTGTTGTGTGCAGTGGAACTAGGGATGACAACGGGTCGAATTCGGATCAAATCTCTAGATATCCAAATCCAATCCAATTATTGGAATTTAAAAATTTGATCCGACTCCGGCTTCATCGTATTGGATTCGGATCGGATTAAATCTGAATACAATCAGATATAGTCTGATTGTACATTTTCATTCAATATTTGCACAATTTTTTCTTTCGAAACTTGTTTTTGCTTAACTGTAAATGTAATATTAAACACATTTTCAATGTCAAATATATGTTCATATCAAATATTTCAATATGATAGAGTAAGAAGGTGTTTGGAAAAGAGAACGCGAAGTCACTCAAGAGTCAAGAGGGAAAGGGATATGTAGTAGCGGTACTACCGCTGGAAGGAAAGGGAAGAAAATACAGCTTTGGTTGAAAATGAAAAAGAGGAGAGATGGAGAGGGAGATTGGGAAGGGAGAGTAGACTAGTTAACAAATAAGAGGGCATTGCATATAGAGTGTGGACCTTATGCAATTTTTTTTTTTGAGGATTAGTATATTTTTCTAAAATAAAAAAAGGTGAACCCGTTTAAAAAGTTATCGGATCAGATGGCAATCAGATGGGATGAACCATACTCCAAATCTGATCTGATCAGAGTTGGATTCAAATTATTTTATATCGCATTTGAATCAGATTATTTTTTTCGAATTTCAATAAGACAATTTTGCCTCGGATCAGATTTTTATCAAATTCGGGCTATATTGCCATCCCAAGTGGAACTTTGTGTTATAAGAAATGCTCGATGAAGCAATCCATGGTTTGATGTTTTATTATTTGATTTATTTTCAACCAGTGTTTTCAAATTTGAGTGCACACAAAGTCTCCATATGCTGTCAAAACCTTGATTTCTGCAGGAAATCTTACCTTTCCATGTGAATTTGACTCTGCCCATCTTTGTAGTTTAAATGGTGGTGGTGAGCTACTGAATGGTTGATACATATTCTTCACGCAGCTTTTAGGGAGTTAGGCCATGCATTTTTTTTGGGGGGGGGGGAGATATGGTGTTCTTATTTTTGATTGACGAAAGATAAAATAGTTACATCTATGGATGAACTCTGACTGAAAGAAACACCATTCTTCTTTGATGACAAACCTATGAGATAAAAAATATAGTACAGTTTCTCTTATGGCATAGTAGATCTAATGGTGTTTGTTCCTTGTATTTGTCTCTCATTCTTTAACCTGTACATCACTAGGAAGTTCTTGAAAAAAACAAGCGGGATATAACTGTGGTCATGATGAACTACTACCCCCAGCTTCTGCGCAAGTATGTGGCTGACAAGGCAAAAGCCCCATCATTGATTGAAATTGTTCTCCATATGAATCTTGAACTTTATTCACTGAAGAGACAGGAACAGGTAGATGACATACTTTGTCGTTTTGTCTATGTTATTTATCGAAAAGGAACTAAGGTTCTTGATGCGGATTTTCTACACTCTTCTAGAATTTCAAAGTTGCTCTTAACCTCATAAGGGAAGCGTTTTTCAAACATGGCGATAAGGACTCTCTCAGATCTTGTGTAAAGGCTATAGACTTCTGTACAAAAGAGAGCAAAGGAGAGCTGCAAGATTTTGCTAGCAATAAATTGAACGAACTTGGGGATGAACTTATAGCAAAATTGAAGACAGCTTTGAAAGAATTGGTGGTATAGTGTCGTAACGAAGTCCTTTTTTCATGTTTTGCTTTTTGCTGACTCATTAGCTTCAGTCTGACTATTTAATTATTATATCTTTGTCGATAGGATGGTGATGATGAGTACCCTCTTCTTGTGAACTTAAAGAGGCTCTATGAGCTCCAGTTGGCAAGGTCTGTACCTATTGATAGTTTATTTGAGGAGTTTTCCTCTATGCTCCGGAATTTCAGAAATGTAAATGATGAGGTGCGTAGTATACGTGATTGTGCTCTATTAGATTTCTGCCCTTTTCCGGCTGTATCATAATTACTTTTCTCAACAGATGAGCAGTTTTCTGCTGCTCAACATGTTCCTGCACATAAAATGGTCCCTATACTTTGTTCGGAACTCTGAAACTGTGCTTGAGCCATCTGTGTCTTCTTTGCTCTCCAAACGTGATACATTATTCAAGCAGTTAGAGTCTTTCCTTCCTACTTCTGACATTGAAGCAGGGATTGATCTGGGGCATCAGCTTGCTTGCAGAGTAAGTTTCTTCCCACTTTTTCTTGTTGCACTACTTGCTGATATCAAATGATAATTCATTTGAATAAAAATGCTTTTAATTGCGAGAACTGCGTCTCACTAGAATTCCGTGGTATGAAATAGGTCTGTATAATACTGGTTGAGCTTTGGGGCGTGTTCAAAAAATCGGACTTCTCTTCTACGGCACTGGAAGTGCTGGGATTTTGTCCAGAAGAATCTATGCTTGAGAGGTTCTGGTGGCTTTGTGAGCAGCAACTTGATAATTTGAGTAAGTCCATTTCTTTTTCCCTTTTAAATAAGGGAAGATATTATTAAATGGTATATCAAAAGAGGTGGTGCGAAAGAAGTCTCTAGCAAGGGACTAATTATAGTTCCCCCAAAAAAGAAAAAGCAGTCTGCGAAATCCACGCTTCCATGACAGATGAGATAAGTTCCAATGATCATAAAAATATGGAATGTTCATCCATCCATTTTTGATGCACTCGAAGGGTTTACCCACCACTGTTTCTCTAAGACCAAATTATTTCTGGCTCTTACAAATAAAAATATGAATTTGATGAATGACAGATGCGTTTTCCTGGACGACAATATGACATATTAATCTGAGTTCTTATCTTGTATTGTCTTGTATTTGTCTGTGTTTTATGCCTTCATCTAAAATAAGTTAGAGAGATTGCCAAAAAGATCCACTTTAATTGGTTGTTTGATACTCTTTCTCTCCTTTTTTAATCAGAAATCACAATAAAAAGTATCAAAAAGTAATGGATGTTAGCAGAGTTGTCCATGTTCAGTACCCTAACTAAGACTACCCAAATTGAAAATCGGAACATTATTCAGAGATTTAGGAGACATATCAGAATTTATTTCTCTTGCTTCTATTATTATGTTTCTTTTAGATGAAACAGAGGATGAAGATTTAAACAGAGAGTATGTTGAAGAGACAAGCCAAGATACAGTTGTGATCGCAGTATCACAGTTGGTTGCTACTGATACAGTTCCCACGGTAAAAACCATTTGTCTGACGTTGATTTTTGTTGTTAGTTTGTCCTAGCCATTGGTGTCGTCAACTAGCAAAGAAGTCTGATGTTTGCAAAATTGCATGTGTGAGGTGTGCTGTAGTTTGCTGACGAATGCTTAATCTCAAAAGGATGCCTAATATTGGTGGCAGGAGCATCTTGCTTCACAGATTGTCTCGCATTTGGTGAGGCATGGAGCCAACATAGCTGAGGTGGTCAAGCAATTAATAGCTGTTCTGAAGAAAAAAGGTGGAAATGTCTTCAAAATTTACCTTGAAGCTCTTAAAAGGGTACGATACTAATAAACTGATTTTAAAACTGATCCGGCCATGCATCTCATTATATTGCTTGTGTGTTTTTGTCGCAGTTCATTAAAGATGTAATTTGTGAGCTATTTAATTTCCTGTTATCTCACAGATAATGTCATGGTTAAAACGACTCTGTGAAGGGAGACATCTTTAATGTGGAAAGCAGAAATGTGAATAAGTGAGGCTCTAATTCAGGGCATAGAGAAAGCATGAAAGTTTACGACAAGAAAAGTGTATGAGGAAAATAGAGAGTTGGGCAATCCTGTTAAGTTGGGATTTTTTAAAGGCTGCTGATTTAAAGATATTGATGCCTTGAGCTATTGAGGTGGTAGAAAATGCATTCAGAGTTGTGCATGATCTTCACTAACTACTCATTGACACATCATAAACATGATATCTGCATTTTCACCTTTGGTTTATATTCATTTTATGTTGGTTTGGCAGGCATACTACCGATATATGGCAAAACGTTCTAATAATGGCGATCAAGCTTCTGTGAATAAGTCTTTGCTTGATTGCAAGGAACTTGCTCTTCATCTGTCAGCGACATTTGTTGGATTTGCAAGAAATAATCATAGATCAGACATCCTACAGATTGTGGTAGATGGTATAAATTTTGCTTTCGAGGATATACCTAATCACCTATCCTTCTTAGAATGTGCTGTCCTCCACTTTACCCAGAAACTTCCAGCCACTGATATTGCTGACCTGTAAGTTTGACTCCATGAGTATCTGATGTATGACTGGTTTAATTGATTTTGTAAACAACATAATTTGTGTTCTTAGTTTTATTTGGACACGTATAAATTAAATAGCACTTTTTTTTTTGGTGATCTCTTAGGTTAAAGAATGTCCAAGGGCGAACAGAGAATGTAAACACGGATGAGGATCCTAGTAGTTGGCGTCCATATCATGTATTTGTTGAGACCCTGCAAGAGAAATGTATAAAGAATGAAGCTTTGGCAGGTATTTGTGGGCTATGTTTGCAATTCAAAGATGTTGTTTGTGTATGTTGCCTGGAATCTTCCTTTTACTTAAAAGAGTTCATATTAGATGCTCTATACTCCAGCTTGGATATTTTACACCAAAGAGTTAATATTAGATGCTCTATACGCCAGCATGGATATTTTACACCAAATGATGCCAAAAAAGGGCATAATGGCTGTCTGATTCTTGTCTTATCCATATTTGATGCCAATTGGTCTGAGTAGCATACTAACAAACTCATTATGGTAAGCTTGGGTGAATATATTTGTTTGTAGTTTTATAAATGCGCCTGTGTCTATAAGGGACTGTAACTCATTAAGCTTAAGTCATATCATCTTCATCTTTTATCTCTCCTGACTTCTCTTTCGAAACTTTTGGAACTATTAAGCTTGGTAGAAGCTGGTTGATATGTCCTCAAAAGCCGTCTCATCAGCTTAGTTACCTAGTTCGCTACAACCACCCTTGATCCACGATCGGGATCCTTGTTCCAGATGGCAATTCACCCGGGATCCGAAACACTCTGGGTCATGATCCTATTGTCACTGTTATCCCGATTGAGCAAAGTTACTGATGATTTTGTAATAGTAGAACAGTTGTTCACAATGGGCTTCGGTTGATGGGCTTTGTGCTATACCTTCAATAATGCAAGCATCATGATCGGCTTCAATGGCAGCTGCTGACTTCAGAGGTAGACTGTGACAAGGAGATGAAGAGATAGAACAGGCTGCTAGGGTTTTAAGTAATGGAAGAGAGATGGGGCAGGGAAACTGTGTGCTATAACTTTAATTTGGGGATGGAGGTGTAAGAAACGAGTGGGTAGTAAGAGAGAGGGGATGAGAGTGAAAGGAGGATTAATTTGGGCAACAGGGAAATTAGCTACCAGTTATAGAGAATTGGGGACATAGGGAATGATAAAGGGTTAAGATACTGGAAGAAAAAGAAGGCAGTTTAGGTATCATACATGATATATAATTAATGAGATAATTTTTTATTTCATTAATTTATTGTGTACTCTTATGGAATTTGGCCTCTATTAGTATTCCCCTTTATTTTATTTTTGAAGAAAGCAATTGGTGATCCAGAAAATTTTTTGCAGCGCGTTATGATCCAGATTAGTATTCCTAATGAAGCCACCCCCTCGTTCCGGGATCCTAGCGAAAGTGTGTATTGCAATCCCGAACTCGTCTTACCAATCCAGCGATCCCCGACCTGGGTAACTATGCTCATCAGTCATGATTAATTGAAAGACTTCCAGCAGAATGTATATCAGTCCTAAAATCACAGATAGCAATTTCCTTTTTTGCGTGCTTTAACAAATTTGCAGAGACCCTCGTCTTCCTCTTCTCAGCTGTTATGCTTCTATGTGATCAATGTGATTACTTTTGCAATAGACTGATCTGCTTTGAGATTATTAGGAATATGGAGTTCCTCATATCTTCCTCAAGATCCGTCGAGTCTTTTGGATTTCACATCCTAGCATCTATCTGTATTTGGACTGAGGAGCTCTGTTGCCGGTGTCTCCCAAAGAAGGTTCCAGGAATTGAATTGGGCCTGATTCTTTTTTACATTTTGGAACTTTTTCTATTGGCATACAATGTGACTCATCTTTTCAGCAAGTGAGAATGGTGAAATACCTGCGGTCCTGCCAATATAGCTAGGGTTTGTAATCATCATCAGTCGAAAACTCGAAATTAGTTGTATATGAAGTTGGATGAAGTATTATCTATCTTTTTTCTGCGGATTAGAGCCCAGAATCTGCTTGTTCACATGATTGGAAAGAAAAAGAAACATGCCATTCATTTCTCTTATAAGATGAATAGGCATCTGGAGAATCCTTTTTTATTCCCTTTCTCCGCTATATGCATGATGCGCTCACAGACAGCCAAAATAATCTCTCTTCTTGGTCACTGCTTGGAAGAATTTGATAGCTACCTTAAGTCCTTAACAAACCTGCCTCTAATAGGGTAATGGTACAATAGTCTGCGAACTTTGGAACAAAGTTTAGCAAACAAACCAAGGGTCTGTGGGGTTGATTTTTGCCTAGCACTTTGCAGAGTTTAGTAGTTTAGTAGTTTAGTAGGCTGCTGAGATTTTTTGGCAAGGATATATTTCAACCTTCAGCCAGTCATATTCTTTTGTGTAGCCTAAGGAAATTAGGAATCAATTGTTGTATGATTTTCCCTTGCAGAGGATTGCTAAAAGTGCTCGTGGAGAGTAAAGGCCCTTTTGAAGTTGAATGGAAGGCTCCTTGATGATATACCTGTCTTAGTGTCAACAACTCAGCATCTAGGGAAATTGTCAGCTTGTGGAAAATTTCTTATGCTTGGGATGAAAGACTGCCTATGTTTTCGAAGTCAATGATGAAAGTAAATTGCAGAAGTGCATATCATTTTCAGTTTTGATGCCAGATTGGGTTCTGTTCTTTTGGTTCTCTCTCTTTCTCCTCCGTTGAAGCTAGTTGTAATTTACCCCTTGGACTCCCAGCTGAGCATGCTACTAAGCTCTGGCGGATGCCATTGAGTGTAATGGTTTCCCTAGGCACCTTTAGTCGGAAAATTATTTTATTTTTGAAAATAATTCAAAATTTTCAAATGGTCAGCCATAAAAATTACTTGACATTATTCAAATTTAGGAAGCTCAAAAGTAGGAATTATTGTATAGAATTACTAGTTCTCCTGCTGTTAGCAAGCGTGCATTGGTGTCTCCCAGTCCAGTTCCTCATTTACACTTCATAGTACAAGTCACAAAGGATGCTCCACTCAAACATCATTGCAAACTATTACGTAGCTGTATTTGTGTAATTTCATGTCATCTACTTGTCAAATCTCTGTTGTAGTTGTGAATGCTTCTCCCTTACCTATTATGAGTGCTTATACAATTGAATTTACCACCTCTCCACCAATATTGCTTTTTTTTGGGGGGGGGGGTATCTTCTCTGGCTTTATTTTAATTTTTTTTTTTTGGGGTCATTCCCATAAGATCTTGTTTCTCTGATTTTAATGCAAATCACTAGAGAAATTAATGCTGTCATTGTGTTTCTATCACATTGGACAGACTCTTTGATCACCTTGTAATTCTTTTCCTTTGATTTATTTTCATCACCACCACCAGATCGTATATTCTTATTTTATCTGCGCTATATCTCCTTATAGTTATAACTTATAAGTGTATGCAGTTGTGGTGCATGTGGGGCCTCCATCTTAGGATATCTATCAGGAATTTGCTGCAATCTTATATTGCACCCTGGTAGCAGTTTCCTATTTGGAGGTTTCAGGTGCAAATTTTTCTTCCCTGCCAAGCTTCCTATTTTGTAATCAGGTAACCTGGATAATTGCATGCATTAGGGGATTTATTTAACCTTTTCTCATTCAAATATTATTGTTTGACTAATTTCATTGGCGGCTTGTGTGTAAGCATCCTCCATTTTGGGTGGTGTTCTCATTTAAAGACTTTGACCTAGTGGTGTTACTTATATGCTGCAAAATGCTCAATTTGAAACCAATGTGTCTGCAATTTGGTGTGAACAAATTGGAACAATATAACTCTTTGCTCCCGTTTAATTTGCTCCTGTTTAGTTTGGTCCCTCTATATGCTGCAAAAGGGGGTTGCATTCTTTAAGATTCTGGGATTCATTACTGATCTGGTTATCTAAATTCAGGTTTTTTCTCTTCTCTTCCTGTTAAAGAGAGTTTTTTTCCTATACTTTGACCAAAAATATAAACAACTGCTTAATAGATACCCTGAATCATTTTTTCTGCGAAACTCCTCTGCTTTTACCGGAATTATATTCAAGTTGAGATGTGTCGTCAATGCTGGACTTTAGATGATGCTTTGCATGCTTTTTAATTTTTTTATTTATTTATCGTATAGTCATATATGTAATTGATTAAGTCGCTATGGGTCAGGATTTACTTTATTTTTTTTGGTTTCTTTTTGGTGGCATGTAAAAGATCTTCCATTTGTTGAATTTTAATGTAAAAGATTGCAAATGCAAACTTCAAAATTCTAATAAGTTTTGCTTATTCTATTATAACATGTTCCTACATGAATTATTGAACAAGATTATTTCAACTGTTTCTCCAGATTCACCCATTGGTTCGCTCTTTTATGCCCCCATTCACCTGTTACTTTCATCTTCTAAGTTAGGAACGTTCTTGTTTGAAATGATCTTCTCCTCAACAAGCTATTTTGACTTACCTTTTCTTTTCAATTATCGAACGAATTTGAATCCATAATTGTGTGGAGTTAGGGATTCAAAATGGTTAATCAATGTAAAATTGTCTTCTTTTCTAATGAGCATCCTGTGCACCTTCAATTTTCTGATGTTGTAAAATGTTGCTTTAGTTGCTGATGAGAAAGAAGGAACTTCAGTAAGACGTCGAGGCCGTCCACCCAAACAGCGTAAGTTGCAGGGAAAGAAATTATTTGATGAGCATAGCACGAGTGAGGAAGAGGACATGATAAGTGCGTCTGACCAAGAAGGTCCGGATGAAGAATATAAGGATGATGAGGAAGAAGAGGATAAAGCTCTGATAAATGTGATTAAATCATCATCAAAGTTAAGGTCGAAAACAGTTTCCAAATTGTCAGGTATGGAATGTTGTGCTCCCTCCCTCTCTACTGCATTTATTGGGATTCTTACAGAAGCTTTGCAAGAGAGAGATGCTCTGTTCTTGAGGAGATTTCGCTAAAGGGACAAAATAGTATTTGACTTCAGAACTGAGTCTGCAGCACGGCGCTTAGTATATGGTAATGAGTCTAATTTCAGAATTTGCTAGATACAATTGAAGCTGGTAGAATAGCCGTCTAAACCTAGGGCTTGTTAAGATGAAACCCCAAGATCGAACTGTGTCAAAATCGTGTCCAAAATTGATACTTCTCTTACAGAAGCAAAAGTTGCGGCTGGTTTCATAAGTGAGATCACATAAGTTGTTAGAAGTCTACAAGTCGATTGATTGTAGGTACAGCAGAGTCTAGCAGTTAAAAAACTAGAGGCTGGTAAGTAGGAAAAAGCCCACACTTTACGATAGTTTACAGACTTTTGATTGGTGATAGATATGATTGTAGGTACAGGGCACAGCCTCCAAGTGACTAATCCAAATTTAGTTAGTTTTTAAGCGAGATGTAACATAATAATTGTGGATAGATATGATGCAGATTTTGACAGCTACTTCGAAATATATGAGGGAAATATTAAGCTTCGTAGGTAGTTTTCACCATTCAATTGCTTAGTGATGTATATCACACACTGTACTATAGTTTACAGACTTTCGATTGAAGTTAGTAAATTGACACTATACATTGTGATCGAGAATGTAGAGCTGGCTAAGCGAAGATCTTTCATTTTGCTCAAATAAGTCAAAATTTTGTGGTGTATTCCATTTTGTACTATGTACTTTCGAGAAATCCATTTGGTATACAGTATGAAATGTGTTTTATAATTTACAACAACTCTCAGTGTGAGTCCTGCTTTCTTGGGGTCTGAAGGAGATCTAAATGTAGGCAGACTTACCTCTATGCACAATGATTGCACGTAAGGAGACTGTTTCCAATACTCACATAAAAAGTTTTAAGAAGATATTTAGACGTCGAAAATCGGTTGATAAAATCACTTAGCAAACACAAGACCTCAATGCTCAAAATAGCATAAGTTAACAAGAACAACATATGAGGGGTAAGAGTTTTCATACCTTGAGAGGCTACGACTCAAGCCAGTAGAGGTGCGATTATAACACCCCTGTTAAGATCCATCTACTATCCTGTAGGTTTGCATTGCACGTAGGAAGAAATAATAACCAGTGCAACATAATACAAACTCTACCCAAACAAAGCCAAAGAAAGGACTAGTAGGACGCTAAGTATATGATCTATAACCTTAATCCTAAATCTTCATAGACTCCTATTCTGAGCTATGTCCTCCGTTAGACCTACGAATTTCAAATCGTTTCTAGGCACCTCGTTTCAACTTTTCTTTGGTCGTTCTCTACCTCTTCTACACCCCAAAAGGGTAATCGCCTCGCACTTTTTCACTTAGTTCATTCTTACTCCTTATCTTGACATGATCAAACTATTTCAGTCTAGTTTCCTTCAATTTATCTTCTATGGGTGCAACTCCAACTTTCTCTCTAATCACCGCGTTTCTGATTCTATCCAATCTCATATGTGTACAAATCCATCGAATCATTTCCATCTTTGCTACCATCGACCTCTGAAATTGAGGTTTCTTAATTGGTTAGCATTCTGAACCATATAACAAAATTGGTCTGACTGTTATACGATAGATCATCCCTTTCACTCTTGCAGGAATTTTTTTATCACACAAAATTCGGAAAGCACTTCTCCATTTTTGCCATCCCACTATAATACGTTGGTTAATATCTTCGTTAATATTTCCATTCTCCTCAATAATCGAGCCTAAGTACTTGAACTTATCAGCCCTTGGTATTGCCACACCATCCATGGTGATTTCTTCTCCAGTCTCCTCCCCACCATTGAACCAACATTTTAAGTATTCAGTCTGTGCAATCTAAGTCTTCTAGATTCTAAAGTATTTCTCCGTTGCTCTAACTTGTTTTTTTTTTTTTGCTCTAACTTCTTGTTAAGACCATCCGTAGTTTCATCGATGAGAACAATATCATGAGCAAATAACATACACCATGGTACCAATCCTGAATCCCTTTTGTGAGTACATCCATAATGATAGTGAAAAAGAACAGGTTTAGAGCTGATTCTTGATGGAGCCCAATGTCAATAGGAAAGTCCTTTGTGTTACCTTCTAAGGTCCTTACACTTGTTTCAACTCCCTCATATATGTCATTGATAACTCTGATATGCACCTCTGGCACTCCATTCTACAAACACTCCCATAATATCTCATGCGAAACTCTATCATACGCTTTTTCTAGGTCTATGAATATCATGTGAAGATCTTTCTTCATATTTCTATACACTTCCATGGGCCTTATTATGAGATAGATTGCTTCGGTAGTCGATCGGTGAGGTATAAAACCAAACTGGTTTTCAGAAATGAAAATATCATTCCTCAATCTTCCCTCAATCACCTTTACTCACAATTTCATAGTGTAACTAAGCAGTTTAATACCTCTATAATTATTGCAATTTTGAATATCACCTTTGTTCTTGTAAAGCGGGATGATTGTGCTCAATCTCCATTCGAGGGGGCATCTTCGCAGTTCTAAAAATAGCATTACAAAGCTGCGTTAACTGCTCTATCCTTGTGGTTTTACGTAGGTCATGTTTTATAATTTAGTAGCACTTATATTTATTTTCGTACCGTGCACCAAATGGTTTGTTCCAAATACGGGGGAGCGGAGTATCGCTAAATAGTTTCTTTTCTTTTGTTGCAATCAATTGAAAGAGTCACTATTTGAGAATTCCTTTTGGTTTTGCATCGGTCATGTTTCTTGGGTTTCTTGAGTTTGGCAAGATTTTAAGTTGATTTTTAAAAGCGTATCTGCAATCCCATTCTCGGGGTGACGCTTACGTATACCTGGCAGCCAAACCCCCCCCCCCCCAAGAAAAGAAAAGAAAAGAAAAGAAAAGTCTTTTACTGTTAATCGAGGGATTGTTGTTTGTGATTAGAAGTTTCCACCCCTTTCCTAGAGAAACAGTAAATATATGATAAGAGTACGCCATCTTGCTGACCAGTTGGGCCCCGTCAGTTGAAGAACTGCGAAGAAGGATGAGAGAGAAGGCTAAGTTTTAACTTTTACACGATTTGTTTCTCCAAGTTTTGTTATTTTGTTTGAAGTCTCATGTTCTCCCCTTTTATGTGCAGGGAAACCAGCCTAGTGATGGGATTGTAGATTGCAACTAATGTCAGAATGATCTCCCCTGGGGTGATTTGTGATGCTTAGTGAGTGCCACCTACTTTAAAGTCCTGTACTATGCTTACAACTACATAGCATCTACTTAGGTTGTAGAAAAAAAAAAAAAGAACTAAGTCAACTCCATGTATATGTGGTGTTCAATATTGTCTTTTTATCAGAGCATTGTCTTCGATGCCCTGTTCTGATTTTGTTTTATTTCCTACGTTGGTTTGGTAAAGTGACGCGTAAAAAGCTTCATCACTGACAAGTAGGTGTGAGGGAAAAGGGGGAATCAAGAAGGAACTTCCCAAGCCGGAAGTGTATTATGGAGTTTGTATTTTAGTGCCTTCAGGTGAGAAGCGGGTCATTTTGACTATATTTTTCAGGGAAATTTACAAGCAAGTTATTCATTAGAAGGGGTGTAATTAAGTCATTTTTTTGGGTAACAATTTGGTGTTACTCATGGACAGAAAAAGAGGCGGGTGAAATTGAAGGAGGAATATAAATTACCAAACTACTTTTGATGAAATTATTAGAGGAAATAGAAAGTTGCGAGAAGGTAGTGGGAATATTTGGGTCATGTTTGCTCTTTGTCCATTCAATCTTAAGAATTCCATCAACCCTCTCCACACAGCATCTACTCCTTCACCTCTCTCAACCTCTCCACTGTGTACTTGAAAGTGTAGTGAATTCACAATGATTTAGTAGTTTTTAACATAGATTTAGAAATAGGTGAGAAGAATAGAGTGAGACAAGGTAAGTAGTAGTCCAACTTCAACAATGCATCAATAATTAGGGGTGTGTAAAAATATCCGAAGTTGAAAACTGAATTGAAAAATTGAAAAAATTGAATCGAAAAATTGGTTAACCGAATAATTTTTTCAAAAAAATTGGTTTAGTCAATTGAGTCGAATTTTTTTTCCAGTTTTCGGTTTGGTTATGGTTCGGACAATTTGAAATTTTGGTTAGTCGGTGGTTAATCGAATCGAAAATAATTTTGTTTTTAAAAAACTTATACATAAAAAATAAAAAATGTACCTAAGAAAGTGCACTTTTTTATTATTTAGAAATGGTGACCAAAGTCTAACTTTTATAAAAAAATTTAAATGTAAAAAAATAAAAAATTTAAGCAAGAAACTATACATTTTTTATTATTTGTGAACGAATAACCAGTCACCGAACTGAAAAGTCAGTTAACCGAGCCGAAAAATCGGTTAATCGACTTTTTCGGTTCGGTTACAGTTCGGGTTTTGGACCAAACGAAATTTTCGATTAACCGAAAAAACGGTTAGCCAAATTTTCGGTTTGGAATTTTTTTGAACAATTTTCGGTTAACTGAAACTCCGGTTAACCGCTTTTGCACACTCCTATCAATAGTTTTCTATATCTCTCTACTGTTTATGAGGATGAGTAGAACTAGGCACCTAGTTAAATTTTTAGGAACTGGAATTGGACCTGGTTGAAATCGGGTCCTAGAATTTGAACCGGTCCTGGACTCAGTTGGGACCGGGTTTGATTTCGGATACTCTGTTCCTAAATCCTAAGTAATAATTTTTTTTATTTTTCTCTCATTTTTCCTAAAGAAAATAGGGAGGGTGGGATTGAAAGAAGTTGATAACTCATCATATATGAAGTTCAATTTTTAAAAAATTAATTATAAGACTAGATCAAATACACAATAAGCAGTAAGAAGATTCACATACTATAAAGTAAACTCAGAGAATTGGAGATAATGTTAATTAGAAACCCACAAATCAAGATTACAAAACGAATGAGAAACCTAAAAATTGTTTTAATACACTTGAAACAGAGAGAAAGATAGGGAAACTATCAAAATAATATAAAAGCAAATACGTAGTGAGCAACAAAACTCATGAGGATAAGAACTAAAGCTTGAAGGAGGAAATCTAAGATGATTTAGATACATAAAGAGTAATTCGGGAATAAATTGAAAGCAAAAAAACAATGGGTTAAATTGGGGTAATTGAAAGTTGGGTCTCGGTACAAAAGATATATCACTTGATGAATAAGGATTTAGTTTTTTATATTTTTTTCATGAAAAATTCTTTGGTACTGGGTCCGGGTCCAATTCCAAAGTTTCAGGACACGGAATCAGACCCGATTATAACCGAGTCCTAAAATTTGGAACCGGTCCTAGAGCCGATCTAACTGGGTCCGGGTCCGAACCCAGCGGGTCCAAACCGGTTCTCGGTTTGGAACTAGGTACTCTGTTTTTTGCTCACCCCTAGTTTCTAATGAAGCTGGGGAGCCTATGATGAAGGTGAGCGGTTAATATGAAGAGGAAGAACTGAAAAAATCTCAGATGGGTAAACTGCACCTAGTTGGGTATACAATATTATATCACACTTGGTAGTAAATGTCGGTTATATGTTTTTATAAAAAAAAATATCATTTATATGTTAGTAGAATGAGCATGTTGTCATTATTGTTATTGTTGTGAATAGTAATTGGCTAGGTATATATATATGCCATGATTTTGTTGAGTGTCTACCGTGATGGTAGGGTTATCATTGATATGTTATCTAAATCGCATGGAAATATAGTGAGGGTTGTACCATAATGATGAAGGAAGGCAGAAATCCAAAGGGAAAAATTGTATTCAGAAACAGACTTGTGAAAATGATCGTAGGGTTGTGTCATTATGCTATTGCATAGTTACACTTGAACTTATCAAGATGTATAATGTTAAATTCGTATGATGATTATTTGAATATTGAAAGATGATCATAGGCAATAAGATTATTACAATTTTTTGAGTATAAAGTACGTGCGTGTTGAAATATATTTGTGAAAGTAAATGAATTTAGTGAAGTACAATTGTTATAATAGTACTTCGTTGTGGGAATGTTAAGGCATTGATAGACTTCAAACTAAGATATTGTACACTAGATTATGAAATTCACCTAGATGTCAATATATGTGTACCTAGACATACTTAGTGTAGTGATTGGATAGACTGAATTCCTAGCATAGGTGTTGAGTTAATGACGGAAGAATAAGTATATGTTGACACAAGATAAATAAGGGAAGTTGATGATTTAATTATGGGGGTCAAATTTGGTAGCAAATTTAGGGAATGTGTCATTTGCAGTGTTATGTATAGGTATATGTCATTGACATGTTTGGTAGGTGTAGTATTCAATGTTGCTTAAAGAAGAAGGTGTCATATGTAATGGCTTGCAATGTGTACCTACATTGCAATAGGTGTAAACCCTGATAGACATCATGAACTTAATGGGTAAACATTAAAAGTCAGTTTTTATGGAGACCCTTCACCTAATGGGATGAATATTTGATAGAGGGAATCTCATAGCGATAGTAATGGAATAGTGTAATATGTATGTAATGGTATGTGTTTTGCAAGTGTATGTAATGAAGTTGCATAGTGCACGGAAGCGGATGTGAAGCCTTATAAAGGAAGTCACATACATAACTGAAAGGACTTCGGAAATGGAGAGTTCGGGAAGTGGCTATGCTTACTTGAATAAAGAAGGGGTAAATATGATGATCAATTCATCATTGTCTTTAGAAGAGGAGGTAAGTACAAGTAATGTGAGCAGGTCAGGGGGAGATGCAATCGAAGAAGATGCATGATGAAAGGAATATAGGTAGTACACATTGCCAGTTGCAGTCTACCATAAATGAAGGAATGAATCATAACCTAGTTGAGGGAGAGAAGGGAAGATAGTTGAGGTACAGGGGCAGGTGGTGGAAGGTCAGGGTGACCCCAAGTAGGGGAAAGTGGGAGTGACACCTACCATTCCTAAGGGAGTTGAGAAGCAAGCAAAGGTAGGTGTTGATGTTGTGATTCGACATCGGTGCACTCTTAAAGCCATAAGTGCTCTAATGAGTTAAAGAATTTCTAGAATAAAGTAATTAAGGGAACAGTGTAAAGCCCAGTCTTTGACTAGCCATTTGGGATGGATATACACATAGTACGGGCCCCCGTTGAAAATTAGAATAAGGATACGAACTCTTTCCAGCGTGACCGAACTAAGTTATCATTTTCAGTATATGATGTGACATTAGTGACAGGCCTCACAACTACTGGGAACCCACTTATATTTGAATGTGAACAGGGTTAGGTTAATAACGAGGGTCGCTGAACTCATTCAAGTTCAACAAGAATACAGGCCCGAACCAACTGGACCTAATTTCTAGTACTCAAAGACAACACATTATACTGTAAATAAATATCTGTTTATTCTTTGGCGCAAAGAGAAATCATTTTAATGAAGCACAACTGACAAGGAGGGGCACACATCATTGCTTAATGCAAGCAAAATTGTCTTATTGTATATCCAATTAATTTTGTACTTCATGTCCATATTGTAGCCTAAATTGATTTATTGAACTGAGTGCCCTACATTTTCTTATATGTTTATAGGAATTATGCTAATGATGCACCATAAACAGTTTTAGTGGTTATTAGTGTACTTTGTGCAGGTGTCATCCATCTCATATGGTAATTACTTGTTATTTAACTTTCTTTTAGATGATGTGATTTTCAACGAACATTTTCTTCAAGTTATGTGTACGTTCCATGATCAATCCATATTTATGTCATATCTTCTGAATAAACTTTTAATACCCCTTCAGACAATCTACATTGAAATGGTTTACTCTCAATTCAATGTTGATTTACTAGTGTCCACTTCATTGTTATCGTGGTAAACCTAAAATTGATACTTACATTCCTTTTCTCGTAACATTGCCCCAGATGAGAGAACTAGCTCTACTCGATTATAGGAGGCATTAGCTTTACTGTTTGTTTAATATATGTCTACCTAGGTATATGAGTACAAGTAATGTAGTAAATGTCGTATGTACCGCTTATCATTCCTATACGGTACAGATGATCCCGAAAGGCATCATTGAGTGCTGCTAATTCATAATAGTTGAGCGGTTGGTGCAAATAACAATCCGTTTAATGAAGCATGTCTCTCAGAAAGGGACACGCATAATTTTGGATTGTTTAACAAGTATCGACTTCAATCATAATGTGCACATCATAAATTTTTAAATTTACTACAACGTATCACTAAGCTCCACTCTATATAACCAACTTACACTCCTTGCTAATAGGAACTACGTGGTTTACCTCGTTTTCGATTAGATAACACGAAGGTAAATGAGTACATGAAGAGTGGTAAATGGTAAAAATTTATAAAACATTTGTTTCTTGCACATTTAAAGGCATGGTAGTAACAGGTCTTAAATGATCGCAGATCATTTCGTAAACTAATAATATTTCATTTGTTGTCGTAAATTAATAATAAATTGACAAACCATCTTGATTGATGACTTGATTCAATACGAAATTTGAACTACCTGTACATGATCATTCATCAGTGGTATACACAAGGGTGCACATCTCCACACACTATCCATCCAGTCCTAGAAATACGCTACGTAGACTGGCGTGTCATTCATTGCTTACCATGGTAAACACTACACCAGGCTTGAGTCAACATCGATAATGGACGTAACCACTAAACCTGCAAACTGCGATCTCGTTGCAAGCAAGCTGAACGTCACAATGCCATACAATTAGTACACCCATATCATATTAGGGTTACAAGTTTGTGTCCAAACAAAAAATGTAATCAAATCATTAGGTTTTGTCCTTTGTAATCACATCTTGCTTGTGCTTGTCTCCTATAATTTACAAGTTTGCTTATGAGTATAATCTTTTTTCTTTGAATGCCTGCCTTCCTTCACTCTTATGGTACACGATTCTCACTATATTTCCATGCGATTTGGATTACATAGCAATGATAACCCTATTACTATGATAAATAGTCATCAAAATCATAACATACATATATACCTAGTCAATTACTATGCACAACAACAACAATAATGACAACATGTTCATTCTACTAACATATAACTACATTTACTACCAAATATGACATACATATTGTAGACCCAACTAGTTGTGGTCGTCTACCCATCTGAGATTTTGAAGTCCTTCCTCTTTACGTTAATCAGTCACATTCATCATAGGCTCCCCACCTTCATTAGAAACACTAGAGCGGTAGAGAAATGGTTGATGCGTTGCTGAAGTTGGACTATTACGTACCTTGCGTCAATCAATTCTTCTCACTTATTTCTAGATCTGTGCTAAAAATCACTGAATTCACCATGAATTTACTACACTTTCACATAAACAGTGGAGAGGTTGCGAGAGGTGAAGGAGTAGAAGTTGTATGGAGAGGGTTGATGGAATTCCTGAGGTTGAATGGATAGCGAGAGAAAACACGAAACCCCAAATATTCTCACTGTCATCTCACAACTTTTTATTTCTTCTAATAATTTCATTAAGGGTAGTTTGATAATTTATATTCCTCCTTCAATTTCTCCCACTTCTTTTTTCCTCCAAAAACAACACTAAATTGTTGCCAAAAAAAAAAAAAAAAAACATTGGTTTCACCCTTTCAACGCATGACTTGCTTGTAAATTCTCCTATTTTTTGTAATCAGCAAATGTGCCCGCCCATGTTTGGAAAGGATATTAATTTTTTCCCCCATTTTAAATCTGCATGGGTTTGTGGCTTTGTGCCGCTAGTCTTCTCAACCAGTGGAAGGAAAACATGAAGTCGAGATAGCATTATGCAGCTCCTGCAGAATGCAAATCAACTTAGATACAATTGGCTATGGACCAAATCAAAAGATGAAGGATTCAAAGTAATCTGTTCCAAAAATTTGTTACCAATAGGGTATGTTTTCCAAGTGCGAACCATAGCTATTTTCTCAAACGAGATAAACTCCAATTGTTTAGCAAACAATTTTTGCCAAAAAGATGAGGACATAGAAGATGACCGATATTGTGAACCACATTTGTTCAAGAGGAAAAAGTTGCCTTCACAATGGGGCAAGAGCCATAGTTAGTTGTTTTTTTTCGTTGTTGTTGGTGGCATTATTCTGACAGGCAGTAGCATGGTTTCTTTCCGTCACATTCTGGTCTCGATGGGGATGAGGGTAGGTCGCTTACCACCCTAACTACTAGTACTAGTTGACGATCAAGAGAGGAAAGAGCCCTCAGATTTACAAGCAATGAGAAACCCAATATCTTCCTATTATAGATCCAAAAAGTTGTAAGAGAATTGCCCTCATCTTGTGCCTCTCTCCCAAGATGTCCTCCTCCTGTACTTGCTGGGTTTTGGGCTCTATTATGCGCTATTGATGGTGGTACCGTAGAAAAGACTTTATTTTCAAATAGTGATGGGGCAAATACATTCCGAGCTTTTAATCCAACTCAAACTGAAGAAAATTCAATGGTCACCGCTAAACTATAACAAGAAGCCGACTAGCAGTGTCAGACACATAGGACTCTAACTGATTATAATTTAGCAGCATAGGTTTTACTCATGACTTTAGCCATCTTAATGACAAAAACCCTGAATCAATCCTGAGCATACATTTCCTTGAGTAGTAGCATGGATAAGGGGATCTAGATTGTGAATAATATAGAATGTAGAGGATCAACGTATGCCCAATGCGGTTCCTCCTGTATTCTATGTAGGAGCAATGTTACACTAACTAGATCGGACTGGACTTGCGGTTCGATCGGGAACCGGGGACCTGTCCGGTCCGGAACCTCTTGTTAACCTATTGTATGATTGAATTGGAATTAATTGATCAGAACCGCTAAACCATTCTTGGTTCAACAGGGCCGCGTCCCAATTAGATCGGATTTTGTTTGCTGAAGTAAAAAATTAATTACAAAAGAACCAAAAAAAAAAAAACACAAGGTCAGTTGTACTGCGCCCCCTCACCATTCTTTGGCACCTCCACATCTCTTATAGCAAGCATTCAAAAACAAAGTCTTCGTTATGAGAGGAGTTGATGGAATTTTGGCCACCATGTTTGAGTTGAGTTGAGTGGACTTGATTCCAGCAAAGCAACGGATGCGCCGACGAAGAGAGAAAAATTATACAAGGAAGGAAGAGCAGCTTAAACCCTAATTGGCACTCAATCTGCACATATATAGATACACGTGGCCTACCAAAGCACAAGTACTGACAATGGGTCACTTCTGATATCCCCTTGGACCTATTTAATGCATGTTGTTTGAAACTTATACTCCAACCATCATCCCATTTTTTATGTTCCTAAATAAATTGCTAAAAGATTATTTTCTTTAAGAGAAATTAAATACTCGTCAATAATAATTAGTTTGGTGAAAGAAAACAAAAATAAGATTAACAGTGTATGGTAAATAGTAACTACTTTCGGTCGAACCATTGACCTGCTTTCTGGACAGGTTTAATTACCGGGTTAGTTCTCTTAACATTGTTTAGGAGAAGGATATAGGTCCTTGCATTTTACTGAACTTATGAAGTTCTCTGAAACACTGGCTCAAGTAAAAGGGAGGCAGCGGTAATCACGAGAGTTTTAGAAGAAGGATACAATATGATGCAGAAAATCACTCAAGGGGAGTGCCTAGGTCTGTCAAAAGTTAACCCGATATGATTACCAACCCGAATGAAACACGAAATTAAGTGAATTTCGATAAAGATTTTCAACCCGTTTAATTAAATGGGTTGACAAGTTTAACCCGGTTAATTAATTGGATTAGGTTTACGTTGAGAATTTTGACACGAAACAATACCTATTTAACCCGTTTAATTAAAATGGATTAAATAAGTTGATTTGTTTACCTAATTACCACATAATTTTTGGAGGAAATTGTGAAAATGTGGAGTTTAATGAAGTTGATATTTGTTTTGTGATTGTAATTCTTGTGAATCATAAATAATGGTTGCATTATGATGCTATATTAAAATCAAAAAATTAATTTATAATGCTGGTAATGATATTTTAATTGAAATATTAAACAGATAAACTAGTAGCCGGATAACATGAATCTGACAAGTTTTATTAAACGGGTTAATGGGTAAATTTCAGCTCAACCTGTTCAAAAAATAAACAAGCACAGATTAAGATTTTCAACCCATTCAATAAACGGATTAGGTTCAGGTTGAGGATTTCTTAACCCGTTTAAATTCAAAACACACACGAATTCGTCCTAACCTAATCTGTTTGACAGCCCAAGGAGTGCCAACGCTGTTAGAGGTGATTCTGCTCCCCACAAATAAAAACATAATAATAATAATGTTCGAGTTGCTAGGCGTAGGCTTCTAAGTCTGTATACATAAGTTTGCAACATGCAATGGGTTGAAGTGATAGCATTAGTTGCAGTAGAAATCATCCTTGCCATGTTCAGAATCATAGCAGTTTCGATTGGAAAAGAAAAGTTTACTCAGTATGGTCCTAATACAAAAAGCATTCTTGTGCCAAGCATGTGATTTCAATGAGAATTAGAACAAAAATGAATAAGGCTCACAAAATTGTACAGCTCTTTATCTTCTGCCAGCAATCCTCATTAAAGGAGAGATCACTCCCAGTATTTCAAGCAAAGACTGTTGTATCTGTAGTTCTTCCTGAATCGATCGCTTCAAATTCTTTATGTGACCCTTCAGGGCATCAGAAGCCCGGATGTCCTGAGCTCGAGATTGTATAACCTTGTTAGCAAAGGGCATCATCAAGCTTGCATATCTCGGGACCGCGGTGTACCTCTGTAAAAATGCCAGTAACAGCTCAAGCTCCTCGGAATCCAAATTCAACACACATTTGAACAGCATCTTCCTCGCTATCAGTTCTTCCATCACTGCAACTACATGCTCGGCATCCTTCTTCCTAAGGGCGGCCACAAGAGCATCCTTGTGTCTAAACTTCTTTAATAGTTTGTCATGCTCTGCCAACTTCACTTTCTTGGGTCTCAAAATCAAGTAATCGCCTTCTCTGGGTTTGTCGTTCTGCCCTCGATGAAAGTACCTACAAGACGGTGGCCTCAATGCCCTCTTCTGAGGCTCCTCCCTATAATGGGACCCGATAAAGTCATCTGCAGCAGCTTCCTCCACCCTATCTTTCTTCCTCGCCCCCATGTATATAATCCCATTCGAGGTTCCAATGACTCGTGTCAAGCAATCTGGGGAGAACCCAACAGACAACAAAGGTGCAGGGAACCTCATTGAGAATGTAATCTTCTGCTTTGAGTAATCAACCGCCTTCAAATAACCATCTAAGGAAACACTCATAAGGCGGTACTGATCGGACTCTTCCCCACTATGCCTACCCACTTTGCCAACACAAATGGAAGTAACAGTCTTATTGTGACTATCCATTGAATACACACGTTTCCCACCACCAATTAAATCCCAAATTTTGACCACATTGCCTCCAGCAGTGGCCAGCAGCCCACCTGAGGGCAAAAACACAACATCCTCCACCGGCTTCCCATGATTAACCACCATAGCACACGAACCCAAACCCGACCCTGAACTAGAAACCCTAATGTCCCAAACCCTAACAGTGTGATCATAAGACCCAGTTGCAAACAAGTTATCATCAACAGGAGAAGGAGACCCACTTCTAACATAATCCTTATGACCCAGAAAATCACATAAACAAGTCTCGGTAGCCACATCCCAATGCTTAACAATCGCATCATCCCCACCTGAAAACAAATGCAATCTATCGATTCTGGGGTACTTGACTAACCTTACGGGCCGAGAATGGCCCTTTAGTTGACGAAGCCGGGTTCGGGACTTTGTCTCGAAGACCTGGACGATGCCCGATTCTCCACCGGCGGCGATGAGCTTACCGTCGGAGCGAAAAGAGGCGGAGTAGGCGATATCTTTGAAGGCGGAGATGGTGGAGATGGGCTCGGTGGGAGAGAGAGGGTGATGGGGGTTGAACAAGGAGAGAGAAGCGGAGTGTGTGACCGCGAAATGGTGAGGGGGTTGAGGGGAGAAATCGATGGAGGTCACGGAGGAGACCAGGCCGGAGATTTCTTGGGTTTTGAAGGATTTCCAGTACTTTGATTCTGGCGTTCTGTTGGGTTTCTTTGAGGAAGGTTTTAGCCGTGGTTTTGTTGGGAAGGTTTTGGCGACATGGCTCTCGTCCGCCATGGCTGCCAGTGGTGGAGAGTGAGAAGGGGGGAGGAGGAGGATAGGCGGGAGGGAGAAGGACAGTCTGCAGATGCGGCGTCAAGAGGTTTGGGATTTACGTTTAGGGTTTAAAGACTAGCCAAACTATTACTTTCTATTTTCTTTTTTTTTAACCTCTTAAAATGAAGCAAGGTCTTTAATTTTGATTCTTTTTTTATAAAAAATTTCTAATTGAACCCAAGCACTGGTACCATGTTTGTGACGAAAGAAACTACCATGTTGTTTACATTTATTATTATTGTACAGGTTAAAGCGATAAGAAATGGTGTTCATAAGACAATTTAGTTTGGATATATTACTCTAATTCTTAAAGGTGATTAGAAAAAGCTTATATATGTAGTTGAAGGTAAAATTCTAGCTTCATTGTAAATTTCTAATCTAGTTCAATATCAAGCTTCTTCCTCAACAATCGTCCCTTATTCAAGTACATTGCATATACTATGAAGGATATATGACAGTTAATTAACTAGTTAAGTATGATTTTCTCCTACCTTTGTTTAGCACTATCACTTATTATTCTTCTCTCTCTGTTGAGTTGGAGTGTGCTTTAGCTAACAATAATATGAGCATAACCCTTGAGAGAAAGATTTCTAATATTTTATGTTGTAGCTACCCCTTTCAAAAAGGAAAAAAGTAAATCTAGCTCGTGCAAGGCACGAGTTGTAGTTTTGTTTAACTGTCTCTAAAAATTTTGACTCTTATATTATATACACATACTTAAAATATAAAATTAAATAAGTGAATAAACTAAAATAGGCATGTGATCAAATCAACATAATTTTACGCTAGCTTGCTTAGTTGATATATATATATATATATATATAT
>JACYFF010031954.1:65448991-65460072 GCA_017589665.1 Selenicereus undatus | reverse complement strand
TAATAATAATAATAATAATAATAATAATAATAATAATAATAATAATATTAACAATGGTAATGATCGAAAACGTCGTTAATAACAAATTCAAGATGAGTCACACCATTATGGCAGTATAGCATGCATTAAAAGAATCGTTAGTCGTGTAAAGGGAAAGGAACAAAAATAAAATAAAATAATTGAGTTAAGAATAATTGTTACGTTAATAATAAGAAGATAAGTCAAGGGGATCTAAATCATTTATTAAGTCAAGAAATTTAATAAAAATTTCTTAATCTCACACTAATTGAGAAAATGACATCTTTGGAGCAGAAGTGAGGTCACTGCTGTCGCTTCAAGCTGCTAGCAAGCAATTTTCATTAAAATGGAGAGAGATTTTCAAAGACCAGGTATGCATATTGCTTGTGCTCTTCAAAAACTCACATGTTTTCTCAAACTATGCAAAATAAATATGGCAATCATATAATGAATCATTTTATGCAATGTTTTGTCGCAAAAACAAGTGGCCCCACCAATTATCAATCATCAGGGCTTATGCCCTATAATTTACCCACGTGGCTGCAACTCAGGCTTTCCGATCGGCCTGGGAGGTGTGCACCTATCTCAAGCTCGCTACAGACGTCCACAAGGGGGTCCACTTCTATATAACAACCGGAAAATCAACTTCACTCATAAATTCTCTCTCTCTTGTTTGCAAAACAAAATGTTTTGAAATGCGGGCGCCCAACTAATTGATTACAAAATTTATTTTATAGCATAAGGATGTACATGCTGAGTTTCAGCTCATTATTCGAATATTTTTATGTTTTCTGTTTTAGGTAAGGGATCCATGAACCGTTTTCCTCTTGGCAAGCCAGAAGGTAGTAAGAAATGAGCGACGGTTGCAGTTTTTGCTGAACGTTAGCTAGCGAAACGCTCACAGTGATTTATAGGCTAACACCCCTAAGGTCAGGTTGGTTACATATTCTTTTGGACATAATGTTTGCTAGTATTTGGTAATCATACGTTGAGTTATCAGATGTATCACAAATTGTATAAATGGCTAAATGTATGTTGTACCAAATATTTGGTGAACCAAGTGGTTACATGTGTAATGCGACTTTACAAGTAGACTCAGATAGCGTTGTTCTGTTACAGAACAACGGTAATGCCTCCAATCAAAAGACTTCCGCCGCAATCCATAAACTAGTAAGTGGTTAAGTTAGATTAGTCAGACATCGTATCTTGGGGGCATTATAGTTGTGGTATCAGGGTCAGGTTTAGGGTCACTGTGAGCTATTGGGGCTTCTACGAGTTGTGTTTGACTAGTGAAACGAAATGTTGATTCGGAGTTCATGTGTGTGCGTGCATCATAAGGATGTTTTAGTAAACATTTGTCTGGCCTTCATCCTTTGGTATTAAGACCAACAATGTCAAATAATATCTTCAGAATTCAATCGTTATCAAAGTAGAATGGGGAAGCATTCGGTTAACTTCTTGGTGACGTATGTATTCCTAAGAAGTTTATTAAGCTCATAGCGACAGTTTTGTATTGTTTTGGGTTGTCGTTTGAGTTACCAGGATGACTTCAATTTAGAGGTTTTATTAAGACGTAATGAAGTACTTAATGTTTGGGTATTGTATGTTTAAGACATGATAAGATGATGACATTTGCAAACGTTTATGTGATTAATGCAATACCGAACTACATTACCTTGTTAAACAGGGGAAATGTATTGTGTAGCAATATTCATGGGTTAGATCAGTACGAAATTGCCATTGCAATGGAGCAATAAAGTCAATGTATGAGAGCCTATCACACCGTTATGGATGTTTTGCAATAATAATTTAGTATAATGAATTAGTCGTTGGCAATTCAGTAGCTTATGGTGTGCTACTTGATATCATATGGGTTGTTTGCGACATGATAAGGTGTTATGCAAGGGGAGTGTTGTCATTAATGTACCTCCAAAATATGTGAACTTACGTGGGCTATTGACTATTAGGTGTGTACAAGTCATTATAACCTAAGAGCATGTTTTGCAGTGATGGAGGTAGTAAGCAATGAAGAGATGAAGGATATTTAGACTTGGGACGTTGGTGGGCGTTTTGATTCTGGGTCATCCACCCATATCATATGAACAAATATGCCTCAATCTAGGCGATAGTAGGCATTGAAAACTTTGGAAATCTGTAAGAGGAAAACTCCTTTAGAGATTTAAGACTCTATAGTGTGGTTGGGTCGATAAAGTCCACACTTATTGTGAGCCTAAAACAAACTCTAAAGGCACTTGAAAATGATTGTGGATGGGTTTTAGCTCCAAGATATTCACGAGAGGTTCTAAGGAAATGGTATAAATAATTTCTCTTATTATGTTGGATTAGGTCATGGGTGTTCATGGCCAAGCTATACTTATTAGATTTTGCAAAATAAATCAAGTAGAGATGATTCGGTAAGTAAGCTCCTTGGGATTAATAAGGACTAGATAAAAAAAAAGAAAAAAAAAGAAAAGAAAGAGTAAGAGGAAGGACACTTAGATGTTGGATTCATCAAAATAGAGAGAGTGACGGTCCACAACTTTGAGTATGTTCATTTTGGTGAAAAACGACTATTTATAGAAGTGAAACTATAGGGAAAAAGGCTTGAGGATATGTCATATATGTGGACGGAGTCGCCACTCTTGTATACCAGGAATTCTAGAAGTCATAATTTATATTCTTACCCAGAGTGGATAAGGTTTGGAGAGATAAATAATATTTGGAGAAGTATAATAAATTACAGTGGTTATATGGGTTGGACTGATTAAGGCACTTGTTGATGTATTACAATTTATGTTGGTAAGGAATTGGGAGTGGTGTCGAGACATCAACAGAAGACTCGGTAGAATCCAAAACTATATTGTCAAGGAAATATTAGTTGTAAGTGTGTATGTTGTTTGGAAAGCCAGGAATAGAAGAGTTGTCAGAAATGAAGGTCAAGATGTCAAATTCAAAGGAGCATTACCAGGACACAAGCTCAAGTACAACAACAGAGGATTGTGGGGTACTAAGATTGTTAAGATCGTGAGTATTCTACCACAAGAGGGGGGGTGAATTGTGGTGTCTGATTTTCGCGTTGTAAATAACAAACACCCTTGTGACTTGTTTGCAGAGGGTGTTCTCAAATATTGCAAATGCGGAAATCACCAAGATAAATGTGGAAAATAAAGCACACACAATTTTTACGTGGAAGACACCTCTAGCCCAACTGAGGTGTGAAAAATCACGACCTACCTCGTGTAGGATTTAACCACTTCACTAAACCGGACTTAACTCGCTACAATTGTAACACACCTTGTTACACCTTGCAACCACGTAACCTCCTTCTCTAAGGCAGATTATACCACGTCCAAATCTCACCAGATTGGACACGTCCAAAGTCCACACGACTGAGGACCACTCACTCACTTTTCTGATTCAAGATCAGGGTTACAAAACACCTTACTGGGTGCTTCTGACTTAAGCAGATGTAAGGTACAATGAAGTCCTAGTATGCCAATATATTGAAAGCTTGGTTTATACACAACTTGTATCGGTTTTTCTTTTCTCAAGTGTAGCTCGAAAAATTCTTTCCACTAGAAAAACCACTTTTTGAATTTTGCTTTTTGCGTGTGTTGTGTTTCTAGATATTCTCTTGCTTTCTTTTCTTGCTATTCTCTCGTGTATATGTATCGCATTCAATGGGATTAAAATGCTATATTTAAACAAAAATTCCAACGGTCAAAACCAAGAGAATCAGCTAAGTATGGAAAATGATTTTTCAAGAAAAATACTCCCCAACGGCTAGTGACAATTTTTTCCCAAAGTATAAGGGATTTGTTATCTTAAGAGATAACCCTTATCTTCCCATAGCCGTGAAGAGGATTCAAAAAGCAACCAAAAATCTTCAGCTTTGGAAATTTTATCATATCCGAAAATATGGCAAAGGAAATCTTTTAGTTTTGGCAAATTCCCAAAAACCTATTTTCGCAAATCTCCCACAACATTTTCAAGAAATATCTTTTCCAGAAAAATAGCAACCTTGGAGTTTAAGGAAGGTATACTGGAGATCTTGGCCAACCAAAATGAATTTTCAAAGATAACCGGGTATGGCCACTTCAGTTCAGAAACACCCTAGGCACCCTGTTTGCAGGGTTGTTCGCAACTGGTGTTCTGAAGTACTTAGTGCGAATACCGATTCAAGAGGTGTTTAAAAGCATTTTCAATATTGGCATATTAACAAGAGTCTAAATAAATAAAACGTATATACCCAAGACTTCTTGTTTTGAATTAGTCATCTTGTCCAAGATTTGTAGAGCTGCTGTGAACACCAAGGCCATCTTGTTTGCTGGGGTTGTTCTTTGCATTGCTAGAGTTTAGGAACATGCCTTACAATTAACTGTCGAGATGGCGTTCTTGACTTAATAAAGAATCACCACGTGAAACCTGTTTTAAGGACTTGTTCTCACATGTAGCAAACCAGTTAATACAATAAGGATTACAAACACCAGTTAGGCTTATTTGGAGATCGTGTTTGGAGCAACATTACTTAGACAAATTTTTACACTTGGATTTGTTATCATCAAAACTTAAATAAAATAACTCAACAAAGATCTACGAGATGTTTGCATATAGATTAAACCCAGGCGACTTTCTTTTGAGCGTGTCGAACCCTTGAAACTTTAGCTACATGAGTCCCTGTATTGATCCAAATGAGTTTATAATGACCTTTGGCTAACTAATATTAGACCCCCCTTGTCAGATATCATTGCATAAGTTAGCATCCTTCTTGCCCTCCTTGGTTATTACCTAGAGCTAGCCACCCCCCTATTATGCAATCACATAATTTAATTTGCAATTCCTTTTGATCCATATTAAGCTTTGGAAAAACTATCTAATCATTGCAGCAATACTTCATTACCTATATTTTCCCTCATTGAATTTCCTCATGACATTAATTTTTAAAGGGAATCCCTATCATTAAGATGGGTTACGACTCTCTTTCCTTCACCAACTACCTCTACTAATCTTGCTTTTTGCAACCATTATTTCAGTAGTAACGTGACCTTCCTTGCCCTTAACATCCAATCACTACATAGGTTGCTGTTTTCTTACTAGTCTGGCTTTCGGATTTATGTGCAATGTTTTGGTTCCTATGTAACCGACTATTGGAATTCTCTGACTATTATTGCCCCATTTCTAAATTGTTTACGCTTATAGTTATTTTCACTCCGTTTGCATCATGTAATATTTTACTCACCCATCGTTTTGAAATTTGTCAATTGTTCCTTTCATTGAAATCTTATATCAGCAACATTCTCAGTACTTTTAGTCATTAACGAATTTCTCCCTTAATCATCTCAACTTATGTATCGACATTGTCTCTTTGCTATGTTACCTCCTCTTGACCCCAAGCAATTGCTTAGAAGATCTTAATTAGCATACAAAACTTTACTGATTAATTTGTCTTTTGCATTAATGCTATTATTTTTATCATTTCTTCTATGTGGTTGACCTGCCTCATCTTCAAACTTTGCTTTCTTTCAACGTTATTTGATCTTTCTTTTAATTTAAAAATTTTGGAATCCTGGTGGTTCCTCCAAAGTGCTCGTACCTATTTCCAGCATCTTCCACCATATCTTTGGAACTTGTGGCTAAACCTTGAATCCATTCTTGCTCGATTTTAAGTGGTTGTCAATATTTTAATACTTTTGACTTTCATCTTGCTCTTCTTCATTTTGCTAAAAGTGTATTTATATGTATACATCTCGCACGCCATTTATTCATGGTAATAAGGCTATATAGCTTGTGGAGTTAGAGATGCAGTTAAGCTCCCATTAGTGCGAGTGAACAATGACTGTTGTAACTCCAACAATGTTCTTTCCTTTAAATTCCATTCGTCAATATATAGACCCGAATTTCTTCTATGCAGCCTTGTTATCTTACTTAAATTTGTTTCTATTAGATTATAAGCACACAAGGACACAAGAGGGGAGGGGGGAATTGTGTCTTTCAACTTTTTCGTTTGTTTTAGAACACTCTTGAGAACTGTTTGGAGAGGTGTTTGGAGTGAGGCAAAATAAAACTGAATGCGGAAATATGAAAGTAGACACAATATTTTTACGTGGAAAACCACCTCCGACCCAATTGAGGTGGTAAAACCACAACCTACCTTAGTAGGATTTCAGCAACACTTTTACTAACACGGGCTGAATTCGTTACACATGTAACTCACACATGACTACGTCACATACGTAACTTAGTCTCCCCCGAGACCTCGTTACAAACACGTAACTAGCCTCCACTTGAGAACTAGTCACACACCACGTCCAAAGTCTCCCAAGACTTGGACACACTCTAATCTCACTGATGACAGAGGAGAATAGAAAAACTCCTTACTTTAAATGCTTCTAAATAAGCTGAATGTAAGGTACAATACAATCCCTATTATGCCAATATAGATGACTCAATTTAGCACACTTCTTGAAGGTTTTTTAATTAGAAAATTTTCTCACAGAAAACTCAATTTTGCTCCTTGAAAAACCGTGAATGAAAACGTTGAGAGGCAAGAGATTATATACCAACGAAATACTTGTGCCGCAAGTATATGGGAGGCTTTGGATTTTAGCAATAAGTCTAAAAAATAATCGGTATTCCAAATGGAATTGAATCTCTCAACATTATCTTTTTTGGAAATCATATCTTAAAGGCTAAGATAAAATCTTTTGATAGTATCTTTTTAGGAAAACAATATTATTCAGTGAAGGACTCTTTGTAAGACAAAATATTATCAGAAAATCAATCCCAAATATGTTAGGAATTTTGACAGTAGAAAAACACTTGAAAATCTTAGGGACAAGAGTTTTATACGTTGCCCTCAGAAAACTGCAGACCTGATTGCTCAAACTCTTCTGAGTAGTGTTATGAGTTAGCGCAAGAAATTCCTTCAACGTGAGTGTTAAGTTAAGATTTTCTAATTGGCATATTAACAAGAATCTAGATGAATACAACCAGTAATTAACCCTAAGACTCTTGTGATCCTCTGACCTCCTTGATGTCGTGCATACATATTCACTTTGATGTTCCACGCTTCTTCGAATTGTTCTCCAGGGTGTTTGCAACCTGTCTCAACACACAATTCTAGCACACTACTCAAGCATATCATGATAGCATATTGACTGGTACATTTGGGTTGTTATCATCAAAACCTTACACATGATTGTTTCAACAAATTCCCCCTTTTTGATGATGACAAACCAAGTGACCATTAAAGTGCGACAGAGTAAAGGGCAAAAACATTGGTGGCAAAATAGTAATTTAAGGAGTCCAATGCACACATGAGAGAAAGCAAGAGTAAGAATCAACTTAAAACAGGCAGACCAATCTAAGCATGGTCATACTTATCTTCCCCCTTTGGACATCATTGAAAAGGTCGAGGGAACCATCTGCATAAATTCAGTAGGGATGCACCCACCACCACGGGTAATGAGGGATAATAACAGCGATACAAGTCAAGTATATGGTACATAATGATATTGGCCATCCCAGTCACGCACAAACACACAACAACATTAGCAGGCAAAGGCATAGCATAAACCAAACCTAGCTAAAATCAGACATAACCATTGTCAATCACAAGCAAAATCAAGTTTATCTGAACAGAGAAGAAAGTAGTGTTGTTGAAAACAAGACAAGGATCAGGGCTGAGAGTAGGGGTGAATCAGGGAGAAGGAGAGGGAGGAGCAAATTTGGCCGTCGGCTAGAAAGAGCAAGTAGAATATCCTCACGGTGCTGTACATTCAAGGCCTTTTCTTCACCGAGTGCGTGATTCACTTCAGTGATCTCCTCATTCAGATGGAGCTGGTCTTGTACTAGTGCCTCAACCGTGGATGGGCTGGAAGAGGCAGCCTCACTGGGAACATGATTAGGACCAGGGCCAAAGGGTCTTTTGGATCCTTGTTCTGACACTGTACCATCACTCTTCTTTACTGTGAACCCACACCCAAGCAAAGTGTTGCTCCCTATCTCGTTTGTGACCTGGAAACCCACTCTCTTTTGCAAGGGAATCCCAATTGTCTCAAAAATTGAAGTCAGAAGGAAGCCATAGCCCATATCATGACTCTTAGAGGTGTTTGCAAGGCGTGCAATATGACTAATCATGATGGCGGTGTTGAGCAAAAATTTAATAAAAATAAATGATATGCACAACACAACTTTCCGACGTGCAAAACTGTACATCGATTTATTTTGAGTACGACCCTATTCAAGAGGATAAACCTCCTTAATTACGTCTCCCTCTCGGGAGACCACCTTTTGATTCCGACTTGTTCTGTTTTACCTTTTCTTTCTTTGTTTTGTTTTGCGTTAATAAGACTTTATGTAATTTGAATCGAAAATTATCGTATTTTTAATGTCGAATATCCCGTATCCAAAACTTAGTTGCATTAGATAGTGACTGTATATGCACCTTCTAGGAAGGGTACTATGCATACACATTCTTCATGTGCATGTTAGGGATCGGATAATTTTATCTGATTTGGAATTTGGATTGCACTCTTTTTTTTTTGTCTGAGCTGCCTACGTACCTCTTTTATAGAGGATCAAACTAGCCGTAGTTTTTTAATTTTATTTGATTTAATTTATCTTTTTATTTTGGTTGAGTTATTTATGTTAGGATAATTTTTGATTTAATTTTGGTATTTGGATTTTTTTTAAAAAAATGACTAAGTTATATTTTTAGCCACTTCATGATTTTTTTTATTTTCCGACTTAACATTAAATGAGGTCAGTCCATTAATTTTGTTTAACTTGCGATTGCACCCGAAATTTATTTATGGGTTTTCTACGTACCCTTAGTGGGATGAAATCAACGTAGTTCTTGCCCAATTTCTTTTTTTTAAGGCTCGTATCTGGGGGAAAATTTGGTGAACTTGTTCACTTATTTGACTCAAGTTTGGTCCATTTTGTAAAATTAAAATTTTGGTATGAGCTCATTTGAGGACTTCAATTTAGACTGAACCCGATAATTTCTTATCGAGCTTCCTACGTATCCTTATTGGAATCAAGTCATCGTAGCTCTTGTGGATACTCAACTTAATCATATTTTATTTCCCCCCTTCCAAATTTGGCTCAAGTAGATGCATGAAAATCTATGTACATCCACTTATAACTTGTGGGTACAAGCCTATTTGTTTCCTTATAAAGTCACCCGATTAATACGCGATGACTCTGTGTTCATTTCATTGTTGATAACAACTTTGATGAAAGAGAACTACAGCCATGTACTCTCATTTTTTTTTTTTTTGTAGTCTTCAACGAAGAAGCTGAAACCTGAACGTGTACATATCATGCCGTTAATGTTTATGGATATCTTCTAATACACATAGGTCTGAGCCTCCACTTTTTTTAATTGCAATTGAGTCAAAATACTTTCTTATGATTTATGTTTATTTTATTTGTTTAGATTTTTATCCAAACTCACTCTCACTCTCTCTGTCTCTCTCTCTCTCTCACTCTCTCTCTCTCTCTCTCTCTCTCTCTCTCTCTCTCTATATATATATATATATATATTTCTTTCTCTTTTTTTTTGTTTTGGAGCCCAACGAAAGGTGTGGTAATATAGGAAAAATTATATATCACTCTTCATTTGTTTTACGAAGAACCCTTTTGTGGTGTCTGAGACTCATTCTTCTTTCACCCTAGATGCAGGAATGGGCTTGGCTGATTTCCTTTTTTTTTTAATTTAAGAAAATTGCCTTGGCTCATGCTTTCGTCCTTTCTCCTTAATTTTAATGGAATTTGAGTGATTTCATGATTTGAATATAGTCATCTGAAGCAAGCTTTATCTTCTTTATCATGATGCATATTGTTTGATTTCATCCCTCCATATCTCTTTCTTGTTCATTTGAGTTTCTGGATTAAATTTATTGACAAGCCGCAATGTGATAGATTTATCACCATCAAACTTTCCATTTTATGTCATTTAATTTTACAGTTTCATCTTTTCACCAAACAGAGGGCATCCCAGTGTTGGCACAGATTTTGGCCATAACAGGGGATTAACTTCCACCCAAAAAAAATTGTAGAAAATCAATGAGCAGAGTCTTGTTCTATGGATTAGCTTGGAGATGAAACATTTTCGCATATTAATTTTTTTATATCATCTAGTCCATAGATGCCCTGTTCTTGTTTCTCATCTCTCCCCCTTTTTTTAGAATCGCCCCTGTTTATAGCATGCTGTGATTGACACCCCCTTTTCTTTCTTCTTTCGGGGAGTCTAATGAGACTTAGGATCCGCTAGGAGCCGTATTTATGGATCCGGCAGGATCCAGGATTCAGAGGATCCAGGATTTAGAGAATCCATGGTTTTATGAGTCCGGCAGGACTCGGATCCATCAAGATCCTTAACTTCATGGGTATGGCTTTTGTTGAGAGCTCGACAAGTCTTTGTTTACCGATTCGATGCTCCATTCTCAATCATCAGTTTTATGTCAACTTGACTCTTGTTTGGGTTAGCCATAGCGAGACGAGACAGAAGGCAAGGTATTTCGAGATAGCGGAATCAACTTGATTGGATATTTTCGTTACCTTTGAACTTTAAACTGGGACTTGTGGACGACTACAAACTTGCTTAATGCCTTAGTCCTTCGTCAAATTTTCCTTGCTATTTTCTGTCGTTCTAGTCTCTGTCTCTGTTTGGTACTTTGCAATTTATCTTGCTTTTGTTCTTCTCTCTTTCCTTCTCTGTTGTATTTCCCAGAGGTCTATCCTTTCTGTTTTTTTAACCCCCCTGTGGCCAACCCACTTGCTTTTATAATAACTCAAGCAGTTAGCTAATTCTGTCCCACTTGCAACGAAATCAAGAAGGTGGTGAACGTGGGAAGTTATAATCTTGACAACTATTGTCATGGAATGGCTTCCACTAAAGCAAATTGACCAGATTCAACTTACGACTTTCAGGCAAAGCTATCTATGGGTTTTGGTTGAGCACATATCCACAGCCCAATTCATTGATTGAACACCCTTTTATACATACATGCATACATATATATATATATATATATATATATATATATATATATATA
>JACYFF010031954.1:65437198-65448981 GCA_017589665.1 Selenicereus undatus | reverse complement strand
ATATATATATATATATATATATATATATATATATATATATACACACACACACACACACACACACATTGTTAAGTCATAATTCATGCATTATTTTTATAATTATTTTGAGTATATTATATATATTATTTCGTTTAATTTGTTTTGTTTTATATATTTTTCAGGGTTAGTGTTAATTTAATAAAGAGGAGAAGAGAGGACGTAGAAGCTTGGGTTTTACACACTTGGCTACAAGACGGTCCGAAAATAATAATTATGGAAATTATTATTTTTAGAATTATTATTTTGGGCTAGGATTTCAAGAATTGGTAAAAAGTTACAAGTATTGAGGAAGAAGAAACCTAAGCAAAGAGGGAGAAGAAAAACCCTAAAGAACTAACCCTAGCCTCACTCCCTGTATATAAACCCATGCCTAATTCTCTCAAATCACCATGAGCTCTACGCTTAACCCACACAACCCCACAGCTGCCTGCTGCTTCTTCTCACACTCCCTCCCCCATCTCTTCAACCTCACGACCCATCGCCAACTTCATCATCATCGCCTCCCTCATAGCTACACGCATCAGCATCACCATCTTCCTCGTCTCATTAGCATCATCGTTTTCACCTTCACGCCTAACCCAGCTTCATCATCTCCCACCCATCAACATCATCTTCATCTCCTCATCACCTTCACGCATCATCCTCTATCGCCATCATCAACATCCATCTCCATCCTCACCGTCCATCATTAGCATCATCATCATGATCATACATCATCAGCAGCCTCGCCTTCTTGCTCTCAACCCATAATCATCATCACCGTAGCCATCTCATCATCAGCAGTAGCACCATCCTCTTCAATCTTCCTCACATAACCATCATCACCGTGATCAACTCATCGCCCATCACCATCGTCTCCCCACTCCCCATCTCCTTCATCACCGTTCATCACCATCATCTTCATCATACCATCACCTTCACGCATCCTTCTTCACCCCTCTACACAATCACGATCATCACCATGATCAGCCTCCATCGTCATCATCATCGTCCCATCGTCACCGTCATCTTCAGCATCATAGTAGCCGTCCATCGCAAACGAAAAGTAGGATTGTTTTTTTTTTGTTTTAATATTATAATAATAATAATAATAATAATAATAATAATTATTATTATTATTATTATTATTATTATTATTATTATTATTGTTTTTAGTTTTATTTTATTTAGTTTGTGGTAGGTTTAATCTTAAACATGAAATACTTGAGCTATAATTGTAATTTCAATTTTTACATGAGTGAGTAATTTTTGTACTTAGTATAATCTTCTTGAAGCCATGCTAAATTAATTATTTTGAAACAAGTTTTATGCTTTAATGCCTAGTTGATTTCTATTCATGATTCTTTAGCGATTAGTGTTTATCGTTTATGAAATTTGTGTTAAATCAATTAGAATGCATGCTAGTTGATTTAATACAATTTCGATTGATAGTTTAGAAGATTGTAATACGTAAAAGTTATAATCTTTTAGGCCTAGGTATCACCCTAATTAATTATGGATGACTCAAACCCATCTCTTTTAATTAGGTAATCGCTTTAGATCTTTGTTAAATCGATTTGCTGGTAAATTGGTTACAACGTGTTAAATGATGTTTTTCTAATTCTTCATGCTCTAGTTTGGTTAAATTTTTGCGCTGGTGTAAAGATTATCAAATTAGTAGGGTTTATATTAGGGCTGGACCTAAGTAAACTAAAATTTAAGGAAAAATGGGGAAGAACCGCTGGTGGATCTCTTCTACAGTTTAACTCATGAATAAAATTAACTTGTGTGTTAATGATAAATATTAATTTGCATGGTGGATTGAGATTATACTAAGTATCTTTCATAAATTTGATAACTTTTGAGTATTATTGGTTGATTAGAGTTAATTTAATTAGTTTGATAATTTTTGTTCTATTTTTATTAGCTTCAATATTAATTCAATCAACCCCCCCCAAAACTATAGTCTTTTAGGAGTGTCTAGGTGATTTTCGATAGTTTAGATTTTGATTTTTGGAGTGCTTATAATTTTAGTTTGATTTGTATTCAGTTTTAGTATTTAATTACCGGTTTGTTAGAATTTAAAGTAAAAATATTTATTTTCATTATTTTTCAATTTTAATTAATTCCTAGGGTTTATAAAGTGTTATAGTCTGCTCATATCAAATTTCGTGATTTTTTGAATTTATTTGATAATATTTGAGAATTATTTTGTGAAATTGATATGTGCAGGTTTTTAGGCAATTAATTCTGAAAATATCGGTTTTTAATTTTAATTTACGATTATTAGGTATTGTTAGGTCCAGAAATTTTTGTCCTAGAATTAGGGTAATTTTCTTAATTATTTTCGTATTTTTATTTATGCAGATTATTTTCTTTTTAATTTCAGATTTAATTTTCTGTTGATTATCCTGCAGTAAATTTCTGATTTAATTTTCCTAAAATAAATCAGACATTATTCTGGAGTTATAAATCTGTCAAATCTAAGATTGTCAATTTACGTTATTGACTGTGATTTTTAATACTGATTTTCTGTTTAATAATTTCTGTTTTTAATTTTTAGTTGAAGATTGGATTATTAATCTGTTTTTATTTTTCTGAATTATTTAGGGAATATTTTTACTGTTTTATTTCCCGAATCTGACCTAGAAGTTTTAGGAGCATCATTGGGTATTTTTCTAGATTTTTATTCGTTATATTTTAATTGTTTTAGAATTATTAAAATTAGACTTTACAAGTTAATTAGTAAAATTATTTAGGATCAAACTAGCCATTTAAAGCAATCCTTCCTCTCGGATCGATCCCTACTTTCGTATGCTATAAAAAGTATTTAATAACTGAAGTAGTGGTTAAATTTGTAGCCCTCGACAAGCTTTACAAATTTTGGCGCCGTTGCCGAGGAAAGAAAATTAAATTGCTAGTTTATTTCTATTTAATTTTACTCCTTTCAGTGTTTTGTTTTGACTTTAATACTCTATTTTTTAGGACTTCTTGCAGTGCATGAAATTAAGAAGTGGTAAGGACACTGGGGAAGTCAGGGATCAATCATTGAAAGCTGAAATCAAAGAGAGTCAGCCTGGCCTAGTAAGTGTTAGGATTAAAGAGGTAAGCATGTCCATTCTACGAGAACTTGCTGCTCCTAACTTAGAAACTCAACCAATGTCCATTACTTATGCTGTTTTAGATAGACCTTTGAAATTAAACTCAGGATTTATTAATTTATTACCTAAGTTTCATGGATTAGCTGGAGAGGACCCCTATAGACACATTAGTGAGTTCCTTATTACCTGTTCTGCTATGGTGCCTGAAGGAATTCCTGAGGACCAAATTAAACTAAAGGCCTTTCCTTTTTCTTTGCTTGGTAATGCTAAGGACTGGTTATATTATATGCCTGCTGGATCTTTTTCTACATGGAATGCATTGCATAAATCGTTTCTAGAAAAGTTTTTTCCTGCATCCTGTATCGGATCTATTAGGAAAGAAATATGCGGAATCAAGCAAATGAATGGGGAAACTTTTTGTGAGTACTGGAAAAATTTAATAAACTATGTGCTAGTTGTCCCCAACATCAAATAACTGAACAATTATTGATTCAATATTTTTATTAGGGTTTACTTCCTATGGACCGTAATATGGTTGATGCTGCTAGTGGGGGGGGGGCTCTGGTTAATAAAACCCCAGCTGATGCTAGAAATCTATTTAATTTGATGGCCCAAAACACTCAGCAGTTTGGTGCTAGAGACTCACAGGTTAAAAGGGTAAATGAGATAGGTTCTAGTTCATCTCTAGAGAATCAGTTATCTCACATTATTGCTATGTTAAATAAGATTGTTACTGGGGGTATTTAAAAGGCAGTAGTATGTGGTATTTGTTGTCTAGAGGGGCACTCTACTGATGCATGTCCTACTTTACAAGAAGGTAATGTGGACGCTCTTTACTCTAACCAAAATCAAAGGAGGTATGATCCTTATTCAAATACTTATAATGAAGGTTGGAGGGACCACCCTAACCTTAGGTATGGCCCTAAGCCTAACCCACCTGGTTTTGACCAACCCTCACGTCAACCTTCTAGTCAAGATAGGACCAATTTCCTCCTAGAGCAAGTCCTTAAGAAAATGGATGATAGGTTCTAGAGTATGGAAACCACCCTTAAGCAAGTTCAAGAAAGACAAACAGCGACTGACACCATAGTGAGCAACTTGCAAGCTCAATTGCAAAATAGGTTACCATCTCAATCTTACCCTAACCCCAAGGAGAATGTTAGTGTCATAACACTTAGAAATGGGAAAGAGTTAAAGGAACCTATAAAGAAGAGAGAAGTGGGACCTGAGTTGGAAGTGAAAGGGGATGAATCAGAATTAAATACAGAGTCTAATCAAACTACTAAGGAAATAGGAGAAAAGAAAAGAGAACCTTATAAGCCCATTCCCCCTTTTCCTAGTAGATTTAGAAGCCCTACTTCAAAGGTAAATGAGGCTAACCAAGAGATCTTAGAGACATTTAGGAAGGTAGAGATCAATATACCTCTCCTTGATGCTATTAAACAGGTTCCTCGTTATGCTAAGTTCTTAAAAGAATTATGCACCACCAAGAGGAAGTTAGTTGGTAATGAGAAGATAAGTGTGGGGGAAAATGTGTGTTGTTTTTCAAAGAAAGCTTCCCCCTAAGTGTCAAGACCTGGGTGTGTTTTCTGTTCCTTGCAAGATAGGAAGCATTTTCTTTGATAAAGCTATGCTTGATTTAGGTGCCTCTATTAATGTTATGCCTAGATCTATTTATGACAAACTGAACCTCGGTGAATTAAAGAAAACAGGCATAGTGATTCAATTAGCTGATAAGAGCAACACTTACCTTGATGGAGTGTTAGAAGATGTTTTAGTTCAAGTCAATGAACTAGTGTTTCCTGCTGACTTTTATGTAATGAACATGGGTGAAGCATGTCATGATATTCCCATTTTGCTTGGTAGGCTCTTTTTAAAAAATGGTAGAACTAAGATAGACGTGCATGAAGGGGCACTAACCATGGAATTTGATGGTGAGATTATTAAGTTCAATATTTTTGATGCCATACGATTTCCTTATGATGTTAACTACTTATATGCACTTGATGTTTTTGATGAGTTATCTCAAGATGTTTATGACTTGTCCCACGAGGATGAGTTATTCACTGTGCTTACTAAGAGTCTTAATCACACCGAGTCTCAGAAAGTGCCATATCCTGTTAATGATAAGTTAGATGAGGTGATGAGTTCTTTGTCTCACTTGCAAGAGCATAATGGACCTAACAAACTTGAATTATCTGAAAAGCATGCTAAGTTACTCCCCTCGAGTATCTCACCCCCTAAACTGGAATTGAAACCCTTACCTGAAAATTTAAAATATGCTTATTTAGGGGACAATGAGACCTTGCCTGTAATTATCTCTAGTGCACTCACCTTGGATCAGGAAGAAAAACTTATTAAAGTACTTAGAGAACACAACGAGGCTTTAGGGTGGACTTTAGCATACCTCAAAGGCCTTAGCTCTACCTTGTGCTCACATACTATTACCTTAGAAAAAGATGCTAAGCCTAAAGGGGACCCTCAAAGGAGACTTAATCCACCCATGATGGGGGGTAGTCCAAAAAGAAATTCTTAAGTGGTTAGATGCTGGGGTGACCTACCCCATTGCTGACTCTGAGTGGGTTAGCCCTATCCATGTGGTTCTTAAAAAGGGGGGAACAACAATAGTGAAAAACAATGAAGGAGAGTTGATACCTACTAGAATTCAAAGTGGTTGGAGAGTATGTATTGACTATAGAAAGCTTAACAAGGCCACTAAGAAGGACCATTTCCTATTACCTTTCATGGACCAAATGTTAGAGAGACTAGCTGGGAGGTCACATTATTGTTTTTTGGATGGATATTCAGGTTATATTCAGGTCCCCATAGCTCCTGCAAATCAGGAGAAGACTACATTTACTTGTCCTTTTGGCACTTACGCTTTTAGACGTATGCCTTTTGGTTTATGTAATGCACCTGCTACCTTCCAAACATGTATGATGAGTATCTTTTCTGATTTTATCACCAACATTATGGAGGTTTTTATGGATGATTTTACTGTACATGGTGATTCATTTGATGAGTGCTTGCATCATCTTACTCTTGTGCTTAGACGTTGCATTGACACCAATTTGGTCTTGAACTTTGAAAAGTGCCATTTCATGGTAGAGCATGGGGTAGTACTAGGACATGTAGTGTCATCGAGGGAATTAGAGGTAGATAGAGCTAAAGTTGACATCATCCAGTCTCTACCCTATCCAAAGTGTGTCAAGGATGTGCGATCATTCCTAGGACATGTAGGGTTCTATAGGAGGTTCATCAAAGATTTTTCTAAGATTGCTTCTCCTTTATGTGACTTGCTTGCTAAAGATGTCCCTTTTGATTTTAATGATGACTGTATGAGGGCTTTTGATCAATTGAAGTTAACATTGACTTCCCCTCCTATTGTGCAACCCCCAAACTGGGCCTTACCTTTTGAGTTAATGTGTGATGCTAGTGATAAGGTAGTGGGGGCAGTTCTAGGTCAAAGAGTTGGGAAGGTACCTCATGTAATATATTATGCTTCTAGAACTCTTGATCCTGCACAGTGTAACTACACCACTACAGAAAAGGAGATGTATGCTGTTGTTTTCGCTCTTGAAAAGTTCCGTCCTTATTTGTTGGGTGTTAAAGTTACTATTTATTCTGATCATTCTGCTCTCAAACACTTATTGGAAAAGAAAAATTCTAAGCCCAGGCTAATTAGATGGATGTTATTATTGCAAGAATTTCAACTAGAGATTAGAGATAAGCCTGGGGCTAAGAACTTAGTTGCTGACCATCTGAGTAGATTGGAAACAGGGGAAAGTGGTAGCCCTTTTACTGATTGTTTTTCGGATGAGACTTTGTATGCTATGACTAGTAGATTGCCTTGGTATGCTGATATTGTAAATTACATAGTCACCAAAACTTTTCCCATTGAGTTGACTAGAGATGAAAAAGAGAAAATAAGAGCTCAATCCAAATATTATGTTTGGGATGAGCCATATTTATGGAAGTTTTGTGGTGACCAGATTATAAGGCGATGTGTAGATGACAGTGAAATTCATTCTATTATGACCTTCTATCATTCTTCAGAAAGTGGGGACACTTTGGACCTAAAAGAACACCACATAAAGTGCTTGAGTGTGGTTTTTATTGACCCACTATTTCTAGTGATGCTTATGAATTCTGTAAAAGATGTGAAGTGTGTCAAAAGACTGGAAACTTAACAAGGAGGAATCAAATGCCTTTGTATAATATGTATGTTTGTGAAATTTTTGATATATGGGGCATTGATTTCATGGGACCCTTTCCCCCTTCTTTTGGATATACCTATATTCTTGTGATTGTCGATTATGTATCCAAATGGGTAGAAGCGGTGGCCACTAGGACTGATGATGCTAAGACTGTGGTGAAACATGTCAAATCTCTAATCTTGCATAGATATGGAGTGCCAAGAGCGATCATCAGTGATAGGGAGACTCATTTTTTTAACAAAACTCTAGGTGCCTTATTAGCTAAATATCATATAATTCATAAGGTATCTACTAGTTATCATCCCAAGACTAATGGCCAAGATCAAATTTCTAATAAAGAGATTAAGGGCATCCTTGAAAAGGTAGTTAAGCCGGATAAGAAGGATTGGAGTCTTAGGTTAGATGAGGCTCTTTGGGCTTATAGGATTGCATATAAGACTCCAATTGGTATGTCACCCTACAGGTTAGTCTTTGGAAAGCCATGTCACCTCCCTGTAGAAATTGAGCATAAATCATATTGGGCTGTGAAGCAATGCATTCTTGATTATCAATTAGCAGGGCGAGAGCGTAAATTGCAATTGCAGGAACTAGAAGAGATACGCTTAGAAGCCTATGGCAATTCAATCATCTACAAGGGTAAGGCCAAAGCATTTCGCGATGCCAAACTTATTAGGAAAGAATTTCAGGTAGGGGAGAAAGTTCTGTTATTCAATTCTAAACTGAGACTTTTTCCTGGTAAGTTAAACTCTAGGTGGTTAGGACCTTTTGAAGTAGTAAAGACTTATCCCCATGGTGCTGTAGAGATTAAATCCTTTGCTACTAACAAGATTTTCAAAGTGAATGGTCACAGGCTAAAGCATTTCTATGAAGGAGACCAGGTATGTTTAATAGAAGAGATCCAACTTGAGGATCCATGAGCTTCATGAAGTCGAGCCAACGACTGTAAACAAAGGCTCTGGTTGGGAGGCAACCCAACGTTTTCAGGGAAGTTCCTATTTACTTTTGCTTTTATTTTTTATTATTTCTTTCTTTTTGCATGCATTAGGGACAATGCATGAATTAAGTGTGGGGGGGTGCATCATGCATTTAATTTTTGCAGTTTTTATTCTTAGAAAAAAAAAGCAGAAAATTGAAAAAAAAAACAAAAAATTCTTTTCTTATAAATAATGCATGATATGAGTTTATGCTAGGCTTGCTTTGTTAGAAATTTTTTTTTTAGCTATTTTGTAGTTTATTCTTTTATAAGTGAAGACTTCTAAGCATGATAGTCGTCCTTTAGAGAAGTTTGAGTTGATCCTCATACATCTTTTTAATGAGTACTCTTGATTATCCATCTTATTTGGTCATGTAATATATCCGATTCAGATGCAATAAAATGACCTAACCCATCTCCTAGACTATTGAATTAGTTGAATAACTCATTAGAGTTGTGATTTTACTTGTCTATTTTTCATCTATGAAGAAGAAATAAAAGAGAAAAGAAAGTCAAAGTAGGGAATGCCAAATACTCCTTTGAGGCATGCGCTACTGGGTGTCACCCTTTGAGGCAATATTGCCACTAGAAAGCTTGCTTCCCATACTAATGAGCCAATAAAATAAAGAAATAATAAGATGAGAATGAATTATTTACTCCAGCACCGCTATTCGGGTGAGTGAGAGACAGGGAGTGTTTAAATTCTAAGACCCTATACGGGCCTCGAATATGTGTACAATCGGAGTTTCAACAAAAGAAGAAGAGAAAAACAAATACAAGGCAAGCTTATGATCAAATTTAATGGAGTTATTCTACCTAGTTCAATTGTCTCTATAGCCAGACCATGCGTAAATTTTTGCATATTAAATTCTTTTTCGATATCTTGATTGGTGTATGCATAACCAAAAAGAGAAGGATAATTATTGATCTTGTTATTTCATTATGGAAATGTTGTGTGGTTGATGAATAAACTCTCTAAGGATAGTTGGATGTTTAGCATATATTCACTTATTGAAGGGGAAAACAAATCAATTTAGTAAAACTATTTTTTCTAAAGCAAGCCAAAGTCCAGTATGAACATCATAGTTATGCATGACTTTGCAAGAAAGGAAGAGGGTAAGTTTTTAGGTCGAGTCTAAATTCTCTTTGCACGAGGACGTCCAAAGTCTAAGTGTGGGGGAATTTGTTAAGTCATAATTCATGCATTATTTTTATAATTATTTTGAGTATATTATATATATTATTTCGTTTAATTTGTTTTGTTTTATATATTTTTCATGGTTAGTGTTAATTTAATAAAGAGGAGAAGAGAGGACGTAGAAGCTTGGGTTTTACACACTTGGCTACAAGATGGTCCGAAAATAATAATTATGGAAATTATTATTTTCAGAATTATTATTTTGGGCTAGGATTTCAAGAATTGGTAAAAAGTTACAAGTATTAAGGAAGAAGAAACCTAAGCAAAGAGGGAGAAGAAAAACCCTAAAGAACTAACCCTAGCCTCACTCCCTATATATAAACCCATGCCTAATTCTCTCAAATCATCATGAGCTCCACGCTTAACCCTCACAACCCCATGGCTGCCTGCTGCTTCTTCTCACACTCCCTCCCCCATCTCTTCAACCTCACGACCCATCGCCAACTTCATCATCATCGCCTCCCTCACAGCTACACGCATCAGCATCACCATCTTCCTCGTCTCATCAGCATCATCGTTTTAACCTTCACCCCTAACCCAGTTTCATCATCTCCCACCCATCAACATCATCTTCATCTCCTCATCACCTTCACGCATCATCCTCTATCGCCATCATCAACATCCATCTTCATCCTCACCGTCCATCATCAGCATCATCATCATCATACATCATCAGCAGCCTCACCTTCTTGCTCTCAACCCATAATCATCATCACCGTAGCCATCTCATCATCAACAGCAGCACCATCCTCTTCAATCTTCCTCACATAACCATCATCACCGTGATCAACTCATCGCCCATCACCATCGTCTCCCCACTCCCTATCTCCTTTATCACCGTACATCACCATCATCTTCATCATACCATCACCTTCACGCATCCTTCTTCACCCCTCTACACAATTACGATCATCACCATGATCAGCCTCCATCGCCATCGTCATCGTCCCATCATCACCGTCATCTTCAGCATCATAGTAGCCGTCCATCGCAAACGAAAAGTAGGATTGTTTTTTTTTGTTTTAATACTATAATAATAATAATAATAATAATAATAATAATTATTATTATTATTATTTTTAGTTTTATTTTATTTAGTTTGTGGTAGGTTTAATCTTAAACATGAAATACTTGAGCTATAATTGTAATTTCAATTTTTACATGAGTGAGTAATTTTTGTGCTTAGTATAATCTTCTTGAAGCCATGCTAAATTAATTATTTTGAAACAAGTTTTATGCTTTAATGTCTAGTTGATTTCTATTCATGATTCTTTAGCGATTAGTATTTATCGTTTATGAAATTTGTGTTAAATCGATTAGAATGCATGCTAGTTGATTTAATACAATTTCGATTGATAGTTTAGAAGATTGTAATACGTAAAAGTTATAATCTTTTAGGCCTAGGTATCACCCTAATTAATCATGGATGGCTCAAACCCATCTCTTTTAATTAGGTAATCGCGTTAGATCTTTGTTAAATCGATTTGCTGGTAAATTGGTTACAAAGTGTTAAATGATGTTTTTCTAATTCTTCATGCTCTAGTTTGGTTAAATTTTTGCGCTGGTGTAAATATTATCAAATTAGTAGGGCTTATATTAGAGTTAATTTAATTAGTTTGATAATTTTTGTTCTATTTTTATTAGCTTCAATATTAATTCAATCAACCCCCCCCAAACTATAGTCTTTTAGGAGTGTCAAGGTGAATTTAGATAGTTTATAGTTTGATTTTTTGAGTGTTTATAATTTTAGTTTGATTTGTATTCAGTTTTAGTATTTAATTACCGGTTTGTTAGAATTTAAACTAAAAATATTTATTTTTGTTATTTTTCGATTTTAATTAATTCCTAGGGTTTATAAAGTGTTCTAGTCTGCTCATATCAAATTTCGTGATTTTTGGAATTTATTTGATAATATTTGAGAATTATTTTGTGAAATTGATATGTGCAGGTTTTTACGCAATTAATTCTGAAAATTTCGGTTTTTAATTTTAATTTGCGATTATTAGGTATTTTTAGGTCCAGAAATTTGTGTCCTAGAATTAGGGTAATTTTATTAATTATTTTCATATTTTTATTTATGCAGATTATTTTCTTTTTAATTTCAGATTTAATTTTTTGTTGATTATCCTGCAGTAAATTTCTGATTTAATTTTCCTAAAATAAATCAGACATTATTCTGGAGTTATAAATTTGTCAAATTTAAGATTGTCAATTTAGGTTACTGACTGCGATTTTTAATACTGATTTTCTGTTTAATAATTTCTGTTTTTAATTTT
>JACYFF010031954.1:65415538-65432198 GCA_017589665.1 Selenicereus undatus | reverse complement strand
AAAAAGAAAATAGCTGCCTAGCCCGCGGGAAACAGAAGGTTAGGTTAGGAAGGGAGAAAGGATATTTACTTTTGATACTGAAAGAGCACAGATTCGGCTTGGGAGTTCTCACTCGGGCTACTAATCTCCTCTTCTCCTACTCATAAGAACCAGAACAGGCACTCGTAATCGTCCCTAACCTCTGTCTCTAACCGGCGCACAAGCCTAAGTCTAAAATCGGACTAGTGTCAATCTTTTAGCGTTATGGTGCCACGGTAAGGATGGATGCTGTGCGGTTGCTTGCCCGGAAATCCGTTCGGACATAATCCTTTTCTCGTTAGGATTCTAACCCTTACCCTGAAGAGGCACTATAGGTTTTCATTTCAGTAAAGAAGAAGGCTCGAAGAGACTGACTTAGTGCTTGCATGTTGGGATGTATGGATTCTCGAGAAGCTGGAAGAGGCAGCCTCACTGGGAACAGGACTGGGACCAGGGCCAAAGGGTGTTTTGGGTCGTTGTTCTGACAATGTACCATCACTCTTCTTTGCTGTGAACCTACACCCACATGACAAGGTAACCCAAGTGTCTCAAAAACTGAAGTCAGAAGGAAGCCATAACCCATATCATGACTCTTAGAGGTGTTTGCAAGACGTGCAATATGACTAATCATGATGGCGGGTAGATTAATTTACTCCCCCTGACCTAGTAGGTTTGTATAACACATATCCATGGGGTCCGCAAGATTGCATCCCTGACCCCGGGGAATCACATTCTTAATCACAAACCAGAACAATAGCCTATGCAAAAGCATCATTTCCCTCTTTCGCACAGATCGGGGAGTAGTCAAATCAAGTTGTTGGGCTAGCTTTCGGGACAATTCCAACTGTCGTTCATCACCTAGTACGCTCTTATCCTCACGCACATACACATCAAACCCCTTAGATGGCACCCCAAGCCAATCTCCTAAGTTACCAACATCGAAGCATAGCTCACGGCCATTAACTGAGCTTATCACTATCCCACTAGTGACAACACAATTGGCATATAATTAAGCACTTCAGGTATGGAACAACCCCATTTAGTGTTAGTAAACAAATCTAACCAACCCTGGGCCTTCAATTTTTCTAGGAACTCTCCTTGCCTATGTTCCTGAAAGTATGATACCTTAATCATTTTTTGTCTAACCACAGTTTTCTGAAGAAAGTGTCTGTACCTTTCCCCCAGTGTCATGGTTTTTCTAGCTTTCTTTTTCTGTGGTTCGCCACTTTCTTCACCCAGATCGAATTCCTGTTCTGGAGATCCCCATTTCAGGGCAGGTTTCTTGATGGAAACAGGTGTGGGAGGTGTTTTGGCTATTGGTTTGATAGGTGCTTTGAGGAGTGGTTTGGTAGTTTGAGGAGTTGGTTTGGGTTTCCTTATAGACCTTTCAATCTTGTCCTCGGGTAGGCTCGGTGAGATGTCAAGACCTGAACTTCAAGTTCAAGGCCGCCGTATAGATGTGATGAGAGGCACATTGGGTGTGGTTGTGGTCTTTATTTGGCGCTTGATGGCCGGTTTGGTTGATGTTTGGTGGGTTGTTTTCACGGTCCGCTTGAATCGTATAAGGGGTTCATCCTCATCAACATCACACATGGGAGCATCATTCAAGAAGGGCTCGTCAACCCAATCTTTAACAAACACAGACTCCTAAATCTTTTCAGTTGATTTTGACTCGGTCACACCAGGTTCATATAATACCAACTCCCATCCCAAGACCAGTTTAAAAGGGGGTATATCATCAAGATTGACTCCTACTTGTCTCAAATCGATACTTTTCAAGAAGTGAAAGATGAAGAGAGAAATACCATAAGTGGGCACAGGGGTAGCTTCCGCCGGCGATGTTGGTGACGCCGTGAGTATGTCTAGTAATTTTTCTCCCCTTTTTGTTGATTTCTTGGCCTGAAGTGAGCTTGGGTGACGCGCCTTGCGAACGGAGGATGCGCCGCTGCCATGGGTGCGTGCCATTGGAAGAGCTAGTGGAGGAAGTGGTTAGGGTTTAGTGGGTTTTAGGAACAAGAGGAATGTCGGGTTCTTGAGGGAAGAAGGGAAGGTGGTTTGAGAAGATAGGGAAGGTTTGAAATGAATTGACCGAAAAATAAAGTAAAGATCTGTAATGATCTTTTCAGTCGCCGGTTTTTGGAGAGAGAGAGGATTTTGCATGAAAGATATTATTACACCTTGGGAAAAGTTGTAGATTATAGATTAGGTGTAATAAATTCAATTTCCAATACACTTTAAATTATGGTAACTTGATTAGCACATGATACAAACAATGGTCAGACAAGTTCTTAGCGCCTGTTCTGACTGCTACGGCAATAACTTTAGACCTCAACGACTGTTAGCATGTCACATTCCACACATATGTTAATAACAGTACAGAAAATTGAATGCATCCATTGAATCAATTTATTTGGTCTTAAAACCTTACTAGTCAATCATTGGGAGTTGATGAAGTACTCTCACATTCTCTTAATCATACCTAATTCAAGTCTATTCCTCTCAAACTATTCTCTACTTAGTGCCTTGGTAAAAATATCAGCAATTTGTTTGTCAGTGGCACAAAAATTCATTGAAACCAACCCTTTTTCTACATTGTCTCTTAAAAAGTGATGACGAACGTCATTATGTTTAGTCCTTTTATATTGACACGGGTTCTTGGCAATGTTAATTGCACTTGTGTTATCATAGAATATGGGAATGCATCCCGTGTCAACACCAAAGTCCTTGAGTTGTTGCCGTATCCATAGCAATTGAGCACACAAGAAGCAACCGCTACATACTCGGCTTTTGCTGTGGACATAGCAACTGTGTGCTATTTCTTTGTAGACCAAGAGACCAAACAGGGTCCAAGAAAAGTAGCCATACCTGAGGTACTTTTTCTGTCAACTAGACATCTAGCATAATCAGCATCTCTTCTTTAAGATATCCATTGAGAAATGCACTCTTGACATCCATTTGGTACAACTTGATCTCCATGTGTGCTGCAAAGGCTACCAAGGTGCGAATAGCCTCTATCCTTGCTACAGGTGCAAATGCTTGCTCATAATCGATCCCTTCTTCTTGATTGTAACCTTGGACCACAAGCCTGGCCTTGTTCCAAGTGACTGTTCCGAACTCATCCAGCTTGTTCTTGAACACCCATTTGGTTCCAATTATTGATCTGTCTTTAGGCCGTGGTTCAAGGTGCCAAACCTTGTTCCTTTCAAACTAATAAAGCTCCTCTTGCAAAGCTATAACCCAGTCAGAATCTGCAAGGGCCTCATGAACATTTTTAGGCTCAGTGTTAAATAAAAAGGCATAAAAGGCACAAAACTTTCTAAGCTTAGATCTGGTTTGCACCCCTATATTAATATCAGATATAATTTGGTCAAGGGGGGTGTGAGCTCTGGTGTTTCCAGGGTCGTGAAGTGAAAGGATCCACAGATCCGCTTTTCACTCTCTCCTGGTGGCTTGAAGAAACAAGTTTGGGATCAGGTCTGGAGCTTGTTCTTATATCGGTATGAGGGTACTAAGGTTGAGTGAGCTGGTTTTGGTTCATATCAGGGTTGACAGTGCTTCCCTCTGATTGGTCTACTTCCTGGCCACTTTCCATATTATCAGCTCTAGAGTGTGGCTCACTTTCATGTGTCTTACCAATGTCTTTTCTTACAATGCCTAATTCGAAATCTTCATCCTGTGCATCACTCTCAACCAAGGATTTAGCTTCATTAAATAATATATACACACTTTCCTCAACACCTAGAGTCCTTTTGTTAAACACTTTGTAAGCTTTACTATGTGAGGAGTATCCTAAGAATATGGCTTCATCACTTCTAGGGTCAAACTTTCCCAAGGGTTCCTTCCCATTATTGTGCACATAATATTTGCAACCAAAGACTCTTAGGTGCCTAATATTGGGTTTTCGTCCTTTGAGAAGTTCATAAGGAGTCTTATCAAGAAGGGGTCTGATCATGTATCTATTTATAATCTAACATGCTGTGTTCAATGCCTATGCCCCAAAAATGTCTAGGAAGACCACTAGCAACAAGCATAGTCCTAGTTATGTCTTCAAGAGTACAATTTTTACGCTTCACCACCCCGTTCTGTTGGGGTGTTCTGGGGGCAGAAAAATTATTATTAATACCATGTTCATTGCAATAGTCAATGAAGCTTGAATTTTCAAATTCTTTTACATGGTCAGACCTGAGACTTATCAATGAGTGTCCTACTCTCTTTTCGGTTTTCTTAAGAAACACAACAAACTTTTCAAAAGATTCATCTTTTGATGCTAGAAATAAAGTCTAGGTGAAACGAGAGTAATCATCTACTACAACAAACACATACCTCTTCCCGCCTCCACTTGTGATCCTGATAGGATCACATAAATCAACATGTAGTAGCTCAAGAGGTCGGGAAGTGCTAACATACTTCTTTGGCTTGAAAGAGATTCTAGTTTGCTTTCCTTTTGCACAAGCGTCGCATACCTTATCATCATTGTATTTGATGGAAGGTAAACCAACTACTAGGTCTTTAGAAACAAGTTTATTTAGTAAGGAGAGACTAACATGACCTAGTCTCTTGTGCCAAAGCATAACATCATCATCAAGAACACTCAAACAAGCCAAATGATTTTGGGGAAGTGAAAGAACACATACTTTATACACATTGTTGTGTCGCTTCCCCCTCAACACAACCTCTCCAGCTTTGATATTGGTAATCAAGCATTGATCCGAAGAAAATCCAACATGATTACCTTTATCACATAATTGGGACATACTTAATAAGTTATGCTGTAACCCATCAACTAGGTACTCATTATCAATCGAGTGGGAGAGTGATTTACCTATCTTACCTACACCAACAATCGTCCCAGACTTGCGGTTTCCAGACACCACTCTCCCTCCATCAAAGGCTGTAAGTGAGAGGAAATTTGATTTGTTTCCAGTCATATGCCTTGAGTAACCACTATCCAAGTACCACAGTTGGATACCTCCTCTCACTTTAGCCTGCAAAACCGCTAAGTGTCAGTCTTGGGAACCCAGATCCACTTGGGTCCCGTTCTTTTCATGGAATTTAACTCATCTTTTCTGATCCATATTTGTTTAACATATAATGAGTTTCTTTCCATCGCCCTTTTTCTCAAAGAACAAGTATAAGGATAATGACCAGTTTTTTCACAATGAAAACAGATTATATTCTCTGGCAGACCAACATATTTCCTGTCCATTGGCTTAGTAACACACCTATTCACAAAGCCTAATCCCTTTTTGTTTCAATTATGATGAGTGCTTAGCCATACTAGCGCTTCTGAGGAACTGTTCCAGCGCCTGTTTTTAGTAAGGTCAATTTCAGCTTTTTGCATTTTTTCAAGAAGCTGTTTATTTTCACTCATCTGGAATTCTAGATTAAGCTTTAGATTTAAGGACTCACTTTCCAGACCTGAGAGATTAGTGTTGAACACTTCCTCTGTCTTGTTCATAAGATCCTTAAGGGCGTCTAGTTCATTACATAAAACAAGAACCTTTTCGTCAATTTTAAGTTTTTCACAAGTGAGAACCTCATTCATATGCCCAAGTCCTTGCTTCTTTCTTTCCAGTCTTTTAACATCATTTTCTAATCCTGAGCAGGTATTTTTAAGCGTTCAATGTTCAGAATTTACTATCTCACATTCTTCCATCAATGTAAAAACTAATTTTTCAAGTTTCCTCTTGCTAAGACTATGTACCTTTTCTTTGAGTTGGGACAAACTCTCGATCGAATCAGAATCTAAATCAAATTATCTCCGGGCCATAAGAGCTATTGCTTCGTCTCTTTCTTGAGAGTCCTCTTCTTCTTCTTCTGAGGCATCACCCCAGGCTGCTATCATTGCCTTGGTGAAGCGTTTTTCAGCACTAGTTAACTGCGTATTTTTGCCTCTGGTTTGGACCTGTTCTGACCCCTGTCCTTCCTTCAGCAAGAGGCAATTCTTCACAACATGATCTTACCTTCCACACTTAAAGCATCCTGAGAACTGATCTCGATCGCTGTTCTTGGCCTTGCTGGTATTGCCATTCTTGTATTTGCTTTCGGCCTTTTTGACAAATTTTTTGAACTTTCAAGCGATCATGGCCATCCCTTCTTCATCAAAATCTGAGCTATCGCTTTTTCTAGCTTTTAGTGCCAGTCCTCGATCTTTCTTCACTTTTTCCTTCATCTGGGAATTCCTTCTTAGTTCATACGTTTGTAGATTCCCAATAAGCTCATCCAAGGAGATCTCATTCATCTTCCTGGCTTTTTGGATAGCAGTGACTTTTGATTCCCATGATTGAGGTAAAATTCGTAGGATCTTCCTTACCAGCTCTTCAGTGGTAAAGGGATTTCCCAACGATTTGAACTCATTAGTTATATGGGTAAACCGAGTATACATGTCCATAACTGTCTCTTAATTGCTCATCTTGAATGGCTCATACTTCCTTACCAATAGCTCAATTATGGATTGCTTGACTTGATTTGTTCCTTGGTGAGTTATCTGAAGAGCATTCCATATCTCCTTTGTGGATTCACACTCTGAGATGCGAGTGTACTCGTCAGGTCCGAGTCCAAAATACAGCAGTTTCTTGGCCTTGGCATTCTTCTCCATCTTCCTGAAGTCGTCTGAGTCAAATTCCTTCGGCTCCTTAGGAACAGTCTTCCCATCAGTTGTGACTTTCACTGGAATGTAAGGACCATTCACAATGAGCATTCACAACTCATAATCCTCAGCTTGGATATAGTTCTCCATTCGATTTTCCCACCAGTTGTAGTGCTGTCCATTGAAATATGGAGGTCTGGTCACAGATTGACTTTCTAAGATTCCTTGTGGTATACTCATTCTTTCAGGATCTCTCAAGATGTTAACCTAATTATGAGAACCTGCTCTGATACCACTTGTTAGATTATAAGAGCACAAGGACACAAGAGGGGGGTGAATTGTGTCTTTCAACTTTTTCGTTTGTTTCAGAACACTCGTGAGTACTGTTTGGAGAGGTGCTTGAAGTGAGGCAAAATAAAACTAAATGTGGAAAAATGAAAGTAGACACAATATTTTTACGTGGAAAACCACCTCTGGCCCAATTGAGGTGTAAAACCCACGACCTACCTCAGTAGGATTTCAACAACACTTTTACTAACACGGGTCGAATTCGTTACACATGTAACTCACACGTGACTACGTCACACACGTAACTTACGTAACTTAGTCTCCCCCGAGACCCTCATTACAAACACGTAACTAGCCTCCAGTTGAGAACTAGTCACACACTACGTCCAAAGTCTCCCAAGACTTGTACACACTCTAATCTCACTGATGACAGAGGAGAATAGAAAAACACCTTACTTTGAATGCTTCTAAATAAGCTGAATGTAAGGTAAAATACAATCCCTATTATGCCAATATAGATGACTCAATTTAGCACACATCTTGAAGGTTTTTCAATTAGAAAATTTTCTCAGAGAAAACTCGATTTTTCTCCTTGGAAAACTGTGGATGAAAACGTTGAGAGGCAAGAGATTATATACCCACGAAATACTTGTGCCGCAAGTATATGGGAGGTTTTGGATTTTAACAATAAGTCTAAAAAATAATCAATATTCCAAACGGAATTGAATCTCTCAACATTATCTTTTTTGGAAATCATATCTTAAAGGCTAAGATAAAATCTTTTAATAGTATCCTTTTAGGAAAACAATATTATTCAATGAAGGACTCTTTGTAAAACAAAATATTATCAGAAAATCAATCCCAACTATGTTAGGAATTTTGACAGTAGAAAAACACTTGAAAATCTTAGGGACAAGAGTTTTATACATTGCCCTCAGAACACTGCAGACTTGATTGCTCAAACTGTTCTGAACAGTGTTCTGAGTTAGCGCAAGAAATTCCCTCAAGGTGAGTGTTAAGTCAAGATATTCTAATTGGCATATTAACAAGAATCTAGATGAATACAACCAATAATTAACCCTAAGACTCTTGTGATCCTCTGACCTCCTTGATGTCGTGCATACATATTCACTTTGATGTTCCACGCTTCTTCGAACTGTTCTCTAGGGTGTTTGTAACCTGTCTTAACACACAATTCTAGTACACTACTCAAGCATAGCATGATAGCATATTGACTGGTACGTTTGGGTTGTTATCATTAAAACCTTACACATGATTGTTTCAACAGTTTCATATTGCCTATTTTATACTCTGCTCATTCAAACCCAAATTCGTCTATCAGCTTTATGATGTCGATGGTGGGTAGACGGTCACCCTTTTGAAACTCCATTGCTAATATCTTATTTGTAATTCAACAGCTGAACCCAAATGTAATTGAATCATCTTTCCCGTCTAAAGTGGGTTAAATCTTTTCCTTCAAAACTCTTTTGTTGTTATTTATTACCCTATGGTGGACACGGTGATTATCCTATTTCTTATGATATTGGTGCTATATTTATGATCTTGACATTCAACTACACCTTAATGTCGCAATTATAGGAACAGTCCACCTTCTTATTCCTGTTAGAGCTCCAAAACCCCAAACTTATTTCCATTCATGCGAGGGGTCTGAGCGGCTTGGCCGAGCAATCAGAACTTTGATTAAAAGTATTTAAGTAAGCGAATAATTTTGTCTTCCTATTTTGAATAGTCTAACCCTTTCTTATTTCATTTCATATTTCATAAACAACGTAACTTGATTTGTAAGTTAACCTGCTAACTACTCAACCGGATTGAGAAGGCATAGAATAATCGTATTTGCCACTAATATGACTTAGGAGCTGTTGACTATTTGTTGGCTTTTTCATGATTCTTACCTACAAATCACAATGCTGGTGACCTTCTATTCTTAGATTCCTGAAAACTCATAGCCATCCTATGACAATCCCTCCCTAACTAATCATGTCTAACTTCACTGTTTACTTCTTTCATGGGCAATGACTCACTTGACCACCATTCTTATCACTCTCATTCATGAATATCTTCACCTTTAAAGTCGAATCTAGATCTAGGAAACTTTTGAGTAGTCCAATAATGAAAAGCCTAGTAACACAATAATAACAATCCAATCTGACGTCGCCAGGGACCTTGAAAATATGGGCATTGAAGTTGTATCACATGGGTCAAGAAATAGGTTGTCATTAGCATTAAAAGGGCAACCCTCAATAATAGCGAAGATTAAGTTAAGTCAAAAGGGCGATGTCAAATTAGACTTAGGCAAAACGTCAAACAAGGGAAGTCACCTGACTTTGTGAGATATGACGATGGAACCTTGAGGTTACAAAACCAGTTATCTATTCCCAATAAAGAGGAATTGAAAGGAGGATTTTAGGAGGAGCTCATAATGCTCGTTATTCAGTGGATGAAGGAGAAACAAAATAGCCAGGGATCTGAAGCAATACTGTTGGCGGGATAACCAAAAGAGGGAGATTGCAGATTATGTGGAGGATGCTTGACTTGTCAGGAGATCAAGACTAAGCATCAACACCCAGTATGCGAACTATGGTACTTGGGAAGTCCCACCTGAAAGTGGATTTAATCTTAATGGGTTTTGTCATGGGAATGTCCCTTACATCTTTGAAAAAGGGTTTCATTTGGATCAATGTTGACAGACCCACCAAACCTATTCATTTTATACCAATCCATGGGACTTAAGCTGTAGAGAGACTATTGTAATTGTATAACAAGAAATAGTTTGACCACGTGGCATACAAAAGGGCATAATATCTAATAGAGACCAAAGGTTTCAAGCTCAGTTTTGGCAAGCTCTACAAAAAAGCTTTTGGGACCAAGTTAAATTTTAGTAATTCATATCACCCTGAAACCAATGGGCAAACCGACACAGTGAATCAAACCCTAGGGGATATATTGAGAGCCTGTGAGCTTGGCTTCCAAAGAAAGTGGGAAGATTACTTACCATTTTTTGAAATTCCATTATAATAACAGTTATCAATTCACCATTAAGATGGCTCTTTTGAAGCACAGTGTTGGAGTGAGTTCGGTGAAGCATTAACTATAGGGCCTGAGTGGATTCAAGAGACCATTGAAATGATAAGGGAGATTCAAGAACATATCAAAGTAGCTCAAAGCAGACATAAAAGCTATGCGGACAAAAGGAGAAGACCATTAGAATTTCAAGTGGGGGGGGGGGGACAAAGTATTTTTGAAAAGTGTCCCCAGCTAAAGAAGTTAGAAGATTCAACCTCAGGGGCAAACTAAGCTCTGGATATGTCAGGCCTTATGAAATTATTCAGAAACTTAACCCTATCGCCTACAGGCTGGATTTACCTACAGAAGTTGAGCATGTGCACAACGTTTTTCACATTTCATAGGGGGCGTACAAATATTATACTACAGAGTTAAGCAACTTCAAAACAAAAGCATTCCTCTAGTTAAGGTCCTATGAACCAACCATAATTCAACAAAGGCCACATGAGAAACCGAGGAGGACTTGAGAAGCAAGTAACCATAACTATCTGAGGTATGGACAGTGTTTCTTTCAAATTGCAAGTTTCGAGGGCGAAACTTATTTTAAGGGGGGAATACTGTAATGACCCGAACCTAAGACTCATGATAATTACTTCAAATTATCCTAATCACAAATTAATCAAGTTGGGCGTCACATTTCAATTTAGCATTTTACGTATACATATATATGTTTATGCATCGCAGATTGAAACGACGACGTGGCCTCGAAAGGGACCTTGTAATGCTCCTAAATAATTCATTCGAGTGCTAATAAACGTTTGAATGCCGCAAAATAAAAGAATTAGCCTAATTATCAAAGGGCTAATTTGTAAAGTAATAGAAATAACAACAAACGAACAAATATAATAACAAAGTGACAATAATAATAATAATAACAATAATAATAATGAGGGTTATGAATATAAGAAGAGTAAGGCATTACTCAAAAATAAAAATATTTCTAAATTTTACACCCAAAGATGTACAATTTCATTTATCAATTTTGGCCAAAAATATTAACCCAATTATCTATATATATTTATATATGCAATGAAGAAAAAACAGAATAAAAATGGAATAGCAAGGATAAATTTGAGAAAAATCTAGAAAATGATTATGTGCCAATAAATTAAAGGGGGAAAAGAAAAAGAAAAAGATAATTAAGCAAAATTGAAACCAAATAAATCAACACAAAATAAGAAAAATCAGCCCAAATTCCCCCCAAAAATTTCCCCTACAAACCAACATACCCCCCTTCTCTGCCCAGAAAACCCGAGCCCCCTCCCTTGTTTTTGCTTTGCTTCGCCGACCACTGCCCATGGCCATGCAGCCGCCATTGCCGCCAGCCATCGCCGGCGCCCACCGCCAATCCTTCTCCGGCCACCTTCCGTCGCCCAGTGCCGCCTCCAACCGCCCTCCTTCTCCACCTCTTTTGAGTGTGTTCAAGTGGTTGAGAGGTGAAACCCTAACTATCTTTTAATCCAATTTTTGATCTTTTATGCTTGAATTTTGGTAGTAAGCGGTGCAATTAACATTGATAAGTCTTTATTTGTAAATTTCTTGAATTATTTTGGATGGTTGGATTGAGTGGCAAATTGAGGAAGGTGATGGGTGAGGGTTGAATGTTATGATTGAATTTTAGTTTGATTATGATGATTTGATGATATTTAGATTAGTTTCATGAATAATTGAAGGAAATTTGTGGATATATATATGGGATATGTTGTTATGTTTTAATCATGAGTTAGAGGTTAGGGTTATAGCTTGGATGATGCCTAAGTTAATCTTGTTGAATTATTGATGTTTAAATGAGTTAGTGGATAATTAAATGGAGATGTATGCATAAAAATATATGAGATTAATGTGTGTGTTAATTTATGATCATAACTTGGTGATAAGGATGTGATTGAGTATAAGAAAATGCAAGATTGATCATGGTTGATTTGGTGGTTTACGTGAATTTTAATGAACCTTTAAACAAAATTAATGAAACTTTTGTATTATAATTTTGTATATTGGGTATGTGTATTTGTCATGAGTGGGTGATTGGGGTTTAGATGTTGGATGGGGTTAAATTTCAATTGGGTTGTTTTAGTAGTGTATTCTAATATTGCATAAGTTATGGCAAGATTTATTTTCCAAGTAAGGGTTGTGGAGAAGAGAATGGAGGGAGATGTAGTTGCTCTAAATGTTTGAAAATCATGAACTAAGTATGGAGGTTGGTTTGATTCTAAGATTTGATTACTAAAGGAAAGGGAAAGGAATAAGTAGCTTTGTGGATTTGGAGATACTAACGTAATGTGCCTTTGTAATTTTATTTCACTAATGAATAACGTTATGATTGGAAATCGAGTTGAACATGAGACCAAATTCGTGACATCGCCTTAAAACATATCGTAAACCAAAGTTTAATGATTAACTGCAAATTTACGAGAAAGACAATAGTCACAATAATATCGTCAATAATAATAATAATAATAATAATAATAATAATAATAATAATAATAATAATAATAATGATAATCATAATAAAAATAATATTAACAATGATAATGATCGAAAACGTCGTTAATAAAAAAACTCAAGATGAGTCACACCATTATGTCACTATAGCACGCATTAAAAGAATCGTGAGCCGTGTAAAGGGAAAAGAACAAAAACAAAATAAAATGGAATCCAATTGAGTTAAGAATAATTGTTACGTTAATAATAAGAAGAGAAGTCAAGGGGATCTAAATCATTTATTAAGTCAAGAAATTTAATAAAAATTTCTTAATCTCGCTCTAATTGAGAAAATGGCATCTTTTGAGCAGAAGTGAGGTCACCGCTGTCGCTTCAAGCTGCTAGCAGGCAATTTTCACTAAAATGAAGAGAGATTTTCAAAGACCAGGTACGTACATTGCATGTGCTCTTCGAAAACTCACATGTTTTCTCAAACTATGCAAAATAAATATGACAATCATATAATGAATCATTTTATGCAATGTTTTGTCGCATAATCAAGTAGCCCCACCAATTATAAATCATCACAGCTTATGCCCTACAATTTACCCGCGCGATTGCAACTCAGGCTTTCCGATCGGCCTAAGAGGTGTGCACCTATCTCAAGATCGCTACAGACGTCCACAAGGGGGTCCACTTCCAGATAACAACCGGCAAATCAACTTTACTTATAAATTCTCTCTCTCGTGTTTGCAAAACAAAATGTTTTGAAATACGGGCTCCCAACTAATTGATTACAAAATTTATTTTATAGCATAAGGATGTACATGCTGAGTTTCAGCTCATTATTCGAATGTTTTTATATTTTTTGTTTTAGGTAAGGGATCCATGAACCGTTTTCCTCCTGGCAAGCCAGAAGGTAGTAAGAAATGAGCGAGAGTTGCAGTTTTTGCTGAATGTTAGCTAGCTAAGCGCTCACAGTGATTTATAAGCTAGCACCCCTAAGGACAGGTTGGTTATATATTCTTTTGGACATAATGTTTGCTAGTATTTGGTAATCATACGTTGAGTTATCATATGTATCATAGATTGTATAAATAGCTAAATGTATGTTGTACCAAATATTTGGTAAACCAAGTGGTTACATGGGTAACGCGACTTTACGTAGACTCAGATAGCCTTGTTGTGTTACAGAACGACGGTAATGCCTCCAATCAAAAGACTTCCGCTGCAATCCATAAGCAAGTAAGTGGTTAAGTTAGATTAGTCAGACATCGTATCTTGGGGGCATTACATGAAAAGTCTTCAATCCAGGTTCTTCTAGTATCACAAACATCCGACATCCACCAATTTCTAATGGTATGAAACCATATGTCAAGATCTTGGTGATCCTGAAGTACCTTTTCCATCTCAACTTCATATTGAAAGGTAAGGATAAACTTGAATCTTCCCAAATGAGAAACCTTAGTGGGTATTGGAAAGTCCTTGTTTAAGGTCATTGCTACTGCCTCCTAATCCATTGACACATCTACTTAACAAATGAGGCTCTTCTTGAGCCAATTTAGAATCTCCTGATTCAAGTCCTTGTTTAAGGTCATTGCTAGTGCCTCCTAATCCATTGACACATCTACTTAACAAATGGGGCTCTTCTTGAGCCAATTTATAATCTCCTCATTCACCTTTCCCTTTACTAACCTTCATCTCCTTTTCGTTCTAATTATGTTCTGAGCTCATTTGCACTAGCTTCCTTCTCTAGACCCATCTTGATTTTGTTTCCTTCGACTCCTAGACCCTCATTCTCATGCTCTTCCACTTCTAAGGTAATCTTGATGTTTCTTGCATCTTGTTGCTTGTTTATCATACCTTGCCCAGTTGGGCTTGATATGTTTGCCTCGAAAAATTTGATTGACTCAACATATGAATGCACCTTATTGCTTCTTCCAATCTCCGAAATCTTATGAAACCAAATCTTCCATTGGCTCTTCGACTCTTCCTAAAAGGGATATACAAATTGCTGATCTTCCCTATTTGCTGTAAGATGTTCTTTCCTAGCTGCTTAATTCTTATGGTAAATTTTCTATGTATATTGTGAACTCTCCCCTCCATTGATTTTTTCTATTCTATGCATTCATAGAATTGATGATATATCTCTCTTTGCTCTTTGGCCATCCTATAGAGAGAGATAGAGAGAGAGAGAGAGAGAGAGAACGAGAAGGAGATTAAACGGCTACTTTTAAAACTATTGAGATAATGGAAGGAAAAGCAAGGTCATTTGATCCTTGGTGGCCATTTGCTCACATCTCATAACTCGATCCCATAGGTAGGTTGTTGGTCTCAATGCCTTGGCCACATTAATCTGTTACAAACCAATTAAACTAATGAAAACAATTCAGATTTTTACTCCATAAAATCAAAACCTGAAATTGGGAGATTACAACAATATTTTTTATGTGATTTGAACTGTACAAATAATATAATTTGAATTGTTAGCAAGGTGGGACAATTCTAGAAGGGAACATGTTTGCGTTTTAACATGTTGTACAAGTAACAGATCACCAAATTCAAGAGCCAAGCTTTAATTAATTCATATCAATGGCCTACACTTATCAATTGCCATAGATGGCAATTTTTTCAACCATCAATTCACTATAGAATTCTTCAAAGAGAAAAAAAAGAAGAAGTAGCTTAATAGGTATGTGAACAAATTGTTGAGCAACTTTAGTTGATCGGCCATTCTCACTTTTGCTTTATAGGTAAGGACATATATTTTTGGAGTAGAGGGAAGTGCAAAAAGCTAAATGTGGGCAGAATTCGAACATAGGTCTCTAACAACAGCTTTTAAAGACTTTATCACTCACATTATGTTGTTTACATTGAACATCTAAATGTGCAATATTCCTATGCTCCCGATGATGATAGTAAGGCCAGAATTTCATGTATGCCAACATCATTACACACATTATTGGTTGTGCTATAAATTATACTAAATGCACTACTAGTACTCACAAGTCACAAGACACTCTACTCATGTGCTCCAATAAAATATACGTGCTCATTATATTTGACATATTTAATACACTATACGATCATAATATATATATATATATATATATATATATATATATATGTATATATGTATATATATGTATATATATGTGTGTGTGTGTGTGTGTGTGTGTGTATATATATATATATAATCAAAATAAATCTTTCTAATCTTTCAACATTTGTCACTCTCATAAATTTTTAAAATAATTAATAGTTTTTTAAAATGTCACAATTAATTAATATCATTTTAAAAAAAAGCAAAAAATATTTCCCTAATAATTACGAAGAGTAATATCACTTAGATGCACATGTCATTATATGACATATTTCTCTAATAATTACCAAGAAGAATATTGCCTAAATTTTCCTATTATCATATGGCAACCCCCAGTAGAAAAATTCAGACACATAAAATCACTTTGATATGCAAACAAGATTTTTAATTACTAATTATGAATAGCATATTACGAGAGTATTGCCTTTTTTTTTTAATACAATCATGTCAGTGTGATATTTTATTATATTAATATAAGCCATGTAATGATATGTATGTCTCTCAATGTATAAAATGTGAAAGAGGTTTGATTAAGTGATATTCACTCTTTCAAGTTCAAATCAAGAGGCATTTTGTAACATTGACCCTAGCGCATTTAATTTTAGAACTCTCTCATACCAACTCTAGGCAAGGAAGGGGCATAAAGAACTGGGGAAGTAACAATCCAATTTCAACATCTTGCATGTCAAATTCATTATTGAATATGTGCTCACCAAAAGGATCACCATGCATGAGGGGTTGGTCTCACTATAAATGTCCAAATCAGCATTAATAATTTTTGGATGGTAAGATTATTCTCTTTAATACATATTTTTATGGTAATATATTATCTTAAAAGGTCATAGCATAGACAATATACAATCATTAGTTTCCTACTTCAATCATATGTCTTCCTTTTTCTATCTTGATTTTGACAAATTTTTTGAAAATATATACCTTAAATAAGTAATTGATTCTAACTATAAAACACAATTATTACTATTAAGAAAAATGATTACTGATACTTTTGGTGTTAATTAGAAAAATTAACACCAATGTTTCCATTATTATTTTAGAAATAAATAAATAAAAATATAGAATCCATGGATTGTATGGGTCCTTAAAACTAGTTAGTGGTTAAAAGCATAAATCCTTTTTTGAGGGGGGGGGGGGGG
>JACYFF010031954.1:65394840-65410538 GCA_017589665.1 Selenicereus undatus | reverse complement strand
TATATATATATATATATAAACACTAACATTCATCCTATACTTTATGCTTGCGTGTGTCGAGTTGTGTGGTTAGATCATTATTTTACAGTAGTAGATCCATTTTTTTTTTTGCTAATTGCTATTGAAAAGCATACGTGTATAAAATATTGGAAAATTTCATTCGGTAGCTTCATACTTTATCTATTTTTGTTTGGTCTAAGTTTTGAATTTATAATCCAAATGCTACCTTTTTATTTTGGTAAACTTCCATCCGCAATGTGTACCACTAACTTTTGACGTTAAGTGATGATGTGTTTACATTCTTTTGGACTATTTTAACAAAAATGCCCTCATTCTTCATCCCTTGTCCGGTTTGTCTCTTTGTACCTGGATGTTCAATTGCTCTTCCCAAAATGCCTTTTCCCTATGTCAAATGCTCCATCTCCTCACCGTTCTTTCATAATTAGATGAATAAAGTTGATTGAATCAATTGTTCCATCTCTACAATGCAAATAGTCAGCAACAAATTGTGGGTTTAACGGTGGTGACTGAAAAACAAGGAATAAAGACGGGTGGTAACTAATCTTGTATTGAATTCCCTTTGAGAGAGGAGAGAGACAACTACTAACTATCAGAGAAAGATGGTGATTGGGTGATCAAATCAGATGAGGGAAAAAGATGTAAGGGCATGGACGTAATAGAGAAGAGAGAAAACAAGGATTGGGGGGGGGATGAGTGAAGAAGTGCATGAAGGATAGGGTTAGGCTTTCATGGGAACAACAAAAAGAAAGGAGTGGAATAAATGGAATCTCGAGAAACTTAGGGGGATTTGAGTAAGGGCATAATGGGGATTTTATAAAATTACCACCAATTGTTTATTTAAACATGAATAGAAATAACTAGACATTAGCATGGAAAAAGAATTTTAAAAGTTGGATTAAATAGAAATTGTAAAAATTTGACCGTATCAAATGAAATTTTTGTAAACTATTTATGTTAGGTAGATGGTCTTGGATTTTCATGTTACAAGTAATGGTAGATCGCTTTGGTGCAACTAATGAAGTGGCGCTCCTTTACACGGAAGAAACCCTAATATTAGATGGTATTTAAGTAGAGGGTAGAAAGATAGAATCCAATTAAACACATGTGTTGCCGAAGATATCATGAAAACATTAAAAATATGAAAAAGGCATTTGTATATTGGATTTGATGCATTTAAATTTAGATTTTTCCCTTCTTTAAGATGGATGTTCTACATTGTAGCATCTAATTGAAAGTTTAACTGAGAAATTTACAGTACAAAAAATCCATTGTTAAGAAATTTGGCAGTAATTATTCAACTGAGAAATTGGTTTGAATGCCTTAATTTCAAGTTAGATTCGACAATTTTAATTTTCATAAATAGAGTATAACCATTTTTGAAGGGGATTTCAGCGTGGCTTCCTAATAAAAGAAACCAGGGAGTCTACCCGTCCAAAATTAGTCATAATCATAACATATGCCATAGCATAGGGCAACTTCCCTTGGGCTTATGCTCTATATACATAGCAAGTAAAAGAAACATAAGCTACTATCATTTCTAATTTCTCATTTCTTTTTACCTTTCAAAATCAAAACCCCAGCAGAGCATCTATGATAAGAAGAAACCTCCTCATGCAGAATAAATTAGGTGGGAAAATCATAACCAGAAGTACCTTCCCTTTAGCACAAGTAGGAACTAAAGAACAATACCAACAATTGTCTTAACAAGTGTTTCATTGTAGAGTCCAACCTTCTTCTATGACGTTTGGGAATTTCTCTCTATCTCATTTTTGTTTGTTGGCTCAATACTTTTACCTCATGCTAAACCCATTTCTTGTTGCCTTTTCTTTTCCATTAATTTCTTTTATTTATACCATCAAGATAATAACTGAAGTAAGAATGTAGAGCAATTGATTAGTTATTCCCTTTTGTTAAAAATTCAAACGTAGTTGTTATGACATTATAGCATTTGTTTTTATAATTCTTGTCAAACTTTTATTGTCATTTTGTTACTGCTAACCTATATCATTATTTTGTAACTATTAAATATATCATGAGAAAAAAATATTTAATCATGTACCAACCAAATAAAACAATTATTTTTATCTAATTGTTTAATGTTTAGGTAATTTGGTGAGCGAAAAAGTCCATGAGCAAAAAGCAACACCTTGTTGCACCAAATTTGTAATTTTTCTAAATTGTTATTTGATGTTTAATTAACAAGCTGAGCATCTTTCTAAGATTATATGAAATCACGTCTTATACTTAGTTGGTAATTTGATTTTATCGATGCCTATTACCCAGTGAAATTTTTTTTAGAAATTAATAAATTATTGTAGGCTTTTGTAATAGCTAAGTTAATTACATAAGGCGGAATTATCTTTTTTTGGTAATTGTCATTTGATTTTAGTAGGAAATTGGATAATATCAGGAATGCAATGATTAGAGATAAAGGGGGAGTGACATCAACAGATGATAAGATGAGAGAAACTAGATTTACATGATTTTGTCACGCGAAAAGGAGAAGCATGGATTCACAAGTGAGCAGATGTGAGACCATTAACCTTCCGAAATATAAAAGGGCTAGATGATGACCAAAGAAGAGTTGGAGCAAAGCGATTAGACATGATTTACTATTAATAAAGGACACGACTCATGATAGGAGTCTGTGGAAGTTCAGGATAAAGGTAATAAACTATATTTAACATGTACACAGACATGACATAAGTACAATATAGCAGGAAAAAGCACTATACCTTAACAAATGGAGGAAAGTAAACAATATCTTTTCCCAGATGTACGTACTACTTGCATACAAACATGACATAAGGAAAAAAATTTAGAACCACACCACAGCCAAACCTACCCTACTGCAACCGAATGACGTCTACGAGGCCATCTATCTGTGATCTAAGACCTTCATCATATCCCACATAGCCTTTATCCCGAGCTATGCCCTCTATCAACCCTATAACTTTGAAGTCCTCTCTAGTCACCTTATCCAAGCTCTTCTTTGGTCATCTCCAACATCTTCTACCTTTAGGGATGTTAACACTCTTACATCTCTTCACTAAAGCATCCACACGCTCTTACAAGACCAAAATATTTGAATCTAGTTTCTCTCATCTTCTCTTCGACGGGAGTCACTTTAACTATGTTTCTAATTTCTTCATTCCTAATTCTATCCACTTTACTATGATATATTACCTAATACATGTCAAAAGATTTTCAACTTCTAAAATATTTTCAATTTTTTTAATGTAGGTCTCTTACAATCGATCTATCTACGAATACTGTTGTTTATAGAAGTAAGACTATCCACATCTGAATCTCCCCTAACCCTATAAAATTGGGAGTAGTATTTGTTGTTGTGGTGATTTGGCGTTGTTGTTTCAAACAACAATAACAACTCTTAATGCAGTTCCAGCTTTCCCACTGGGTACATTCAGACGTACATAGTCTTATCCTTTCAAGCATGTGTGCAAGTAAATAGACCAATTCCAAGAGACCCCCGAAAATTTTCAAAAACATTTGGTTGAGATTAAATCTTTTGAAACCATTTGAAATTAGAAGCAGCATGTACGAAGTGTTGAGCAACAATATATTAAATAAATAAATAATCAATATGGAAACTTCGTGCAAATGCCAAGTAGTTATAAACAGATCACATTAATATAAAGTGTAGCGCCCTGACCCCTCTCAGGCCACGCAAAGTTACTAAGAACAACTTTCAGGATCATTGACTACCCCCCCCCCCAAATCATCATGAGCCTTTCTAGTGTGCTTTGTCCTCAGTCATATATCTATATACCAAAACTTCCAAGAGGTCACCTATCTCAAGATTTCTCGACATTAAGTGTGCTTACCTGTGTGTTCTTAAGAGTAAGTTCCTTGAAAATAAAGGTGCACCTTTGGCCATATAAGTAGTCACTTCAAATCCTTTAAGCCTCAATTCTAACTATGCTTAGGTTGTCACATAAAGTATGCAAGACGACAACAACAATGCCAACAACAATGCTAGCTAAGTGACTATAGGGTGAAGAGTATCCAACTAACTACTTAAAATCCATTATGCTAATTCTAGACCTTTAAAGACATCTATCCTGAGCCATATCATCCGCAAGTTTTAAATGTCTCATATCTTATCCAATCATCTCACTCCAATTCTTCTTTGGTTGTCTTTTATCCCTCTCACTTATTGGAAGTTCAATCCTCTTACACTTCTATACATGAGCATTTATGTCCATTATTTTGATATGTCCAAACTAGCTGAGCCTGACTTCCTTCATCTTATCTTATATGGGTGCCACTACAACACTTTCTCTCTCTCTCTTAGAAATGCATTTCTAATTCAATCTAACCTTGTGTGGCCACATATCAATCTAATCATCCTTTTCTTTGCTACCCTCAATCTTTAAATTTGAGAATATTTAATCGACCAATACTTTGAGTCATACAACAATGCTAATCTGATCACTATACAATATAGTTTGCCCTTTAACTTTATTAGAATCTTCTTATCTGATAACACTTGTGATGCATACCTCCATTTTCCATCCCATCTTTACATGGTGACTAATGTCATCGTCGATCTTGCCATTGCCTTGTATTATTAAATCTAAGTACTTAAACTTGTCATATTTCGGTATTGTCGTATAATTGATGATGACTTTCTGTGCCATCTCTTATATTGTAATATATTGATTTGCAAATTATAAAATAGAAATCAACAAATATTGTAGGTTTTTGTAACAAATAAATAATTACATAAGACTTAAATTTTGATTAATTATTATATTTTAATTAAAAAAAGAAGAAATCAATTAATTATTGTAGGTTGTTCTAATAGCTAAATCAATTATATTAGAAATGAATCATCATTTTCATTAATTATTAGATTTTAATTAAAAAAGATAAATACAGAAGTAGTAATCGACCAACGATAATATGGCAAATGTCACTCCTATATTATGTTTTAATACTTTCTAATTTGATTGTTGAGAAATTGGTTCGAACAGGGGCCAAACCAGGGGGAGGGGGACTAAGGGGTCGTGGTCCCCTTTATATGCATTTATTAAAATATGGCATTCAACTCAACACTTAAAGAATGGCCTAGTTGGTTGATTGTGTTCGTGTAGGAACAATATTTGCACCTTTGTCCTTTGCATCTTGTGTTCGGGATCTAGCATCTTCTTTAGTGCGCTATGGTTTTTTTTGGAGCAATTATGTGACCTTTACAGTAAAAAAGAGCAATGGCGGATCTAGAGATTCGGATCAGGGGTGTCCATCCACTAATATTCATCACCATGTATACATAAAATAAAGTTTAAACAACACATGAAAATACAAAATATTACAATAGTCTACCATTACAATTGCTTATTTTTTCATGTTTTGGACTGGATACATGATAGAATCATTGGAAATTATATCAAATACATATTTCTCTATATAATAAACCAAGAGCCCTTTTCGAGTTGTTTCCTTTCCAAATGTTGTAATATGAAATTCAATTCATCCATATTAAATTGAAAACAAAGAGATGAACGAAGCTAAGAAATCAAGAATACATTGCAACACATCAAGTCATGTTATTCCCTTAGTTGTTATTTTAAAGTGAACACAATTGATCATGTGAGACTGTGTGAATAGCAAACTAGTTTTTAGCAAGAACAAAAGTTTGGGCTAATTTTCAACCCCATAAATCCAACCAATGGAGCAATAGGTGTTATTTTAAGAGGGGCTCATGATAGATTAGAAGGCATTTTACACTTTAAAATGGGATAGTTAAATCCCCTTGTGAACAATGTTGGGTCACAATCTCTACTCCTGCACTTTTGCCCCCCACCGCTGTAATGTTGTTGTTCCTCCCCCTTTCCCTCTACTCGCCTCACTCTCTCTCTAAAAAACCCCTTGAAAGCTCTAATTAAAAATGAAACAAAAAGGGCAAAATAAGAGATCCAAAATCACAATTCTGATTGACATTAATTTTTGGAATTGAACTTATAAGGCTTAAATTTGATTTGGAAATGAAAGAAAGGAGGTGGGGGGGGGGAGTTTGGGATTTGGGCATGAAGATTAAGGATAAGGAGGCACTGGCTATGCAGGAAGTGCCACTTGTCGACAGTGGCCTGGGCGTCGACTGGTGATGTTGTAGGCTTGTAGCGTCGTGTCACTCAAGTAGCGGCTGGGTCATTGGCCATTGTCTAGCTGGCTTGCCGAAAGTGCTTGATGGGTTCTGGCTTTCGATCGACTGTGAGAACAGAACTAGAGGAGAGATAGTAGGAGGAGAAAGAGTTACAGTAAGAGGGCTAAGGGAAATTACTGCTTGTTTGCTTCTGTTTGATTTATAGTTATATTTTTTATAAAAAAGAAAAAAGAAAAACGTCATTGGTTCACTAGTTGGGCCGGTTGATTATGCAAGGGTATTTGAGGTCTTTTTGGACCTTTTTTTCGGGTGGCCACATTTGTAACTTTGAACCCCTTTCAAATAGCTAGTTAGAACTTTTTTTTTTGGGTTCTAAAGTAGCCTTGGATCCGCCCCTGACAAAGAGGCAATAATTTGGTGGAGCATGTTAGCTTTCCCTTCACCCAAGACAAAGAAAAGGTTCTAACATTATCAAACATATGTTCATTTTGATTAATTTTCATTTTCTGCATAGTATATTCTTTTTTCATTTTTCGTCATTCATACCAAAGTTTAATCATTTTTTTGCAGTTTGTTTTATGCAGGATTCTTTTAACTCATCATCTATTTTTCTAAACCTAGCAATTTTATCTTACTTTTTTGTCACACATAAGTAACTGCTAGGTGTGTTTTTAAAAGGGTAAAGGTAATTTCAAGGACTTGTGTTGAAATCCATCTTGGTCGTATGTAAAGCCTCTTTACAAAATTTATCAAAAAGAAATCATTGTGGTTCATTTGATATCATAGTGAATTGTCTACAACTTAAATCGATTAATTTGTTTCACTAGTGAAAGAAATAGACATTAATTGAGTATAAGTTCAATATGTTATATTGAATATGTAAACTACGAAACTTTCATTAACTAGTATAACAAATCAAACACGAAAATGAATTTGGTTAGCGACAATATCAAAATTCAATCCCCACTGTAAATTATTTCTGAATCTGCCCCTGGGTTTGAATTCCTTAATTTTCAATCATTTCAATTTCCATAAATATAAAGTAACAATACTTTTAGCAAACATGATTTTAGTGTGGCTTCCCAAGGAAGGAAACTAGATATTTTTCCACCTCAGAAATCAATCATAATCATAGTATACGCCACAACTTCAGGTAGCTTTCCTTTGGCTAATGCTCTATATACATGCTGGCAAGGAAAAGAGAACACAAGCTATTGTCATCTCTTATTTTTTTTACTTCAAAATTAAAACCACAACAGACATCTATGATTAGAAAAAATTCATCCTGTAAAGCGAATTAGGTGAACAAACCATAACCAAAAGTACCTTTAACTTTCGTACAAGTGAAACTTGGAGTAAAAGAGCAACAACCACATTGTCAACTCTTCAATTGCAGAATCCAACCTTCTTCCATGACATTTTGGGATTTCTGTCTCTATCGTTATGTCTCCCTCTGTCTCTCTCTCTCGATCTCTCTCGTACAACTTTTGCCATATGCTAAACGTACTGTGTGTGGGATTTTCTTTTCCTTTAGTTTCTTATTTTTCCTTACCATCAAGATGGTAACTGAAATCAAAAAGATTTAAAAATTGATTAATTATTCCATTTTCTTAAAAATTAGTGAATTGTAAATGATGTATAATGAATTCCATTTGTCCAAATAAAGGTATGAAAAGCATATCGAGGAGTCCAAGGGATGTTGAAGGCCAATATCTCTAAAGAAGACCCAAGAAAGAGAGAGAGAATTCCCAACTAAGAAAGCCTCTAATGGAGTAGATTCAACACTTGTAATAGGCAGCAAGTAGATAAATCAACTAACCCTCTAAAGCCTTGGCACCAAGGGTTAGATTAAAGGGAAGACTCAAATCACCACCCTTTTAAGAGAGAGAAAGAATTTGAGATTTTGAGGAAAACTAAGCTTTAAGCTCTCATAGCATCCATAAAATATGATTTTTCATGGAGGTAATTGGGTCCATAAATACCCAATGAGAGGAGAAATTAGTTGTACATTAGTGGGACAAGTGGGCCAATAGAAGGCTTACAAAATATCATAGGAAAATATATAAAGATGCTTAAGATAATTACAATCACTATTAGCTGTATTTTTCAGGATTTATCCTCCATCTTCTAGAGAGCCTTTAGTAGGCTCCACTCTTCCAATGGAGGTTTCGCGAGTTGTCAAATCTTTTCTTATGTATGAAGAATCTGCTCATGCTGATTAATCTCCAAAATTATAGTCGTAACCTCCTCAATCAAGCGCATACTCAGAAATGTGCATTTTCTAGTCCTGGACCAACCCTTGCTCGGTTCTTATCCCATAACTTCCTCCATACGTAGAGTTTGAGTATGGTTCAAGACTCGTTAGAAAATAGACATTTGGGACTTTCTATCCATGTGTATTTGCTTGGTTAAATTGAAGCTAGAAATGACGCAAATATTCTGCCTAGAAACTGAAAATAAGCTAATGATGTGTTTTTGGGAGGATTAAGTGGTTAACTCCTTATTTGGGGTTACTAATGGCCCAACCACCTTCCTTAATCCTACTTGGACCTTCTCAAGGGCCCCAAGTCAATATTAACCTAGGGGGACCTAGTCCTTGACCTAGGGTCAATATTGGTCCAAATTGGTTCAAGACCCTTACTAGTGAAAGTGGGCCCAAGCTTAGAACTTGCTCTGTATCAACCCCTCCCCCTTGAAGAGGATTTGCCCTCAAATCCTTGGTATTAAAATTGTCTGACATCACTCTTGTATGCCCTTTATCATTCTTGGGGTTTGAAACACCTAAGGTACTAAGGGCTCCTCTCTTCTTGAATGTATAGGAGTTATTGAAGATCTTTGGGGGAATATCAAAGCATTGAGTAGCTTTCCTAGGCCTCATGAGATCATTGAAGATCTCAACATACTCATCACAAAATATTTCAAAATCATCACACTCACAAGAGGTGTAACTTGTGGCATGATCACTTGTATAAGGACCTTCTTTCAACACCATTTTGATGGGCAATGGGAACTTGGGGACGGGTGCTTTTGGGGTTTCATTCTCAAACTCTTGGCGAGCTACAAGGGGTAAAGGTTTCAATCTCTCACTTGTGTTTGGTTTCACCAATGGTAATGCAATTTGAGGTTTGCTCTTACTAGAGGCACACTCTTCCCATGTTGCACTCTTGTGGGGGCTTTTCTTACTTCTCTTCTCCGATTTAGCATTGTGAGGTTCGGGGTGGAGGTAAAGGAGCCGATGTGATACTTTTTCCATTGTACCCATCATAAATCACATGGTTATCAAACAACATAAGCTTACCAAGTAACAAGTGACATGCATCCATAGGAAGGATGTCACACAATACTTCACCACAATAGGGACTACTTGAGAATGAAATACGAGCATGCCTCAAAGTGTTTACTTCATTGCTTGGTCCTAACCATTGAAAAGTATATGGAGTAGGATGCTCCTTGGTGGGAATTTGAAGCTCGTCAATGAGTGTGTTGGAGGTCACATTAGTTCCTCCATCTATGATTAAACTACAAACCTTGCCTCCAATGGTGCACCTTGAGTTGAAGATTTGCTCTATTTGGCTATCTTTATAAGGAACCTTTGTGGCATGCAGGGACCTCTTGATCAACAACATTTCTCTAACATTGGGGGCCACCAAGGTAGAACCATCATTTTTGTCATCTTCTTCACTTGATTCTTTCTCAATAGCTCGAATCTCTTCTACCTCCTTGACAGTAAGGCCCTTTCTATTTGGGTAATCGGCTTGAAAATGTATAAAACCATGACACTTAAAACATTTCTTTCCTTCCAACCTCTTGGGAGGCTCACTAGCAATTCCCATGCCCTTATCAAGAGCTTTGACTTGAGGAGGTGGGGTTTCAACTTCAATGTGATTGGAAGGACTTTTAGTAAGAGAGGTGTGAAAGGACTTTCTTCCATTAAATTGCTTCTCAACTTTGATAGCTAAGTGGCGTACATATTCAAATGATAAGTAAGGTTGTGATTCCACCTTGCTAGAAATGTTAGGAGATAACCCCTTAATGAATCTAGCAATCTTGAGTTTGGGTTCTTCATACAAGCTAACCCGCATTTGGAGTTGTTCAAACTCCCTAGTGTACTCTTCTACCTTTAGATTCTCTTGGTTGAGAGAGGTGATCTTGAGGTAGAGTTCTTATTTGTAAGAAGGAGGTAGAAATCTCTTGTCCATATGTTTCTTGAGTTTGGACCAAATCTTGATTTTGGATTTGGCTTCTCTAGCCCTACTCTTCTTCAAATGTTCATACCATAATGAAGTATACCTATCTTAAAAATGGCCAACTTGAAGGCATTCTCATCATTGTAATCTTTGAGTTTAAAGATCCTTTCAAGGGCTTGAACCCAATCAAGATAGTTCTCCGGGTTAAGATTGTCATAAAGTTCCGGAGCCTCAATTTTGAGATCTCGAAGATCATGCCTTCGAAGCCTCAGTCTTCTTGGTCTTCCTTCCTCATCATCAAAGTCTTCAAGGGAGGAAGAGTATTCGATGTCAATAGGGCGAGCAACGTATCCTCTTTGGTAAGGGTTTCGTGGAGTGGATTCCCTTACTTGTGCAACCTCTTGAGTGAGCTTCCTTATTTGTTCTTGAAGCTCTACAAATGCCCTACCTATCTCATGGACTTGCTCAAAAGGAATGTTTAGGGAGTGAGAAGGATTGCCCTCACTACTCATGGTTGATAGAAAGGTGAAAAGGAGAAAAAAGGAGGGGAAAAACAGGGGAGGCACGAGCATGCTGAAGGAGCACGGGCAGGAAAACAATAAAAAGGGAGGGGGCACGGTCGTGCTCTGTGGCACGGGGGATCGTGTCAAATCTCTAGAATAGGATTTAAGAGTGTAGGAAAGAGGCATGGTCGTGTTAGGCAGCACGGGGTGACCATGCCAAATCTTTGGGTCAAATTTTCAAAGTGTAGGATTTTGGCATGGGCGTGCCAAGTGGCATAGGGTGGCAGTGCTAAATTTCTGAATTCGTTTTTTTGGCCTTTTTGTGTAGTTTTAGGGATCTGTTTAAGCTATAATTAGAGTTCTTTGTGGACTACCTAGAGATTGAAAGAGGATGAACCAATGATGAAATAGTATAGAAAGGGGGAAACTTTAAGCAATTCCAACACAAGGCTAGTTGGAATGGATGCTTACCAAGAGATAGAATCATTATGCTCTGATACCAATTGATGCATGGTGAATTCCATTTGTCCAAATAAAGGAATGAAATGCATGTAGGTGAGCCCAATGGATGTTGAAGGCTAATCTCTCCAAAGAAGAACTAAGAAAGAGAGAGAATTCCCAAATAGTAAAGCCTTTAATGGAGTAGATTCAACACTTGTAATAGGTAGCAAGTAGATAAATCAACCCACCCTCTAACCCTCTAAAGCCTTAGCACCAACGGTAAGATTAAAGGGAAGACTCAATTCACCATCCTCCTAAGAGAGATAAAGAATTTGAGATGTTGAGAAAAACCAAGCTTCAGGCTCTCATATCATTCATCAAATCTGATTTTCGTGGAGGTAATTGGGTCTATAAATACCCAATGAGATGGAGAATTAGCTGTACATTAGTAGGGCAAGTGGGCCAATAGAAGGCTTACAAAATATCCTAGGAAAATAAATTAAGATGCTTAACATAATTACAATCACTATGAGCTATATTTTTCAGGATTTATCCCCCATTTTCTAGAAAGCCTTGAGTAGGCTCTACTCCTCCAATGGAGGTGTTGCCACTTGTTGACTCTTCCTTTGTATGTGAAGAATCATCTCATGCTAATTAATCTCAAAACTTACAACCGTAACCTCCTCAATTAAGCCCATACTCAGAAACGTGCATTTTCTAGTCTTAGTTCGACCCTTGCTTGGTACTTATCCCATAACTTCCTCAATATTTAGAGTTTGAGTGCGATTCAAGACTCATTAGAAAATAGACATTTGGGGCTTTCTATTCATGTATAATTTGTAGAAATTGGAGCTCATTTACCTAGTTGAATTTGAGTTAGAAATAAAGCAAAGTATTCTATCCCAGAAACTGAAATTGAGCTAATGAGGTAGTTTTGGGAGGATTAGGTGGCTAGCTCCTTATTTAGGGCTACTAATGGCCCAACCACCGTTCCTAATCCTATTTGGACCTTCTAAGGGCCCCAAGTCAATATTAACCTAGGGAGACCTAGTCCTTGACCTAGGGTCAACCTTGGACCAACTTAGTTCAAGGCCCTTACTAGTAAAAGTAGGCCCAAGCTCGAAACTTGCTCTGCATCAATTAGAAAGTAGTCATAACAATGTATCATTTAATTTTATAAATTTGTCAACCTTTTATACTAATTTTGTAATTGATAATCTATATTGTCAGTTTGTAACTTTTAGCTATTCCATGAAAAAAAAAAAGATATTTAATCATAGAACAAACCATGGAAAAAATTATTTTGTCTAGTTTAATTTTTAGTTAATTAGATGAGTGCAAATGACCATGAGCAAAAAGAAACACTCCGTCACACCTAATTTGTACTTTTGCTTAATTGTTATTTGATGTTTAGTTAATTAGGCGAGCATTCTTCTATGATTACATGAAATAATGCTAAAACTCTAAGTTTGGGATTCGATTCTATACATTATTGATATTATTGGCTTCTATAATAACTACAAATTAATTATATAAGACGTAAACTATCATTTTTCATTAGAAAAAAAAAAGAAGCAATCAACCAATGATAATATAACAAATGTCACTCCTACAATGATGTATACATTTTATATTTATAAATAAGAAATCAATACATATTGTATATTTTTGTTACAATTAAATTAATTGCACAAGACATGAATTATCATTTTCATTAATTATCAAATCTTTATACTATAAATATTAAAATATATAAGGGGTTAAGTGTTGAGGAAATAGAAATGCTAACATGAGAGTGAATTTCAAATATATATTACTTCACAACCGTTGATCAAAATTTTAGGCAATTTCAGCCTTGGATTTATCTCGATAACCACCTCAATAGATAGCATATGTAATAATCTCTCACCCTCTACTGGGCACGTTAGGTCTCATATTCAATTTCCCGCTTCTTAATTGTATTGTACTATTTACTGGGCACATTAGGTCTCAGGTTCGATTCTCTCCTCCCTCACTGTATTGTATTGCCCTTTAGGGCACCTACAGACCAAAAAGTTTTTCATTTCCATCATTATTATTAATATTTTGTATTTTTTAATACAAATATAAATTTGAGCATTTGTTATTAGAGCTAATAGAATAATAAATACAATTTCCATGATCATTTCAATTATTACTGTTGTTGTTGTTGTCGTCATTATCGTTGCCGTCGTTGTTATCTTTCTATTTGAATTTGATAAGATAGCCAATATTAACTACGATCATCTAATTATCGAAGAGAGATTAAGATATTATAATGGATATAAAAAAATTTATTAGTTCATTATTACAGAATACGTTCATATTTTATAAGTTTTGACTTAAGGAAACCAAATTATAATTACTGACAAGCCATAAAATCTTATATGACACCTTATTATTAACACATAATATAATATACACAATTATAAAGAAATAACAAACATTTTTGATTTCCATGATTACTATTAATATTTTGTACTTTTCGATACAAAAATAAATTTGAGCATGCATTACTAGAGATAATAGAAAAATAAATATGATTTCTAGGATTATTTCCATTATTACTATTGTTGTTATTGTCGTCATTGTCGTTGTCGGCGATGTTATCTTCCTCTTTGAGTTTGATAACATAGTCAATATTCATTATGATAATCTAATTATCAAAGAGAGATTAAGAGAATATAATGGATATAAAAGTTTTTATTATTTCATTATTATAGACTAAGTTCATTTTTAGAAGTTTTAACTTAAGGAAACCGAATTTATTAATATAGAATACGTTCATATTTTAGAAAGATAATTAGATGAAAATAATTAATATAGAATAAGTTCATATTTTTTTCAACACAAATATAAATTTGAGCATGTATTTTTCGAGATAATAGAAAAATAAACATGATTTCCATGAATATTTTCATTATTACTATTATTGTTATTGTCGTCATTGTCGTTGTCGAAGATGTTGTCTTCCTCTTTGAATTTGATAACATGGTCAATATTAATTATGATCATCTAATTATCAGTAAGAGATTAAGAGATTATAATGGATATAGAAGTCTTTATTATTTCATTATTATAGATTAAGTTCATGTTTTAGAAATTTTAACTTAAAGAAACTGAATTTATTAATATTGAATACATTCATATCTATATAACTATATATAAAATTGAGTGACTTTACACATTTTTGTCAAGTGTCAAAACCTTATTGGTTAGCATATTAATTAGTGCTTTAATATATTTTTTATTGTTTACACGTGTACTACTCTTTTTTACCTTTTCTTTACATACTTCACAAGATCTTTCACATCCTCCTTAATCAGTTTCTTAGAAATGTGATTAGTAAACATTTAATTGCATATACAAAATAGCACATATGTAAATCTAAAATGCTTAATGGATACAAAGATTATTCAACTAATAAAATAAATACAAATGATGAAATAATATTGTTCATGAATTATCTATAATTTTGAATATTGACATATTGTCTAACTCAACCCTTCCATCACAAGGGGAATAGTTCTAGTTTGAGAAAGATAATTAGACGGAAATAATTAATATAGAATAATTTCATATTTTTCAATACAAATAAAAATTTAAGCATGTATTATCATAGATAATAGAAAAATAAATATGATTTCTATGATTATTTTCATTATTACTATTGTTGTTATTGTCATCATAAATTTTTATCAGTTCATTATTATAGAATACGTTCATATTTTAGATGTTTTAATTTAAGGAAATCAAATTATAATTATTGAATAAGCCATAAAACCTTATGTGACACCTTACTGTTAACACATAATATAATACACACAATTATAAAGAAATAATAAATATTTTTTATTTTCATGATTATCATTAATATTTTGTATTTTTCGATACAAATATAAATTTGAGCATGTACTATTAGAGATAATAGAAAAATAAATATGATTTCCATGATTATTCCATTATTACTATTGCTATTATTGTCATCATTGTCGTTGTCGGCGACGTTATCTTCCTCTTTGAATTTGATAACTTAGTTAATATTAATCATGATAATCTAATTATCAAAGAGAGATTAAGAGATTATAATGGATATACAAGTTTTTATTATTTCATTATTATAGAATAAGTTCATGTTTTAGAAGTTTTAACTTAAGAAAACCGAATTTATTAATATAGAATACATTCATCTTTTAGGAAGATAATTAGTTGGAAATAATTAATATAGAATAAGTTCGTATTTTTTTTCAATACAAATATAAATTTGAGCATGTATTATTAGAGATCACATAAAAACAAGTATGATTTTCATGATTATTTTCATTATTACTATTGTTGTTATTGCCGTTATAAGTTTTTATTAGTTCATTATTACAGAATACATTCATATTTTAGAAGTTT
>JACYFF010031954.1:65377023-65394830 GCA_017589665.1 Selenicereus undatus | reverse complement strand
GAATTTATTAATACAGAATACGTTCATATTTTAGAAAGATAATTAGAAGGAAACAAATAATATAGAATAAGTTCATATTTTTTTCAATATAAATATAAATTTAAGCATGTATTATTAGAGATAATATAAAAATAAGTGTAATTTTCATGATTATTTCCATTATTACTATTGTTGTTATTGTCATAACAAATTTTTATTTGTTCATTGCTGCAGAATACGTTCATATTTTAGAAGTTTTAGCTTAAGTAAACAAAATCATAATTATTGAACAAGCCATAAAACCTTATGTGACACCTTATTATAAACACGTAATTTAATATACATTATTAAAAAGAAATAATAAACATTTTTGACTTCCAGGATTATTGTTAATATTCTATATTTTTCGATGCAAATATAAATTGAGCATGTATTATTGGAGATAATGGAAAAATAAATATGATTTTCATTATTGTTTTCATTATTACTATTGTTGTTATTGTCGTCATTATCATTGTTTGCGATGTTATCTTCCTCTTTAAATTTGACCACGTAGTTATCAATATTAATTATGATCATTAGTAATCAAAAAGATATTTAGAGATTATAATGGATATAAAAGTTTTTGTTATTTCATTATTATAGAATAAGTTCATGTTTTAGATGTTTTAACTTAAGGAAACTGAATTTATTAACCTAGAATATGTTCATATTTTAGAATGATAATTAGATGGAAATAATTACTATAGAATATGTTCATATCTTTTAAATACAAATATAAATTTGCGCATGTATCATTACAGATAATAGAAAAATAAATATGATTTCCCTGATTATTTCCATTATTACTATTGTTGTTATTGCCATCATAATTTTTTTTTAGTTCATTATTATAGAATACGTTCATATTTTAGATGTTTTAAATTAAGTTAACCAAATTATAATCACTGAACAAGCCATAAAACCTTATATGACACCTAACTATTAACACATAATATATATACACAATCATAAGGAAATAACAAATATTATTTTATTTCCATGATTATTATTAATATTTTGGATTTTTCGATGCAAATATAAATTTCAGCATGTATTATTAGAGATAATAGAAAAATAAATATGATTTCCATGATTATTTCCATTATTACTGTTGTTGTTACTGTCATCATAAATTCTCATTAGTTCATTATTGTTGAATAAGTTCATATTTTAGAAGTTTTAATTTAAGGAAGATAAATTATGATCACTGAACAAGCCATAAAACCTTATGTGATGTAATAGCCCAGCCCTAGAATTATTTAATTATGTTTATTTATTTAATTACCTCATATTCATAATTTTTTTTCTCTCATTCCATTTATTTCAATTATTCACCCCGGTGGAAACAAAATTTATTCGGGCCCTCACTTGGCAATTCGGATTTTATTTCTTTATTTAATTGATTAACGAAAATTTTGAAAGAATTGATAATAGGCCCTAACGAGTTCAATCTAAGTAATTTATTTTGCTTTCCGTAACATTATAAATCTTTCATTTTGAGTTTCGTAAAAACGTTATCGTTACGAAGCGTTTTATTCCTGAACCCAATTTTTTTCGGCTGTTTTGAAGATCAATAAGTTTGCCTATTATTTTAAACTAATTACCATGGTTAACTTAACCATGGTTAGCTTAAAAGGTGGCATTACTAGATAAAATTTCAGCCCAAGTGAGTTGATTAGTCAATACACACATCTTAATCTTCAAACTCCACTTTCTCTCTCTCCTTTCCCTACCCCACTGCAGCACCTGCTGGCAGCCCTTCTTGGGTGTTTTCCGGCCATATTTTTGGCCAACCCTGGTGGTTTTCGAACCCTCAACATCCTAGTACCTCAAGCTATCATCCTCCATCATCAAAACCCTTGAACCTCATCTCCATCTCAACTTATTTGCAATCAAAGTGAGTAATCTTGAGATTTGTTTTTGTTGGTTTTGCTTTTTATTTTAGTTTTGATTCTAGTTTTGATGTTTATGATCTTTGATCATGTTGTTTTGATAAGAAATAAGATTTATTTTGATGTTGATCATGGTGGTGTTGAGGTAGGATCATGCTAGGTTGGGGTTAATCTTTGATCATGCAAGCTTAATGTTAAAGTGTTGGATTTTGATTGTTTTATCTTTGATTTGGTCATCTTCTATTCTATTGGTGTTTATGTTTATGTTTTTGGTGATTTCACATGAGTTGAAGAGAGTCCAAGTTCTCCATAAACTAGGGTTTTGGCAAATAATGCATAGTTTGGATTAATTTGGCCTTAAACATGGTTTATGTGGGTATTTGATTGAAAAATGATCTCTTTTGGTTATGATTATGAAGTGAATTTGAGTGTGGTGGTTTTGTATGCTATTGGGATGGACCAAAGCTTGCTTACATGCTTTTAAAGAATGGTTTAAGTTGAGAATTTGTGTGAAAAGAGAGGGAAAAGCTAAAATAGTGAGGGCTTGAAATTTTAAGAAAACAGGGCAGACTTTGGCGATAAACTGGTAATGTACGGCCCAACCAAAAATTATGATTTTTGGTAGGTCAATAGTTCAGTGTGTTAACTTTCAAAGGGATCTTGAATCGCCTTAATTCGAGGTCTTTGGAAAACGTTATGGTCATTGTACCGAAACTGCGTAGAATGCACCAAAACTGACATGCTTTGGTTCTAGCCTCATTTTGGGAATTCTATTGAGGGAATCAAGCTTGGTGTTCTAAATGAAAGATTTTTAGGACTTCCTAAGATTTCTATGTTGGGGTTTTGAGTCTCAATTAGAGGTCAGATGATTAAGTTATGCGTCATTCTTCCTAAGCCTCTATTATGCTAATACTTTGGTCTTCTAAATTATTAGCTATGAAATAAATATTTTTGCTAACCTTATGTTACTACAATGATAATTTTGTACAGAATCCGGGCCTAATCTATCATTCCTTCCACTCTTGTGCATAATATTATTCCTTGAGTTTACATTTAAAAATTCCAGGTACATTCATTACTTGTATCTTCAGAAATCAGCACGTATTTATCAAAATTATAATGTTTTGGTAAGTATATCAGTGAATCAGTTTAATAGGTGATTTCTCACATAATTAGTGGCCCCATCAGTTATCAGCTACAAGGCATGGCCATTCAGTTACCCCCGCGGCTTCAGGCCAGGTCCCGATCAGCTTAGCAGGTTTACACCTATCTTCTGATCGTAACAATTACCAGGGGTTCACTATCAGATAATAATTGACAATGCAGTTTCATATTCATCTTATTTTCCTGTGTTTAATTAAAAATGAATTGCAATACGGGCCTAACCAGTTTTTATTCCATGAATGTTTAACAATACAAGAATGCATGTGCTAAGCTTCGGCTCACATTTCGAAATGTTTTCATGTTTTGTTTTAGGAAAGCATTCAGTGAATCGGCCTTAGGCAGGCAAAACAACTGAAGTTGATAAGCGAGCCGAAAAATCTTTATGGAATGGGGATGTATTATCGTTGAGATGTCTATAATACCGTATTGTGATTTATTTTGGTGTTGACACTATATACTTTATCAGAATTTTATATTTTGGTGTAATCCTTGAGATTTTTGTATGGTTTTGATGTTAGAACAATTTCTATATTTATCGAAATGGTTTGATAGGTTGTGATGGTGTGAATGCCTTTGATGGTAAACATTGATTATTATGGCTCAGGTATCATGTACAAGTAAAGCCCGGTCCTTAATTGGACGGCGGTAACACCTAATCATTTGGGTTAACATTTCTAATTGGGGAAAACTAGTGAAAGAAATGCAAATAGTGATTGAAGTATCTTTGGGGCGTTACAGATTTGGTATCAGGTTCAGGTTGAGATTTTCTTTGTGGAATGTGGAGTTTAGAAATAAGAAGGTGAGAATGGTGGGTAGTGAGGGCCATTTTATACTGCTAGAATGATATTAGAGGTGTAGTAATGACAGTAGAAATGCAGGTTGCTCACATTTGCATGTTCCTTAATTATGGTTATGTATGCTTCTCATATATGTCTTTTCTTTGTTAGATGGGCCCTTATGCTGTTAACTTGATGATGGGTGCATCTATGGCTGCTCACATTGCACTGTTGCATGCTAGTATAGAGGTCCATGCACAGGACCCTTTCTTTGAGTTTCACAGTGCTACGGTCCTTGGACATAGACTGTTGTGGTCCTTACTCGCAGTTCATCCGTGGGTGGAGTTTAGGCTTCGTCATCATCACTATATGGTAACAGGGAACCCAGGTTGGGATGGGCCTAGGTTTCAAGCCCAGGGGGCTCGAACTACTATCGCTACAGAGTTGTTATTGAGGGAAGAGTTCGATCAGAGGGGGATCACCATGGAGACGCTAAAGCATATTTTTCCACTACATCAGGCACCTCCCCCGCCTGTAGCCCCAGCACCAGCATAAGGACCACCTTCCCTGCCCGCACCAGGTACCCCACTGATGCCTAACAGTCCTGGGGAGGCTCATGTGGTGATAGACGTCCCTGACACACCAAAGGTAGTGGTGATTAGTTCTGAGGATGAGAGCCATCAGGAAGAGGAGGATGGTCCCGAGGAGGATCAAGACATTGATGAGGTGGTGGTAGAGCAGCAGTGGGAACAGGAGATTGATGAATTGTTGGTGGAGTTACATGATGAGCAGGAGCAACAGGTTTAGCAGGAGGTTGGTGATGCCGAGTCAAAGGCATCTACTAGCAGCTTCGATTCAGGCGAAGAGCCTGATGATGAGTCTGACCTGGATTATGATCCATCTAGGGATCGTTAGGTGGGTCTAGGGGTTAGTAGTAGTAGTTTTCTTTTGAGCCCTGTTTGTTTATAGTATGGTCGGTCGGGATGGAGATATTTTGTGTAGGATATGACATTGTATATAGTCAGTTAGATCCTTTCCGACCGTCATGACATGGTCTGTATCTCTTTTTGGTTATGTGACGGACCTAGTATCTTGGGGCTAGTTAGTATTTGGGGTTAAGTTAGGAGTTAAAACTGACTTTGCCTAGTCAGTTAGATGTAGTATGTTTTGCTAATCGTGTGTATAAATAGGTGGTTACGTATGTAAATAAGCAATTATGAAATGATATAATGAAGCTTTGGGTTGTTTCCAATAATCTTTTAGTTATATTAAATGTGTTTGTTGGGCATGCTTATCTTATATGTTTGAGTATTCCAGTGATTGAATTGTTTCGTTTCATGTATAATTAGAATGTCCGAATAAGTGCACAATAATTAAGAGGTTCATATAGAGGAAATCTCATATCATGGTTAGGGATCAGGTGATCAAGCCTCCCATCATGCGCCACCAAATTTTGGCCAAATGCCACCGATTCCTTCTGAGATAGCTCACAATATTGGGGATTCGAACAATTAGCCGGCCTTAGCAGTTGAATTAATGAAGCGGATTCCCCAGGTACCTACCGAAGCCCCTCCTAAATAGGATAAATTAGCAGATAGGGTGACACGATGCAACCGTAAAGTTTATGATGGATCTTATGATCTAGTAGTACTAGAGGAATGGATAAGAGGAATGGAGAAAATCTTTACAGTGCCAAAAGGAAAGAAAGTAAACATTAAAACGTATTATTTAACCGGTGAAGCTGACATTTGGTGGAATACTGTTAAGGATAAGCTCGTAGGGCTTGAATTTACCTGGAATAAATTCCTGAATGAGTTAAGGGAAAAATTCTACCCGGTTGTGGTCCAAAGGCAAAAGGAGAAAGAGTTTATGGAGGTGAAGATGAGTGGCATCATGACTTTGATGCAGTAAGCCAGTAAGTTCACCGAATTATCTAGGTTTGTTCCTGAGTTTGTATCATCTGAAAGGTTGAAAATGAGGAGGTTTGAAGAGGGTTTGGCCTTCTATATTCAGAATCAGATAGTTAGACAACCAATTTTGACTTACCAAGAACTATATGAGCGAGCGGCTGAAGTGGAATGAGTGAAGACGGAGTTGAGAGCACTGAATCCAATCAATCAAAAGAGAAAAGGGTTTGAGCGAGGAACTCCGAGTGAGAGTGTGAACCAGAACCAGAAGAAACCAACTCCTATTCCCCCCAAGAGCCGTCTTGTAAGCTCGACGACACCTTGTGTGAAGTATAGCAGAACAAATCACACAACACCTAAATGCCGAGTAGGAACTAATAAGTGCATGTGGTGTGGAAGCCCTGAACACTTGATTGTTGCATGCCCCCGAAGGATGAAGGTTGTAGACAAAGGGGCAGCAAAACCCTTGGCCCCACCTCGCCAAGGGGCCCCACCACCAAGGCCTGCAGCAGTAGGATGGGCGTATGTAATGAGTAAGAAGGAAGCTGCCACCTCTGGTATGGTAGTCACTGGAACTCTCTTTTTAAATTCAAAGCCATTTTGTGTATTATTTGATTCGGGTGCTACTCATTCATTTATATCCACCCGATCTGCTATGCAATTGAACCTAGAAGATAGGAGGATGAAAACCAATTATAGGATCAAGCTACCCAATGATTGTGTGATTGAATGCCATATCTCCTATAAATTTGTTCCTATTACCATTGGTGGAACCACCTTCCCTGTGGATTTGATTCAATTCGATTTGTCTGATTTTGATATCATTTTGGGAATGAATTGGTTGCACACCTATGGAGCTAAGATTGACTGTGAGATCTTAAGGTTATTTTGAAAGATGAAAAGGGGGGAGAAGTATTTTTCTATGGGCAGAGAGAGGAAAAATCCTATCTCTTGATTTCTGCTATGAAAGCAAGTAAGCTATTATGTCAATGGTGTATGGGATATTGGTGTTATGCTATGGACACCCAAGCAAAAGAAGAGGAAGCTAAAAATATTGCTGTAGCCTGTGAATTTGAGGATGTTTTCCCTGAAGAGTTACCAGGATTATCCCCATAGAGGAAAATTGATTTTGAAATTCAGTTAATCCCTTATGCCCAACCTATTTCCAAAGCCCCATATCGTATGGCCCCAACTGAGCTTAAAGAATTGAATCTTCAATTAGAAGAGCTGTTGCAGAAGGGCTTTATTAGGCCAAGTGTGTCACCATGGGGTGCCCCAGTGTTGTTTGTAAAGAAAAAGGATGGAACCTTAAGACTATGTGTTGACTAGAGGGAGTTGAATAAGATCACCATCAAAAATAAATATCCTTTGTCACGAATCGATGACTTGTTTGATTAATTGTAAGGAGCAGGAGTCTTCTCTAAGATTGATTTGAGGTCAGGGTACCACTAACTTAGGATTAAACCTAAAGAAATCCCCAAGACTGCGTTTATAGCTAGGTATGGTCACTATGAGTTTACAGTGATGCCATTTGGCCTCACCAATGCTCCCGTAGCTTTCATGGATCTTATGAATAGAGTCTTCAGACCTTACCTAGAAAAATTTGTGGTGGTGTTCATAGATGACATTCTTATCTATTCTAAGGACAAAGATGAACATGCTGACCATTTGAGGATGGTGTTACAAACATTGAGGGAGCATCAACTTTATTGCAAATTAAAGAAGTGCGAGTTTTGGTTGGAAGAAGTGGTGTTCTTGGGACATGTGGTTACAAAAGAAGGAATCAAAGTTGACGCCCAAAAAGTGAAGGCAATCACGGAATGGTCAAGGCCTACCAATATCACTGAGATTAGAAGCTTTCTGGATTTAGCAAGTTACTATCAAAGGTTCGTCAAGGACTTTTCAAAAATAGCTTCACCCATGACCAATTTGCTGAAGAAAGCGAACAAGTTTGAGTAAACCGAAAAATGTGATAAAGCTTTGCAAGAGTTAAGGCAGTGATTAACTACCGCCACAATCCTAATGCTACCAATGGAAGGCAAGGAGTATACCATCTATAGTGATGCTTCAAAGAGCGGATTGGGGTGTGTTCTGATGCAGGAAGATAAGGTAGTAGCTTATGCCTCTCGATAGCTTAATCCTTACGAGAAAAACTATCCTACTTATGACTTGGAATTAGCAGCCGTGGTCTTTGCGCTGAAAATTTGGAGACATTACTTATATCGAGTACCATGCAAGATTTATACTGACCATCAAAGTTTGAAGTATACCTTCACTCAAAAGGAGCTCAACTTGAGGCAACGGCGTTGGCTTGAGCTGCTTAAGGATTATGATTTGCAAATTCAATATCATCCAGGAAAAGCAAATGTTGTAGCAGATGCCCTGAGTAGAAAAGTGCAACATAGCCTAAATACTGTTGTGATTACTTAGTTGAGTCTCTTGAAAGAACTTGAGGACTTTGGAATTCAACTAGTGTCCCATAGGCAAGCACGTGTTCAATTATCAGCACTTACCTTACAGCCTTCCATAGTGGAGGAAATTCGAATGAACAAAGAAAGTGATCCTGAACTCCAAAGGATAAAGCAAAATCTAGAGAGAGGAAAGTCTCCCGGGTTTGTAGTACATGAGGATGGGACCCTGCGATTTCAGAATCGCCTATGTGTGCCCCAAAATGAGGAACTAAGTAAACAGATCCTAGAGGAGGCTCACAATACTCGCTACTCAGTGCGTTCAGGAGGCACTAAGATGTACAGAGATTTAAGGCAATACTTCTGGTGGAATAATATGAAAAAGGAGGTTGCAGAATATGTAGACAAGTGTCTGACCTGCCAGAAAGTCAAAGCAGAGCATCAGCGGCCTGTGGGTGAATTGCGACCCCTAGAGATTCCCACTTGGTAGTGGGATTCGATTTCATTGGAATTTGTTATGGGTTTACCCCTTTCTACCTCGAACAAGAATGCTATTTGGGCTATAGTCGATCGGCTTACCAAATCGACCCATTTTCTGCCAATCAAAGATACTTGGGGAGTTGAAAAACTAGCCCAGTTGTATGTCAAAGAGATAGTCTGACTACATGGAATCCCCTTAGATATAGCATCAGCTAGGGATCAAAGATTCCAAGCTCGTTTTTGGCAAGCACTTCAAAAGGCCTTTGGGACCAAATTGAACTTCAACAGCTCTTATCACCCTGAGATAGATGGGCAAACAGAAAGAGTGAATAGGATTTTAGAGGACATGTTAAGAGCTTGTGTATTAGAGTTCCAAGAGAAATGGGAAGATGATTTGCCTTTGGTAGAGTTTTCCTATAATAGTAGCTATCAGTCTACCATCAGAATGGCCTTGTTTAAGGCTCTATATGGGAGAAAATGTAGAACCCCACTGTGCTGGAGTGATTTGGATGAAGCATTGATTTTAGGCCCTGAAATGATCCAGAAAACCGTGGAAACAATAAGAAGGATTCGAGAACATATTAAGGTTGCCCAAAGTCGACAAAAGAGTTATGCGGACAAGAGAATGAGGCCTTTGGAGTTTCAAGTGGGCGATAAAGTTTTTCTAAAGGAATCGCCAACTAAGGGTATCTAAAGGTTCGGGGTACAAGGCAAATTGAGTCCAAGATATATTGGACCATATGAAATCATTGAAAAGTTGAATCCTGTAGCTTGTCATCTGGATCTGCCGGTAGAGTTAGAACACGTGCATAACGTGTTTCACATCTCTCAGGTTAGAAAGTATACCCCAGACCCAAACCACGTCATTGTACCTGAACCTATTGAAATCACTGCGGGTTTAGTATATGAAGAACAATCAATCCAAATACTAGATCGCAGGATTAAGCAGTTGCGCAACAAGCAGATACCTCTAGTCAAAGTGCTATGTTCAAATCATACATGCCAAGAAGCTACTTGGGAGACTGAAGAGGAAATGAAAGCCAAATATCCACAATTATTTGAGGTAATCTTACATTACATGGAAAAGTCATAAGTTTCAAGAGCGAAACTCCTCAAGGGGGGAAGGCTGTAATAGCCCAACCCTAGAATTATTTAATTATATTTATTTATTTAATTACCTCATGTTCATAATTTTTCTTCTCTCATTCCATTTATTTCAATTATTCACCCCGGTGGAAACAAAATTTATTCGGGCCCTCACTTGGCAATTCGGATTTTATTTGTTTATTTAATTGATTAACGAAGACTTTGGAAGAATTGATAATGGGCCCTAATGAGTTTAATCTAAGTAATTTATTTTTCTTTCTGAAACATTATAAATCTTTCATTTTGAGTTTCGTAAAAACGTTATCGTTACGAAGCGTTTTATTCCCGAACCCAATTTTTTTCAGCCGTTTTGAAGCTAAATAAGTTTGCCTATTATTTTAAACTAATTACCATGGTTAACTTAACCATGGCTAGCTTAAGAGGTGGAATTACTAGATAAAATTTCAGCCCAAGTGAGTTGATTAGTCAAAACACACATCTTAATCTTTAAACTCCACTTTCTCTCTCTCCTCTCCCTACCCCACTGCAGCACCTGCTGGCAACCCTTCTTGGGTGTTTTCCAGCCATCTTTCTGGGCAGCCATGGTGGTTTTCAACCCCCCAACGTCCTAGTACCTCAAGCTATCATCCTCCATCATCAAAACCCTTAAACCTCATCTCCATCTCAACTTATTTGCAATCAAAGTGAGTAATCTTAAGATTTGTTTTTGTTGGTTTTGCTTTTTATTTTAGTTTTGATTCTAGTTTTGATGTTTATGATCTTTGGTCATGTTGTTTTAATAAGAAATAAGAGTTATTTTGATGTTGATCATGGTGGTGTTGAGGTTGGATCATGCTAGGTCAGGGTTAATCTTTGATCATGCAAGCTTAATGTTAAAGTGTTGGATTTTGATTGTTTTATCTTTGATTTGGTCATCTTCTAATATATTGGTATTTATGTTGATGTTTTTGGTGATTTCACATGAGTTGAAGAGAGTCCAAGTTGGCCATAAACTAGGGTTTTGGCAAATAATGCATGGTTTGGATTAATTTAGCCTTAAGCATGGTTTATGTGGGTATTTGATTGAAAATGATCTCTTTTGGATATGATTATGAAGTGAATTTGAGTGTGGTGGTTTTGTATGCTGTTGGGATGAACCAAATCTTGCTTACATGCTTTTAAAGAATGGTTTAAGTTGAGAATTTGTGTGAAAAGAGAGGGAAAAGCTAAAACAGTGAGGGCTTGAAATTTCAAGAAAATAGGGCAGACTTTGGCGATAAACTGGTAATGCACGGCCCAACCAAAAATTATGATTTTTGGTAGGCCGATAGTTCAGTGTGTCAGATTTCAAAGGGATCTTGAATCGCCTTAATCCGAGGTCTGTGGAAAACATTATGGTCATTTTACCGAAACTGCGCAGAATGCACCAAAACTGACATGCTTTGGTTCTAGCCTTATTTTGGGAATTCTATTGAGGGAATCAAGCTTGGTGTTCTAAATGAAAGATTTTTAGGACTTCCTAAGATTTCTATGTTGGTGTTATGAGTCTCAATCAGAGGTCAGATGATTAAGTTGTGAGTCATTCTTCCTAAGCCTCTGTTATGCTAATACTTTGCTTCTTCTAAATTATTAGCTATGAAATAAATATTTTTGCTAACCGCATGTTCCTACAACGATAATTTTGTGCAGAATTCGGGCCTAATCTATCATTCCTTCCACTTTTGTGCATAATATTATTCTGTGAGCTTACATTTAAAAATTCCAGTTACGTTCATTGCTTGTATCTTTAGAAATCAGCATGTATTTATCAAAATTATAATGTTTTGGTAAGTACATCAATGAATCAATTTAATCAGTGATTTCTCACATAATTAGTGACCCCATCAGTTATCAGTTACAGGGCATAGACCTTCAGTTACCTGTACGGCTTCAGGCCAGGTCACGATCAGCTTGGCATGTGTACACCTATCTTCAGATCGTAACAGTTATCGGGGGTTCACTATCAGATAATAATTGACAATGCAGTTTCATATTCATTTTATTTTCCTGTGTTTAATTAAAAATGAATTGCAATAAGGGATGAACCAGTTTTTATTCCGTGAATGTTTAACAATACAGGAACGCATGTACTGATCTTCAGCTCATATTTCAAAATATTTTGATGTTTTGTTTTAAGAAAATGTTCAGTGAATCGTCCTCAGGTAGGCAGAACGGCTGAAGATGATAAGTGAGCCGGGAAATCTTTATGGAATGGGGGTGTATTATCGTTGAGATGTCTAGAATACCGTATTGTGATTTATTTTGGTGTTGACACTGTATATTTTATCAGAATTCTATATTTTGGTGTAATCCTTGAGATGTTTGTATGGTTTTGATGTTAGAACAATTTCTATATTTATCGAAATGGTTTGATAGGTTGTGATGGTTTGAATACCTTTGATGGTAAACATTGATTATTATGGCTCAGTTATCATGTACAAGTAAAGTCTGGTCCTTAATTGGATGGCAGTAATGCCTAATCATTTGGGTTAACATTTCTAATTGGGGAAAACTAGTGAAAGAAATGCAAACAATGATTGATGTATCTTTGGGGCGTCACATGTGACACCTTAATATTAACACATAATATAATATACACAATTATAAAGAAATAATAAATATATTTTTTCCATGATCATTATTAATATTTTGTATTTTTCGATACAAATATAAAATTGAGCATGTATTATTAGAGATAATAGAAAAACAAATATGTTTTCCATGATTATTTCCATTATTACTATTGTTGTTATTGTCATCGTTGTCGTTGTCGGCGATGTTATCTTCCTCTTTGATATTGATAACATAGTCAATATCAATTATGATCATCTAATTATCAAAGAGAGGTTAAGAGATTATAATGACATAAAATTTTTTATTATTTCATTATTATAGAATAAGTTCATGTTTTAGAAGTTTTAGCTTAATGAAACCGAATTTATTAATATAGAATACGTTCATATTTTAGAAAGATAATTAGATGGAAATAATTAGTAAAGAATAAGTTCATATTTTTTGTCAATACAAATATAAATTTGAGCATGCATTATTAGAGATAATATAAAAATAAGTATGATTTTCATGATTATTTTCATTATTACTATTGTTGTTATTATCGTCATAGATTTTTATTAGTTCTTTATTGCAGAAAACGTTCATATTTGAGAAGTTTTAACTTAAGGAAACCAAATTATAATTATTGAACAACCCATAAAACATTATGTGACACCTTATTATTGACACATAATATAATATGCACAATTATAAAGAAATAATAAACATTTTTTGTTTCCATGATTATTGTTAATATTTTGTATTTTTTAATGCAAATATAAATTTGAGCATGTATTATTGGAGATAATAGAAAAATAAATATAATTTTCATGATTATTTTCATTATGACTATTGTTGTTATTGTCGTCATTGTCGTTGTCGGCGATGTTGTCTTCCTTTTTGAATTTGATAACATAGTCAATATTAATTATGATCATCTAATTATGAAAGAGAGATTAAGAGATTATAATGGATATAAAAGTTTTTTTTTATTTCATTATTATAGAATAAGTTCATGTTTTAGAAGTTTTAACTTAAGAAAACCGAATTTTTTAATACAGAATACGTTCATATTTTAGAAAGATAATTAGATGGAAACAAATAATATAGAATAAGTTCATATTTTTTTCAATGCAAATATAAATTGGAGCATGTATTATTAGAGATAATATAAAAATAAGTATAATTTTCATGATTATTTTCGTTATTACTATTATTGTTATTATCATAATAAATTTTTATTAGTTCATTATTGCAGAATACGTTCATATTTTAAAAGTTTTGGCTTAAGTAAACGAAATCATAATTATTGAACAGGCCATAAAACCTTATGTGACACCTTATTATTAACTCATAATATAATATACATAATTATAAAGAAATAATAAACATTTTTGACTTCCAAGATTATTGTTAATATTTTGCATTTTTCGATACAAATATAAATTGAGCATGCATTATTGGAGATAATGGAAAAATAAATATAATTTTCATGATTATTTTCATTATTACTATTGTTGTTATTGTCGTCATTATCATTGTTGGCGATGTTGTCTTCCTCTTTAAATTTGACCACGTAATTGTCAATATTAATTATGATCATCTAGTAATCAAAGAGAGACTTAGAGATTATAATGGATATAAAAGTTTTAGTTATTTCATTATTATAGAATAAGTTCATGTTTTAGATGTTTTAACTTAAGGAAACAGAATTTATTAATCTAGAATACGTTCATATTTTAGAATGATAGTTGGAAATAATTACTATAGAATAGGTTCATATTTTTTAAATACAAATATAAATTTGCGCATGTATTATTACAGATAATAGAAAAATAAATATGATTTCCTTGATTGTTTCCATTATTACTATTGTTGTTATTGCCATCATAAATTTTTTTAGTTCATTATTATAGAATACGTTCATATTTTAGATGTTTTGAATTAATGTAACCAAATTATAATTACTGAACAAGCCATAAAACCTTATGTGACACCTTACTATTAACACATAATATAATATACATAATCATAAGGAAATAACAAATATTTTTTTATTTCCACGATTATTATTAATATTTCACATTTTCCAAACAAATATAAATTAAGTCATGTATTATTAGAGATAATAGAAAACTAAATATACTTTTCATTATTATTTCCATTTTTACTATTGTTGTTATTGTCATCATAAATTCTTATTAGTTCATTATTGTAGAATATGTTCATATTTTAGAAGTTTTAACTTAAGAAAACCAAATTATGATTACTGAACAAGCCATAAAACCTTGTGTGACACCTTAATATTAAGACATAATATAATATACACAATTATACAGAAATAATAAATATTTTTTTATTTCCATGATTATTATTGATATTTTGTGTTTTTCGACACAAATATAAATTTGAGCGTATATTATTAGAGATAATAGAAAAAAAAATATGATTTCCATGATTATTTCCATTATTACTATTGTTATTATTGTCATCATTGTTGTTGTCGGCAGTGTTATCTTTCTCTTTGATATTGATAACATAGTCAATATTAATTATGATCAATCTAATTATCAAAGAGAGATTAAGAGATTATAATAGATATAAAAGTTTTTATTATTTCATTATAATAGAATAAGTTCGTGTTTCAGAAGTTTTAACTTAAGGAAACCGAATTTATTAATGTAGAATACGTTCATATTTTCCCCAGACCCTGCGAAAGTGGGACCCGCATTGGGAGTTTGTTGTTGCTGTTGTAGAATACGTTCATATTTTAGAAAGATAATTAGATGGAAATAATTAATATAGAATAAGTTCATATTTTTTAAATACAAATGCAAATTTGAGTATGTATTATTAGTGATAATATAAAAATAAGTATGATTTTCATGATTATTTTCGTGATTACTGTTGTTGTTATTGTCATCATAAGTTTTTATTAGTTCATTATTACAAAATACGTTCATATTTTAGAATTTTTAACTTAAAGAAACCAAATTATAATTATTGAACCATAAAATATTATATGACACCTTATTATTAACACATAATATAATATACACAATTATAAAGAAATAATAAACATTTTTTATTTCCATGATTATTATTAATATTTTGTATTTTTCGATACAAATATAAATTTGAGCATGTATTATCAGAGATAATAGAAAAATAAATATAATTTTCATGATTATTTTCATTGTTACTATTGTTGTTATTATCGTCATTGTCGTTGTCGGCGATGTTATCTTCCACTTTGAATTTGATAACATCGTCGTCAATATTAATTATGATCATCTAATTATTAAAGAGAGATTAAGAGATTATAATGGATATAAAAGTTTTTATTATTTCATTACTATAGAATAAGCTCATGTTCTTGGGGGTTTTCACTTGTGGAAACCGAATTTGTTAATATAGAATTTGTTCACATTTTAGAAAGATAATTAGATGGAAATGATTAATGCAGAATATGTTCATATTTTTTTAATACAAATATAAATTGGAGCATGTATTATTTGAGATAATAGACAAATAAATATGATTTCTTTAATTATTTTCATTATTACTATTGTTGCTATTGTCATCATAAATATTTATTAGTTTATTATTATAGAATACGTTCATATTTTAGAATTTTTAACTTAAGAAACCAAATTATAATTACTGAACAAGCCATAAATCCTTTGGTGACACCTTACTATTAACACATAATATAATATACACAATTATAAAGAAATAATAAAGATTTTTTTTCTGTGATTATTATTAATATTTTGGATTTTTCAATACAAATATAAATTTGAGCATGTACTTATAGGGATAATAGAGAAATAAATATGATTTTCAAGATTATTTCCATTATTACTATTGTTATTATTGTCATCATAAATTTTTATTAGTTAATTATCATACAATACGTTCATATTTTAGAAGTTTTAACTTACGAAAACCAAATTATAATTACTGAACAAACCATAAGACCTTATGTGACACCTCATTATTAACGCATAATATAATATACACTATTAGAAAGAAATAATGAACATTTGTTTATTTCCATGATTATTGTTAATATTTTGTATTTTTCGATACAAATATAAATTTGAGCATGTATTATTGTAGATAATAAAAAAACAAATATAATTTCCATGATTATTTCCATTATTAATATTGTTGTTATTGTCGTCATTGTCGTTGTTGGTGATGTTAACTTCCTCTTTGAATTTGATAACATAGTCAATATTGATTATGATCATCTAATTATCAAAGAGAGTTTAACAGATTATAATGGATATAAAAGTTTTTTATCATTTCATTATTATAGAAGAAGTTCATGTTTTAGAAGTTTTAACTTAAGAAAACTGAATTACAATTACTGAACAAGCCATAAAGCCTTATGTGAGACCTTATTATTAACACATAATATAATATACACATTTCTATAGAAATAATAATCATTTTTTATTTTCATAATTATTATTACTATTATTTTTTGTTTTTCGATACAAATATACATTTGAGCATGTATTATTAGAGATAATAGAAATATAAATATGATTTCCATGATTATTCCCATTGTCAGTATTTTTGTTGTTGTCGTCAGTGTTGTTATCATCGTTGTTTTCTTTCTACTAGGGTTATACCCTTACGATGTAAGGGTGTGAGTTAATTAATATATTAGTAAAAGAATAAATTATTTTAACAAAAAAAGCGAACAATAAATTAATGTATTGTATTATTTTGTTAATGCAAAAGTAAAGCGAGTCTTCTTTAGTTTTTTTCCTACTAATAATATACTTTTTTATTTTTAATTAATGGTCGTATTTCGCAAACAGCTTTTTGAAGAGCTTTTTGACAAAAAATAGCTTTTTTGATCAAAATTAGCTTTTTAACCAAGTAAAAAAGCTAATTTGGGTGTTTGATAAAAGAACTTTTTGGGTCCAAAAAACTAATTTGAAAAAGCTAATTTTATGAGCTTTTCGGAAGAACTTTTTGAAGAATTAACTTTTTGTCTCACAACTTTGTTGAAAACAGCTAACTTTACCAAACAATTTTTCAACAAACAGCTAATTCAAAAAGCTAACTCAAATTGCTAACAACTAATTCAAATAGCTAACAGCTAACAGCTGCTTGCCAAACAGGGTCAATATCTAACTCATATTTTTTGTTATATTTGCATCATTAAATCACATATATTTTATAATTAAATTTCTTATTAAATAATAGAAAGATGTCTGAGAAGTTACCTTATTAAATAGAATTAATATTGTATTAAATTTACATCTATCCTATATAGCCTTTTCTTTTTATTTTAAATCTTATGTAGCATCCTATGTTGCATTAAGGTATGTCACATGACTATTCTTTCCTATATGACATCCTACATGACAAACTTACGTTATGTGTCGTTCATACATGAGTTCAATCCAACTTTATCTTTCCTTATTTCTATATATGTTTCTATATATGTTTTAAAATAAA
>JACYFF010031954.1:65319612-65376623 GCA_017589665.1 Selenicereus undatus | reverse complement strand
GCACGGTGCATGATGAAACAAATATTTAAAAAATATGTATCATTGAAAAAATTAAAAAATTTATCGATAAGTAGTTAGTGGAAAAAATAAAAAGTTGTGAACTTCATAAATAGCAGCTGAGAGAAATAAAGTCAAACAAAAAATTAATTGAATCATGTAGGATAATTTAAAAATATAGAATTAGTGGTTTATATTTAGGGATGAGAGTTCTACCCAAACCCGAAAAATTCGAAACGAACCCTCTTTATTTATGGTGGGTTCGGGTACAAAAAATGGAGGAAAAACAGTTATGGAGTGGGTGTGCCAAAAACGGGTATAGGTATGGGTACAGATCGGGTACAGGAATACCATACCCAACCTCGCCCCATATCTAAACCCAATTTTTTTAAAAAAAAATTCTGGGGCTGAAGCGAGTAGACTGTAGTGAAAAAAAGGCCCAAATCTGTACCTAAATACATATTGTGCTCTCAGATTCAGCTGACAACTACTCTACTCTTATACACTTACAAATTTGATATTTTGTAGGGACACAATGCATTTCAATTATGATTATTATTTTTTAAACTTAATAAACCTGACGTGTATTATTTTAATTTTGAATATGCAGACAGAAATTTAATAAGGGGAAAATCCATGTAAAAATGTATTTTTCATTTAGCTTTGAACCTTTAAAAATTAAACTTAATGAACCCGATAGGTGTCAGTTTTTACAATGTATATGTACCAAAATAAAACCTGAAAAACTTGAAAAACCCGATGGATATAGGTAGAGTGTGAATTTTTAAAACCCGATGGGTACGGGTGTGGGTATGAGAATGGTTTTAGAAAATGAGTATGGGTGCGGGTACGGCTCCACTCGCCCCGAACCCGCCCCACGCCCATCTCTATTTATATTTAATAGATGGCTACCCCGTAGATAATAGGATTATTATATATTCTTTACGATTTTTTTAAAAAAGTAATAATAAAGACATGATTTATTTGGGGAATGTACCTTTTTTTAATATATATAATCAAAGGCTTTGATTTAATAGGTGATTAACTTTTACAGTTGAGATTACAGCAAATAAATCACTCATGTTGTAGCATTTTAGGTTTTTTCAAAAATTATAATTTTTATTAAATGTTTGAGATTTGTTTAAGATAATAGGATTATCATATAGTCTTTTTCACATATAACTGACATTATTAGGAATTTTTAAAAAAATAAAAATTATAAATGGATATTTTACTTGAATAATTTAGTTTTTTTAACTTTAAAATCTACGGTTTAGATTTAATGAATAAACATAATTGCCTATTTTTTTCCCTAGATAATTTTTTTGATTGAAATTTTTCCCTGGATAATTAGATCGTCATTTATCTTTTATAATGTATATCCAAAGTCAAGGGGGATTTTTCTTAAAAAAATAAACAGATATCTTAGCTTTAAAATCAACAATTTAGATCTATTGCATAAATAATTTTTATCGTTAAGATTACATTAAATCATGCAAATCATACTTGTTGCAGCATTCTAGGATTTTTCAAAGATTACACGTTTTTTAACTACTCGATATTTTTTTAGATAATAGGATTATCATATATCCTTGATCACATAACTGAAATTATGATGGATGGTTCTAACAATAAAAATTATAAATCTGATGCATAAATAATTTTTATGGTTGAGATTATACTAACTCCACAAGTCACACTCATTGTAATATTCTAGGGTATTCCAAAGATTATCATATTTTCTAACTATTGAGCATTTTTTTAGATATTAGAATTATCATATATCCTTTATCGCATATAATCAAAATTATGAAGGATTTTTTAAAAAATAAAAATTATAAATTAGTATTTTGCTTGGATAAGGTATTTTTTAACTTTAAAATCCACGATTTAGATTTAATGAATAATTATAACTACCTATTTATACCCTAGATAATTTCTTTTGATAGATTTTTTTGCCTCGATAATTGCATTATCATCTAGCTTTTATCATGTATATTTTTAAATCATGGAGGATTTTTTTAATGAAAATAAAAGGACATCTCAGCTTTGAAATCGACAACTTAGATCTAATGCATAAATAAATATTTTATGGTTGAGATTATAGTAAATCTCGCAAATTGCACTCGTTGTAGCATTCTAGGATTTTTCAAATATTATCACATTTTTAATTTCTTGGAAATTTTTTGAGATAATAGAATTATCATATATCCTTTATCACATATAACTGAAATTATGAGGGATTTTTTTAAAAATAAAACTATAAATTGGTATTTTAATTGAATCAGGTATTTTTTTTAATGTTAAAATCTATGGTTTAGATCTAATGAATAAATATAACTACCTGGTGTTTTTCTCGAGATTTTTTTAATAGAATTTTTTTTCTTGATAATTGGATTATCATCTATCTGTGATCATGTATATCCGAAATCATAGGACTTTTTTTAAATAAAAACAAAGAGATATCTTACCTTTAAAATCAACAATTTAGAACTAATGCATCAATAATTTTTATGATTACGATTGCACTAAATCCCACAAATCACTTTCATTGTAGCATTCTAGAGTTTTCTAAAGATTACCATGTTATTGTATCTACTTGATATTTTTTTAGATATAGGATTATAATATATCCTTTATCACATAACCGAAATTATGAAGAATTTTTTTAAAAAATAAAAATTATAAATGCGTATTTTACTTGGATAGAGTAGTTGTTTTTAACTTTAAATTCGCAGTTTAAATTTACTGAATAAATATAACTGCCTAGTTTTTTTCCTAGATAATTTTTGTTGATAGAATTTTTTTTCCCTAGATAATTAAATTTTCATCTATCTTTTATCATGTATATCCGAAATTATGGGGGACTTTTTAAAATAAAAATAAATAGATATCTTAACTTTAAAATCGACGGCTTAGATCTAATGCATAAATATTTTTAACGTTGAGATTAGACTAAATCACACTCATTGCAACATTCTAGGGTCTTTTTGAAGATTATCACATTTTGTAACTACTTGGGATTTTTTTAGATAATATGATTATCATATATAGCTTATCACATATAATCGAAATTATGAGTGATTTTTTAAAGAATAAAAATTATGGATTCGTTTTTCAATTCGATAAGGTAGTTTTTCTAACTTTAAAATCTACCATTTAGATTTATTGAATAAATATAACTGCTTAACTTTTTTCCAGATTTTTTTTTTGGATAGAATTTTAGATCTAATGAATAAATAATTTTTACGATTGAGATTACACTAAATTCTGCAAATCACACTCGTTACACCATTCTAGGATTTTTCAAAGATTATTGCATTTTTTTAACTGCTGGGATTTTTTCTGTAGACATAGATATATATATTATAGACAGATATATTTTTTTTAAATTAATTTTAGTTTTTTACAAATCCAATGGTAGTAATTAAAAACAATCTTAATCTAACAGTTGAAAAATCTAATTCTTGAGACTTTAGATAAACAGTAGGATCCACAAGATTGATAATTTTCATATCTATATCTATATATATATATATATATATATAGATATAGATATGAAAATTATCATTCTCGCCAAAATTTTTGAGATAATATTTTCTTTCTAAAAAAAATATTCTATAAGATTAGTTGCAATTTCTAATGTTTTCTTTCTAAATATAAAAATCCAATGCCCAATAATGATAAAATATTATATTGTCTTATTTTTTATCAAAGAAATTATATTATATGCTACTTCTAACATTACTAAAATCAATCTATTATATTACAATAAAATAAATGCCCCAATTATGGATAATCTATAATACATAGTTAGTTTCCAATTTTTATCAAAGTTTGGCTCCTAATGTGAAATATTATAAAGACACATACTCATATACACAATTTTTGATGTTATATATCTTATCTACCATAAAAATCTAATCATTGTTTGCCATTAAACATAAAAAAGAACTTGATAGTTACTGCAACAGAAAATTTTTGAGATTTCCCATGCATCTCCATGGACATGATACTGCTAATATTATATCATATTATATCACATCATATCATGTACATTGTTAAAATTATTAATAAAAAATTATGTATATGAATATAATGGGCACATTGCTATTAAGGATCCAAGTGATACAATATAATAGTGACTATGACAGTAATTGATTTTTAAAATATACCATTTGTTACCTCTATGTTTTTTAAAAATTCATTTGGCACACACTATGAAATAAAGATATGTTATATAAATTTAAGTTAATAAATATTATTATTGGAACAACCCAAAAAAATCAAGGCATGCAGTGTCGTAGATCTTTCATTTTTGCGAATGACAAAAATAGATGTTGCAATTTTTCCCAAAATTATGTGGAGTAACTTAGAAGATTTTATTTTCTTAAAGAAGATTTTATTTTTTATGGAATATTCTTATTCTTAGAATCCTAGTTTGACTGAAAAAAGTTTATTTTGTCTGGAACATCTATCATTGATTTAAAGGTTGTTATTTTTTCTTTTACTAATTCCTTTCTTAAAATTACAACAGTTTTTTTAAAAAGAAAATCTAACGGTGACTATTAAAAGCACCATTAATCAAACGGCTAAAAACTTCTAATTTTTGAGAATTTAGATGCATCGTAGGACCCACAAGATTGCTATTATGTATTATATAGATTTGAATTTGATAACATAGTCAATATTAATTATAATCGTATATATGTGAGAGTTGTGATAAAAAATTACATATTGTAAGCATAATGTAATATATTGTAATGGTTGAACGTGAAATATAGAAAAATTAAAGATAAAACACGATCATTATATTAGGCCTGTGAAGCTGAATTTCTTTCACATTTAATATAATCTATTTAACAGAAGGAAATAAACGAAATATTTTTCTTTTTCTTTCAAAGTGTACATATCTTATAATTTAATTTAATTCATATAAATCTTCAAAGTATAATTAATTTTTTAACGTTTCAAATAAATTGAGCAAAATCTAATCTATTTAACACAAAAGAAAAATGAAATAATTTTTATTTTCTGTTAAATGATACAAATCCAATAATCAAATTCTTTTCGCAAAACACCTAAAATTATAATTAATCTTTTACCGTTTAAAATAAAATGCCCCAAATTTCCATAACACTTCAAACTAAGAAATATCTCAACCCACAAATATGAACTCAACCCATCTTTTGTAAGACAACATAAGGGCATGTGTACTTTATATCAAAACCCGTGAAGCTATTGAGTTGGCATGAAAACCAAATGTACAAACAATGAGCATATAATTATATTAGCACCATCTAATAGGTCACTTTAAATAGCCAAAAAAGTTATATATTAGCGTAAATATAATGTTCAAATATTAGGAATGCCGGTAGAGGTAAGGTTGCCTACAGCTGGATCTCCCTAGACCCCGCAAAAGTGGGACCCACACTGGGAGGTGTTGTTGTTATTGTTGTTGTATAATGTTCAAATTATTTTCGTTGAAAGACAAATCTTATTTATGTTACATGCGAAACTCAAACTAAACCGAATTCAAAATAGTTTTTGTAACACCCTGAAATTTTTGTTACTTATTTGAATTATGTGCAATATGTAAATTATCTGTATGTTGTACGCATTTTATTTTAGGCACATGTGTATTTTATGTTATTATGATTATTATGTTTTAGGGAGTAATTGAAAAGTATGTCTCACTTAGTAGTATTTGTCCAAAAAAAAGAGGAAGGAGGAGTCAAAAAAGATGGCTTGACCCCAAAAAAAAAAGAGAAAAAGAAAAGGGGAAGGGGGTTTTATTTCACGTGATATTTATCAAAAAGGGGGAGGGGATCTGTTTTCTCACACAAAACACACACGCGCACCTCACGCACGCAGAGAGAGGAGAGGAGAGAAGAGAAGAAGAAGAAGAAGAAGGAGGAGGAGGAGGAGGAGGAAGAAGAAGGAAAGAGAATTGAATTTTGATTTTGATTGCAAATTCAAGGTGAGTAATCTTTGCTTTTCCTTCAACCTAAAACTGGTTAGGGAAAGATGAATTTGAAAGTTTATGCTTGAGTTTGATCAATCAATTGAAAAGTGAAGCTATGAATTTGATGTTTTAGGATATAGTAGATTAGAACCTTAATTCCACCCCTTAGAAACCCACCTCTATGAGTTGTATGTTTACTTGTGATTTTTGGATTAATTGGGTATTGTGAATTAATGGGTATATGGTGAATTCATCCAAACACATACTATACTATGAAGTTTGGGTTGATTGCTTGTATTGGAAGAACAGAAAGGTCGAAAACAAGATTAATTTTGGATTTTGACAGAATTCATATACTGTTTGAATTTTTACGAATTATTGGATGCTCTAAAATTTCTGAAATTTTTTATTGTATGTTAAATATGATGTTGGGAATTTTCCTGGAAAGTTTTGTTAATTTTTGATATGTGGTTTGTGAGTTATGAATTTTTGATTGGAGCCGTCCTGCTATGTGGTGTGAAGATTCAGATGATGTTCGAATTATTGTGAACCATTGAGTTGGAGAAAATTTGTGAAAATTTTACTGTAGAGTATACATGTTATTTAGATATTTTTGGTAAAGTTTCATGAATTTTGGTTGTGCATTTTAGGAGTTATGAATTGTTGATTGAAACTGCCATGTTTTATTGTATAGTTTTGGTAGTTGTTTTAATTTGTTTTGAATATATGCTTGGAGAAAAATTATGAAAATGTTACTGTATATTCCTCATAATTTTGGGTGATTTCTTGTAAATTTTTTGTGAATTTTAGTTGTTTATGCTATAAGTTGTGATTTTTTGAGCTTAATTCCCATATTTTTGATAATTTTGGTTTACTTTTTGAATTTCTGGGAGTTACTGACCTGGGTAAAAATCTTGAAATTTTTACGTTATAATCTATATATTATGTTTCAATTTCCTGCAAACTTTAGTGAAGATTGGATGTGTATTCTTTGAGTTATGAAATTTTGAACTAAATTGTCTTGTTTTGTGTAATTATGGATTATTTGTATGTTTAATCCGTAAATCAGATATGGAAAGGCCATTGCTGAGCTTCCTAAATATTTCAGTTGTGTGATTAAGTATAGGAAGTTTGTGAAAACTATTTGAAATTGGATTATGTCTTGGGCATATTTTGGTATATGATGTGAATAAAAGTTTCTTCGAAGTTAATAACTTATGATAATATGAGTATGACATAACTAAATTGCATTTTCTTGGGAAAAAAGGTAAATGTCTTGACTAAGGCTATTACATAGCATTCTAGAGCTATGGCCATAAAAGTAGCCGTCTTTGTATTTGGAGCTGTTTGAGTCATTGGTTGGTACCTTAAGTGGGCACTACTCGGTCCGCCAATTGACTCTTCAGTTTGTGTTATTTGAGAGCTGTATGGCTCCCTGGTACTTCGGGATGTGAATGTGACTCAACAATTTGTGATTTAAGGACGTCTACGTACTTTAGAGCGTTGGGTGCTTGGTTGGTACCATATGAATGCATTGCAGCTGGTCCACCATCGGTTGGAACCATATGAATGAGTTGCAGCTGAGCCACTAGGATGTGTGTATCATCCTTATGTTGTGATGGTTCTTTGTGAAAGTCATGAGTTGATTTCCCCCAGACTAAAAAGTTTTGTATTCAGTTAAGAATGTGTGATATGTTATGAAAGTGGTAATTGACTTGGATTTGGACTTTGGATATGTTACGAAATTAGTTTTGACTTGGATTTGGTTTTGGATTTGAAGGATCATTCAGGATATTTATGAAATTGTGATTGATTTTGAAGCCTATGTGTGATTGATAAATACGTTTATAGAAATATATTATGTGTTTAAAGCACATATGTGGACGTTTAAATGGAATATGTTTATGTATGCGTCAAGTATGGTTATGGGCAGGCCGTTAGCTTGATTTAGCAGAATTTGCTTTCTTTTGGACTTGAGTGAGGATTAGGAGCCCAAAGGACATGGTTTGTACGAGACAACCATGGTTAGTTTAGTGAATAGACTAACAACAGAGTTTGTTTAGGGATTTAAGTGAAAACAGGGGTCCTTGAGTCGTACTAGGTATGGGACAGGTATGACTAAGTTAGTCTAATTGTCCACTCCTTGACATAAATATGTGTGTGTGTTTTGTGAAGTTTAGGAACGTGCTACATATGAAAGATATCAACTTATTTCGATTCCTAAAGCATGAGCATGTTTTTATGTCACATTATATGAAATGTGCTATGTTTTGATTCTCAATGAGATATGTATTATGTGGTTATGTGCGAACCTAATAATATGAAAAGCGTAACAATTGGGAAGGTAAGGGTTATTCGCTGGGCTCGGGGAGCTCATGACCTCACCATTTTTCAAGTTTTTGGAAGCAAAAAGGGACCACATGAGCATTAAGAGAGCTAGCTAGATGTGAAAAAATTTCGAAGAACTTAGTTGGGGATGCAAGCTCCGTTGTATGTTTATGTTATGGACTATGTTTAGTAAATACAATTATGAATGTATTTTTTGTTCGCACATGTGTAAGACTAAGAATACGGTTTAAGTATGTATATAATGCATGTTTTAGAATCACACTGCCCAAACTTTAGTTAGATTTCGATAAGAGCTTCTACTGCTATTACCCATTAACAAGTTAATTAAGTCTAAGAAGTTTAGATTGCCTTGTGGATGTTTCTAGTCGAGCATCCACGGTGATGACGCACTTGCCCCCCTTCGGGTGGGGCGTTACAGTTTCTAGTTAACTTTACTAGACTATCAATGACTTTATAAATTTTTGTTCATCAATAAGAGGAGGAGGTGATTTTTTCGTCATTGGCGTCATAGATTGACTTATCATCACCCCATTTAGCGTGTTTTGTAACAAATTCGTTATCTACTGTCTCCGTCATACTTATATAGACTTTTTCACAATCATATATTTTTCAATTGTTAATCCAATTGGTTATGCACGAAGTTGCTGTATACTTAACTTTTTCGTTGAGTTCTTCCATTATCAATTTTATATTATAATATTAATCATGTTTACCATAACTATTCACTTATTATTTCGAAAACATATCTATAAAATATCTATTTAAACATGCTCTGTATAAAACACGACCCTAGACTAGTTATATAAATTAAAGCATGCAAGTTAATAATCGGTACTGCTTGGCTTCGAAGACCAAGCCACTGGAATAATTTTAATGTTGTTGGCACTCTGCTTGTCGTCCGTTTTAGCTTGCTTCTTTCACAATTAGTATACATCTTGTCTACAATGCCCATAACCTAGTTTTACTATCCGTAATAAAGGGTAGGTGTACCATGCTACGGTAGACCCAGGACAATTATATAAATTGCATGTTCTTTTGTGTGTGTATCATTTCATATTATATCAAATATCATACAACAGATTATGAAAGTGATTATATTACCGTAGGAATTACATTTGTTATATTATCATAGGTCACGTGTTCTTTCTTTCTTTTTCATGTTTAATCAAAATATAATAATGAATGAAAATAGCTGTTTATGACTTATATAGTTAATTTAGCTATTATGGAAAGCTAGAATAATTAATTAATTGATTTTTTAATTGAAGCTATTTTGGGCCCGTGTTTTGCAGGGAGCATGTTTAAATAGACATTTTATAGATATGTTTTCGAAATAATAAACGAATAATTATGGTAGACGTGATTAATATTATAATTTAGAGGAGAAAATGAAAAAACTCAATGAAAAGGTTAAGTATACAGCAACTTCGTGCTTAACCAATTGGATTAATAATTGAAAACTATATGATTGTAAAAAAGTCCATATAAGTATGATGAAGACAGTAGATAGTGAATTTGTTACAAAGCACGCTAAATGTGGTGATGATAAGTCAATCTGTGAAGCCAATGATGAAAAATCCACCTCTTCCTCTTGTTGGTGAGCAAAAATTTATAAAGTCATTAATCGTCTAGTGAAGTTAGCTAGAAACTATTTTGAAGTCGGTTTAGTTTGAGTTTTGCATGTAACATAAATAAAATCTGTCTTTCAATGAAAATAATTTGAACATTATAATTATGCTAATATATAACTTTTTTGGCTATTTAAAGTGGCCCATTAGGGGGTGCTAATATAATTATGTGTTCATAGTTTGTACATTTAGTTTTCATGTCAACTCAATAGCTCCATGGGTTTTGATATAAACTTCTCATGCCCTTACGTTGTTTTGTAAGAGATGGGTTGAGTTCAGATTTGTAAGTTGAGATATTTCTTAGTTTGAAGTGTTATGACGATTTGGGGCATTTTATTTTAAACAGTAAAGATTAATTATAATTTTAGGTGTTTTATGAACAAAATTTGATTATTGGGTTTGCATGGTTTAAAAGAAAAAAAATTATTTCATTTTTTCTTGTGCATTAAATAGCTTAGATTTTGGTCAATTTATTTGAAACGTTAAAAATATATAAGAAGATTTGCATGAATTAAATTTAATTATAAGATATGTATGCTTTGATAGAAAAAGAAAAATATTTCGTTTATTTCCTTTTGTTAAATGGATTATATTAAGGACCTGTTCTATTTTGCGAGAAGATATACTTGTAAGCTGTAAGAAAATATAAGGAGTTGTAAGAAGCTATAAAGAGCTGTAAGAAATTGTAAGAAGATGTAAAGAGCTGTAAGAAGATGTAAAGAGTTGTAAGAAGATGCAAGGAGCTGTAAGAAGATGCAAGGAGCTGTAAGGATATATATAAAAAGTTGTTGAATATTATAGAAAAAATATATGAGATGTAAGGAGATGTAATGAGATGTAAGAAGATGCAAGAAGATGTAAGGATTATGTTAAGGATGTAAGGAGCTGTAAGGAGATGTACGCTCTTAGCTAAATCTTCAAAAACGCAAAATAGAATAGGGCCTAAATGTAAAAGAAATTCAGCTTCATGAGCCTAATATGATGATCGTGTTTTATTTTTAATTTTTTTATATTTCACGTTCAACCCTTGCAAAATGTTAGATTATTCTGACAATATGTAATTTTTCAGCACAACCCTTACATATATGTGATCATAATTAATATTGACAAAGTTATCAAATTCGAAGAGAAAGATAACAACGACAATAACGACAATGACGACAAGAACAAAAATAGTAACAATGGAAATAATCATGCAAATCATATTTATATTTATATTATCTCTAATAATAATACATGCTCAAATGTATATTTTTATCGAAGAAGCCAAAATAATAATAATAATCATAGAAATAAAAAATGTTTCTTATTTCTATATAAGTGCGTATATTATATTATGTGTTAATAATAAGGTGTCACATAAGGTTTTATGGCTTGTTCAGTAATTATAATTCGGTTTTCTTAAGTTAAAAATGCTAAAACATGAATTTATTCTATAATAACGAAATAACAAAAACTTTTATATCCATTACAATCTCTTCAACTCTCTTTGACAATTAGATGATCATAATTAATATTGACTACGTTATCAAATTCAAAGAGGAAGATAACATCGCCGACAACGATAATGACGACAATAACAACAATAGTAATAATGAAAATAATCAAGGAAATCATATTTATTTTTCTATTATCTCTAATAATACATGCTCAAATTTATATTTGTATCCAAAAATACAAAATATAAATAATAATAATGGAAATAATTTTTTTATATTATTTCTTTATAATTGTGTATATTATATTATGTGTTAATAGTAAGGTGTCATATAAGGTTTTATGGCTTGTTCAGTAATTAAAATTCGGTTTCCTTAAGTTTAAATCTCAAAAATATGAACGTATTCTATAATAATGAACTAATAAAAATTTATGATGACAATAATATCAATATTAATAATGAAAATAATCATGGAAATCATATTTATTTTTCTATGATCTCTAATAATACATGCCCAAATTTATATTTGCATCGAAAAATCCAAAATATTAGTAATAATCATGGAAATAAAAAAATATTTATTATTTATTTATAATTGTGTATATTATATTATGTGTTAATAGTAAGGTGTCACATAAGGTTTTATGGCGTGTTCACCAATCATACTGTGGTTTCCTTAAGTTAAATCTTCTAAAATATGAATGTATTCTATAATAGTGAACTAATAAAAATTTATGATGGCAACAACAACAATAGTAATAATGGAAATAATCATAGAAATCATATTTATATTTCTATTATCTCTAATAATACATACTTAAATTTATATTTGTATTGAAAAAATATGAACTTATTCTATATTAATTATTTCCATCTAATTATCTTTCTAAAATATGAACGTATTCTATATTAATAAATGTGGTCTCCTTAAGTTAAAACTTCTAAAACATGAACTTATTCTGTAATAGCGAAATAATAAAAACATTTATATCTATTATAATCGCTTAATCTCTCTTTGATAATTACATTATCATAATTAATATTGACGACTATGTTACCAAATTCAAAGAGGAAAATAACATCGCCGACAACAACAATGACGAGAATAACAACAATAGTAATAATTAAAATAATCATGGAAATCATATTTATTTTTCTATTATCTCTAATAATACATGCTCAAATTTATATTTCTATTGAAAAATACAAAATATTAATAATAATAATGGAAATCAAAAATGTTTATTATTTCTTTATAATTGTTATATTATATTATGTGTTAATAATAAGGTGTCACAAAAGGTTTTATGGCTTGTTCAATAATTATAATTTGGTTTTCTTAAGTTAAAACTTCTAAAATATGAACATATTCTGCAATAATGAGCTAATAAAAATTTATGACGACAATAACAATAATAGTAATAATGAAAATAATCATGAAAATCATACTTATTTTTATATTATCTCTAATAATGCATGCTCAAATTTATATTTGTATTGACAAAAAATATGAACTTATTCTATATGAATTATTTCCATCTAATTATCTTTCTAAAATATGAATGTATTCTATATTAATAAATTCGGTTTCATTAAGCTAAAACTTCTAAAACATGAACTTATTCTATAATAATGAAATAATAAAAAATTTTATGTCATTATAATCTCTTAATCTCTCTTCGATAATTAGATGATTATAATTAATATTGACTATGTTATCAAATTCAAAGAGGAAGATAACATTGCTGACAACAATAATGACGACAATAACAACAATAATCATGGAAATCATATTTATTTTTCTATTATCTCTAATAATACATGCTCAAATTTATATTTGTACCCAAAAATACAAAATATTAATAATAATCATGGAAATAAAAAATGTTTATTATTTCTTTATAATTGTGTATATTATATTATGTGTTAATAGTAAGGTGTTACATAAGATTTTATGGATTGTTCAGTAATTGTAATTTGGTTTCCTTAAGTTAAAACTTCTAAAATATGAACGTATTCTATAATAATGAACTAATAAAAATTTATGATGACAATAACAACAATAGTAATAATGGAAATAATCATGGAAATCATATATTTTTTTTCTATTATCTCTAATAATACATGCTCAAATTTATATTTGTGTTGAAAAAACCAAAATATTAATAATAATAATGGAAATAAGAAAATACTTATTATTTCTTTGTAATTGCGTATATTATATTATGTGTTAATAGTAAGGTGTCACATAAGGTTTCATGGCTTGTTCAGAAATTATAATTTTGTTTTCTTAAGTTAAAACTTTTAAAATATGAACGTATTCTATAATAGTGAACTAATAAAAATTTATGATGACAATAACAACACTAGTAATAATGAAAATTATCATGAAAATTATATTTATTTTTCTATTATCTCTAATAATACATGCTCAAATTTATATTTGTTTTGAAAAAATATGAACTTATTCTATATTAATTGTTTCCATCTAATTATCTTTCTAAAATATGAACGTATTCTATATTAATAAATTCGGTTTCCTTAAGTTAAAACTTCTAAAACATGAATTTATTCTATAATACTAAAATAACAAAAACTTTTATATCCATTATAATCTTTTAATCTCTCTTTGATAATTAGATGATCATAATTAATGTTGACTATCTTATCAAATTCAAAGGAAAGATAACATCGCTGACAATGACAATGACGAAATAACAACAATAGTGATAATGGAAATAATTATGGAAATTGTATTTATTATTCTATTATCTGTAATAACACATCCTCAAATTTATATTTGTATTGAAAAATATAAAATATTAATAATAATGATGAAAATCAAAATTTTTTTGGTTCGTAGGAGCTGCAAAGGGCAATAAAATACAATGAAGGAGGGGGAATCGAACCTGAGACCTAATGTGCCCAGTAAAGAGTACAGTACAATGAAGGTGGGGGGAATTGAACCTGAGACCTAATGTGCCTAGCAGAGAGAGAGAGAGCTTACTGCATGTGCTATTTATTGATGCAGTTATCGAGATAAATCCAAGGCCTGAGATTGCCTAAGATTTTGATCAACGATTATGAAGCAACATATATCTGAAATTCACTCTCATATTAGCATTTTTTATTTCCTCAACACTCACACCGTTACATATTTTAGTATTTATAGTATAAACATTAGTCTTTCACCATCATCACCTTCTTTTGTTTTTCCCCAATATTTTTCTTTTCACTATGATGTTTTATCTTATTCCGATTTCTCTTCTTTATTTTCTTTTAACAAGTTTCTTTTATTATTCAAATTGTAATTGGCTAGCCTCTTTTATTTTATTATGATCTTTCTTTTTTATTTTCTTTCAATGTGTTTTTTTATTCTTCAAATTACATCTTTCTTCTTTTTATAAATAATAATGAGTTAAGTTTTGTTAACAACATATCAATTTTCTATGGATGATAATTTTTTTATTGATAAATTACTTAACTTATTTTTTTAAACAATTTTAACCATAAGTTTTGACTCTTAGTATTTGGTTCAATTTTGTGTACAACAGATGTCTATTTTGTACATAATAGGTTAATATTTTGTGAGAAATAATACATTTTTTTAATTGGCATTATTTATTGAACATTGTTTTATGGATAAAATGTGATTTAAAGTGAAACTTTTACTCATAGAATATTTAAAGAAACTAATAATTTGTTGTGAACAAAATAGAATATTACTTTGTGAACAATAAATTAACTTTTTTTGAACAATATGCTAAAGAGTTCACAACCTTAAGTAGCGCTCAATTATTAATTTTTTTCCAAATTAACATTAAGTTATTTTCTTTTTCCCTAGTAGTACTAAGTTTACAATAGTTTTTGAAAGTAACACAAGGTGACCTTTTAACCTATAGTAGCAGGTAACTTGTGTTTTTAATAATAATAATAATAATAATAATAATAATAATAATAATAATAATAAAGGGGTTGTGGTGATCGGGTATTAGCAACAAGGGTTCGGGCAGGTTTTTTTTAACATTATATTGTTGTTGTTGTTGTTGTTATTATTATTATTATTATTATTATTATTATTATTATTATGGGTTGTTGTTGTTGTTATTATTAAAAAACACAACTTACCTACCACTCTGGGTTAATAGCTCACCTACTAGTACATTAGAAAAATCTTGTTAACTTACTGCTACTGTAAGAAAAAAATAATAATTCAATGCTAGTTTGGAAAAAACATTGATAGTTGAGTGCTACTTGAGGCTATGAACTCATATGCTAACCCATTGTGAACAATAGGACCTTTTTTTGATTAAAACCAAACTTTGATTAATAAAATTTATTAAGAAAAAGTAGACAAGTGTTACAAAACATAGTAATAATAATAAAGAAACATAGAAAGGTAATTTTCTTAGGGTGTGTGCAATATGTTTATATTTTGCGAACTATATTTGAACATTTTGTGAGCAATATGTTAACTTCATGTGAACAATAGATTTTTCTTTTAAATTAGAACTTTGAATAATAGAAAATATTTTTAAAACATCAAAGTTTTTTGCGAAGAGGAGAACATTGCTAGCATAAAATTCTACTTTATGAAGAATCAATTCTACTTTTTATAGAACCACTTCATACTTTGTGCACTATTAGTCAAAGTTTTATAAACAATAGGTGAATATTTTTCGTGAAAAGTAGGACACTTTTTCTTTGTTGTAACTTTAATAAATATAATATTTTTTTAAAATGAAAAACCTTAGAATTTATTATAAACAATAGAATCTTGTTACTATGGAATTCTATTTCATGAACTATAGGACAGCTTTTTGTGCACACAATAGGTTAACTTTTTGTGAACAATAGATTCTTTTTTAATTGAAACTTTGGCTGGCAGAAAATGTGTTTAAAAAGTTAGAAGTTTTTGGTGAATAAGAGAACATTCTAGCATAAAATTTTAGTTTGTGAAGAATTGCTTTATATTTTGTTGATTATAAGTTAATGTTTCATGGACAATAGCAGAATATTTTTCGTGAACAATAGAATTTTTTTTTTGGTGGAACTTTGATAAATATAATATACTTCTAAAATTGAAAAACCCTAGGATTTATTGTGAACAATGGAACATTGGCGGTGATGTGGAGCAAGAACCCAAATCATCTTTCTAAGTTGATTAGGTTCATAATTCACTTGTTAGTGGTAGATTACGTCAAATAAAGCTTTCAGTAGAAGCTTTCTAGAATTTTCAGTTTCATAGGTAACTTTGAATTATTTTTTGAATGATCAACTGCACCCTAAAATTAGTTGTTTAGTTATGCTTGGATAACTTCGAATGCCTATTTTCCAACAACTTATAGATTCCTTCAAATTTCAAGTATTGAGCAAGTTACGAAGTTTAAACCAAGGAAGAGTGGATGCAGGTTATGATATTCACAGTTTTGATTAGGAGCTTAATTGGGTCAACAAACTGATGATTAAGGAGTTAATATTTTATGGAAAGTTAGTGGACACTTCCAGAAAATTATCCTTTGAATATATTCCTCAAATTCCTCCATATCAGACAGTAAACTGTAGCGAAATTCTAACCTTGCATTTAGGCTCATCACCAGCCTAGAAGCTTCTAATTTCAATATGATGAAATTCTTGTCTAAATATCATTTGCTAAAGTGGATGCTTGAATCCTATTGGTCTACACTAACTCTATAGGTGCTTCATTTACATTGGCTTATTTTGTTGCTTGGGAAAGGAGATACTAATTTTGTGCCATTAAGTTAGCATTCTCGTATCGACATAGACATAGAATTGAATTGAGGATTAGTGATGAAAGCTAGAACGTTTTTCTCTCCCACAAAGAAATCTCTCTCTTTATTTCAAATACCTATGTATTTGGATGGTGATTGTGTCAATACTTCAGATTAATTCTTGGTGCTTTGCTTGAGAGAATTCATTAGTGGATTGTTAGGCTAGGTGATGGCTTGAGCCTTTATCATAGTCATTTCCCTTTTTATTAGCCTTTATCCCATATTAAAAAATCCATAAAAATTTCATGAGTTTTCCTTTTGTTATTCAAAGCCTAGTGTGATTCAAAGTCTTATTGATTGATGGTTGATCACTATGTGAATTAAGGGCTTTTCCATTCTGCTTCAGTTAGCATCAAATTCTATTTTGTTAACAATAGGTTTATGCTTTATGAACCATAGGTACACATTTTGTTAGGCTATTAATAGAGTATCTCTTAACTAGTGTTATTTTTAGTAAATCATTTTTAATGGATAAAATTTGATTGATATCTAAACTTTGACCAACAGAATGTGTTTCTTTATGTAAAAAAAAAACCCAAATGTTATTACGAAAAATAAATTTTAATTTATAATTAAACTTTGACTAACTAAATAAACCTCGTAATGACATGAGAGTTTGATAAGTCCTTAAAGTATACTCTATTTTGAGGTCATTTTGTACCATTTTTAGGGAGAGTTATGTGTGTTATGCTATATTATGTGCTTCTTTTTCTATTTTATGCTCAAGTATGGTTCTTTTCTATATTTTGCCGGTTTTTGGACCATTTTACTCCAGATTTGATGCCTAAATGAGTGTAGCTTGATCTCCCAATGACAAGTGGAAGTCTCTTTGTTTTCCTTCATCGTATGGCTGAGGTTGATCGAGTTCTTATTTAAATAGAGCCATTTCATATCAGATTGAAAAAACACATAGCAAAAAGAACTCCTATTCTCTGATCTATTCAATGCTTTTCCATTTTCTTAGTTTAGTTTTAGATTTCTTAGTTAGTTTTGAGTTTAAGAGTGTTGTGAAGAAGTGCTTGGTGTTTTGGAGCCCTTGCAAAGTTGGGAAACCATAAAGGATCTCCAATTGTGCTGAGTTTTCTTCTCTCAAACTTTGTTTAGTTGTTGTTATTTCAAATATGTTATTTCAAATAAATTGGGCCTATGAGGTCGTCTAAAATTACTATAGGTTGCTATTCAGGATAGCGAAGAGGAAGCATTCAAATCTAGGATGGATGTTACAGTGACTGACCGATACTTTGACCCTATAGAGATGATCGTCAATGAAGCCAGAGGAATGCTCTCTAAGATTATATGTACCACAAGTGAACGGAGGAATGGGGTCAAGCTTGCTATTACAGAGATTAAGGGCTTGATTGCTAAGCTAAATAAAAACCTTAGCGTTAAGCCAAATCCTTTTCTGCGTACGAGCGAGAGTAACCATCTTCTTTTGATTTGATTTGTGCTAAAACTAACATAATCATTCAAGACTTCAACAAAATGAGTCTTTCTAAGTATGATTCTTGTGTTTGTAATATTGAAATTTAATTTCCCCAAAAGTCTTAACGAATAATGATCAATATTGTAATAAAACTGCTACCCTCGAAGATACCAAATAACAAATATTGAACAAGTGAAGCACCAAACTAACTCAAGTTGAGTTCATCCTTATCTCCTAAGGAGGAAAGTGATTTACTTACATCCTAAAAGAATATATGGATGTCTTTTGGTTGGTCCTATAAAGACGTGTCTAGCATACATTGACAAATCATTGAGCATAAGATGCCATTATATTCGGATGCGAAGCCTGTCAAGTAGAAACTTCGCTGAATGAAACTCGAATGGGCCGTAAAGGTAAAACAAGAAGTTCAAAAACAATTACATGATGGCTTACTAAGGCTCTTTAATTACCTCAAGTAGGTCCAACATAATCCCGGTGTCTAAAAAGATGGATAGGTCCACATATCTATGGAGTTTTTGCGACGTAAACAAGGCTAAGTCTGAAGGATGACTTTCCTTTGCCTTATATTAACTTGCTAGTCGATAACACTGTGGACATTGCCTGTTGTTATTCATAGATGGTTATGTTAGATTTAATCAAATAAATATGGCCGAGAAAGATCAAGAAATGACTACTTTCATCATGTGATGGGCACCTTATGCTACCTCGTGATGCCTTTTATCTTAATAAATGCTAGGGCCACCTATGAAAGACAAATTAGACTTTGTTGCATGACATGATGCACAAAGAGGTGTAGGTCTATGTACGCAATATGGTACATTAAATTGAAAACTAGGAGCAAGCATATCTTCGACCTAAGAAAATTCATTAAGGGACTACAAAAATACAACATGTGCTTGAACCCGTAAAAATGTACATTTAGAGTCACTTAAGGAAAGCTTTGAGGATATGTAGTTAGCTCAAGAGGAATTGAGGCCGTTCTATCAAAGATTAAGGCCAAAACCAAAATGCCGTCACCTAAGATGAAGAAGTACATTCAGGTTTCATGTGGGCGTGTATAGTTCATTAGTGTTTCATCTCAAAGCTTATTATGACTTGTCAGCCGATCCTCAAGAAATTGAGGAAAAAAATCTCCTAAATAAGATAAATCTCATCAAAAGGCTTCTGACATAATAAAAGAGTATTTGGCAAGCCTATTAGTCTTACAACCACTGAAAGAAGGTCTATCATTGCTGCTCTACTTGATAACAACATAAACTACAATGGGCATCCTGCTAGCCCCAGCAAATGAAGGAAAAGAGAATGTCATATAATAATTGAGTGAAAAGTTCCTCGATTATGAGGTGCGATATACCCAAATTCAAAAGATGTGTCTAACTCTTGTATGGGCTACCAAGAAATTAAAACAATATATACTCAATAACAAAGTAATGGTCATAGCCAAAGTGGATCCACTGAAGCACCTCATGGCTCAACCCATGCTTCATGGGAGGATCTCATGATGGATGGTTATGCTCTTCAGATTCAATCTAGAGTTCCAGATACAAATGTATGTAAAACGAAGAATAGTATCATATTTCTTGCCTGACCATCCCATAAACCAAGAAGAAGAAAATTATGATCTTCCTGATGAAGAAATCCTTTCAAAGATGAAACTTGGGAAATGTATTTCGGCAATGCATTTAACCACAAAGGTTACGAGGTTGGCATCTTATTAGCATCATCACAAAGATCGCACATCTCGACTGCCACCAAATTAGACTTTGGAGTGGCAAATAATATGACCCATTACGAGGTTTGAATTATATGAATTCAAGCTGCCCAAAATCTTCAAATCAAAGCTTCAAATGTGTACAGGGACTAAAGCCTAATTATAAATTAGACTACTAGACGGTGGAAAGTGAAAAAGGGAAAACTATCACTCTTCTAAGCTCACCTAGAAAACAAAAAATCCCATTTAGATGAGCTAAGGTTCTAAGAAGGGAGAGTCAATTTGTAGACGCACAGGCAAACCGAACATCCATGATTACCATACTAGACAAATAGTGCGAAATGACTACCACTGTTGATATGAGAGGTAAGCTGGCGAATTGCATGGAAATAAGGGAGATGATAAAGAAACACACTTGTGGTATACTGATATATTGAATTGCCACCAGAAAAGGGAGTACCCTTTTAATTCCTTGAGATGAGCTTAACATGCACTTCTGTACCTAGCCTCACAATCATAAAGGATGCCAACATAATCCATAACAAAACTACAAACGGTATTGACTTGCGGTGTGTAAATGAACAGGAGACTCAAGGAGGAAATTTTTAGTATCCCTATGAAGGAGCAACTATTGTCAAACAAAACACAAAGGTAGGGCTATTATTGGGTCATAATGGGCAAGACTAAAAAGTGTCAAAAATATACCTTGATTCACCACATGTCTTCCTTATAGTTATACAAGTTTACCTCCCCATGGAAATTCTGCATTTGGAGAATTGACATCATAGGTAAACTCGTGCCAAAAGGGACAAATGACCACAAATACTTTCTAGTAGCAATCAATTACTTCACCAAGTTGGTAGAAGCAGCATTGTACATGATGCTTGCCTCCAAGAAAATTGGGCATTTTATCACGATAAACATTATTTGGGGCTATGGAATACCACATGAGTTTATAAGTGATCATAGGTCTTACTTTAAGGATAAGACTACCAGACTGCTCTAATAGTTTAAGATTCAGCATAGGCAATCCATTACCTATAGACCACAAACAAATGGAGCCATAGAAGTGGCCAACAAAAACATAAAAAACATCTTAAACAAGGTCGTTGGTTCCAAGTAAGCTTGGTCACCCTAAGGGGGGCGAATAAGGTAATCACAATATTTATAAATAAAAAATTAATCATAGAATATAACTATTAATAGAAAACCTAAAGATGTTGAACAATAAAGTCAAGGACATTGAGTAAATAGATCAAGCAAGTTGATCCGTAAGAAAGCAATACAAAAAGTAAAGCACTCGGAGTTTGTTCATGAGGTTTGACCCTCAATTGAGCTACATCAACACCTAAGGTCCCCTTCTTAGGATTTCGACCATTTGCATTAATCTACTCTGAGATTTACACAATTTTCAAGCATCCACCCAAGGACCTTGACTACAATGCACCCTTCAAGACCCCTCTTGAAGTAATTCTAAGTCCCCACTTCGGAAGGATGACAATCTTGGTTAACCCTCTAGCTTACAAGCAAGATTCTCAAAACATTTTCGTTTCAGAAGAAATCTCGAATGTGTGTATAAAGATTACAATAATTTGAAGCTGACCACTTAAGGTACAATATCACTTTTGAATATGAGTTAAGCTCTTTTTTCTTGTGTGCCATGTGTACTCCCTTTTCTTATTCAATAGGTTTTCTGTTTATAAGAAATGAGAATGGGATTGTTGGAGGATGTTGAACATGTAGCCATTAAATATATCAAAATAATCTATTTTATGCTTATTTGTATTGACTACCAGCTGGTTCAAGCGCCTTGACATTTGTTCATTTTTTTCGACACCTATTCAGCTATCTTGGTGTCTTATGTCTTGGAGATCTGGTTCTTTAGCATTTATTTAATGTTTTAGCTATTGTGTTCCTTATTTGCTAAGGGTGAAACCACTCTTTCTATCTTTGATGTTGACATTCTATAATTTTAGTATAGTTAACTGCAATTGTCCCTTTCAAGAAAAGTGCTTGAGGTCTTCACCTAATTTAATATATATTTTAATATGCGTCTTAAGCATCTCAACTGTTAGCAGTGGTTAAATCATGAAAACCACAATGTTAATCTTACTTCTCAAATACTTTAATAAATAATTAGAAAAATCATTGATTCGTTAAATTATAAATATTTTAATTATTCCAGATTAACATATTCTGGTAAATTATGGCCTCTTAAAGGGCAAAACATATAGCCAAATTCTAAGTATATGATGAACAAATTTTATACCAAAATTACATTGTGTTTCTTTATCAAGGAATTACATATTTATGAGTAATTTATATATCATCTATTAGATATGCAAATCCTAGAACTAAATAATTAATAAGAGTATTGTAAAATTCTTTTTGAGCTAAAGTCAAGTTGTTCCACTTTTATGATTCTAATAAGGGTCCATTTCTGATAAGCCTATCAAGATTCATGATGATAAGAATCCATGGTAGTTGAACTACAACTTTAAAGCTCTAGGTCATGTTAAATAAGTTACTTGTAAGCAATTAAGCACATAGAGGATTCAAGCAACCCTTAGTCTTTGTGGTAAATGTGTCTTGAGATCAAAACACATATCAAACATATAATCACAACACATTAACATGATTGTTTAATATCTCCCTTTTTTATGAAAGACAACATTTTTCAAATAGATATCATAGGTGATAAACGATAGAATTCAAAAGTTATGTTCCCTATATGTTTAGCAATTAAAGCATGAGATAAACTAGTTATACTTCACATAATAGCCTCCTTAGTTTCCTATGTACAACATGTAAGTGTGGTGAACAAGTAGAGCATATTAAGTGCCACCATAAGCAATTATAATCGAATGCATGACAAACAAGTATAAGTATCATAAGAAGACCAGTTAGAATATTATGGACATTGTATATTAATGCAATAAGGTTTTAAATGCCATAGGCATTGAAATCGCAAAATGAGTTCATCTCAAGGTCATCGCCTTGAGGGATGCTAACTACTTTTTCAAGAGCCGCCCTTAACCCAAATTCACCTTAATTCCCAAATTTTCTCCCCCTTTGACTTTCATCAACAAGTGGGATCAAACTAAGGAAAAATATAGGGAATTATTTTAAACTTACAAACCAAAAACCAAATTCTTTGAAAACATACACAAACCATAGAAATTGTCCTGAAAAACATAGACAAATTATTTGGTAAGGAGGAGCTGGGGGTTGATAAATCATTTAGGGGAACTGAATGGACAGGTTTGGCTGGAATGGGCTTTTTCAGCCAGAAGAGGCAGGGAGGATGATGTTGATTTAGGTTCCTTGGAGCTGTCACAAATGCCTCCTTGCCCTCATCCTTGGATTCCTCATCTTTTTGTTCACCCTTCTTCTTTTCTTCTATATCTTTTTTCTTTCATTTCTTCATAATCCTCACAACTTCTTCTATCTCCTTCCTCTTTTTAAGGAAGACTGATGCAAAGGGTTCTTTGGGTATATGTATTGCTTCACTCACTACCTTGAGATCCTATTTCATATCCACTTGCCTTATCTACCTTTGAATGCAGGCAAGTATGATTTTAAGGCCCGTTTTTAGATCCTTGATTAGTTCACAAGCCATAACTTGAATTCCTTTATTTAGGAATTTGAGGGCATTAACCGCATGGATGTACTCAGATTGACAGGCCTTCTATTAAACCAACCAAGTTTCACATCTATCACCAACTAAGGTCAGTCTAGAATTTCATGGCTTAGGATGTCAACTAGATAGTGGGGTAGGTCTTGGTCAAATGTGGGTTTTGTAGGTTTGGAGGAAATGCTCTTCTTAGTGTGTTGATCTTTATGCAACCATTGCCTGGAACAAATGCACTTGAAATTCAAGGCTTCTAGTTTCTCCTCGTTGATCATGGTGTCCACAACCTGAATGCATTCCTCATCCTTTAGAGAAATCTTGTAGTATTCAAATTGCTTTATTAGTCAATTGAAGTGGGGTAAAGGAGCATTTCTTAATGCCCCCTTAACTTTGTCCATGTACTTCAGAATTATCTTAAAGAAAGTCTCACCATGATGTTGTGCTGAACCATTCTAAGGGCCTCTAGTAGGCAACTCTTTCGTGTTACCCCTTGGATAGGCAGTTCGCACCAAGAGGCAATGAAGCAGTCCAAGTTCAAAGAAGAGCCAAAAATAGAATGCTTGGTTGTTGGAGCAAGACTAGATATTGAATCTCGAGAAGTTCTCAAAACATGTATTTGCACATCTATTCAGGGGTTCATAAGGTTAGAAATTTATATAGCTGAAAAAGGCAAATTTGGACTATTTTTTTCAACTTGGATTATACGTACTAAAGCAAAATGCCTTTCTAAATTTCTCCTACTCCCTTTTTGTGGAGTAGTAGGTATTCTATAGTTCTTAAATCTAGGGTCAATTAGAACCAGTCTTTTATAATTTTTCAATTTAGGGGTAAGACTATTGCATCAGATCCCCCACATCCGGCCTAGTGGTGGGATTTTTGGGGTATTATATTTGGATTTGGATCCTAGCATACCTTGATAGGGTCTACCTTGTGATTAAGGATCTGATTCAAGGTTATAGCAGACAGACTAAAATCTACTCCCTTAATAGATTTAGTGTAATAAATCATATCCTTAGGTTTTTTTTTTTTTCCTCTCATGTTCGCATGAAAGAGCTTAACTGAATCAAGATAGATCTTTGTTCTAACATCAAAACATTATCCACAATTCATCTGTTCCAAGACATGCAAAAAACCAAATGTAGCATTCATGAAGAAATCCTAGTTAAGACAAATGTAAGCAATAACTTTTCTATCCATCAATTTCCCAAAGTAATCTTCACTAACCTCTTTGAACCACTCGTTAGGCATATCAAGAACTATTGCAACAATAGAGGATGGAACCTTTACCTCTTAAGCTCTTTTCAATTATGAACTCCAATTGCTCTGACTCCTATATTAGCAACCGCTTTTGCATTTTAGAAGGAGTGGGAGCTGGGGAATGAGAGTTTCAAGTAATCCTATTGGGTGCAGGCTCAGATGGAGCACTCTTTTGCTTCTTGGAAGACATTGTAATGTTAAAAATTGTGGTTTGGTTAGAGAGAGGAAGAAGTTTCTAGGTTAAGGTTTGGAAAGTTGAAAAAGAAGAGAGATAAAGTTAACGTGGGTTCAGAGAAAAATAAAAAGGAGTTAACAACTGTGAGTAATCAATGAGACGTGACAAGCTTGAATGGCTTTCAATGAGTAAGGTCATGGTGCGTGGACAACATTGATAGGGTTTAGCAGTAGCCAATTTTGGGAAAGAAAGAATGGAATCGTTCAAAATATTTTCTATGAGATTTTCTACCGTCATTTAAAACAAATTTCAAATGCATTTTCAAATTTTAATTCTATTTTTTTAAAAGAAAAGAGATCTCAGTAAATAGAAGGCTATTAATTTGTCTTTATCAATGTGAGAATATGCTCAAATTAATATACAAAATGGCTTAACATCAGCTATCTTGATATTGTCAATGTCATCAGAGTCAAGGCCTTATAAATCATTTTCGTTCCCACATAATTTTAAGAGGAATTGTTCCCCTTAATTCATTTAGTATGGTCAACATTTCCAATTCCCCTTTAATAAAACATAATTGACCTTCACCAAGGGGCTTGGCAAATATATCATTCGATTACATATTAGTAGACACAAAATCTAGAAATATATCAACCTTTTCCACATGATCTCTGCTGACATGATGCCTTACTTTAATATGTGTGGTACTGGAATGCTGAACTAGAATCTTATTGATGTTAGTAGCACTCTAATGGCCATATTTGATGGGAATCTTCTTGTGGTGCTATCCAAGATCTCCAAGTTGTTGAATAATCCACATTATTTGAGCGTAACATGCTCCAACAACAATATATTCAACCTCAACATTAAACAATGCCATAGAATTCAACTTCTTTGAATGTTGTGACATAAGGGGATATCCAAGAAATTGGCATGAACCTGATATATTCTTTCTATCAACTTTTAAAGCTATATATCTAGCATTAAAGTACTTTACAAGTTTAAGGTCAACACCCCTTAGATACCATACACCAAGGTCTTTGGTTCCAGTAATGTATTCAAATATTCTTTTTATGACCTTGAGGTGTGATTTTTAAGGAGTCAATTGGAATATTTGAAATAAGCAAACACTAAACACAATATTAGGTCTACTTGCAGTCAAATATAGTGATGATTCAATTATACCTCTGTATGCCTTTTCAGCGATTAGCTTACGACTTGGGTCCATATCAAGCTTATAGTTTGAAGGCATAGGAGTTTTGGTATGCTTTGAACTATTAAGTCCATATACCTTCAAAATCCCTGAAGTACTTTCCTTGTTTAATAACGATGCCATCTTGGCATTGCTTGATTTGTAGTACAAGGAAGAAGTTCAATGTGCCCATCTTACTCATCTCAAATTCCTTGCTCATAAGCTTTAGAGAACTCTTTGCACAATGAGTCATTAGTACCACCAAACAATATATCAACAACATATATTTGTACAAGCTAGAAATCTTTCCCCTTTGTTGTAATAAACAAGGCCTTGTTGATTTCCCTTTTTAAAAATAATTTCCAAGTAAGAATTTGCTATTCCTCTATATTAACAACATATATCAACAAGGCCTTTGTTTTAGTATAACTAGGGGGTTGTTCAACACAAACTCCTTACAAATATCCATTTACAAATGTAGATTCGTATCTACTTATATAGCTTGATGCCTATAAAAGATACAGATGCAAGTAGCATTCTAATGGCCTGTAATCTTACTACAAGGGTAAAGGTCTCATCGTAGTCAATTACTTCTTCTTGGTTGCAACCCTTAGCCACTAGTCTAGCCTTGCTTCTAACCACATTACCAGACTCATTTAGTTTGTTTCTAATACCCATTTGGTTTTAATAATTAGATAATTCTTAGGTTAGGTGGTCAAGTACCAAACTTGGTTTTTGTCAAGCTGGTTGAGTTCTTCTTGCATAATTATGGTCCAATCAGGGTCTTCAAGAGCTTTTAGAGGCTGCTTGGGTTCTATGAGAGAAACAAATGTGGCGAAAGCACATAAACTTTTAAGAGAAGAATGAGTCCTTACACTTGAGTTGATATATGATATGATGCCCATAGGGTGGTGTTCAAGGAATATGTAGCCTCTCTATAGTTCTAGAAATTTAGAGTTATCAGTATCTTGAAATTAGTTAAAGGTACTCTAAGGTAGACTTCGAGTTATTGCTTTGTGGGATTAAGCTTTTCCTTCTTCTTCATCATCATGCCCAATAAGTTTGGAATCTTGGAATGAAGTTGAGCTTTTGATGACATTATTGTTTCATCAAACAATATCTAGATGCTTTCTTCAACCACCTTGGTTCTATTGTTGTATACTTTATATGCTTTGCTTTGTTAACAGTATCCAACGAAGATGGCTCCATCACCTTTTGCTTTAAATTTTCTAAATTGTTTTCCCTTTGTTTTGAATGGCGCATTTTCTACCAAATGCTTGAAGAATGAAGTTTATGAATTCCTTCATGTGAAGAGCTCATGAGGAGTTTTCTTCAAGATAGGTATGATCAAGTTTCTATTGGGAACATAATTAACAATGTTCATAGCTTCAATCCAAGAGAACTTCGGAAGATTATTTCACATAGCATTGTTCTGGTTATGTGTTCTAAGTTATGCTCTTCCTTTCAACTACGCCATTCTGTTGTGGAGTCCTTCATGTTGAGAAGTTGTGTGACATTCCCATATGATCACATGATTTAATAAATTATCCTTCGAATTCAGTTCGATGATCACTTCTGGCTATAATATTTAGTAAGCATTTTAAAAGTATTTGTTTATTTTTCAGGAAGAACACCTAAGTAAATATGGAACAATCATCAACAATAATTAATATATATTTATTATGACTAAGACTTCTTAATCTTATAGGACCACGTAAATGCATATGTAATAATTCAAGGGGCTTTGTAGTGGAAAGAGTTTTCAAGGGCTTCAATGAAACTTTAACTTGTTTACGCTTAACACATGCAGTATAAACTTGATCTTTACCACACTTATGCATGGGAGGACCTCTTACTAGATCATATTTAGATAATTTATCCATAATATACATGCTAGCATGACCAAATCTTCTATGCCAGAATCATGCATCATCATTGATAACTTTAAAACATACAAGGAACTTGGAATTAACATGATCAAGTTTAATAGCATAATATTTCCCACTCTAGATCCCAACAACATAATACTTCTAGTTTCAATGTTAGAGAGACATCACATTGAGATGAATTAAAAGTAAATTTGTTCCCTTTATCACAAAATTGAGAAATGCTGAGCAAATTGAATTTAAGTTCATCTTCCTGGTAAACTTTCTCAATTGAGTTAGAGCAATTTTTGCCGACTTTTTTAACTCCAATAATCTTTCCATATTTTTTGTCTCCAAATATAACTTTGCCTTTATTTGATTCTTCAAGTTAATAAAACATTATAGCATCACCATCCATATGCCTTGAGTATTCGCTACCAAGGTACCATAGATTAGTTTTTGACTTAAAGAATAGTTGCAAAAAAAACAAAATAAAATCAAACCTTTCTATTTCCCTTAGTTGGAAATCTATGTGCAGGATTTTTTTATCATGTTCAAGGGCCTTATACCATTAGGTAGCCATACCTAAACAATTCTAGGACTACATCCAATATGATCCCTAATATCTAGTTAGAGTTACTTTGGCATCCTTTTCTCACCCTTGGACAATCAGAGTGTTTCCAAAAAGCATTTTCAGCATCCTTTTAATTTCTTTGACCTGTATGAAGAGGTGTCACTTTAGCCAAGAAGTTTTGATATGATTTCCTCTTGTTGCTAGGATCATATCCAGAACCTTCCCCATTGAGGGACACACTCTGAAATCAAAGTAATCTGTCTAAGTTTTCTTATCCCTTTGTAAGTTTTAAAAGATATGTTTGGAAACCCTCGCACCAAGCCTTAAGCCTTCCAATCTCATCTTTAGGTTCATGAAGCTTGTCAGCAAGTTTAGAGTTAAATTTAAAAGCATTCTTATTTTTAGTTTCTAACCTCTGGTTTTCTTCCTTAAGAGCTTCAACCTCATCTTCAAAGTAATTCCGTTTCTCATAGAATTCATCACAGAGTTGAAAAAACTATTGTTTTCATCCTCAAAGACTAGCAATTTTTATAGTAATGAGCACATTTAACTTGCCAACTTTCCTTTTCATATTTCAAAGAAGCAATTTCATCATTAAGGATCTTCATCTTAGAAAGATACTTATCTTTAACATTCCCACCATGCATAATAATCACAATTAAATCGTCTTTTGACATTTCAAAGCAAGAGATTTTACCTGCTGTGTCGATGTGCCTTTGGCTTCCTCAAGTACTAATTTGCAGTACCTTAATAACTCAAATTTTTCTAATTCCTTTCCATTTTCCATGAAGCAAAGGTTGGCAACAACATCCTCTCCATCTTCACTAACACTAGAGTCATTATCACTTCATGCACCTACCATGGCCTTTTTTTCCCTTTCCCATTATTTTCTTCTTTCAGCTTCCTTTTTAAGGATTGACAATCTTTTATCATGTGTCCTATTGATAGCAACCAAAATAGACAATTATGTTGAATTCAAGGTTCTGAGTAGGATTTTGTACATTTGCTGTATTTTCAGGATAATCCTCTTTGAAGCTTCTTGAAGTCAAACTTCTTCTTCTTGAGCATTTTGTGGCAATATCTAAACAACATGAATATTTCATCCTCAGATGATTTAGAGTCTAAGTCACCCTGACGTTTAGGGTCCTTAACTATAGTTTTCAAGGCTATCCTTTTAGGTTTCTTCTTACTTTTCTGAAGGTGTATCTTATAAGTTAGGAGTTTTCCAACCACATCCTCCAACTTTAAGGTCTTTAGGTCATGAGGCTCTTCAATGGCTATTACCTTTGCTCCTCATTAGTTCCTTCATATACTTCTGAACAACTTCCTTTTTATCTCTTCATTTAAGTAGACTTTATAAAGATATTTGAGATTGTCGATGACAACAATGAACAAGATGTTCATATACTTTGCATGTTTATTTGGAAGCATCTTGAAAATCTCGTATCAGTGCATGTAGATGCTTATCTTTGATTCTTTGACTTCACTTATGCCTTCATATGTGGTAACTAAAGTGTTCTACACTTTAGTTGCTATTTCACCAGTAGAAATTATTTTAAACTCATTAGCATCTAAAGCACAATATAAAGCTTTACATGTCTCATAATTTTTTTGCACTCTTTGATGGTCTTTAGGGATGTGTTGGTCAAAGGGCTTGGAGCATGTCAAATCCTAGGTAGTTTCAAAGTTGAGACACTCAGACATAATTTCAAAGTTAGTAAAATAGACGTTCGTTTTATGCAAACTCTGATAACAGTTTGAGCTAACTTTGACACGTAAATAGAGTTCAACGTAATAAGGATATGGCTTGGGTAAAGGCAAAGCCACCACCAAACAATCGAGACCCACCAATAAGTTGATTAAAGGCCAAGCCACCCTCAACTTTCCTAAAGGATCCACTCAACTCACCACCAAGGATACTTGGATAATAGAGTTTGGAATCAAGCAAGCTGGTTTTTCATTGATTCATTTCAACTTTTGATTATATATCAAATGGAAACAAACTTTGTAATTTATAGGGAAAATGGGATTAGCTGCTAGTAAAAAAAAAGGCTTAGCATTAAACTAGTGCACTTAATTCTTTAAATATTAAGGGTAAAACATACAAAAAATTAAAGAAGACATACAAGAGACTAGGCTTTGTTTAGTGCTTGTTCAACCCCTTTGAGATTCATATTTCGCTATTAAATGTACACTCATGATTGGGCTTCCAGAGAGGAGGACTTGAAAGACTTGGTTGCCTTGAATTGAAGCTTGAGACTAGAAGAATCCCATGGAGCATTAATGGGTCCTTTAGCTTGGAGTCCAGGTGGATGTTTCTCGCCTCCTAAGTATTAGTAATTTCGAAAACACTTTAGCCCTTAAGTTGTGATGCCTGTCAGTGTAGAATTAGTTAGATTAATGGAGAATATGATGACTGATTACGCATGCTTTATTTCGACTGAATTTAGCTTAGATTATGCATGTTTAGGCTGCCCTAAAGGTGTTTAGAATTAAACTGATCATATGTCAGAATATAGTGCCTGAAAGTAGCCTCGAAGTGTATATGAATACCTTGAATCATTGCATGTAAATATAGTCAATTCATGCTTGAAAAATAGTCTTGAAATAACCTAATAATGCTTCGAATCGATATATGTCAGTTTAGTCGATTAATAGTTGAAAATGGCTTCGAATCGATACATGTTAGGTTAGTGGATTAATACTTGAAGTGGCTTCGAATCGACATACATTAGTTTAGATAATCCATGCTTATAAGTGACCTTTAAAGTAACCTAAGTACACTTTGATTCATCACCTAATAAGTTCGTTCAATTATGTTTAAAAGTAAGCTTCGGAACGACTTATACGTGCTTCAAATCGATGAATGTTAAATTGGTCAAGTCACGCTTGGACCGATACTTGCTAAGCTAGCTATGTCACATTTAAAAGTTGCTCCTAAATCAACCTAAGCATGTCTTGAATTGATGCTTACTAAGTTAGTTAATTAATGTTTGAATGCAGCATTCGAATCGTCCTAAACACGCTTTAAGCCGATGTATGTTGAGTTAGTTGATGCATGCTTGAAGGTAACTTTTGAGATAACCGAAACATGCCATAAGTTATTGTATCTTGAATTAGTTGATCCACGCTTCAAGATGTTATCAAAACAACCTAAGAATGTCTTAAAACAATGTATGTTAAGCTGGTTAGCCACGCTTTGAGAATGACATGAACTTGACATGCTTACCCCCTATTTGCAAGTTATGAATGTAGGCTAGTTTCATGCCTTGTGAGTTTATTTCAGTTCGTTAAGTACTTATTTCAAGTTAATGCAATATAGATATATATGCATATGTGTTTATATATATGCTATAACGCATAGCTGGATAATGGCTGCTCGCTCGGTAAGTTTATACTTAGCTATTTCTTTATGACTTTCATGATAATATGCTATGGTTATGAAAATGAAACCGAGTTGGCAATTAGATGGTTTGAGGACGAACTAATGACAGTTTTGATGTTCTTTGTGGTCGGTGTTGTGTGAGGAGGGAGCCTGGGTTGTGACTACCGCAATCGTATGGATTGCGAGGCCATGTGTGGGTCATTGTGCTGAATTGATTATGAAGTGCTTGAATGTGATACATGAGGACCCCGTTTCCCTTCCATGTCCTCAAGTTACATTATGTCCATAAGGGTGAGTTTTTCAAAGAAGGATTTCATGTTTTGAATAATAGTAGCCATAACTATTAATGCTTGATGGCCTATTTTAGCTAAACAAAGGTAGTTTTAGGAGTGAACCTGGTTGAACGGGGGGATCCTTAAAGAGTTTGAAAAGGGCGTGAGTTGTATGATAAATGATTTCACTGTAGGAAACAGCAAAATTATTAGCCGTTATGGCCCATACGCTTTAAATTGGCTAAGATAATATGCTTTGGACAATATGATATGAATGCTGCTAGCCTAGAGAATAAGTCCTGGTACTAGGAAACCCCATAAGACCCTGACCAGGGTAATGGTCCAATATGTTTATGTAGCCATCCCGGGAGTAAGAGATTAAGCGTGAGCGTTAGGTCTCACTATGGGGTTGAGAATAGGTCTCACCCAATTAGCACCCTGTAATGATCTTATGCCATATGTATTTTCCTAATAAGCAACGAAAAGCAGTTGGCATTCTGCTATTTTAAGTATTTCAGAAGAAAAAAAGTTTCAAGGGCCATTAAGAGGCCAATTGAATGAAATGTGAAAAGCTTATAAGGGTCATTATGCGACCAAAATGAAAGAGATTTCCTTGAATGAAAATGAGCATCAAAGAGGCTAAGAAAAGAGTTTTTATGGGCCTTAAGAGGCTAAGTAAAGTGTTTTCAAGAAAAGAAGAAAAGCTTTCTATGCATGTTCCATGCTTTTCTTATGAATGAAATGTGAATAAGGTTTGAAATGTGAGTGCCCTATGAATACCCTATGAATGATATTTCTAGTAAGGCTAAGTAAAGTGTTTTCACAAAAAGAAAGAAAGATGCTTGTGCATATCTTGTGATTCATTTCTAAGTGCAGTATGAATGAAACTCTATGTAAAGCATGGCAATATCTTTGTAATGCATCAAGTCTATAAGTTGAATGTGCTTCCTTTGTGAACGAAAGTTCAATGCATATTCTCTGTTGCTTGTCTACCTGCCCGAGTGTTTGCTAGTGAGGAAATCTGGTCGTTAGGGACCTAGAAATGAGTTTGAGTAGCAAGAATAAAGTTAAGGGGTAATAATCCGTCCTTTGGGGGTTATAATATTCTTGTGTGAAAGTAATACATAAATACGTGATATGTGGCTTTTAAAGGTATTACTGCTTGCAATGGTTTTGGTTTTTAAGGGGGCGGGGAATACTCACTGAGTGTATGGTTGGTCATCCCATTACTCTTTCCCCTTTTTCCCCAGGTTTTCTTTATGGCAAGTAGAAGTCAATCATTTATGCCAAGATGGAGTTCATCCTTGCTTGAAAGGCGTCATGTGTGTTCGTGTTGAAATGGCCTTACACGTTGAACAATGTAGTGTAATGTACTACTCAAGTTGTAATTGTTTGTAAACTAGGCACTCTATCTTATGTAAATATATTGTTTATGAGTCGCTCTGTATGGCCATGTTAGCTAACCATCTGAATAGTTGGTGTCCTTTTTTGGTGAAGTTAGTTACGTTTTGGGATGTAAGCCCAGTGCTCCGGTTGTATGAGCCGTTGAGTAGTATCTTTCATTTCTTCTTTATTAGTGAACCATATTGCTTATTGTACTCCGAGTGAGTTGCTCGTTGAGTTATGAACTTCGGCATGCAGCCATTGAGCCTATTTTAGAATGTTTTACACTTCCGTTGATTACAGGGACTTATTGTAAGGCTTTTAATATGAAAATGGTCGGTTTTTAGGGGAAACTTCGTCCGTTTCACACTAGGAATTAAATACGGTTTAAGGAAAACGTAAAGCTCGTTGCCCTAGGGGCTGGGGTGGTTACATTGATGGTATCAGAGCATGGTCCTGCGACCATAGGCCGCGACTTGAGTCTCGCATCTCATATAGTTGCCTAGGAACGTGTTCACGATGACGTGATACATGTATGCCTTGTGTGCAAATGTGATTTTTATGTGAATGATAGCGCGTTTACCTAGTTAGGTGCGGCTTGAGTGAGCTAGTTGGTTGGATGAAAGAACCATTTGCTAAGGTGTAGGCCGAGTTACTCGTATTCTCGTGGATAAGTTAAGTGTTAGGTCAATCGAAAGTTGTTTCGCTTATATGCCTTGGTTATTTTAATCGAAAGTTTGAAGAACATATGATTTGAAATCGAATGATTGGAAAGCCTTAACTCTACGCTCATCCTTGCCCCTAAAGTACGATTTGCTCCTCGGGCCCCATAATGGAGTGAGTAGACGTACTCGAAAGTTGGTAGAGAGAAAGCTAGAAGCACTTAAACTATTTCCTTTTGAAAACCTAAAGACCTTGAAAAGTTAAAGTCTTTCGATTAGTGCGTTAGGGTTACGCTTTCACATTAGAAACCTCTCTAATTGTTTGGTTGGGTCTTATTGTTGCAATCAAAAACTCGCATATGCTTTGCTATAATGCTTGGGTTAGCCCTACGAGCTTCACTCTCTGTGTGTAATCAAATGGCTTTGAGTACTCACATGCCAAGGAGTATGCATTGCCGGATATGTTAATGATGATTTGTTGCAGGTAATTGGAGAATAGTTGCTATGATTGATAATCCTATCAAATGATATCTTTCGTTTTCAAATTCTGAATTCCTGAGTATATTAGGGGCTACTCTTGTATACATGCTTGAAAGACTAAATGCTAGTGGTAGGACCTCGTTAAACATTGCGCAAGTGTACATACTATTCCCCTTCTTTGCCATTGTTGCTTAAACCGCGCATTACTTGCTTTCTATTATACGGATTGTTATTCGTGAATGGGGTGACAATGTTTTGGCTCGAACAAACCCTAATATACCTAGAAAGCATAAGGGAGAAAGAATGTAGTAGACTTTGGAATTGTACGTAGTAAACAATTTATCCCAAGGTTAGTGACATAAGCAGTAGGACTTCTACGATTACCTGTAGGATAGGTGTACCTCATAAAACCTTAACGCGCACCTATAATGCCATCGATGTATTTGTGATCAAATGCCAACAAAGTGACTTTTTATAATGGCTGGGCTTGAATTTGATTGAACATGTGACTATATTAGTTAGAGCGATTTGATTTATGTAGTTAGTTTCACACCATGACTCTTGGATCATCATTTACAGCCCGTCAATACTGTTTTCTCGTGTTATAGTTGGATTAGTTGAACTCGATGTATGTAATGCGTGATTAGATGACAATAGAGCTACATTTACATGAATCACGTCTACAAAAATATGTATCTCATATGTAAGAAAGTAGCATAGTAGAGCACTTAGGGTCATGTCATCATATATATTGACACTCACATCCATTATGCACGGTTATTCGAGTGTCTTATGAATGATTGGCTTAGTAAATGCATATCTTGGTGTTTGCTTGACTTGAGTTGGTTTTGGCACGTGACCTAGCTATCCAAACGATTTAACTCTCGAAATTCGTAGCATGGTATGACCTTAGAGTCATCATTTACATCCCATGGATTCCTTGATTCCATGTTATAGCTAAACAGCTACACACGCCCATATTTGAAGCATGATGAGACAACCGTAGAAACCTGCATTCATATATTCTTGCCCTTATTTGGTTGATCAGAGTAGCATTATGGAAGCATGTAGGCCCATAAGCCATAGGCCTAGGACTCATCTAGGAGCATAACCATTCATTTGTACGAATCTCAGACTTAAGAGACAGTCAGTTCCAAGTAATGACCTTAGGAAAAGCCTCCCTACCATCAAAGTCATCAACTTGCATTTCTACATTAGTACCTTCTCTCCAAGTAGTTCTCATCGACATGATTATGCTAGTTCATACTATTCGTGATTCTTGACCTTCAATGCTTTGATGTTAACCCTACGTGATGTCAATGTGATCTTGAATGCTACTTCAAATTTTTTTATTGCTAAGATGGCGTAATTGGTATCTCTGCTACCTTAGTGTAACGTGGTAACCTTCTATTAAATGATTTAACCTTAGATTGACCTAATATCTTCATGCTTTTGAATGAACCTGATTGAGTTAACTCCTTCATATGACTTTAGCATGCCCTGTCTAAGTTGCCATGAATGAAATGTTTAAAGTTATTCGGAATTGATATAAAAATGTAGAAATATCGATCACATATGCTTCCGTATTGCAAATTGCTTGCCATATGTACCTTAGTCGGTTTCATGTTACATCCAACTCCTAGGCTTAAGAACGCTGAATTGCTGATACTATGCAATAGTATGTGATGCTGTTGTACTTAAATGATGCTATGTGGTGCTATGTGACATTGTTATTGTTCTAATGTGTTATAGGAATCTCTGAGTTAACCATTTTGATCGCAAAGGTGATTTGAATTCATGTTTTAGAATGAGACTACCAGTGTATGACCTTAAGATGTTATTGTCCCGATTGTCATGCCTTTAGATGCCCACTTATAGGTGCTTATGCATAGAATTATTGCTTGCCATGCGAACTGAGTCTAGATTATTGAAAATCTATGTTCATTTTCAAAACAAACTCAATATGGTTTCCATGCCAACTCATTTTTCCCTCTTCAAGGTGACTTGCCCTCGGTGCCTAAATAGAGTGAGTAGACGCTTGAAGAGGACTGGCGAGGAGGAGACTGGATACCGTAAGCCTTTTTCTTTCAATTTAAAAGATGTAGTGATTGCAAATGAAACCTTTTGGAAACCTACCGGGTAGATCATGGTTTATGTGCGTACATTCTAGGAGTGACCGAACTCAGGTTTAGAATTTTGAGGACGAAATTCTTTTAAGGGGGTAAGAATGTAAGACCGACCTTCTTTATTTTAAGTTAACCTGGCTGTCTTGCCTTCTCCGTGATAAAATTCGTATTTTTATTAACTATACGAGTTAAATTATTATCGATATGCTTGTTTAAGCGATAATTTTGATAAAAAGAATGTTTTTGTTGCTATTAATGTTATTATTATTCTTAGTTTTGAAAATCTTTCGATGATTTTTTGTATGCGTTGATATAGATTATTAACGAGTACTAAATCGATTAGGAACTCGAATGCGATTAGGTTGTCAACCTTAGATAGAGTTCGATGTTTATTAAGTCGAACTTTTACATATTTAGGATCGAATAATCAACGAAGGGTCGTATCAACGATTCGGGTTAAGATAGGAGGTATGAGATTAGAAATTAGACTGGCGGTGTTAGTTGATTGAGCAAGCATTAAACAAAAAAAAAAGAAAAGAAATATATCACAAAGGGGCCGAAACCCCTTGTTTCTCTACAAACCACGAAACGGGGGGAGGGAGGTTTCCTGGAGCCCAGCCCGCGACCTCCCTGACAAACACCAAGCAAGAGAGAGAGAGAGAGAGAGAGGGAGGAGGGTGTCTCCGGTCAGGCAGTGAGGGAGGCAATGCTAGTGACCGTCCCCGACCTCCCCCGCGACACCACGACAGAGAAAGAGAGAGAGAGATTGAGCGAAAGAAGTGAGGGAACGAAAGGGGATTTGAGATTGGCACGACCCATGCCAGCGACCTTCACGGCTGAGGCCAGCAACCGACGGCGATTGAGGGTGGTTTCGGTGACCACCAGAATAGCACGAACAATAGCCAAATCGAGCTTGGGGCATACTGATTCGGGTCAGTGTTGGGCAGCGAATTAGGAGAGCAATTTCTGAGTTCTTTAACATCCAAATTTAGCCCCAAAGCCCCAAAATTGGGTCCTTTAGCTTGGAGTCCAGGTGGGTGTTTTTCGCCTCCTAAGTATTAGTAATTTTGAAAACGTTTTAGCCCTTAAGTTGTGATGCGTGTCAGTTTAGAATTAGTTAGATTAATGGAGAATATGATGACTGATTACGCATGTTTTATTTTGACTGAACTCAGCTTAGATTATGCATGTTTAGGCTGCCTTAAAGGTGTTTAGAATTAAATTGATAATATGTCAGAATATAGTGCCTGAAAGTAGCATCGAAGTATATATGAATACCTTGAATCGATGCATGTTAATATAGTTAATTCATGCTTGAAAAATAGTCTTGAAACGACCTAATAATGCTTCGAATCGATATATGTTAATTTAGTCGTTTAATAGTTTAAAATGGCTTCGAATCGATACATGTTAGTTTACTGGATTAATACTTGAAATGGCTTCAAATCGACATACGTTAGTTTAGATAATCCATGCTTATAAGTGACCCTTAAAATAACCTAAGTACACTTTGATTCGTCTCCTAATAAGTTCGTTCGATTATGTCTAAAAGTAAGCTTCGAAACGACTTATACGTGCTTCAAATCGATGAATGTTAAAGTAGTCAAGTCATGCTTGGATCAATACTTGCTAAGCTAGACAGGTCACATTCAAAAGTTGCTCCTGAATCAACCTAAGCATGTCTTGAATTGATGCTTACGAAGTTAGTTAATTAATGTTTGAAAGTAGCATTCGAATCGTCGTAAACACGCTTTAAGCCGATGTATGTTGAGTTAGTTGATGCATGCTTGAAGGTAACTTTTGAGACAACCTAAACATGCCTTGAGTTATTGTATGTTGAATTAGTTGATCCATGCGTGAAGATGTTATCGAAACAACCTAAGAATGTCTTAAGACGATGTATGTCAAGCTAGTTAGCCACGCTTTGAGAATGACATGAACTTGACATGGTTACCCCCTATTTGCAAGTTATGAATGTGGGCTAGTTTCATGCCTTGTGAGTTTATTTTAGTTCATTAAGTACTTATTTCAAGTTAACGCAATATAGATATATATGTGTATGTGTTTATATATATGCTATAACGCATAGTTGGATAATGGCTGCTCGCTCGGTAAGTTCATACGTAACTATTTCTTAATGACTTTCATGATAAGATGCCATGGTTATGAAAATGAAACCGAGTTGGCAGTTGGATGGTTTTAGGATGAATTAATGAGAGTTTTGAGGTTCTTTGTCATTGGTGTTGTGTGAGGAGGGAGTCTGGGTTGTGATTACGACAATCATATGGATTGCGAGGCCATGTGTGGCTCATTGTGCTGAATTGATTATGAAGTGCTTGAATGTGATACATGTGGAACCTGTTTCCCTTCCATGTCCTCAAGTTACATTATGTGCATAAGGGTGAGTTTTTCTAAGAAGGATTTCATGTTTTGAATAATAGTAGCCATAACTATTAATGCTTGATGGCTTATTTGAGCTAAATGAAAGTAGTTTTGGGAGTGAACCTGGTTGAACGGGGGAATCCCTAAAGAGTTTGACAAGGGCGTGAGTTGTATGGTAAATGATTTCGCTGTAGGAAACAACAAAATTATTAGCCATTATGGCTCATACGCTTTAAATTGCCAAAGATAATATGCTTTGGACAATATGATATGAATGATGCTAGCTTAGGGAATAAGTCATGGTACTAGGAAACCCTATAAGACCCTGACGAGGGTAATGGTCCGATATGTTTATGTAGCCATCTCGGGAGTAAGAGATTAAGCGTGAGCGTTAGGTCTCACTATGGGGTTGAGAATAGATCTCACCCAATCAGCACCCTGTAATGATCTTATGCCATATGTATTTTCCTAATAAGCAAGAAAAAGCAGTTGGCATTCAGCCATTTAAAGTATTTCAGAAGAAAAAAAGTTTCAAGGGCCAATAAGAGGCCAGTTGAATGAAATGTGAAAAGCTTATAAGGGTCATTATGCGACCAAAACGAAAGAGATTTCCTTGAATGAAAATGAGCCTCAAAGAGGCTAAGAAAAGAGTTTTTATGGGCCTCAAGAGGCTAAGTAAAGTGTTTTCAAGAAAAGAAGGAAAGCTTTTTGTGCATGTTCCGTGCTTTTCTTATGAATGAAATGTGAATGAGGTTTGAAATGTGAGTACCCTATGAATACCCTATGAATGAGATTTCAAGTAAGGCTAAGTAAAGTGTTTTCACAAAAAGAAAGAAAGATGCTTGTGCATATCTTGTGATTCATTTCTAAGTGCAGTGTAAATGAAACTCTTAAGTAAAGCATGGCCATATCTTTGGAATGCATCAAGTCTATAAGTTGAATGTGCTTCCTTTGTGAACGAAAGTTCAATGTGTAGTCTTTGTTGCTTGTCTACATGCCCGAGTGTTTCCTAGTGAAGAAATCTGGTCGTTGGGGGACCTAGAAATGAGTTTGAGTAGCAAGAATAAAGTTAAGGGGTAATAATCCGTCCTTTGGGGGATATAATTTCCTTGTGTGAAAGTAATACGTAAATACGTGATATTTGGCTTTTAAAGGTGTTATTGCCTGCAACGGTTTTGGTTTTAAGGGGGGCGGGGAATACTCACTGAGTGTGTGGTTGCTCATCCCATTGCTCTTTCCCCTTTTTCCCCAGGTTTTCTTTATGGCAAGTAGGAGTCAATCATTTATGCCAAGATGGAGTTCATCCTTGCTTGAAAGGCGTCGTGTGTGTTCGTGTTGAAATGGCCTTACATGTTGAACAATGTAGTGTAATGTACTACTCAAGTTGTAATTGTTTGTAAACCAGGCAATCTATCTCATGTAATGCATATTGTTTATGAGTCGCTCTATATGACCATGTTAGCTAACCATCTGAATAGTTGGTGTCCTTTTTGGTGAAGTTAGTTACGTTTTGGGATGTAAGCCCCAGTACTCCGATTGTGTGAACCGTTGAATTGTATCTTTCATTTCTTCTTTATTAATGAACCATATTGTTTGTTGTACTCCGAGCGAGTTGCTCGTTGAGTTATGAACTCCGGCGTGTAGCTGTTGAGCCTATTTTAGAATGTTTTGCGCTTCCGTTGATTACATGGACTTATTGTAAGGCTTTTAGTATGAAAACGGTCAGTTTTTAGGGAAAACTCCGTCCGTTTCACCCCAGGAATTAAATACGGTTGAAGGAAAACGTAACGCTCATGGCCCTAGGGGCTGAGGGTGTTACACGTAGTTTCTTCATGAGGTCAAACCTCCAATTGGGCTATATCCCCACCTAAGTTCCGATCCTTAGGATCTAACCACTTGCATTAATCTGTTTCGAGATTTGCACAATTTTCATGCATTTGTCAAAGGACCATGGCTATAATACACCATTTAGTATGTCTCTTGCAGTGATTTCTCCTACAGCCCCACTTAGGAAGGATTTCTCTCCTGGTCAACCCTCTTATTTACAAGCAGGATTTCCACAATGTTCTTGCCTCATAAGGAATATCAAATTTGTGTACAAATATTACAATCACTTGAAGTTGATCACTCAAGAGTACAATAACACTTTTGAATAGGTATAGACGCCTAAAAATGACATCTTATTTTTCATTGCCCAATGACGAAAATTATACCCCAACTTATGTACTGGGGGCCTAGCTGAGTAATCCTTGAATTTCAGTCCGAAAAGCTAATACAACCCAGAAAGCCCAAATAGGCGCAAATTGATACTGTTAGATGTCTAGTTGAGATCTACTCAAGGGAGCATAAAATTATGAAGTCTAGTTATCAACATTTTTCATTGAATGATATTTTTATTGACATATTATGCACCAAAGTTCGATAAGCAATGAAAAGGATATAAGTCGAAATTTTTTTTGGCATGTGTTGAAAATGACACATGTTCAATGTTTTGATTATATATTGTTGCACATTTGTTTAAAAATTATGAAATTAGTTTTTTTAGAAACTATACTCAATAAGCATTTAGGAGAAAAAAGAATAAATCAAAACAGATGTCGGACACGAAAGTTACAGGGCAAAATAAATTGGGTAATCTACGACCCAGCCATGCTTAATGCTACTGGATACTGAGGACTTGGCTGGGCTTTGTAATTTCTCTCACTCTCCAAGTCCTTTTTTTCCTAAACAGGATTAATTAACTGAAATTCTAGGCTAATTAACTTGGTGACACTAATTTGTTAGAATCCTAGCTGAATTAGTGTACTTATTTAGATTAACCTTAATGGGACTAAGATTAGATCTCTTTTCTCCAAACCGATTTGGACTATCTATTCACCCCTTATAAATAGGGGGATGTCCCTAGGTGTTAGAGGAATCAAAAGTTTTCCATTAGTTAGGGGCGTCAAATCAAATTGGCTTTAATACACAGCAAAAAAAATAAAGAGAGGGGACCGTGAAAATTTAGGAGAGAAATACTTTACACATTGGAGCTAATGGGAGAGAGAGAATTGGGTCACCTATTAAAGAGGCATTACTCTGATGGGTTCCCAGGTAAATAAGGTGGGTTATCCTGAGGGCAAAAACTCTATCTTCCCCTAATCTTCTACTATATTTCCCTTTTATGATTTTTGATTCTGAATTACCAAAGATTTAATATTTATGTAGTTCCCCATCCACTACAATTTGTTTACTTTACTTTTGTTTGCATCGACTAAAGTTGTACCTTTGGCATGATCTACTATGATTTATACTAATATGTTGCATGAGTGTGTTGGTGTGATTAAAAGTTTCATTTCCCGTAATGAATAGTAGAGGCCGTCAGTGGTGATGAGCGGTGATGTGATGCATCCCATCACATGATCGTACCATCGCCCTCGAATCTAGATCCTTGGTTTGGTACAAAGGAGTCAAGATGCTCCCTACACTAGGGATTACTTGGGGGCTTTTTGAAAACCTTTTTAGCACAAAATCAATTATCCCTTTGTTTGGCCCTATCAGTATGATTTGCTTCGAAAAGTGATATGATTTATAAGTTTTTCCTAAAACTTAATGGCCATTCTACTGGACGCATAATGCTATTTTGTCTTTTTATTCTCTTTCCTTTTCATTCTTGTTTATTTTCGGTGGAACCATCTGATCCAATACAGTGAACTTGTTTGGGCCAAGAATTAGGCCATGCTTTGGCCAGGAACCCAACTGAGTTCCTAGATTTGGCATGCTGCCTTGTTTCTTTGATAGCAACAACTACTACCATAGGTTAGGAGCAGGCCACTGAGCCTGATTCTTGCTGAAGAACCTAGTTGAATTTTTGGATCAGGATCCAGTTTCCTGATCCTTTTCTATAAAAATGCTAATTATAAGTTTGAAAATAAAAATAAAGAATATAAAAAGCTCTAGCACAAGGGCAAGTTGCGCCATTCGTGGGGGATCGCACCCTCGAGGGGATTTTCTTTAACTGGATGAGATTTTAAATTCAATATGGGAAATTATTTTAATTGTACTTATATCAGGCATATCTGTATTATAAGGTGCTACCTACTAAGGATTAACAGCAGCTCTAGGTCAAACCCCGATATTAGCCCTTAGGAAAGTAATTGGTTAATCGATGAGTCCACTTAACTTTCAGCTGGGCAGGCAATTACATCACCCACTCTCGACACACTTTTTGGTCTACACCACTTAGGGAAGCAATCAAAAAGTCCTATTCTTGCCATGCACCCATCGATGATGTACGGAACATTTAGGTAGAGAAAAGACTGTCCTAAAACTGACCTAAAACCCTTGTAACTTAGAACTTTGGCTTGGGTTAGAACTCATGATCCTGTGAATGTTTAGAACTCTAATTGATTATCTGAATTGACCTATACCCTAAAGACTAATGATTTGATATTTTAGAGTTCATAATGCAATATTAGGTATTAGGAGAGCCTAGGTTAGGAGTGGTCAAACTCAATGGCTGGGGTTATGATCCAAAGTGACTTCGAGGCCAATTGAACTCTAGAGGGCTCTTGACCTCGGACTCTACTAGGTTTTAGCCTTGGTATAGGGAATCAAAAGTCCTAAAAGAAGGCTCAGTCAAGTTAGAATTGCATCTCGATAGAAGTCTAGGACTGTTCTAAAAAAATTCGACTAGGATTGTTATCAGTTTAGAACTTGGAAAAAGGAGTAAGAATCAGTCTTGTGGGCAAATTCGAAACCTGGCCAATGTCCTAAAGGGCACCTGGTTGCATCTAATTGGTTTAAACCTAGGATTATATTGAAGGTCACAATGCCAAGCTAGGGGGCCCAATAAGGAACCTGACCAGCACCCTAGAAGTTGCATTAGATTAGGTCTGAGGGCTCCATGGGTAGAAAACCCAGTCCAGCTCATGTGGGCAAACCCAATTGCATTCTGAGTCGTGTTAAGCCCATTGACCATGTGTTCCATTTTTCCATTTTCTTCCTTTTTCCTTTTTAGACTCTAAATTTGTGACTTATTTTACTAGGCCTCCAATGTGTAAATTGGGTATAATTTTCATCATTGTGCATTTATAAAATTAAAGATGCTCTTTTTAAGCATATACAATCATAGTTTTCTTTAACACAATTGTGGGACCCTTAATGCACGAATCGTTGTTCATGGATTTGAAACCTCACACTCAGAATTGCTTTTTACGGCTAGAAAACCTTGGACCCCAAGCTATCATTTTTGGTTTTCAAAACCAAGAGGGTTGAATCCCTCATATTTTAATCTACAAAAATCCTTTCTTGTTTTAAAAAACCAACAAGGTTGAGTCTCTTATATGTTTGGTTTCTAAAAACAAACTTCATATTTTTGATTTTAAAAAATAAAGTGGGTTGAACCCCTTATATTTTGATTTTTGAATTTTTTTCAGTTCCTTAGAAGTAAGAGGGTTGAATCCTTTATATTTTTGGTTTCTAAAAAAATCTCCTATTTTTTATTTTTTAAAACCGAGAGCATCGAATGCTTCATATCTTGATTTTCAATTTTTTGTTTATGTTTCCAAAAATCGAGAAGCCCAAATCCTTCAAATTTTTGGTTTCTAAAATTTTTTTCCCATTTTTGTTTTTAGAATGGAAAGGGGTGAATCCCTTGATATTTGGTTTCTAGAAAGTCTCTCATTTTTTTGGCTTTCAGAACTAAAGGATTAAACCTCTTGTATTGGGATTTTTAAAAAGGCTTTTTTAGTTTCCATAAACCTAGAGGGTTGAATCCCTCATATTTTTGATTTCTAAAAATTCCTCTTGTTTCTTTTCCAAAGCTAAGAGGACTGAAGCACTTATATTTTGATCTTCAAATTCTACTTCCCAGCAAACCTTTCTGTCAATAGGATTTCAACTTCTGGGGTGAGTCATAAACCTTGAATCTTTTAAAATTTTCTTTCTCAACATGATTTCAACTCTAGTGGCAAGACATAGTCCCCAAGTATTTTGAAGAAATTTTCAACATCTTTTTCTCAATTGGAACTAGCTCTTAGGTTGAACATTTAGACCTCAAAAGTGCACTTGTATTAACTTTTGCATCTACATTCATCCTATATGATATCCTAAGGTTTGCCCTTTGCACTGATGGTCTTAGCCAAAGTGGGGGCTCCTATAAGCATAGACCTGATGCCTATGGGATTTTAGGCTGATTGCGTGTTTGCACGTTCTGTGCATTGTGGTGATGACAAATTACTTAACCATCGAGGGCAGAGCAACCTTATACATGGATTCTTAACAATAGTTAGTAAACAAAGGTATTTCTTGTGGAAATTTTTTTTTAAAACATTTTAAAAGCAGCTACCAACCCAAAATTTTCAAAACTAATTGAAAAAACTGCAAAAACCATAGGGTTTGAGTGATTAGTTAGCATAAGGGCTTGAAACCGAGACCTTAAGTATAAGTGAGTATGATAGGAATCGTAGGGGGCACTGCATTGCCTTGTGATGCAACTCTCACGAATAATGCTCTCAATGCATCAAAACAAGGTTGACGGCATAATGCAAGGAGCTGCCAAGAGCTGGCGGCCAGTTTTCACCATCCAACGATTGGCATAATGCCCCAATGTAAGCTGATAGGTCCTACCTTGCTCCCCATTGCATAAATCCCATGAATTTTGTTTGATTAATTGTTATAATTCGGCTAATTAGCATATTTCCAACATGGTGAATGCTAATCACGTATTTGTACCCCATTTTATAAAACTTTCGTTGACAAAATTGATTTGATTTTGGTCCTTGATTTTATAACTTATTTAATCAGGTACCTTGCTAGCAATACCAATAGAGGGCTTTACCTATTGAGGGGGTTCTTCACCGGGAGGAAACTCTACTATTGTCTCTCACACAAAAATATTCTCTCTAACTTGGTGGTAATAAAAACTCTACTAAATTCTTTTCTAAAAATAAACCTTCCAAAACTCTCTTTTAAGAGGATTTGCCTCCATCCTACTATGGAACGCTAGGGAAGGAGAAATCATTCTTTGCAACTTTGAACTATGAGGAAAACCATTGGCCATATAAATGTAATAAATCCTTGTTGATAAGCCACAAATGATCGACAAAGATCAATCTTTCAAAAAAATAATCAAAGGGAGAGAAAACCCCAAATGTTTCAATTATTTGAATTAAACTTGAGAACAATAAACCAAATAGATAAATTAATCCACCCTTCAACCCTCTAAAGCTTAGGCACCAAGAATTAAATTAAAGGGATGAGCCCACTTCACCACCCTCCTCAAAGAGGTAAGAATTAAGATTTTTGTGAATGTACCAAGAATCAAGCTGTCATTTCATTAATCCAAGTCTCAGAAATATTATAAGGATCAAGCAAATAAATTTGAGAGTAACTCCTTCCCTAAGCCTTGTATTAGCCTGTAGGGTTACAAGGAAATTAACTAATGAAATCCCAACTAGTGGTACAATTTGAAGGGAACCAAAAGAATATAAGTTGAGCTGGAGCTAACTGCATAAGTGCTAGATTGGATGCGTCATCCACTACCTCAAATGGATGATTCATGGGGTGATTTTGCTGTGGATGGATTTTAGAAGAGTCAAACAACGGTCCAAGAAATATTAGCTCTTAACTCATCTATTTGCTAGCCCAATTAATTTCTTAATGAAAAATGTACAATTCTAAACCCTGCCCTAACCTTGCTTGGTTTATGTAGCATATCTTCCTTGATGCTTGGAATATGAGGACATTCTATAGCATGATGGACACTAGACATTTGGGCCTATCCGTACATATGTAGCTAGCCTAAATTGGAGCTAGTTTGCCCTTCCAAAACTAAGCTAGAAATTAGGTAAGATGTTTTGCCCAGAAAATGAAAATAAGCTAATGAAGTGGTCTTGGAGAATAAAGTAGTCGGTCTCCTTATTTAAGGTGACTAATTGCCCAACCACATTTCCTAAGCTCAATTGGGCTTCTTCACCTGTTCGAAGTTAACATTGAGCTAGGATGACCAAGACCCCTACCTCCACCTCCAAACATCAACATTGTGCTCACTTAGTTCATAACCCTTACTTGGAGGAGTAAGTCTATTCCTGGAGTTTGCTCCACATCAACCCCTCCCCTTGAAGGTGATTTTCCTTAAAATATTCATTGTGCTCATCCTCATCCTCAATGTAAGAAGTAGATCCCTAACATTAAAGATGGCGGATATTTGTCTATCTCCTCCAAGTTCGATTTTGTAGGCATTATCTCCCACCTTCTATACCACCTTGTAAGGACCATCTCCCTTAGTCATGAACTTGTTCTTCCTCCTTCATGGGGACCTTGCTATCCTCAAATGCAACCACACAAGGTCTGTCAACTTAAACTCAAGATGAGTGCGGTTCTTGTTGGCCTTAAACTTGCATTGGTCATTCACTTTCTCAAAACTCACCTTTGATTCTTAAGGAATGGTAATACAATCCATGGAAGTGAGAGGGATAAGTTATAGGACACCTCAAAGGGAAAATGAGAGGTAGCATAGAAAGGATCTCAATTGTGGGCAAACTCGGCATGAGTAAGTGTGTATCCCAATACCTCAAACTCTTACTCACCATACCCCTTAGTAAGGTTGTGAGAGTTCTATTTGCCACCTATGTGTTTTCATCGGTTTGAGGGTGGCAAGTGGTGCTAAAAAGCAACTTAGTCCCCACTAGTCTCCATAGGGATTTCCAAGGTGTGATAAAAATTTGGTGTCCATAATTGAGACAATAGCTCTTGGAATACAATGAAGGCTCTCAATTTCTTGGGAAAAGAGATTCACAATGTAAGTGACATGATCAATTTTGTGGCAAGCAATGAAGTGAGCCATCTTGGAGAATTGATCCACTACCACCATGATAGGACTCTTTCCTACAGATGTTCTTAGGAGGGCTGCAATGAAGTCCATGCTAATGTCATCTCAAGGCCTTGTAAGAACTGGAAAAGGAGTCTAGAGGCCTTGATGGAAGTGACTCTTTCCCATGTGACAAATGTTACATCTTGTGATCCCCTTATGAACATCTCCTCCTATCTTAAGCCAATAAAAATGCTCCTCGAGTATCTCATTATTGATTCTAAAGTGACGGACTTAGGCTCCTAAATGAGGTTGATTGACAATCAAGTCCCTTAGAGAACTCTTGCAGATGCAAAGCTTGTTTCCTTTGAAGAGGAAACCATCTTGTAGAGTGAAAGAGCCAAAGGTAGAGGGATTCTCCATCACTTCCTTAAAGTCTTCATCCTCCTTATATAGAGCTTTGATAAAATGGAATCCAAGGACCTTGGCCGTGAGAATAGAGAGTAAGGAATACCTCCTTGATAATGGAGCAACTACAACATTCTCTCTTATGCTTATAAGAGAAGGTGAGAGATTAGAGGAACTCAACCCAATTGGCATGTCTCGTATTCAACTTGGGTTGACCATTGATGCAGGACAATGTTGTTGGATCCGAATAGAGCACAAAGGGTTTGGGCTTGAGGTAATGACTCCAATATTCCAAGGCTATATCAATGGCATAGAATTCGTTGTCATAAATGGAGCAGTTGAGTCTCAAACCATTCAACTTCTCACTAAAGAAGGCTAGAGGGCATTTGGCCTGGGTGAGAGCCGCTCCAATTCCAGCTCCACTAGCATCACACTCAACTTCAGAAAGGAGATCGAAATTATGGAGAGCCAAGATAGGAGCCAAACATAGTCTATCCTTGATTGTCTCAAAGGCCCTTTGGGTTGCCTTTGTCTACTCAAAACTTCCCTTCTTCAGGGATTCTGTTAAGGGAGCCATAATGGAGCTAAACTCTTCAATAAACTGGCGGCGCAAAAAGGTCAACCCATGGAAGCTTCGAACTTCTGCTATGGAGGTGGGTATAGGCCTACTCTTGATAGCCTTAACTGTGGATTCATTAGTTTGAATTCCTTCAGTAGATACAACAAAAACAAGAAAGACAACTTGAGGAGTGAATAGTTTGCACTTCTCACGCTTGGCATATAACTTTTATTTCTTCAACACTTGAAACACTTGAGAAACATGCTCCACATGAGATGCTTCATCACAACCATATACCACGATATCATCAAAATATAACACCATGAATTTCCCAGTGAATGGTCTTAGAACCTTATTCATGAGTCTTATGAAAGTACTAGAAGCATTAGATAGACTAAAAGGCATCACAAGCCACTCACACAATCCATACTTGGCCTTATAAGCGTTCTTATATTTATCTCTTTCATCCTAATTTCGTCGTAGCCACTCCTAAGGTCAATTTTAGAAAAGACCTTGGGACCATGTAACTCATCAAGCATATCATCCAATCTTGGAATAGCAAATCTACACTTGATGGTAATGTTGTTGATGGGCCTAGAATCAACACGCATATGCCAGGTTCCATCCTTCATAGGTACCAAAAGAGCAGGAACTGAGCATGGCCTGAAGTTTTCCCTAAGGTAACTACGGTTAAGCAACTTTGGAACTTATCGTTGAAGCTCTTTTAACTCATTAGGATTGCACCTATATGCCTGCTTGTTTGGCAAAGAAGCACTTGATAGGAGATCAATTTGGTGCTTTATTCCTCTTGAATGAAGGATCCTTCGAGGTTAATCATTGGGAAATACATCTGCAAACTCTCTCAAGAGTGATTGAGCTAGACAATGCATGGGTTTCACTTCTTCAATTGTGTTTGATTCCACCATAAGTAAGGTAAATAAAGTTTGCTCTTACTAATGCTCTGCACCTGTATGTTACTCATATATAGGCTTTTCTTACTTCTGTTCCCCAGTTTGAACTTGAGAGGTTTATGCTGTGGTAATAGGGTTAAAGTAAGACTGTGACCCTTGTGTTTAAATGCATATGTATTGGTATGCCCATCATGAATCACATGATTATCAAATAATCCAGGACTATCAAGTAACAAGTAACACGCATCCATAGGAAGGACATCATATAGTATCTCACCATAATATGGACCAACCAAAAATCTAATAAGAGCTTGCTTAGAAATGGTTACGCCGTTTCATTACTTGAGCCATTGGAGAGTGTAAGGGGTTGGGTGCATGTTGGTGAGTAACTGAAGCTTGACAATAGGTATCATGGAAGCTATATTGGTGCAACTCTGTCCATTAATAATGAGCTCACATACTTTGCCTCCAATGGTACATCGAGTATGGAAGATTTGCTCCCTTTGGCTTAGTTCACAAGAGCCTATTTGACATGTAGTGCTCTTTGAATTACCAAGAGTTCACCCACATTTAGAGTGACCAAAGTACGATCCTCATTTTTGAAATCCTCTTCGCTAGTTGCTTCCTTAATAGTTTGGATTTTTTTCACTTCTCTAATGGTAAGAGTTCTTTAATTGGGACAATCTGCTAAGAAGTCTCTACAACAATGGCATTTGAAGCACTTCTTACCTTTTCACCTCTTTGATGGTTCACTATCAATCCCTTTACCCTTGTTGAAGACTTTAGTGGGTGTAGGGGTAGTGTCAACCTTGTTGTGGCAGGAGTAACCCTTGGGGGTGCTTTGATAGCGAATAGAAGAAGTGGCTTGAAAGGGTTGTCAACCCTTAAGTTGTTTTTCAACTTTGATAGCTAGATGACACACATCATCAAAGGATAAGTAGGGTTAAAGATCCACCTTATTAGCAAATCTAGGTGATAATTCCCTAATGAACCTAGCAATCTTAAGCTCGGGCCCTTTATCCAAACCAATCCTCATTTGGAGTTGTTCAAACTCCCTAATATACTTTTCCATCTTAAGATTCTCTTAGCTAGGAGAGGTAATCTTGAGGTAGAGCTCTTGTTTATAAAAGGATGGTAGGAATCTCTTGTGCATGTGCTTCTTGAGCTTGGACCATATCTTGATTTTGGCCTTAGCTTTCCTAGCCCTATTCTTCTTCTTCTTCAAATGTTCATGCCAAAGAGACGCATACCCTTAAATTTGACGATAGTCAACATGAAGGACTTTTCATTATTATACTATTTGAGTTCATATATCCTTTTAACAGCTTGTACCTAATCAAGATAGTTCTCCGGGTTAAGATTGTCATTAAACTCTGGTGCCTCAAATTTGAGATCCCTAAAGTCATCCCTTGGATGCCTTCTCCTTATAGCTCTTTTTCCGTTTACATAAAAGTCTTCATGAGAGGATGAGTATGCCATGTCAATAGAATTAACATCATAACCCTGATGGTAAGGGTTTCATTGTCCAGATCCCTTCACTTGTTTGAGCTCCCTAGTGAGCTTCCTATTGCTCATAAAGTTCAATAATGGCCCTATCTCCCCTCTTCTTATCGGTTTGCTCAAGAGGCATGCCTTTAGATTGAGAAGAGTCTCCTTTGTTAGCCATAGTAGAGATAAGAAAGAAGGTATAGGATGAAACAAGGGCACCACATGTCGTGGGGGGGTACAATAGAGGGATTGAGGGGAAGAAAAATTGAGTATGGAGGGAAGGAATATGCCACGGGATGTCCATAGTGGGCATTGTCCCATAAAATTTTTTAGTTCTTTGTGAAGGCTTTTTATTGAGATTTTAGGTTGTGTTTGGGTTAGAGATTGTGTTTAGGGCTATTCAGGGTTCTTTGTGGACGAAAAGAAGAGATTTAAAGAGGGAGATCTAACGTAAAAGAATAGCAAAGAAAATGGAAGAAGCAAATCAAAACACAACTATTGATGGTTTTAATGCGTACCCGAATGAAGGAACTTTTTACTCTCATACAAATACCATGATGAAAACCATTGGCCAAATAAAGGAAATAAATCCTTATTGATTACCCCAAATGTTTGAAGAAGATCAATCTTGCAAAAAAAATCCAAGATAGAGAAAACCTTGAATCTTCTAATTATTTGAATCAAACTTGAAAACAATAAACCAGATATATAAATCAACCCACCCTTTAACCCTCTAAATCCTAGGCACCAAGGATGGAATTAAAGGGATAAACTCAACTTCACCACCCTCCTTAGAGAGATAAAGAAATTTGAGATTTTTGCAAATGTACCAAGCAGTAAGCTTTCATTTCATTAATCAAAGTTTCAAAAATATTACAAGTTTCCCCAATCCAAGTATTAACCAATAGGATTATAAGGAAATTGACCAATGAAATCCTAACTAGTGGTACAATTTGAAGGGAACCACAAGAATATAAGCTGAGCTGGAATTGGCTGCATAAGTGTTAGTTTGGATGAGTCATCCACAACCTCAAATGGATGCGTCATGGGGTAACTTTTCTGTGGGCATCTTGTGGTAGAGTCCACGAGTTCTCCAAGAAATATTAGTACCTAATTCATCCATTTGGTAGCCCAATTAATTCCTTAATGAAAAATGTTGAATTCCAGACTCTACACTATCCCTTGCTGTATTGATGCCCCATATGCCCCATATCTTGCTTGGTACATAAAATCTGAAGACGTTCTATAGTTGATGGAAACTATACATCTGGGGCTATCTGTACATATGCAATTGGTCCAAATTGAACTTGTTTGCCCTTCTAAAACAAAGATAGAAGCCATGTAAGATGTTTTGCCGAGAAAATAAAAATAAGCTAATGAAGTGATTTTGGAGAATAAAGTAGCTAACCTCCTTATTTATGGGTACTAATTACCTAACCACCTTCCTTATGCTTAATCCGGTCTCCTCAAGTGTCTCAAGTCAGCATTAACCTCGGAGGACTAAGACCTTGACCTCCACCACCCAATGTTAACATTTTGCCCACTTGGTTTATAACCTTTACTTGGGGGAGCAAGTCTATTCTTAGGGTTTGTTCTGCATCGCATACTTGGATCGAGGTAGGTCCTAAGGGGTCATGGACCCTAATATAATATTTGATTTAAAACTTTCTTTTCAATTCTTGCATTTTGTAATCATGCTTTTCTTTGATCCACCGCAACTGCTTATTTAGTGTTAATTATGTTGTCTATAAAACAAAAACATATTAATAAAAAAGTCCCTATGTTATTTTAAATTTCATTATGAAAATAATTTATTAATAAGTAACCACTAAAATTATCTCTTGTTAATTGTCTCACTAAATAAGGCCAAAAATTATGAAAGAAGTCTTTACATGGAACTAAAAAATTCAAAGTTTTAACATTTCTAATAGAGGCACTTTTAAAGCGGGAGCGAGGTCTAGGGTGGATTTCTCCATCCATTAAAATGTAGGTTCGTCCCCGGATTCGTTCTCACGGTTCGTAGCTACAAAGTGAATTTTAATAATCCATATTCCCAATTTCAATAATATTTTCTAGGAAAAACCCATTTCTTCTTAAAAATTAAAGCCTACATCCCTTGGTTACTCCTTTGATTTAAGGTCTAGGTTAAAAAAAAGAGGGTATTTTCTAAAGATTTGTGGTTTTGTAAATTCCCTTTAAGAAGTTCTGGCGAGTCTACAATTGAAGCTCCAAACCATCCTACCCTATAACACCACAAAACTGCTACTTTGAGAAAGCCACCTGATGCACTGTATGTAAGAAAGGACAATCGAGGGTCAAAAGTATATTGAGATCAAGAGAGCCCTGGGTCGAGCCCTACGGCAGCCTCCATAATCAATAGCGATTTTAATACTTTTATAACATATAACTTGGGAAGATTGACTTCTAAAGGTACTTTTGTTGGGCCAAAGAGTCATACACTAGTTTGAATGAAAGGCAAGATAACATGTCAGAGTCCAATCAGATTGAACATGTGACATATAGTTCGAAAAGTTGCATAACATAGTCAGAGTCATGCAACTGATAGAAGCCATCATAGTCGCGCGCATAGAATGAGTAATTCTAACTAATCTCATCAAAACAAAGTCTTCGTAAAGTATTCAGTATAGCTATACTACATGAACATTTATTTCACAAATGAAAACATGCTACTCAAGCTTGCAATGGCTATTGATGATTGCATTAATTCTCTGATGTATGATATCCTCTAACATTCTACCAACTATACTAACCTCGGTATGAATGGAATTCATCAACGAGTTGATATAATCCTTGAAGATTACTCTTATAGTCTCTATTAATCATGTTAAGGGACATTTAGATACCAAGACAATGAAGAAAATTAGCCACCACATCCAAGCAAGCTGAATTTTAAAACTGCCAGAGAAACGACTAGCTGTTAACATCAAGCATTCAATGCCACCCAAGGCTCTTTTCTATTAGACCCCCTAATTAAGCTGATCATAACATATTAGCCAAAAGATTAAGATGTAATGGCTATATCAATAGGTACTTTCATAAGAGAGATGAGAGCATATTACTCTCGTTTAAGAAAAAAGTTGATTAACCATGAATCAAGAGAATTTGCTTAAAAAGGAAGGATCATACTCTGTTAAACAACTGCAAAATCATTCCCACAACTTCAAATGAAGGGATGAAATCAAAAATCACTACAACGGGAATATCACTTTCCTGCAATGGTTCAAATGTTGTGAGGAAGATCCACAAATAGAAAAATCATTTAAAGACAAGAGCTTACAACACTTCAATGGAAAAACGAGCACATTATACCAAGCTAATAACCTACACATTCATCTATTCCAATTCTCTATATTACTAGTGAGGCAGATGTGATGGAGACACTGCTTCTGTATTGAGAGTGTCGTTCTCTTAAGGGTGTGTGTGAACTCTAGAAGTTTGGCTTATCAGAGTTCTATAAGAAAACTCTGTCTGTTGGTAATGAGCTAGGATGCTCTTATTGAATTGTGTACAAGCTATTACAAAGTGCTTAGGTAAAATGCAATAGACAACAAGGAGGAGTGAGGCTCTCATTGGCGAATATGCTTGTGAGTTAGAGAACTCTAGAAGTTAGACTTGTTCGAATGTCTTTAGAAAACTCTTATTATAGGTAAGAATTCAAAGGACTTCTTGCAAAAGTGTCATTGGTGATAGTGAATTGATTGACTCCAAAGGTCAAGGAAGGATTCTAGGCGGGGTCATAAGCCTGCGGTTGAATCGAGCGAACCTTGTAATAATCCTTGTGCCTCTGTCTCTACTTTGACTCTATACTCTCTAATTCTGATTCTATCTTGAGTCCCCAACTTAGTTTATCTAGATTATCTCTTTATATTTTTACTTATATCTATTTATTTTGTTTAACTTCTGATTTCATCCAATGCTTTTCGAAAGCTATTAAAGTTTTATTTATCATCCTTGTTATCCCTACAGGATGATTTGTCTTATTGAAGAGGGACCAACTATCGGTATCAGAGCTTGTCCCACTTACAAGTGATCCAATGATCAAAGTGAGTGAAGATCATGACAAACTTTGGTATCTCATAAATGGATCAAGAAGATCATACACTAGACCTTCATTATTCAAAGGAACTAACTTTGCTCACCCAAAAAAAAAAAAACTTCAAACAGAAATTCTTAAAAGATCGGGAGTTAGAAATATGAACCTTAGTCAACGGCTGAGACTATATATCTATGAAATTAAAAAAAGGAGATAAAGTACAAGAGATGGCTCTTGATGAAGGAGAAGAATGGATGGCAAGAAAGAGAGCCATAAGAGCAATGTTGGTGATTTTTAGGGTGATAAACTGAAAGAGAAAAGCCGCAAGCGTACGACTGACGTCGTAGTACTTGAGGGTCGAATCGACAGGGACGATGTTGAGATTATCGTCATTTTAAGGTAGGATTAACTAATTAACTAAACTAAGTGACATTATTTAAGGCAATCTAACAACCTAATTCAACTAAACTCATCTAAACTACTAAATCAACTGATTGCCTTTAATTGAGAATTTAAACGACCTAATGAACTAAGTAAACTAGACCTAAGCTAAACCTTATACCAATTACCCAACCTAAACCAAACTAAGGTTGAATTAAGCATGATTATAGCAGAGTTAACTAACCACATTATTCCAAAAGTTAACACAGTGAACAGTGAGGCAACAAGCATAACCTAAAACTAACTAACAATAGCAAACTGAATCAAGCACATGGGAAGGGTAAAACGCATTGAGCAATTCCATTCATCATCAATCAAGCTACCTTAATCATCCAACATCAAAACAAAGCATAAACCGAATCAAAACATCAAAATCTAAAACACCATTAAGCCACCATCAGCTACCATTAGAACGTGAGAAACAACAGTGGGGGAGGGGGATTGACATAAACGAAAGCTGCAGAAAAACAGAGAAATTGAGCAACGATGCAATACCAGAGCAAAGGCAAGTGAGTACTCACAAAGGCTTCAGCTACCCAGAATGCAACCATCGAACAACGTTGAACAAACCAGAAACAAGGGAGGGGGAAATCAACGAAATTACTCTGAACGAAATCGCAACCAATAAAACCCAAAAATTCCTTGCAATTC
>JACYFF010031954.1:65289688-65319602 GCA_017589665.1 Selenicereus undatus | reverse complement strand
GAGAGAGAAGGCAGACGCGAAGGGGGTGGGTATTAGCTGAAGTCACGTGCACAGCACACGCATGGGGAAAGAAGTGGACCGGTTCGGTTTTTTTCCTGGACCGAATTTTTTGAATTCTCCTTGGCCGGTTCAATGAAATTTTGGACCGGTTCTGTGGAATTTTACCTGGTTCTTCAATTCTCGACATTTTTCCCATTTTCTCGCATTTTTTGCTATTTTTTCACATTTATTAAAAATCTGCAAAATAAAATAAAATCAGTTAAAAACCTTAAAAATACGATTAAAACGAGCATAAAACATGCATAAAAGTACCTTAAAAATAACTCATTTTTGGCACGAACAAGCAACGACATAAGGATGGAATTATTAAAACTAGAATTTGAGCAATGACCATTTAAACAGGTATAACTTCAAATTCAATCTCTTTCTAAAGAAGGTCTTATTGAACTTGTTGTCGACGAGGTAAAAGGTGAAATCTTCCACTAGGCCAAGTTAGGTCCCTTAGTGAAAAAATTGAAAATATAGAAAACGAAGAGGAAGTTTTAGAAATCCAAACCATTATGGGATCGAAATTTGTGATGAAATTTGTGTAAAACTTAGAGACTCTAAAAGACAAATTGATAACAAGATAAGATATCAAGAAGTTTCCTCAAAGGAACAACAATCTTTCTATGACCTTTATGAACATTTCATCAAAAATATCTCTATGGCAGAAAATGAAGCAGAATGTTTAGAGAAGGAAAATGAGAGGCTTTCAAAAACTTTTTCAAAATTCACAATGGGTCAAGAAAACTTGGACGACCTTCTTGTTTCACAACGTGCTTCGTTCAAGAAAGAAGCGTTGCGACTATAAAGACTTCTTTGTAAAATGAAGTACACGTATGAATGATCAAGATATATGTGAGAGTTCTAGAGCTAGTGAGTTCAGAAACTCAGAAATCCATTAGAGAGGACCAAGGGACTCCATCATAATAGAATAGAGAAATCCTGACTATCATAGTAGACATTAGAGAGGTGCTAACATTAGAAGAAGTCAGTGAAACTTTATAAACCTTGGAAGAGACCATGGAAACCTTAAGTCTAAAAGAAGTAACATGAAGTTCAAGTATCATAAATGATACAATGGAGGATCCAACTTTAGAGAAGTCGTCACAACTCTCAAATATATCATAGGCACTCACCCTCTAATGATAAATCTAGACATTTGGACTTTTCAAAGTCCTATAATCACTCTGCCTCTAGAAGATAGAGTTATATGAACACTTCTAGTTAATGAACAAAAGCAAAAATATAGTTAATGACCTAAGGAAGGCGGATACTAAAAATTTACACTTATTTAAGGACTTTGAAAAGCACATGATGAGTCAGAAGTTGAAGGATTGATTTTTATTTTGTAGATATCTGGCTAGTGGATGTTTGAAGCACATGATTTAAAATGCATCACTCTTCACTCAAATTCGAGTGAAGGATTAAGGGAAAGTTACATTTGGAGTCAAATGCATCACTCTTCATCTCCCTTGATAATATGGACTTAGCAGAAGGATTAAATTTTAATCTATCATGTGTATCTCAAATCTATGACAGAGGAAATAAGGTAATTTTCATCCCATCTAGATGTAGTGTTATAAACTCTGAAATAAGAAAAGTCGCACTATCTGGACTTGGAATGGTTGATACTTATGTTGTGTGTCCATATGATTTTAAATATAAAAACCTCACTTGTCTTAAGGTGAATCATAGTGAATGCTAGCTTTGACGTAGATGACTTGGTCATGAAAATATGCACACTGTTGATAAAATTTTAAATCATAAACTAGTTAGAGGATTACCCAAACTCAAGTTCACCAAGGACAGAGTCTATAATGCATGTGCTCAGGGAAAACAAATAAGAGCATCCTTCAAGTAAGTTAAGTATGTGCCAACCATTAGACCCTTAGAATTGTTACATGTAAACTTGTGTGCACCCATTAGAATTTAGATTCTAGGAGGAAATAAGTATATATTTGCCATTGTTGATGATTACTCTAAATTCACATGGACTTTATTCCTAACGGACAAGACTGAACCCCTTAGAGAGTTTGTCAAACTAATCAAACAAGTATATGTATCAAAGGGTTTGATAGTCAAAGTAACCAGAATTGGTCATAGACGTGAATTTGATAAAGAGGACTTCATTGAATATTGAAATATGGTGTAGCTCCAATAACTCCGTAACAGAATGGAGTGCTTGAAAGAAAAACATAACTCTTGAAGACATGGCAAGAACCATGATCTACAATAATGATCTTCCAAAGTATTTCCAGGTAGATGCTATAAACATAGCTAACTACATCTGCAATAGGTTCCTAATTAGATCAATCTTGAAGAAAACTCCCTATAAGTTATTTAAGGGAAAATCACCAAATATATCTTGCTTCAAAGTATTTGGGGCAATGCTACATTCACAATAATGGTAAGAACAATCTCAATTAGTTTGATGACTAGAGTAAGGAAGGCATATTTATGGGATGCTCATCCTACAATAAAGCTTACCGAGTTCACACCAAAAGCACCAAAATAATTAAAGAAAGCATTCATCTTGTGTTTAATGGAAACAATGATGAACACTTGAGCTCATCGTCTCATCAAAAATTTTAGTTAAGTAATAACATTGAGGAAGAAGAAGAAGAGGAAATGCAACCTATTACTTATAGGAACTTTAGTCAGAGACAACTATAAAAAGAAAATTGAGATACTAGAGTCTTAGATGCTCAAGCCACTTAAAGAGAAGAATTTTCAGAACCAAACAGAGGATTCAAAGATCAATAAGCTCATTCGATTGAAAACATAATATCTTACATTCACAAAAGGGTAAGAACATGCTCATTACTCAAAAATTTAAGTTGCTTTTCACTCATTTTTACCTTTTATTGAACTCAAGAGTCCCAAGAGGCTTTTGATAACACTGATTTGGACCATAGCCATGTAGGAGGAACTAAATCAATTTGAAAAAAACAAAGTATAGACTCTAACCACTAGACCAAAGAACTAACCCATCAAAGGAACTAAATAGGTGTTCAGAAATAAACTAGATGGGGCTAGGATAGTAATTAGTAATAAGGCTAGACTTGTTACAAAGGGGTAAAATTAAGAGGAGGGAATAGACTCTGAGGGTACCTTTGCTCCTATAGCCAAACTAGAAGCTATTAGACTTCTACTTGCATTTGCATCATTTATGAACATCAAATTGTAAGAAGTGGATGCAAAATATGCCTTCTTAAATGGGTACCTATAAGAAAAGGTGTGAGTTAAGGAACCTTCTGATGGTTTCAAAGACTCGGTGAAGCCTAATTATGTATACAAAACATACAAAGCTCTCTACGGTCTTAAGGAAGCTCAAGAGCTTAATATAAAGACTAAGCAAGTTTCCACTAAATTATAGGTTTAAGAGAGGCATGACTGATAAGAAATTGTTTATAAGAGCCAATTTATGTTCATGATATTATTCTTGGGGCTACTAACCATGACTTATGCAAGGAATTCCTTGATCTCATGAGCAAAGAATTTGAGATGAGCCTAATGTGAGAATTTAACTTCTTCTTTAGGTTATAAATTAATTAATGTGAAGAAGTAGTCTTCCTAAATTAATTGAAATACATCAAGAAACTACTTAAGAAGTTTCACCAATCATAATCATTCCAAAACTCCTACATCAACCACCTACAAACTCAATAAAGGTTAGAGTTGAAAAACTATCTCTATGAAGATGTAAAAATGCATATTGGATCACTATTGTATTTAATCGCAACTAGGCCATACATTGCTTTCAGTGCGTGCTTATGTGCTAGATCTCCATAATTACCAAAAGAATCCTAATTAAATGCTGTGAAGAAGATACTTAAATACCCACCATGGGCTCTGGCTCTGGGAGTCTGGTACCTAAAAAGGGATAACTTTGAGCTAATACGATACTCAGATGCTAATTATGCAAGATATAAAGTATAGAGGATGAGCATGTTAGGATCATACATTCATACACTACAAGAAAATTAGTTTCTTGTAGCACCAAGTTTTGCTACAATATGCCCACATTTGGCTACAATAGCCTTTTGTAGCATCTCTAAAAATTGCCACAAGATTGCCACAAATACCTCTTACAAAAGCCTTTTGTGGCAAGTTTATAATTGCCACAAATGCTAAGCATTTTCTGGCAAGTTTGAAATTGCCACAAATATTACATTGCTATAATATGCCATAATTTGTGGCAAGTTTAATCCGGCCACAAAAGTGGTTTTGCTACAAAAGAATGATATTTGTGGCAAATTGCATTTGCCACAAACCATATTTTGGCGGCAAATATTTATTTGTGGCAATTTATATTTACTACAAAATATTTACTACAAAATATATATTTAAATTATTATAATAATTATATACTAAATTAGAATTTATTCATATAAGCTATAATGAAATTAATATTTGTTGGTTAATAATTTACTAATGTCCTCCCAACATATCTTAATGTAATGAAAAAAAGAAAGAAAAGGAAGTCATAATAAAACAGAACAAATTTTGTTGATATGTATATTTACATGTGTGAAGTTCATTAACTATGCAATGAGTGAAATATTGACGATAATATTTTCTTCATCCTAACCACAAAAGGTCTAAATAACTCCATAAAGTATTCAAATTTGGAGTTAAAAAAAAGGAGAGCAATTGTCCCAATAAAGGGGAAAAATTGACATCTTCTTGATCCTTAGTCTTCTTAATTGCAAAGGTAGTCATCATGTATGTATTGTTCGCCATGGTTACTGGATATCTACGACAAAGCACAAAAAATTTACAAATATTAGCATCTCAACAAAATATACATGTAAAAATTATGATTAATCAACGTCATTTCTTATATGGTTGTTGCATAACTGAGAGCAAAATTAAGAGACAGAAAATGCTTGACAGACTAACACTTGAAGCGATATAGTGCTACAAGGGAGGGGGAGCAGAATCGAAAACAGAGCAAAAAGGGAAATCGATTCAATACAAATCAAAGCATAAATTGAGGCACAAAAATGAACCATCAAACCTAGATTCTGTGACCTCCATTCATGGCAAAGAGCAAAAAATGGAACACGCTGTAAAAACCAAAGCATAAATTGAAACACGCTGAAGATTATGACTATCTACCCCCAATTCCACAAACCAAGCTCTAAAAACTTGATATTGCAAACCAGAAGAAGATTTGAAATTCGAGAACCAAAGCAGATAAATCCCGAATTAAAACACTAAACCTACAATGAAACTCAAAAATTAAAACCCTAAAAATTATCTCAAAATTTGAATTGAAACTAACAGGACTAAATTAAACCTGAAAAACTTAGACTAAACCTAGATTGATACCTAGCTTATGCCAACGTTACCTCCATAGCCTCCCTTCCTTCAATCTCGGCCCTTGAACTCATGCTAGGTGGACGGTGGGTTGATTGATGGCTGGCTGATTGTGGAGGTGAATTGGTGTAGTGGGTGCACGCAAGAAGGTGGTGGAAGATGATGGAGATGTTGATGGTGGGTGATGGTGGTGCTAGATCGAGAGACAGATGGCGATAATGGTGAGGATGCCGAAGCTGAGAGAGTTGGAAGGGTGGGGCGTATTGGCGGTTTAGGCAGCCCGAGAGGAGAGAGAAGGATAAATTGGGGGGGGGTAGGAGGCATGTGCTAGGCACATAGGGAAGGGTAGCTATTAGGATTTTTATTTTGTTTTTATTTTTGCCTTGCTTTTTTTAGTTCTAGGTTCATGAGAGAGTGGGTCAATTTGTTCATTTTTTTTCATGCTTTTTCTGATTTATTCAACACCTACAAAGTAAAATAAAATCAAATAAAAATATAAAAATAACAGTTATTACGAGCATAAATTAGGCATAAAGTTATTGTAAAAATAGCATATTTTTGGCGCAAACAGTATTCTAACAAAATAATTAAAAAAAATAGGAGGAAAATTTTTTTATCGGTTGAAAATTTCCCCCTAAAGTTTGCATATTTCCTGCTTTTGAAGAAAAGGAAATTATCATCCCATTAGTGGCGATTTTAGACAATTGCTATAATAGATCTAGTTTTTCATGGAAATTTTTACTTTGCTACAATTATTTCAATATTTCTAGAGGATTGTAGAAATTTTTTATTTGCCACAAAAAAATTGCTACAAAAAATCTACTTTCTTGTATTGGTACCAATTTCTGGGATTGTCACGTGCCTGATGGTACTCTAAGAAATAGAATTCAATGACTCTATCCACTATGGATGTAGAGTGCATTACAGTTAATGCTTGTTGTGCTTAATTGTTATTTGTCTATAATAACTCAAAGATCTTGGCATTAACTACGAATGAGTACCACTTAAATACAACAACCAGAGTGTCATCAAAATAGCCAAGAATCATGTACATCAATCAAGGATGAAACATACTACAGTACAACATCACTTTATTATGGACCACGTAAAGGGGATGATGTTTCAAATTTGTTCCCAATGAAAAACAACTTGTTGATATATTCACCAAACCATTAGGTGAGGACCAATGCAGCTTTATTAGAAGAGAGCTAGGATCATAAAGAGTGTGATTGAAAGTCTCTGGATTCTTGGTTAAGCATAGTAATCATTGGGCATTCCAATCTATGACTCTAACCAATTAGTACTTAGAAGTGTGGTTGATGAATTTAAACTTCTTCCACAAATGGATTTCAAACTTTTTTCAAAACAAAATTCAAGTGAAATGGTTTTTCTTCTGAAGCAAAAGGTCATTTATCACTTATAACCATTAGTTATTTACTACAAGTGCTCCCATTAGTCAATCCCTATAGCTATCTCAGCAAGCCCACTATTTATATCCACATCACCTCCTACTTGTTCTTTCACCTCACCATCTCTTCCTCCCTCTCAGAGAAATTCACTCTAAAGTAGAAAAAACCCAAAGCACTCTTTTTGAGCCACTCTCTTAACACATATCGATAGCATAGGCAAAACTGACTCTAAAACACTAGTACTAGGGGAAGCCTATAATCCAGTCTCGAAGAAATCAAGAGGAGCTAACCGTGATTCTCTACTCAGAAATATTGATCTAACTATTCGCAAATCTCCATCTCTATATGAATCTCGTATCGGAGATGTGGAAGATGCAGGCAAAGAAACCTATGTTTGTATCCCAGCCAAATTTCCCTCTTCATGGTTCATAGAATTTGGGAAGGTTGACATCTTATCACCACCACAAGTGCACAAGTATTGTATTATAGATCAAGATCGTCCCACGGAGACTAGACTGAATTACTAAGTATTCCTTTAAAAGATTTACTAAGCGAAATCAAGATTTTGTTCAGATTATAAATAGCACATGCTAAATAACCAAGTCTATCTTCAATGTCTAAAAAAATATCTAGGGGTAGCATCACCTAACAATGGGTCAATACAACAAGTTAAATAAACACTTCTCACCTTGCTGATCGATTCAAGGGTCAATTTTGTTAGAGAATTTTCAAATCTTTCTTTCAAAAAGGTGTGAATTAACATGATCAAACTAATTATTAATTCTCATTAGATCTTAATTGAATGAAGTCTAGGAATATGATCATCACAAGACCACTCAACCGATAATCGTTTCTCAAATGATTATTAAACCAAGTATAACCCTAGTTTTTCCAGCACTTATCATCACCTTTTAGTAATTTGATCTAGCATCTAACACACATGCAAGAAGTTGGCCAAAAATCCTATAATAACATTTAAATTGCAAGGACTAGATTAAAATAACCAAGCAAGATTCCAAGTGAAAATTCTTTAAACTAGCAAAACCAACAACATTGTTTTGGTTTTGCAAACCATAGGTAAAGAAAACTAATCAAACATTATTAAAATTGACAAGTAGATATCTCTAAAATCTTAACCTAAACTAAAGAGAAAAGTGAAAAGAAAGAGAGAAGAAAAAAGCTTAGTCTATTCGTCGGATGATGATCTTTCAATCCTTCTTCCAAATGCTTCTAAACCTTGCTTGATCCTACTTCTCTCTACTCTTTGCATGATGAATTTAGGTGCTAGATAATGATGGAATGGTGATAAGATGATGGCTAGAAAGCAAAGGAAGATGCCAAAATCAAGCTTTTACTTCGGAAATCAAAGTTGCTAATACCCAAAACATCTAAAACACGAACAACTGTGAAGAAACCCAGCTGACTCGGGGGCTAACTATGGGGCTCACCATGGTTAGATCGTGGTGCTCACTGGCCAGCTCTGGCTCTTTTCATTCACCTACTACTTCTTCTAATAACCTTCTAGACTGTGGTAGCGGCCATGGTGTGTCCATGTTAGGTATCTTTGGGCCTTTCTTGCCATCTTCTTTAATCCGCAAGGCCTTATAATCTTCATGCTACTCACATGCTTTGGGCTCATGAGGTCAAAGTCTACGAACACTATTAAGCAAGTGAAACTCAAGAATTAAAGTAGAAATAGGGGTGCCAATAATAAAATTAAGCATAGTAATCCCCTAAAATGACTCCTAAACACATCAATAATCCATTCAAATGTGACATTCATCACTCCTCCATGCCTAAACCTTTACTTGTCCCCAAGAAAAGCTAAAGTCAAAAGAAACTGTCAAGGGGAGATTTATCTACGGTTAAAAAACACAACATCCTCCTTAGGTTACGAAACCTATAGTATATCACAAGCACGAATGGCAATCAATGGCAACCCCAAATAGTACACAACAAATTTCAAAATCAGGAGAAGGTGAATGTTTTCAGAAAAGTATTTGATCACAGGCTAGATATCAAACTTGATCACCCCAAAGAATCACAAGCACATCATGTAAGTACATAGAATTGGGTAAAGCCCAATAGGCATGTAGAAACTCACTTTTGAGAAATGTGGATCACCCGCACTCATGTGTTTAAAGTATATTATAGGTTCACCCAAGACTCATTCCAAAGATGCAAACTACCACATACTTATTAAGACCCTCAAATTCTCGTCCACCAAAAATGCAAACTACTGAATTTTAGGTACCCAAATATTTGATGCATTAGTTTTTATGATCTTGACATTTTTGAGTTTATTTTGAAGTACTATCACTTATGAATTCCTTATAATTCAATCCTCAAATTACCAAAATACCCTCACTATTGTCATTTTAGTTTTTTTTCTTTTAAAGCAAAACCCCAAAAACTATCTTTCTACTATTGGATAGTCTATCGATAGAGTTGTGGGTACTTAAAAGAGAGGGGTTGGGTTTTTTAAAAAATCAAAAAGGATAATAGTAAGGGTATTTTTGTAATTTTCAGACTGAATTGTAAGGAATTCACAAGTGAGAGTACTTAAAAATAAACTCAAAAATGTCAAGGTCATAAAAATTAATGCATTAAACTTCGAGGTACCTAAAAGTCCACAATTTCCAATACAACGTGCATATGACAATCAAGAGGACTTTACATCGATTGTAATATGGGCTAAAAGATCAAGGAAAACAAGTGGACTAACAAATTTGGCCAATGTGGAGCTATTTAGACAAGTGAATAGGGAGTAACCAACAAAGTGCCAGACAACAATGAAGTTCACCAACACTCCAAACCCCAACGACACAATGAACATCCCCTACAAGTCATATAGTAAGTGCGTTGGCAAAGAAAGGAACTCAAGTTATTTCATCTCCAATGCTAATCACTTATTATTTTTTTTGCTTTCCTTTTTTTTCTATTTTTTTTCTTTTCTCTTTTAGGAAATGAAATGAGAATTCAAGTCACTGAAAGGCATAGGGTCACTAATTATCAACTCACAACCTATTACATATATACATATCCCAAACAAGTGGGGAACAAAATCAAATGCTCAATATCATCAACCCCTCAACAAACCAATATACAAAACAACAACTCAATTACACCCAAAGCCACCCACCACATGGATGAAGTGACACTCCATAAACTTGACATAAAGATACAAATATGTGTTTGGCCAAGGATTAATATGAAGTGATCACAACAAGAAAAGGATTGCAGCTTAAAATAGGCTAGGAGAGAGGATTAACATACAATTCAAGGGTAGGCTATTTGGCTATGTGGCTAAAGTGACCAAAGAAATAATGCTAATATCATATTATTAACTATGCACATGCTAAAGTGATTTTGGACAAGAGTAAAGGCAAGTCATAAAGAGGCAACATATAAGATCCACACACTTGAAAGAACATAAGACTAAATGTAATGAATTAGTCCATATAAGGGTGATGCGAAGTGAATTTCATTTTACCAAACAAAGGTGTGAAATCTATGTAAATCAACCCAACGGATGTTGAAGACCAATCTTTTCAAAGATGAACTGAGAGAGAGAGAGAGAGAGAGAGAGAGAGAGAGAGAGAGAGAGAGAGAATCCCCAATTAGATGAACTCTTCTAATGAAATTGGATCAATACTTGACATAGTAACCAAGAGATAAATCAAAGAAGATATATCTAAGATAAAGGTCAAAGCACCACCTAGATTCCCTCTAACTCGCTAAAACCTTAGCACCAAGGATTAGATTAAAGGGAAAAAATCAAATCATCACCCTCCTAAGAGAGATAAACATTTTGAAATTTTGACAAAAATACCAAGCTTCAAGCTCTCATATCATTCATCAAGTCTGAATTTTCATACTAGTAGTTAGGTATGTAAATACCTATTAGAGGGGAATTAGTTGTACATTATTGAGGCAAGGAGGCCATTAGGAGACTTACAAAATATCCTACAAAAATAAATCAAGATGCTTAAGATAATTACAATCACTATGAACTGTATTTTTCAAAATTCATCCTCCATCTTCTAAAATGCCTTGAGTAGGATTTACTCCACGAATGGAGGTGCTGCCACTTGTAGCTTCATCCTTTTTGTGTGAAGAATCATCCCATGTAAAGTAATCTTCATAATTATGGCTCCAACCTCCTCAATTAGGCCCATAATTAAAACCATGCATTTTCTAATCCTAGACTGACCTTGCTCAGTTTTTACTCTATAACATTCCCAACACTTGGAGTTTAAACATGATTCGATGCTTGTTTGAAACTAGACTTTTGGTTCTTTCCATCCATAGCTAAAACACCAATTTGAAAGTTTATTTGGTCATCCAAAAGGTAACTAAACATTGCCCTATGAAACTAGAAATTCCTGGATTGCTTGTGCTAGAAGGTTTAGTTGTTATAATCCACCAGTAACGAGTGAATTATGGACCTAGTCAACTTTGGAGGAATGATTTGGGTTCTTTCCCCACATAATAAGGCTCAAAGTCTCATGGGATATTGACAAATGTCATATTTGCATACGATTTCATGAGTTTTTGCGAGTCATTTTAGGTGATTAATATGCTTAATTGTATGATTTGCACCCCTATTTATACTATTATGCTTGGTTTTGCTTGTTTAAGAAGTGTTTGTAGTTTTTTGTCTTTTAAACCCAACGCATAATGGTAAAATGAAGATTTTGAGACCTTAGGAATCAAAGAACATAGGAAAAATGGCCCAAAGACACCTAACACTGACCAACTGTGGCCAGTACCATGGTTTAGGAGAATCCAAGAAGAAACAACAAAGAAATAAAGGACAACGAGCATGGCAGAGTCCACCACGGTCTGATCGTGGTGGTACCCATAGTTCGTAGTGAGCTCTGTCTCCCTGAGTTTGCTTAATTTCTTCGCAGTTATTTGACTTCTAGGCATTTTTTATGTTTACAGCCATTATTTTGACATAAAAAGCCGATTTTTACTGCTTCCTTGGCAACCCCATATCAATTCCACCATCTATATAGGAATTGAACTCCATCTTTAGACTGAGGGAAAGCAAGTATAAGATGGAGATTCATGAGGAAACGGGATATGGTTCGCAATCGACAAATTCAAGCATGCATTCAGGCTAAGCAGTTCTTTCCCTTCTCTTGTCTTTTCTCCATTAGATTTATTGCTTCTAGATTGATACATTAGATTATGTAATTCATGTTAATTTGTAGTTTTAAATATTAGTATTGATGTTGAACTTGCATTTGCCTATGTTCTTCAGTTGATTGTTTGTGCATCTTTGAATTGTTGCGTTTATTTCATCAAGTTTGGAGTTTGAATTGGTTGTAAGAAGTTTGATCACCTTCTTGTTCATATTAGATATCCAGTGAAGTATTGAAAGGTGATATCTAACGTCAAAATCATCAGATTTGACTTGATTGTGTGATGGCTTGAGAGAGAATTACCGATCGAGAGACCTAAAATGATGATCGTGTTCCTAATGAACCTAAACTAATCGAGAATCCATTAGATTTATGATTGATTTGATTTGGGTACTTCACTATGCCTTGAAAGGGGGTTGTGATACCTCGGTTATCGGTCTTGAAATTTCCTAATTAAAAAGAAAGTGCTTAATCTATTCTTGAACAGAGTAATTGCAAGGTTGACTTAATTCCTTGTATATTTATCCATTACATCAGATAGTAGTGTAGTTTAATTTCAATCTCGAATTTTAATTTGCTAGCCCATCTAGAGGGAATGTAGCTTGGTAGCTTGACCTAGTCTCCGTAGGATCAACCTTGATTTGCTACAACGTCAACCTACCCTCACTAACATCAGTTTTACATCCTAAAGTAGCTAACAAAGACCTCCCAAGAATAATTTGGGTGCAAGCATCCTCAGCCATATCAAGAATTACAAAGTTCTCTGGCACATAAATGTCACTGACCTTGATGGGAACATTCTCCAAAACACCTAAAGGGTACTTCATTGAACATTCCACTAACAGAAAAGAAATAGTAGTGGATCTCAATTGTCCTAGGTCAAGTCTCTTGAAAATAGAATAGTGCATCAAACTCAAACTTGAATCAAGATCACACAAATCCCTATTAATGCTCACATTTCCAATCAAGTAAGCATTATAGAAACTATTGGGGTCTGAGAGGGTCGCAAGCGCACGGTGGCCTTGCAGCAAATCGAGGTCGATCCCACAGAGACTACTAGCTTGATCTACTGGGTTATAATCCCTTAAGATAGGCTAAGTGAACCCAAGTTTGAGATTGAAATGTTAATAATAAACTATCTAATGTAGAGGATAAAAATCAAGGAATTAAACAAATCAAGCAATTTTTCCAATCCAAAATATCAAACTGGCAATTTTTCCTCTAATGGTTGTTTTAAAACCGATAATTGAAGTATCACAACCCTATTTCAAGGTGAAGTGAAATACCTAACTCTAAGCAATTACCATTTCTTAAGGGTTCTTGATTTGTTTAGGTTCATTAAGCATGCGATCATTATTTTCGTGGTTTCTCAATTGGTGTGCTCTCTCAAGACTCCATACAATCAAGTCAAATCCTAGGATTCTAGTATCAGATTTCACCTTTCAGTTATTCATCCAATACCCAAAACATGCAAAAAAGTGATCAAATTCCTCACAAGACAATAAACTTCTAGAATTCGATAGAACATTCCAACAAATTGAAAAGTATCACATGATGTCAACACAAGATCAAGAAATTAACAAATGTTTGCATAAATCCAAAATCAAACAACAAAGATAATCAAAATTACAAAACATAAATCTAAATTTAGAGAAGAGAAGAAAAGAAGAGAAAAGAGATGCTGAGCCAAGATCGCGCTTGAACTGCCGTGCAAACCCGGAATAGAATCCTTGCAAATCTTCACTTCAACTCATTCTTTATCCCTCTAATCTAATCTAAATCCTAATCTAATTGATAAAATTGGAGAGAGGAAATGGAATGATGGGATGATGGTTTTTTTTTTTTGCTACAAAAATGGCCTTATTTATAAAGAAACGCAATCAACCTCAGCCGCACGATAAGGGAAAACGAATAAGCTAGCAGTTATGCCTCCACCACGGGCAGACCGTGGTGCTTGCTGGATCCGAAATCTTCTGCTCTTCTTTTGCTCCACAGGATAGGACTTGGGGTACCTCCGTAGTGGCCAATATGCACTCAAGTAAAGGTCAATTGTTGGGTCAAATGGTCTAAAATCCTGCAAAAGTCACCAAAGAATCATACCCAAGTATAAAACGATAATAAGAATATAAATTATGACATAAAGCATTCAATTCTCCATAAAAATGCAACAAAATGACATCAAAATAGCGTGCACTTTAAGCACTTATCCAACTCCCTGATGTTTAAACCATTACTTATTCTCAAGCAAACACTAGAGAAAACCGACAAGGGGAGATGAAGCTAGGACTCAAACACATAACAACCTCCTTAAAGTAGGCAAACCATAGCATTTCACAAGCAAGAGTGACAATCAACGACAACCCCAAATAGTGCACAAAACATTCAAAAACTAGAAGGAGAAGGTTTTCGAAAAGCACAAGACCACAAGCTCGATATCAAACTTGATTAGCCCCAAAGAACTACGAAACATATTATGCAAGCACATGGAATTGAACAGAGCCAATTAGACTAGTAGAGCCTCACTTCGAGGAATGTAGATCACTCCCCGCTCATGTGTTTAAATATAACATAGGTTCACTCAAAATTCATTCCAAAGATGCAAACTACCATATGCTTGACAAGGATCTCAAATTGTCCACTACTAAAATGCAATGCGCACAAGACAATCAAGAAAACTTTATATGGGTTGTAATGTGGGTTAAGGAAAATGAGTGGACAAATGAAGTTTGGTCAAATGTGGAGCTACTTAGCTAAGTGATTAAGGAGCAACCAACCAAAACACCAAGCAACTATGAGTTTCACCAATTCTCCAAACCTCAACAATACAATGAATATATCCCATAAATGAAATAGGAAATGAGTTGACAAAGAAAGAAACGCAAGCTGTTTACATGTCCAACACCAATCACTGAGTTTTTTTCTTTTTTTTTTCTCTTTTTTTTCAACATAAATTTTGTTTCTTTTGTTCCTTTTTGTTTTTTTTTTTTGGAAAATGAAATGAAAATTGCAATTATTGAAAGGCATAGGTTCACTAACTATCAACTCACAACCGAATACATATATACAACCCAAATAAGAGGGAACCAAAGTAAATGTTCAATGTCATCAATCCCTCAACAAAGCAACATACCAAAGCCACCATAAACTCAATTATCCCCAAAACCACCCACTAGATAAATGGAGTGACACTCTATCGGCCTGGCTTAAAGGTTAGGAACACTAGTTTGGCCAAGGGCTAAGATGAACGGGTCACAACAAAGATGGATATAAGCTCAAAGGGGCTAACAAAGAGAATAAACATATAATACAAGGGTAGGCTATTTGGCTATGTGGATAAAATGTTCAACAAGAAAGAATGCCTCTATCATATCATCAACTATGCACATGCTAATGTGGTTTTGAACAAGAGTCTGGGCAAGTTCTAGAGATGCAATATGGAAGAGTCACACACATGAAAGAAACATGAGACTAAACATAGTGAATTATTCCACAAAAGGCTCAAAATCTCATGGGATATCTACCAAAGTCTCATTAAGCTTATAAAATGATTCCCATGCACCAACATTAGTGCTAAAGACTCCAAGGGATAACAAAGTTCTCAAATAAGACAAGGGTCAAAATCAGAAATATTTACAAAATCTTCACAAATTTTAGTACCAAAAGGGATTACGCATCAAAAGTTACTCAAACTTATGAAAGCTATTATGCCTTAAGAATCATCACTGGAGGTTATCTCAAACCAATCCACACCATCCCTAAATGCTATCCTATATACAAATCTAAAAATCGACTAAATGTAAACAAAAAAAAAGCCTAAAACTATATGCTCGAAAATGTATGCAAGCTAACAACCAAAATAGAAAACACAGAAGCTACCCTTCCCTCATTCTTAGATAAAGAATGTAGTCCACATGATTTTCTTAGGCAAGTCTCGTAGGCATATACAATAAGGATCAATGGATGGATCATACCCTCTAAAGTAACCTGAGGACACACAATCATCAACATTCCCACCAAGCATACTAAACAAGTTATCCTCATAGCCCAAATCAACATTAGCATCATAAATGATAAAATTACCAACGGGTGCATCAAGATAATACTCAGGGGAAGGAGAGAGTAATGAACAAATAGGTGAAACATGGGAATGATAAATGGGATTAGGGATAACAATATTATTAAAACCAAGGCTAGGAAAGTCCTTATGCACAAACACATCACAGGACCCCTCCAAAGGAGTTTAAACTAGATCATGCACCTCCTCTAAAGTATTTTCTAACTCAAAACATGCATCAACAACACTAAACCTAGCAACTCCCCCAAAAGGCTCACCCACCTCAAGGCCAGTGCACTGAGCTAAAGCAAAGGACGAATCAGGTAAGGTCAGGACAATATCAGTATTTTCCACAGGTGATGCAAAGTCAGGCTGAGTATAGCATGCATAACAAGGACACAAATGTATATCATGGTCAGAATAATTACACAAATCACACCAAAAAGGAGCATAATAAGATCTAGAATACAATGCACAAGGATCATAGAATGAATATCTAGAGACACGACTAGCCTTCTCAAACTCAAATGAATCCCAAACAATGCACTCAAGCAAATACCATGCCTCATCAACACTTTTGCCATGAAAATCCCAATACTCTAAAAGGACACTGGTTTTACAATTCACACACTCATCAACAATGACAAAAAAATTCCCATTACCAACACACAATCACATTGTGTAAGAAAAATATTTAACCACTTAAAATACCTCCAAAATAATTAATGCTTGAATTGAGGGAAATGAAAAATTGCCATTGTTTTTTTTTTCCTCAAAAATTTTTATCTCCTTTTTGTTTAATTTTCAATTTTTTTAATTTTTAATTTGGTTTTTTTTTTCAAAGAAAAACAAAATGTTTAGTCAAACTTATCAAGAAAAACCCAATATTCGACACTGATCCCTGGTAATGGCATCAAAAATTTGATATGCCCGCAAGTGTACGGTGGCATTGTTGCAAACCAAGGTCGATCCCACAAAGACTAGGTTGATTTACTAGGTTATAATCCCTCAAGATATGGTAAGCAAATCCAAATTTGAGAATGAAATTTAACTATGCTACTTGTCCAATCTAATAGATAATCAATCAAGTAATTTAATCAAACCAAGCAATTTTCCAACTCAAGAATTAATCAAGCGCCTTTTCTTTAGATGCGTAATTCAAAAATCGATAATCGATTTATCAAACCCCTCTTTCAAGGTGGAATGAAATTCTTAAATCTATTCAACTACCATTTCTCTCAAGGGTTTTTGATTAATCTAAGATCATTAAGAATGTGATTATCAAATTTGAGGGTTTCCTAAGCAATGAGTATTTCTTAAGATCTCACTCACTTAAGTCGAATCTTATTTTTCCAACATCTAGTTTTAGCTTTCACCTCTTCACCAAATGTCTAAAACAAGCAAGAAATTGATCAAGTTTCCTACTAGCAAATCAACGTCTAAGATTTAATAAAATAAACCTAACAAATCTAAAGCACTTCTAGATCAAAACAAGAATTGGTTCAATCACGAGAATTCAACTCAATTCCAAGATTAACAATCCAAAACTTAACATACAAACCAACTATAATCTAAAAGCGTAAAAATCTAAAGAGAAAAGAGAAGAGAAGGGAGAGGAATTGCTCAGCTGATATGCGCTTGAACCGTCGATGCAAACCTGATCCAGAATCCTTGTAGTCTTCACCTTCACTTGCTCTTCCTATCTCTAATCTAATTCCTAACTACATAGTGGATTTGGTAGAATGGATGGATTATGGATGCTAGGGAAGACAACAAACACCGTTTTTATTCGTAGAAATCAAAGCTCCTAACATACAAAACGAGTGAAAAACGAAAGGCTGCAAAGAAAACTACCGAAGATGGGGAAATAGGGCCCACAACGGTCGTGGCCCCCACCACAGTCTGACGATGGTGCCCTTTGGCGGGTCCGTTCTCATGATGATTCATTTGTTGCTTCTTCTAGATCTTTCTAAACAGTGGTTCTGGCCACAGTTTGACCGTATTGGGTGTCTTTAGGCCTCTTTTGCTATCTTCTTTGATCCACAAGGCCTCAAAATCTTCATTCTATTGACATAACTTGGCTCACGAAGTGAAAATCTACAAACACTATCAAAACAAGTGAAACCAAGTGTAATAGCAGAAATAAGGCCATAACTCGTACAATTAAGCATATTAATCCCCTAAAAATGCATCAAAATGACCCCAAAATGATATGTTCTATGGGTACTTATTAGGGTCCTTAAGCTTTACAGGAAGTATGTTCAGAACCATAACACTAAACCTCTCAGCTAAAGCTGGGTCTCATACTTATCAAGTGTCCACCTTTTGGATCCTTTGGCAGAGCATTTCTTTCAAAAATTTACGTACATAGGCATCTAAGACAAAGTATCAATGAAAGGAATGTTCACATGCAACTTCTTAATCACATCAAGAAACTTCCCAAATTAAGCATCAAGTTTGCCCTTGGCAAATCTTTTTTGGAAGGGCAAGAGTGGCATGTAATGCTTCGAGGAAGGGGCTTAGACTCCTTAGGCTTCTCACTTTCACTTTTCTTTAGGGCTCATTCTCATTAGGGAAGGTATCAACATGAACATCATGATTTTTCTCACCATTCAGCTCAACTTGAGCACCCTTAGGAATCTCTAATTGTTTGCCACTTCTCAAGATAATATAATTGCAATGCTCTTTAGGGTTAGGCTCGGGCTTGCTAGGTAATCTATTTGGAGGTGTAGAAGAAGAGCTAGCTTGTTGGGCAATTTGTGAGTCCAACATCTTTTTATGAGTGATAAACAAATCAACCTTAGAGGTTAATTTGTTTGTGTACTTATCTTGTTTTTGTTACGCCAAAAGCACACTCTCAAATATGGCCTCTTGGTTGGAGTTTTGTGGAGCTTGTGGAGGGAAGTTAGGTCTTTGAAAATCGGGAGGTGATGGCCAAGCATTAGCTTGGGAAAAGGGAAGATGATCACTTCTATAGGACAAGTTGGGATGGTTCTTCCAACCAGGATTGTTGGTGCTAGAATATGGGTCGTGGCTCGGCTTGGGTTGGAAGTTATTAATATATGCAACCTTGTCACTAGAGGATCGGAGAAAATGACTCTCAACTTAACAATTCAAAGTGACATGGTCAAAAGATCCACAACTATAATAGTAAATTAGGGGAGACATGCATTCACTGCATTAGCATTTAAACGATTAAGCCTTTGAGTCATGGCATCCATTTTAGCAAATTAAAGCATCAACATCAAATTTGACTCCGGCCTTCTTGGAAAGAGAACTTTTATTGGACCATTCATAATTATTGAGTGTCATCTCTTCAATGAGGTTATATGCCTCATCCTCTATCTTGTTCATAAATTATCCTCCCAATACCGCATTAAACCTCATAGCATGTGTGACTCTGTTGTAGAACGCTTGCACTATCATCCATCTCTAAAGACCATGATGGAATAATCTGATTCCTTAAGCTTGTTGTCTTGCTAGGGGGGAAGAACATGGAAAGAAAGGCCTTGGTGAGCTCATCCAAAGTGGTGATGAATCCCGATGGTAAAGAGTGAAGTCATGCCCTTACTTTGTCCCTAAGAGAGAAAGGAAGCAAGCAGATGCAAATTGCATCACTAGAGGCTCCATCGATCTTTAAGGTATCGCACACCTCTAGGAAACCAAAAGGTGCAAATTGGGATCCTCCATAGGGGTTCTACCAAATTGTGACTGTCGCACCATTGAAATAAGGTTGGGCTTGAGCTCAAAATTATTAGCTTTCACAACGGGCTATTGATGCTTGGGGTGAGATCATGGACCCCCGGAGTAACATAATCCCAAAGGGTTCTCCGACGCTTAACTTCACCCACCATCCTAGGTGTGGATTTGGTCACTTGTTGCTCTTATTCAATCTTTCATTGCCTCTTCAATTTATGAAAATCCGCTCGATCTCGTGGTCATACTTAAAGATTGCTGCAAATCGTTGGTACTTGTGCATAAAGGGAGGGCAATCATCACATAATCAAAGCACACAAAAAGGAGCAAAATAGAAAAACACAGATAAAAGAAAAATGCATAGCCAAAGCTCTTGGGGGTAACTTAATACCCAAATATAGACCATGGCAATGATGCTGAAAACTTAATTGCCATCGTAATTGCACTGGTATTATAGTATATATTAAGGTCGTCTCGCAGAAACTAGATCGAATTACTAAGTATTCCTTTGAAAGATTCGCTGAGAGAACATGATTTGCGTTGGGTTATAAATGGCAAATGCTAAACAACAAAGTCCAACTTCAATGGGTAAAAAAACAACTACGGGTAGCATCACCTAACTATGTGTTGATCAAACGAGTTAAACAAACACTTCTCACCTTGCTAATTGCTTCAATGGTCGATGATGTTAGACAATTCACAACTTTCTTTCAAAAGAGTGAATTAACCTGATACGAACTAATTACTAATTCTCATTAGACTTTATCGAATCAAGTTTGCGAATTTGATTATGACTAGACCACTCAACTCATAATTCTTTCTTACGTATTTGTAAAACGAAGTCTAATCCGACTTTTTCTAACATGCATCTTCACCTTTCAATAATTGGATCTAGCAAATAACATGCATGCAAAAAGTTAGCCAAAAATCCCATAATAACATTTAAAATCCAAGGATTAGATTAAAACATGCGAGTAAGATTCCAAGTGTAAACAGTTTACACTAGCAAAATTAACAACATTGTTTTGCTTTAGCAACATCTACTTAAAGAAAACTACTCAAACATTATTGAAATCAACATGCAAACATCTCTAAAATCTTAATCCAAACTAAAGAGAAAAGTTAAAGGAAAGAGAGAAGAAAAAAGCTTAGTCTATTCGCCTGGATGATGATCTTTCAGTACTTCTTCCAAAAGCTTCCAAACCTTGCCTAATCTTGTTTCTTTCTGTGCTTTCACTCTCTTAATGGATGAATTTAGGTGGTAGATGATGATGGGATGGTGACAGGATGATGGATAGATGCTAAGGAAGGTAGTAAAGTTGAGCTTTTATGGAGAAAATCAAAGCTGCTAACATCCGAAACACTTAGAACACGAACAACCACAAAGAAAACTAGCTAACTCAGGGAAACAAATTTCACTCGGGCTAACTATGGGATCCACCAAGTACATGGGCACCACCATGGTCAGATCGTGGTGCTCACTCGCCATCTCTGGCTATCTTGATTCATCTACTGCTTTTTCTTAGAACCTTCTAGACTGTGGTACTGGCCACGGTGTGTCCATGTTAGGTGTCTTTGGGCCTTTCTTGATATCTTCTTTGATCCAAAGGCCTCATAATCTTCATTCCACTCACATCCTTTGGGATTATGACGTTAAAATCTACAAACACTCTCAAACAAGCGAAGCCCAAGTGTAAAAGTAAAAATAGGGGCGTAAATAATAAAATTAAGTATATTAATCCCTAAAATGACTCCTAAATAGGTATATAATCACGCAAATGTGACATTCGCTCATTCCCCCATGCTTAAATCTTTGTTTGACCCCAAGCAAAGCTAAACTCAAGGCAAACTGACATGTGGAGATGCATTTAGGATTAAAAAAGATAATAACCTCCTCATGGTAGGCAACTCATAGTATATCACAAGTAAGAATGGCAATCAATGGCAGCCCCAAATAGCACACAAGATATTTTAAAATCAGGAGAAGGTGAATGTTCTAAAAAAAGCATGAGAGGACAAGCCAGATATCAAACTTGATCACCCCAAAGAATTACAAGCGCATCATGCAAGTACACGGAATTGGGTAGAGCCAAATTGACTGATAGAACCTCATTTTTGCGAAATATGGATCATTCCCACTCATTTTCTAAAATATACCATAGGTTCACTCAGGACTCATTCCAAAGATGCAGACTACCATATACTTGTCAAGACTCTCAAATTCTCCTCTACCAAGAATACAACATGCATATGACAATCAAGAGACTTTACATGGGTTTTAATGTGGGCTAAAGGGTTAAGGGAAGTGAGTAGACTAACAAATTTGGCCAATGTGGAGTTGTATTTAGGGGTGTGCAAAATCGGTTAGTCGGAGTTTCGATTAACCGAAAATCAGTTAACTGGTTTTTCGGTTCAAGAAAATTCCGAACCGTAATCGAACCGAAAATCTCAGCTAACCATTTTCGATTAATCGAAAATTTCGGTTCACCCAAAACCCAAACTGTAACCGAACCAAAAAGTCAGTTAATCGGTTTTTCGAATCAGTTAACCGATTTTTCGGTTCGGTTACTGGTTAATCATTCACAAATAATAAAAAAAGTATACTTTCTTACATAAAATTTTCATTTTTTATGGCAAATTTTTTTCTAAAAGTTAATTTTTGATCACCATTCATAAATTATTAAAAAAAATGCACTTTCTTACCTAAATTGTCTATTTTTTATGTATAAATCTTTTGGAAAAAAATAATTTCGGTTTGGTTAATTGTCGGTTAACTGAATTTTCAAATCATCCGAACCGTAACCGAACCGAAAACTGAATTCTTTTTCCGGTTCGGTTAACTGAACCGATTTTTTTGAAAAAACTGTATGGTTAACCGGTTTTTGGTTCGGTTTTTTTGGTTTTTCAGTTCGGTTTTCGGTTTCAGTTTTTTTCCCCCCACCCCTAGCTGTATTAGCTAAGGGAATAGGGAGCCACCAACAAAGAACCAGACAAACATGAAGTTCACCAACACTCCAAACCCTAAAAACACAATGAACATCACCCACAAGTCAAATCAGAAGTGGGGAACTCAACTTATTTACATATCTAATGGCAATCACTTTTATTTTTTTGCTTTCCTTTTCTTTCTATTTTTTTCATTTTCTCTTTAGGAAATCAAACAAGAATTTCAATTATTGAAAAGCATAGGGTCACTAATTATCAACTCACAAACTATTACGTATATACATAACCTAAATAAGAGGGGAACAAAACTAAATGCTCAATGTTGTCAACCCCTCAAAACAACATATAAAACAAGCTTGAACTCAATCCCCCCCAAAACCACCTACTACATAGAAGAAGCGATCCTCCACATACTTGGCAAGTTGCCATAAAGATAGGAATATGTGTTTGGCCAAAGGGTTAATATGAAGTGATCATAACAAGAAAAGGATTACAGCTCAAAATAGGCTAGCAACGGGGATTAAGATACAACTCTAGAGTAGGCTATTTGGCTATGTGGCTAAAGTAGCCAAAGAAAGAATGCCTCTACCATATTATAAACTATGCACATGCTAAAGTGATTTTGAACAAGAGTCAAGACAAGTTCTAAAGATGCAACAACGAAGAGCCACACACATGAAAGAAAATGAGAGTAAGGCTCTGTTTGAACCTAGAAAATTTTGATGGAAAGAAAAAAAAATTAGGAAAGTAACTTGTTTCTTGTGTTTGTTTTAGGGAAAATCACAAAGAAAAAAAATATATAGAGGAAAATTAGGTAGAAAAATTGTTAGAAACAAATGGTAAAATTTTTCTCCCAAAATTATGAGGAAAGATAGGAGAATTCCCAAAATAATTTCGGACCTCCTCCAACCTCGGATTTCTTAGATGATATCAACATAATTCAAGTAATTCATCAACATGTAAATTTCTCATCCAAAATCTTATATTTTTTCTTGAATCCAAACATGAGAAAAAATCTCACTTTCTCCCTACTTTTTTTCCTTCAACTTTTCTTTCTACCAATTTTTTAAGGATAAAACAGAGCCTAAACATAATGAATTAGTCCAAATAAGGCTCAAAGTCTCACAAGATATATATCAAAGTCTTAATTAGCTAATGAAATGAAGCACGTATACCAACAATAGTGTCAAAGACTCCAAGGGGGTAGCATAGCTCTCAATCAAGAGAAGGCTCAAAACAAGAGACACTCACGAAACCTTTGCAAAATTTCACATCAAAGGGGCCACTCATCAAAATCATTCAAGCTCATGCAAACCATTTTACCTAGAGAATGATCATTAGAGGGTTTTGTTTTTTCAAATTTTTGCAAATTTTTTTTGCATTTTTTCTATTTTCACCTTTTTTTTTAATTTTTCAAATGCAACCTAAATCCTAAATACAAACTTAAACATGCACCCAATTTTGCAATATATGCAATGCTAATGTATTTTAAACAAAGCATCCCTAAACCAAGATGATACACATGAAAAATGGAGCTAAATACAAAATATCCCTCCCCATGCTTAGACAATACATTGCCCTCAATGTAAACATATAAAGGCGTGAAAAGACCCAGGAGAATAGGATTATGCAAATGCACACACCAAAAAGACTAAAAACTAAGGGGGAAAAAAAACAGAAAAGAAAAAGAACCTTGGGTTGCCTCTCAAGCAACCCTTATTTTAGGTTGCTAGCTAGAGCATGCACCGATCATCCATTAAAAAGGCGATAAATTGAAAAAAAGGGGACTTTACAGCTTTTCTCTCACCTTTGTCACGAACCTCAAATTCAAATTCCTGCAAAAGAAGTAACCACTTCAAGTAGATGGAATAGAGATCCTTCTTAAGCATCAAATAACGCTAAACAAGGCTGTCCGCATACACAATTATCTTGTGGTGGACACCATCAGCCGGCCACCATCACAACAACCAAACTTGCCCCTCCAAGTAAAGGTCATTCTCGACATCGTCCAAAGGCATCAATGACCACAACACTTGTGCAAACCTGCAATAATCACACAAATAATCCTCATCAAAAGCATAGAGCTCATCCTTGATCGTGCTATGTGGTAAATTGTCAACCAAATCCACCTTTACACAATAAAGCCCACAGCCCTCAGTAGACACATAGTCAAACTCATGAGGATCATTTGGACACACGTCAATTAATTCCACAAACTCATTGGAAACACCCACTTCAAATCCACAAGGAAGAAAAGAAGAGGACTTATAGTCCTTAAACAAGCCAATTCAACATGGTGCTCTCCCACATCAAAATTCAACCTGCCCTTTTTAACATTAATTTTTCATCCTCCAGTAGCCAAGAAAGACCTTCCAAGAATAATTTGGGTGCATGCATCTTCAGCCATATCAAGAATTACAAAGTCCACTAGCACATAAAAGTCACCCATCTTGGTGGGAACATGCTCCAAAATACCCGAAGTGTACTTCATAGAACATTCTGTTAATTGAAGAGAAATAGTTGTAGGTCTCAATTCTTCTAGGTCAAGTGTCTTGAAAAATGAATAGAGCGTCAAACTCACTTCAATCAAGATCACACAAATCCCTATCAATGCTCACATTTTCAATCAAGTAAGGAATAAAGAAGCTATCAGGGTCCTTGGAAAATCTTTATGGGAAAGACAAGAGTGGAATGCAATGCTTTGAGGTAGAGGGCTTAGATTCCTCATGGTTCTCACTTTTGCTCTTCTTTTAGGGCTCATTCTCATCAAGTAAGGCATCAATATTCACATCATGATTTTTGTCACTAGTCACCTCAACTCGAGCACCCTTAGGACTCTCTAATTATTTGCCACCTCTGAAGACAATATAATTGCAATGCTCTTTTGGGGTTATTCTCAGGCCTTCTAGGTAATCTACTTGGAGGTGTAGAAGAAAAGCTAGCATGTTAGGCAATTTGTGATTCCAACATCTTGTTATGAGTAATAAGAAAATCAACCTTAGAGGCTAATTTCTTTATGTACTCATCTTGTTTTTGTTGCAATAAAAGCACACTCTCAAACATGGCTTCTAGGTTGGACTTTTGTGGAGCTTCTACAGGGAAGTTAGGTCTTTGAAAATTAAGAGGTGATGGCCCAACATTAGCTCAGGGAAAGGTAAGAAGATCACTCTTATAGGACAAGTTGGGATGGTTTTTCCAACCAGGATTTTAGGTGTTAGCATATGGTTGTGGTTCAGCCTAGGTTGGAAGTTACTAACATGTGCAACTTGGTCAATAAAAGATTTGAAAAAAAGGACTATCAACTTAACAATTCAAAGTGACATGGTCAAACGATCCACAACTATAATGGGAAGGGAGGGGATACATGCATTCAACGCATTAGCATTTAAAAAATCAAGCCTTTGAGTCATGGCATCCATTTCAGCAATAAACAAAGTTAAAGCATGAACATCCAATTTAACTCTGCCCTTCTTAGAAGGAGCCCTCTTATTAGACCAATGATAATTGTTGAGTGTCATCTCCCCAATCAGGTTATATGGCCTATCCTCCATCTTGTTCCTCAATGATCCTCTCGCCACCACATCAATCATGGACCTCATAGCTTGTGTGACTCCATTGTAGAGTGCTTGCATTATCACCCATTTTTTAAGACATGATGGAGGCATAACCTTGAAAGCTTCTTGAATCACTCCTATGCTTCTTATACGGACTTATCCTCCTATTGAGCAAATGAAGCAATCTAATTCCTCAAGCTCATCATCTTACCAGGAGCGAAGAACGTAGAAAGAAAGGCCTTGGTCAGGTCATCCCAAGTAGTGGTGGATCTCGATGGCAAGAGTGAAGTCATGTCTCACTTTGTCCCTAAGAGAGAAACAAAACAAGTAGAGGCAGATTGCATCACTTGATCGTCAAGGTATTACACACCTCTAGGAAACCAAAAGGTACAAATTGGGATCCTTCATAGGGGTGCCACCAAATTGTGATTGTTACACCATTGAAATAAGTGCGGGTTTGAGCTCAAAATTGTTAGCGGTCACGGGCAGCCTAGTAATGCTTAAGGTGAGGTTGTGAACCCCTAGTGTAACATAATTTTGAAGGGTCCTCCTTTGCTCATCTTCACCCGCCATCTCAGGTGTGAATTTGGCCGCTTCTTGCTCTTCTTTAATCTTTTACTAACTCTTCAATTTATAAAAAGTTTGCTTGATCTCGGGGTCAAACACAAAGATTGCTCCAAATCTGTGGGTCTTGTGTATAAAAGTGAGGACAGCCTACACACAATCAATGCACTTGAAAAGGCGTAAAATTAAGAAGCAAAAAAGAAAAGAAAAATGCTTGGTCAAACTTCTTAGGGGGTGACTCAATATCCAAATCTAGTCGCTAACAATGGCGCCAAAACCTTGATCGTCAGCACAAGTGCACAAGCATTGTAGTACAGATCAAGGTCATCCTATAGAGGCTAGATCGAATTGGTAAGTATTCCTTTAAAAAGATTTTCCAACAGAAATCATGATTTAGTTTGGATTATAAATAGCAAACACTAAACAACAAAGTCTAACTTCAGTGGCTAAAAAAACAACTACGGGTAGCTTCAACTAATGATTTGTCAATCTAACAAGTTAAAGTAGCACTTCTCACCTTACCTATTGATTCAATAGCCGATAATGTTAGAGAATTCGCAACTTTCATTCAAACGGAGTGAATTAACCTATTCAAACTAATAACTAATTCTCATTAGACCTTAATCAAATTAAGTTTAGGAGTATGATTATCACAAGATCACTAAACTCGTAATCCTTTCTGAAGTGATTATTAAACATGTCTAATCCCTGTTTTTCCAACACCAATCTTCACCTTTTAGTAATTTGATCTAGCATCTAACATACACATAAGAAGTTTGCCAAAAATCCCATAATGACATTCAAAATTTGAGTATATTGAAACATCTAAGCTAGATTCCAAGTGCAAAGAATTCAAACCAGCAAAATCAACAACATTGTTTTGGTATAGCAACCTTAGATAAAGAAACCTACTCAAACATTATTAAAATCAATAAGAAAAAATCTCTAAAATCTTAATCTAAACTAAAGAAGAAATTTAAAGGAAAGGGAAAAGTTTAGTCTATTCGTCCGAATGGTGATCTATCATTCCTTCTTCTAAAAGCTTCCAACCCTTGCTTGATCGTGTTTCTTTCCTCACTTCTATTATCTCAATGGATGAATTTGGGTGGTAGATGATGATTGATGGTGATAGGCTTATCGATAGATGGCCGAGGATGGTAGTAAAACTGAGCTTTTATCATAGAAATCAAAGCTACTAGCGTCTAGAATGCCCAAAATATGAACACACGCGAAGAAAACTAGCTGACTCGTGGAAACAAAATTGGCCACGTGTTGACCATAAGGTTCACCACGATCCGTGGGCACAAACAAGCTTAGACCATGGCGCTTACTGCGCAGCTCTAGCTCTTTTGGTTCACTTGATGCTTTTTCCTAGAGTCTTCTGGACTATGGTACTGATGACGGTGTGTCCATGTTAGGTGTTTTTGGGCCTCTGTTGATATCTTGTTTGGTCTACAAGGCCTCATAATCTTCATTCTACTCATATGCTTTGGGATCATAAGGTCATAATCTGCAAACACTATCAAACAAGCGAAATCCAAGTGCAAAAGTAAAAACAGGGGCGTAAGTCAAACAATTAAACATATTAATCCCCTAAATTGACTCCTAAATAGATATAAAATCATGTGAATGTGACATTCATCATTCCCCCATGCTTAAACATTTGCTTGTCCCCAAGCAAAGCTAAACTCAACACAAACTGACACGTGCCGATTCATCTAGGATTCAAAAACACAACTTCCTTAGGCTAGGCAACTCATTGTATATTACAAGCAAGAATGGCAATCAATGGCAACCCCCAAATAGCACACTGGACATTTCAAGCTCAGGAGAAGGTGAATGTTTTTGAAAAAGTATGAGACCACAAGCTAGATATCAAAATTGATCACCCAAAGAATCACAAATGCATCATCCAAATACACAGAATTGGGTACAGCCAAATGGATAGCAGATAGAACCTCACTTTTGAGAACTGTGGATCACTCTCACTCATTTGTTTAAAATATAGCATAGGTTTAGTTAAGACTCATTCCAAAGATGCAAACTATCATATACTTGTCAAGAATCTCACATTCTCCTCTAGCGTGAATACAACATCTGTGCGACAATCAAGAGGACTTTAAATTGGTTTTAATGTGGGATAAAGGGTTAAGGGAAAGGAGTAGACTAACAAATTTGGCCAATGTGGAGCTATTTAGCCAAGAGAATAGGGAGCCACCAACAGAGCATTAGGCAACTGTAAAGTTCACCAATATTCCAAAACCCTAAAAACAAAATGAACATCCCCCATGAGTCAAATCGGAAATGAGTCGACGAAGAAAGGAACTCAAGTTATTTACATGTCTAAAGGCAATCACTTTTATTTTTTTATTTCCTTTTCTTCCAGTTTTTTCTTTTGTTTTAGGAAATGAAATGAGAATATCAACTATTAAAAGGCATAGGGCCACTAACTATCAACTCTCAACCTATTACATATATACACCACCCAAATAAGAAGGGAACAAACCCAAATGCTTAATGTCATCAATCCCACAACCAACCAACATACCAAACAACCTTGAACTCAATTACCCCCAAAACCACCCACTATATAGATAAAATTATGCTCCATGGACTTGGCACAAACATAGGAGTATATGTTCGGCCAAGGGTTAATATAAAGTGATCACAACAAGAAAATGATTACAACTCAAAATAGGTTAGCAAAGGGCATTAACACAAAACTCAAGGGTAGGTTATTTGGCTATGTGGCTAAAGTGACCAAAGAAAGAATGTCTTTATCATTTCATCAACTATACACATGCTAAAGTGATTTTGAATAAGCGTTAAGGCAATATCCAAGAGTTGGCTTAAGCTCCATACCTAAAGTTTCACATATTTTAAAACACTATTGTATTCCCATGACTTAGTACTTGAAGTTATCAAACTATATCACAAAGTTGGCTTAAATACACCAAAAGAATATGTTCACGTCCCCAAAAACTCACACAGAGTTGATGTAATAAGGTTAAGAAGAGCATGAATAGAATATTTGATATTGATAATCTAAACTCTAACCTAGGAACCCAGAAGCTTAAGTGTAAGTGACTAAATACAAAAGCTTGAAAAAGTGATGACTTATCTACTCTGCTTTTTTATAATATATATATATATATATATATATATATATATATA
>JACYFF010031954.1:65265844-65279924 GCA_017589665.1 Selenicereus undatus | reverse complement strand
TGTGTGTCTTTGTCTATATATCTCTGTGTGTGTGTGTGTGTGCGCGCGTGTGTGTGTGTACGTGTGTGTGTGTGTGTGTGTGTACCTTATCAGGTTTTGGGTGCCCAAAATCCCAAACTCACTAAACCATTCATGAACTGATAACCTCAAAAATTTATCAGTTCGAGTACCCACAATTTTGGATCGGTTGGCAGTTTTAAGGTTCAGATAATTGGTTTTGGTTAGTTTTGAACACCTTTAATCCAAAGTCTATGATGACGTTCTACGTTAATCCTATACAGGAATTCTCTAAAGAAGTTGTTTATTACTCCTCCTTAGTAAAAGGTTTCAGAATTGAGTTCACAATAATTGAGTTTAAGGAATGACTGGGGGTAAATCACCACAACAGATCTAACAATTACACTCTCTTTGAGTCCGAGTCCTTCACAAAGTCTCTGGAAAAATATAGCAGGATAAAAAAGAAAGAGTTGGGTTTGTCATGCACTACTTTTTATTTTGAGGCTAGGATTTTAGAATGCATTGTAATTCACACTCTAGTTCGTCACAAGTTTTATGGGAAAACCCCAACGACCAAGTTTTTACTCTTATATATCAAATTTTAGAGTGATGCGAAGTCAACCTCCCTAATATGATTTCGTTCTACATAGAGAACTTAGCAATAGACCACCTCAATAGGAACTCCCCTCTATTATGCTCAAGTCTTCTCACTCTCATCTTCAAAGGGTTTAATATTCCTCTCATAGAAGAGGAACTTGTAGAGAACCTCTCAATGTCATTTATAAGTCTACTCTGATCAACTTTAAGCATGAAAAAATTGGGGACAAGTGAATCCACTCTGAAGATCTCATTGACAAAGCGGAAAGCCCTAGACCTGTGAATAAGATTTTTGAGTGGGGCATCCCACTAAAGTGAGGCATCTAATACTCTAGTCATCCTTCTATAAAGCAAAATCTCCAAACCCTCTACAGTAATCTGTAGGAAGGAGTCAGTGATAACTAGACTTACTGATGCCAATATAGGCCTTCAAGCTCAAATTGCTAATCTAGAAGAAAAGGTAAAGCCACTCACTGTTGTGCATTAAGAAGAATCCTTAGAGGGTAAGACGATAATAAAATTAGGAGACAAAAGAGATCAAAGATCTAGAGCTAGAGCCTCTGACCAGCCCTATCAAAGATTCTACCAGCAAGTCCTCTGAGAAGTCTTTGATACCTCTTGAGACTACCCTTGTAGCTACTAGTTTCATGCTCCAAGCCCTGCAAATGCCACCACCACTTTTGTGTCCTCAGCCCCTCTAAGGGAAGTCACTATTATGTTTTGATGGCATTACCCTTGTATCCACATCTTTACCTATTCTTTCTTATTGCACATAGTACACTTGCCCACTTTCTAATGAAAATCAAAGGTACTGAAGAGTCATATTTACTTAGTGTTGCTCACTATCAAATAGGTACTCAAGATTGTTGGTGTTGCTTGGCTCAAGGGGAATATCAGAGGTACTAAGAGCTTGTATTCACTTCCTCTAGTTTACTCTATCTACTATAGTGCCATCTCAGTTTAAGATTTAGTGAGATTAGTTGCCTTTCATCAAAAAATAAGAATTGTTGGGCCAAAAGAGTTACAGCCCATTTTTAATGAATGGCAAGATGATTTGTCAGAGTTCAATTACAGTGACCATGTGATATATAATTAGAGAAACTAAAAAGATAGTCCAAATTATACATCTATAGAAGCTGTCATAATTGTACGCCTAGAATGAATAATTCTAACCAATCTTGTTAAGAAAAAAATCTAAGTAAGCTACTCAGTATATTTGTTCGTATATGAACATTTCTTTCGTAATCGAAGACATATTACTCATGCTTACAATGGCTATTAGCGATTTCATTAATTGTCTAACGCATGATATCCACTGACATTCTACAAGTAATATTAACCTCAATATGAATGGATTTCAACAATAAAAAAGAATAATTTTATTTAATTTTTTCCTTGGTATAATCATTGAAGATTACTCATATAATGTCTCTTGATCATGTTAGGTGATATTCTAGATACCAAGATAAGCAAGAAAATTAGTCAATAGCATCCAAGCAAGTTAAATGTCAAAACTACCATAGAAACGGCTAGCTCTGTACACCAACCAGTAAATGCTACTAGGGCTCTTTTCCATCAAGCCACCTAATTAACTGGTCATAGCATATTAGCCAAAAGAATAAGGCATAATAGTTACGTCAGCAACTACTTTCGTAACAGAGGTGGCAGTAGATTACTCCCATTTGAGAAAAAGTTAACTAAATATGAATCAAAATAATTTACCCATAAAGTGAAAGATCAGACTCCCCAAATAGCTGTTAAAACAATTCCCACAACTTTAGATAAAGGGCTGATGTCAAAAGTCGTTACAACTGCTATATCACCAACATCAAATGATTCAAATCTTATATGAAAAATCTATAAATAGAAAAATCATTTGAAGGTAAGACGTTACAACATTTGAAAGGAAAATGAACGCATTGTATTAAGTTCGTAGCCTATACACTCATCTCTTACAATTCTCTCTATTACTGGTGCACCAAAAGTGAGTGAGAGACACTGCTTCTGTATTGAGAGTGTTGTCCTCTTGAGAATGTATATAAACTTTAGGAGTTTCGCTTGTCAAAGTGCTTTAAGAAAACTCTATTTGTTAGTAAACATTTGGGGTGTTCTTATTGAATTGTGTATAAGCTATTATACAGTAATAAGGAAAGCTCTGTAGAGAATAAGAACCAATGTAGGTCTTCTTAGCCAATGTCTTCTGAGACTTAGGGAAGTCTAGAAGGAAGGATTGTTAGATTGCCTTGAGAAAACTCTAATTGTAGGTAAGGAGTTAAAGGACCCTCACTAAATTGCCATTGGTGATAGTGAATTGATGAACTCCTAAGGTCAAGGAAGGACCTTAGGCAGGGATATAGCCTAAGGTTAATTTTGGTGAACCTCGTGAAAAATACTTGTGTCTTTGTCTCTACTCTAACTCTGTGCCCTCTAATTAACTCTACTTGTCTCAGTAGTTTATAACTTATTTTATCTTGGTTATTGTGTTAAACTTTTTCTTGTATCAGTTTGTGTTATTTAACTGGTGAGTTGAACCTATGGTTTTCAAAACGTATCAAAACTTTACTTGTCACCTATTCACATCCCTTCAAGCTGATTTACCTAATTTAGGAGGCACTAACAACTTTGTAGCTGGCTATTGTCATTCTAAGATAGTCAACATGAGTTGAAATTTACACTTAAATAGATAGATATCTTACAATATTGGGACAAGGACAACACACGAGAATCAATCACAACTAAGTCTCTAATCTTAATTAAAGGTCTTACATTAGGTTATACATATAGGGAAACCAAGCCACCATCCCTAGTTTGTCTCATCTTATATTATTTTGTACTAGGCTTAGGTCTCTATCACACGTTAAGGATAAGTCTCTAGATCCTTTCTTAGAATTATGCTTAAAGTTCCTAGAGTAGTCCTAATCTTACAATTTTATATAAACATAGTACATGAATACCTTGACATACTTATTCTTAGTTTAACATAGCTACCTTACATTAATCCACATTATTGATATCTTAATAACGCTAAAATGGAAGAAACTATTCTCTCATCATAGTGACACATTATCATATTTGACCTCTCATGTAAAGCATACCTACATCATAGTTATTTATGAACAGTTACGTTTTTAACAAAGAAGGATATTATGCTAGCCCTTTGTTGAGGATGTATCCTATAATCAAGGCTTTATCCATTTTCTCACATTAATCAATTCAAATTTGATATTACATATAAGAAACTAATTAGTACAAAGTCACCCATCTGAGATCTTCATGAGAGATTCAAATTTGACAAGTAAACATAAACATACATTTAAAACATCTCAAGTTATGTTCAGACATATACTTTGTATACTTATACAACTTTTCAGCTTGTAAAGTTGACATGTCAATGAACAACCATTATATTCCAAAAGTTATCTCTTACGACCTATAGAATTCGATCTCAAGTTTCATAGGTAAACTGTTCTGTTATTGCTTACAAGATCAATCAATATTCAACCACCAGCCTTTTGTTTACAATGAAATATATGTGCCTAATCTTATTTGACCTTTATCAAAAAATGTGACACAAATAAGGGTTTTCGATGCCAATAATCATAACTTTGGGGGTATCGGATGTCAATAATATATACTTAAGAAATAGATTCCAATGCTCCAAACTGTAAGAGTATTTGTTTCGTATACACCATAAATGAGTCAAACATACCTGAACTTAGTAATTTGATGAGTTTATAACTTACTGTGCCACATATAAATATTGTAGTTTCATTCAACTTTCTCATTACCACTATTTGTATGTGAAAAATATATTGTGTTTGATTACATCCCTTAATTTTAGGGATATTTACTGAACATGGAGTCACAAACACTTTGACTCATCAACTTTATGATACAATAACTTACTATTATACACGGATGGTATATTTCCTTCACATTGATCAATTATATCATTCATATGTAAAAAATAAACTATTAGGTCATCAAATCAATACATCTAAGCATCTTGACTCATTTGTGATATATACAAAATAAATACCCTTAAAGTATGCAGTACTGGGTGCTCTTTCTTAGGTAAGGATTATTAGCATCCAAGATTCCCAAAGTTGGGATTAGTGGCATCCAAAACCCTCAAAAACAAACATATAACAGTTAAGGAATAGAATTACCCATGTTATTAATCAACAACATAACTCGTTATCCTAGCTCACCAAACAATAGATTTAGGGCCTGTTCTTTTCGTGGGTAAATTGGGTGGGTCAAAAGGGTGAAGTGGGTTGAAGTTGGTTGAAGTGGGTTGAGGTGGGTTGAAGTTGGTATTTTTTTTTTTAGGTGGGTTGAAGTAGGTTGAAGTGGGTTGAAGTGGGTTGAAGTAGGTTGAAGTGGGTTGAAGTTGGTATATTTTTTATGTGGTGGGTTGAACTGGGTTAAAATAATAAGAATGTAATTAATGTGTGATAATTTATGAAGTTATCCAAAATTTTGTGAAATTTTTGTTGGTTATTTTTTATTTGTTATTTTTTTTATTTTTAATTTCTAATTTTTAGTTTGTAATTTTTGTAATTTTTTTTTTGTTTTTTTTGTTACTTTTTTTTTGTGCATTTTTTTATTAAGTTTTTTGTTTGTTTTTAATTTTGTAATTTTAAATTTTAAACATTAAATTTTATTTTTTTTTTAATTTTTTTTTTTGAAAATTTTTTTTTTTAACTTTTTTTTTATGTGGTGGGTTGAAATGGGTTAAAATAATAAGAATGTGTGATAATTTATGAAGTTATTGAAGTTTTGTGAAATTTTTCTTTGTAATTATTTTTTTTTTAGTTTTCATTATTTTGGATTTTTAATTTGTAATTTTTGTTTTGAACACTTCTTAGTTTTCAATTTTTTATTTGGTTTTTATTTTTACAAAATTTTTAATTTGTAATTTTTTTTATTGTATATTGTTAATTTTTGAATTTGTATTTTTGTAGTTTGTGTTTGTATGTAATTTTTTTTTCTGATTTGTTTTTTTTTTTTGGGTTGTTTGATTTATTTTGTTATTATGTGTTTGTATGTTTGATGTGTTTTTATGTTTTTGAAAAAAAAATTTTGGATTATTTATTTGGTATGTTCTTTGTTATTTCTTATTTTTTTTGTTTGAACTTTTTCGAATTTTTTTTTTTTAAATTGCTGTCAATTTTGGTTTTTATTTTGTTCCTGGGATTCGCAGATTTGAAGAGAACACAACAGTAGACCTTCGACCTCGCCCCTGCTTCGTCCTTCTGCCTTGCCCACCCAACACCCAACTCCTCCTCCCATTTCCGGCAGCGCAGTCCACCGGTGACCGGCGCCGACCCACAACCCACCTGCGTCGGACGTGTCCGGCGGCAACCCTGGCGACAGACAGCGAGAAGGTCCACAGCAGCAGGTGCGTTAGGGGTGTGAGGAGGGCCGCCCTTGCTTCGACCGTCGTTCCACGGCCCATCGGCGACCAACAGACGACTACTGGGCGCATTCTCCGGCGAAGACCGGCGCGACAGACCGGCAACCTTCCCCCACCACTGCCCGTGCGCTGTAAGTCGGGCTTCACTGTGGTCGTTTCCGTTTTTCGATCTGGAAATTAGGAGTTGTTCAATTAGTTGTATTTGTGTTGTTTTTGTTCTCTTATGATGCTCTACACATGTGATTGAACTGATAACTGAATTGTTGAGCGAACTCCACCCATTGTTGTGATAAATCGGAGTTAGTGAATTGAGGTGTTGGTTCTAAGTTGCGTGAGGTATAATGTTGCAAAATGGGGCCTCAAAGTTGGTGATTTCAGTTCCGTGGTGGATCGGTGATGCTTCTTGAGTGTTGGTTGTTGGTGGATTTGTCATGTGTCAATTGTGATGTTGCTAGTTGGTGGATTTGTCATGTGTCAGTTGTTTGGTGTAGTGCTTGTTTATTACCTGTTTTTTTCACTGAATGATTGGGCACACCAGTTGTGAATTTGTAATTTGTGAGTTGTTCTTGTGTGGTGTTGGAAATGTGATTTACGAAATTGCCAATTGATGATCCATTACCATTGTGTGTGCGTTTTGTGGCCTGACCATGAAATGTTAATGGATATAGCAAGTTGAATGCGATGGCCGCTTCAGTGAAAAAATCTGCTAATTGGACAAACAGGGATGATGAAAAGTTATTGGATGTTCTGGTTGAACAAAGAGGTCAAGGAGCAGTTAAGTTTGAGTGGAGTTTAGTGAGGGTGATGCTGAAAAATGAAGGGATTCATAAGGAGACCACCCAAATCAAAAACCGTTGTCATGATTTACGAAAGAAGTTGGCGGCTTGGGAATTTCTTGTTGGCAGAACAAGGGTGGGTATTGATCCGACTACAGGGGCTGTGGTTGTGCCCGACTCCGCTTGGGAAGAATTCCTCCAGGTAAATGGTGTACAGTTGTACCAGTTATTTCATATTACGTAACATCGTGGTTGGGATTTCTAATTATAAATGTTCATTTGTGTTATCCTGTGCAGAGATATGGTGGCAAGTATAAATCGTTCCGGAAGAAGATGCCAGCGAACTTGGACAAGATGAAATCCGCATTCCACGGGAAGCACGCGACAGGGGAAATGAGCTTCGCCCCTGGGATGGTTGGTTCCCCGAGCAATCAAACCCAACGGTCGAAGGGAAAGGCAATTGATTTCGTCAAACATGTCGGTGACAGTGACGACACCAATGAGGATGGATCCGAGGACGGTATGGAATGCGTTCGAGCGGAGGAAAGTCGATCTCCACCAAAGACTGATCACAGCTCCCGGAAGCGAAAAAGTGAAGGGGGCACCTCCAGCGATGGCAAACGCCAAGCGCTTATGAGTTGGTCGTCGCGAGAAGATGAGGTCAACCAAGCCCTTACTTTTCTTCGCATGAGGGAGAAGGCGAAGCAGCAACCATCCCTTACGAAGCAGGTGCAGGCACGCCTGAAGCAACATCCCGAAGTTTCTGCCATGGGAACGGATTTCATATGGAGCGTTATGGACTACATCATTCAAAAAAAGGAAGAACCTCTTTTCTTGGACTTGGATGATGAGTTTGTGGTTAGGTACATCAAGTCAAGAGGGTTTTGCATGTGACTGTGTAAGCGGATTGGAGTATGTATGCGTTTATGTTATTGTGTGGTGTTATGTTTCGATTCTCTGTGCGTTACGAGTAGGTTCTCATAGGAATTAGCGTAACTTCGTTTCGGATGACGTTGTTCATGTCTTTGCGTTTTCTATTGTTGTATGTGTACTTGATTTTTCGTTGTATGCAGAGAAAGATGACGTTATGTGTCACGTCTTATGTTGTTGTGTTTCTGCTCGCTTATTGTTGTGTGGTGATATGATGTAGAATGGATGAAGATGACTGTACGATGGATGTGGCGGATTCTACGATGGATGAGGTGGAAGACCAAGCTATTGACACTGTTATTGGTTACACCCTAGAACGTTATCTTCAGGATCGACCTCGCTCCACGTTCAAAGAGAGGCTGCCAAGAGCAGTTGGTGGGGAGAGTGGGGCACAGTACGTGCATAGATTGTTGAGCGGGAATCGTCCAGACTTGTGTCGTAAACTTCTTCGCCTCGAAAACGATGCTTTCATACATCCGGTTAGGTTGTTCATGGAGAGAGGTTTATTGGAAGAGGGTCGTTTTATAAAAGCTGCCGAAATTGTTGCAATGACGTTGTTTAGGTTGGCAAGAGGGGCTAGCTATCGGGAGATTGAAGATCGCTTTCAGCATTCCCCATCAACAATAAGCGTATACCATAAACAAGTACTCAACGGTCTTGTACAGTTGTCTTCTGATATTGTTAGGCCGTACCAAAGTCAGGATGAAGTGCCCGTTGAAATTCTCCAGCGGAAAGGCTTCTACTGGCCATTCTTTAAGGTACACTGTCAATCTTCGCACACAGTTGAACATGTTGTCCTCATTCAACGTAAAGGTGAATGAACGCTGAAGTTGTTATTCTCTGTTGCAGGATTGCGTTGGGGCATTAGATGGGACGCATATTCAATGCGTCGTAGGAGATGAAAGTGGGCAACGGTTTCGAAATCATAAAGGCCGAAAGAGTTGGAACATTTTGTGCGTCGTTTCGTTTGATATGATGTTCACATATGTGAATGTTGGCTGGGAAGGAAGCTCCCACGATCTACCTGTGTTGAAGGATAGTTTGAGTCAGCGTAAATTTCATTTCCCTCATCCTCAACCAGGTACTCAAATATTCGTTGCTTATGTTTTTAAGTAATTTGATTACATTCTCATCGAAATTCATGTGTTGTCTTCGTATTACGTACTGTAACAGGAAAATATTATTTGGTGGATTCTGCGTATCCAAATACTACAGGGTACTTGGCTCCATATTCAGGGAAGAGTGTTCGCTACCACATTCCGGAATTCATAAGGGGTCGGCAATGCGGCCATGGGCCAAAAGGCATTCAAGAAGAGTTTAACTATCGACATTCGTCTTTACGCGGAGTAGTGGAGCGAACGTTTGGTGTTCTGAAGAACACTTGGAAGATTTTGGATGATAGGATGCCTCAAATGAGTTTAGAATCACAAATAGAAATTGTCATTGCAGCATGTACACTCCACAATTTCATCCGTCTCCATGAGAAGGGGATGCAAATCTCACCAAGGTCGTTCAGCGCTGATCCAACGCCAGTTGTTAACCTATTTGATCAAGATGGTAAGAATGCGATGAAAGAAATTAGGAATCAAATAGCGAATGAAATTTGGGCTTCTCATTCCACTAGAAATTAAATGCTTCAGAAGGTAGGACTGACAGGTGCTCGTATGTTTGCGTCGCTTTATATGTGCGATGGATTGATGTCAGCATTTCCGTATGTATGTGCATTTGTTCATCGTTCAGTCATGTTCGCATTTTACAGTCACTTACTGATTCTATTTTTATTTAATTTGCAACGTCACGTTCAAAGTTACAATTAACTGACTGCGTAAACAGTACGCACAACTGAAACAAACTACGATAAAATTGTAAACCTGATCACCGACCTCCATCAGAAACATACAACACAACAGACTCTAAAATTGCAAACCTGATTACAAACTAAAATGAAACATGAAAACACCAAAAAAACAAATAAAAAATAACATAAACCATAAAATATAAAAAATAAAAATTAAACACATAAAAAATTCCGAATTAAAAATTAACCACAAAAATTAGGAAATAAAAAATATAAAATAAAACAGTATAAAATAAGAAATTTAAAAATTACAAATTAAAAAATAAAACTACGAAATACAAGAAGAAAATTAAAAATACAAAGTACAAAATAAACATCAAAATAAACATTCAAAAATATTAACAAAAAAAAAATCGAAAACCAAAATTAACGAGAACAATAAAATACAAAACCGAAAATTCAAAATAGAACATAAAAAATAAAAAATAAAATACCAAAAAAAAAATTTAAAGATTACCAAAAAACACCAAAAAAAATTCAAATTAAAAATAAAAAATAAAAAATACAAAATGAACAAGTCAAAACAAAAAAAACCGAAATATGAAAAATGAAAAATAAAAAACTAAAAAGTAAAAATCAAAAATCAAAAAAGTAACAAAAATAACCAACAAAAATTTCCCAAAATTTCGATAACTGCATAAATTATTACACGTTAATTACATTCTCATTATTTTAACTCATTTCAACCCACGACATAAAAAACAGACCAACTTCAACCTACTTCAACCAACGTCAACTTACTTCAACCTGCTTCAACCTACTTCAACTTACCTATTTCAACGTCAACCCACTTCAACCTACTTCAACTTACCTCCAAAAAAATATAAAATAAAAAAATAAAAAATATAAAAGTATAAAATAGAAAATTTAAAAATTACATACTACAACTGTAATTAACTTTAACTCAAGTTATAATATGTTATTTAGCCTCATACCTAATAGTAATTCATCAAGTATCAGTAAAATCATACACATATAAAAATTAACTTACACATCAATTATAATAAGAAGGAAACTAGCCAAGGATAAAAGACTACCGACTTGTAAATCTAATTCAAAACCCTATCTTAATGGTAAAATCTAGCATACATACTAGTGACTCCTTACTGCCTAGCTCCCTCTATCTTCTTTCCTATCATTGTTGTCTTGGCCCTTCTTTTCTTCTCCTCTATCTGCTTTGTCTACCCAAGTCAAGATCTAGAGAGATAAAGAAATATGAGATTTTTAAGCAGATACTAAGCATCAAGCTTTCATTTCATTCATCCAAGTCTGAGAAATGATAATAAGGATCAAGCACATAAATAGGAAGTACATCCTTCTCCAAGTTAGTATTAACCAATAGGATTACAAGGAAATTAACTAATGAGATCCTAACTAGCGGTATACAATTTTGAAGGAGGCCATAGGAATATAAGCTGAGCTAGAATTGGCTGCATTAGTGCTAGATTGGATGAGTTATCCATTGTCTAAAATGGATAAGTCATGGGGAAATTTTTCTGTGGGTGGATTTTAAAAGAGTTCACCAGCTATGCAAGAAATATTAGCCCCTAATTCATCCATTTGAGAGCCCAATAAATTCCTTAGTAAAGAACATGCAATTTTAGACCCTACACTGACCGCTGCTTGGTTTACACCCTATATCTTCCACAATACTTGGAATCTGAAGAAGTTCTATAGCTTCATGGGAACTTGACATCGGGCGCTACCCATACATATGTAATTTGTCCAAATTAGAGCCTTTTTTCCCTTCTAAAATGGAGCTAGAAATCAAGTAAGATGTTTTGTCCACAAAATGAAAATAAGCTAATGAAGTGGTTTTTAGATAATAAAGTAGTTAAGCTCCTTATTTAAGGCTATTAATTGCCCAACCACCTTTCCTAAGCTTAATTGGGCTTCCTCAAGGGTCTCAAGTTAACATTGACCTGGGAGGACCAAGACCTTAACCCTGCTTCCAAAAGTCAACATTGTTCTCGCTTAATTCATTAGCCCTTGTTTGTAGGTGTAAATCAATCCTTGTGGTTTGCTCCTCATCAACCTCCCCCCTTGAAGAAGATTTGACCTCAAATCCTTGCACTTGTAATCCTAGTATACCAATCTTGATAACTTGTTGCACCTATTGAGTTTTAAAAACCTCATTGTGCTAAGAGTACCACCCTTCTTGAACATGTATGAGTTGTTGACAGATTTTGGAGATACTCCAATGGGAAGAAAGATCTTTCCAACACTTATGAGCATATTAAAAATTTCAATATATTCATCACAACTTATCCCAAAATAGATTCCCTTATCGTTCATAAGCTTGACCTGTGGAGGCTCACTTTTAAGGGGTACCTGGCAATCCTCAATGGGTAACACATCAAGAAAGGCTTCATCACAAAATTGATCAATGGAGAGTGGAAGCACATTCCCAAAATCATTCAAGGATAATTGATGCAAGGGATGTAGGGGTTTTAATTCCTCACTTGTGTTTAGTTCGACCAATAGTAAGGTAATTAGAGGCTTGCTCTTACTAATGGTTCTCTCATCTTGCATTTCACTCATGTGGATGCTTTTCTCATATCCCTCCTTTGGTCTGTATTTGTGAGGTGAGGATAATGAAGCAAATGTTAATGCTTGTCCTTGGTGTTTATAGGAATCTTGGACATAACAACTCACATAATAATCAAACATCCATGATCCAAAGAGCAAAACATGACTAGCACTCAAAGGAAATGTCCCATACAAGCCCTCATTTCTAAACTTGCTCATTAAGAATGAAAACATCACTTGTTTGGTAATTTTTTTCTCAATTCCCAAATTAGGACAATGGAAAGGATAAGAGTGAGATTGAGAGACAATAGGTAATATAACCTCCAAGGTGGGCTTTAATTTTACCCCTTTCTCCTCACGATATAAAGTGATCTCATTTCTTCCTCGACTTCTTATTGAGCCTTGGTAGGCTCTTCTTCTTCTTGAACTTAAGCCTCCACAATTTCTTCAAAAGAAGCAACTAGAGTAGAATCCATTTGAATGGGAACTTAAAGGGAGCTCTTATCCATATATGATTTGACCTTGGGCTCTTTATTCAATCCAACCCTCATTTGGAGCTATTCAATCTTCCTAATATACTCTTTCACCTTAAGATTCTCTTAGCCATGATCAGTAATCTTGAGGTAGAGCTCTTGTTTGTAAGAGGATGGTAGAAACCTCTAGTTTATGTGTTTCTTGAGCTTGGACCATGGTTTAATTTTGGTCTTGGCTTATCTAGCACCCTATTATTCTTCAAATGCTTACACCAAACAGAGGCATACGCTGTCAACTTGAGGATAGCCAATTTGAATGATCTCTCTTCATTATACCCCTTGAGTTTACAGATCCTCTAAATGGTTTGCACTAAATTAAGATAGTTCTCTGAGTTAGGGTTGTTATCAAATTTCGACGCCTCAACTTTGAGATCCCTAAGGTCTTGAAGTGGATGCCTTCTTGTTCATCTAGCTCCTCTTTCCTCATCATCAAAGTCTTCATGAGAGGATGAGTATGCATGCCAATAGGATTAACATCATAAGCCCGATTGTAAGGGTTTCGTTGTTCGGATCGTTCACTTGTTCAAGCTGCGTAGTAAGCTTCCTCACTTTCTCTTGAGGTTCAATAATAGCTCTATCTTTCTTCATCTCGTGTATTCACACAAGAGGAATGCCCCTAGAGTGAGAACCATCTTCCTCATTGGCCATGATTGGTAGTGCTTGTAGGTAAAAAGACGGGGTAAAAATGTCAAAAATAAGGGAAGCACGGTCGTGCTGGGCCCAGCATGGGTAAGAAACTGGAGAACAGAGAGCGGTACATTCATGCTGGGTGGCATGAGGTGGTCATACCAAATTTCTGAACCAAAATTCCAAAGTGTAGGATTTTAGCACAGTAATGCCAAGGGCATGGGGTGCCAGTGCCAAATTTTTAGTTTTGTGTTTTTTACGATTTTTGGCTTTTGTTGTAAAGTTTAGGGTTGTGTTTGGGTTAGGGATTGTGTTTAAGCTATTTTGGTTTCTTTGTGGACTAAGGGCCTGTTCTTTTCGTGGGTCAATCCGTTTTTACCCACTTCAACCTACTTCAACCTACTTCAACCCATTTCAACCTACTTCAACCCACTTGAAAAAAAAATACCAACTTCAACCCACTTCAACCTATCTCAACCTACTTCAACCCACTTCAACCAACTTCAACCCACTTCAACCCACCCCTTCATAATTTTAATAATTTGTAAAGTATCCTGTGAGATTTAGAGCCTGTTGTTTTTGTGGGTAAATTAGGTAGGTAAAAGGGTGAAATAGGTTGAAGTTGGTTGAGGTGGGTTAACGTAGGTTGAAGTTGGTATTTTTTTTTTTTTTGAAAGTGAGTTGAAATAGGTTGAAGTAGGCTGAACTGAGTTAATGTTGGTTGAATTTGGTATATTTTTTATGTGGTGGGTTGAAATGGATAAAAATAATGAGAACGTCATTAATGTGTGATAATTTATGAAGTTATCCAAAA
>JACYFF010031954.1:65237055-65265744 GCA_017589665.1 Selenicereus undatus | reverse complement strand
CAAAATTTGGATAACTTCATAAATTATCACACATTAATTATATTCTGTTTATTTTAACCCATTTCAACCCACCACATAAAAAATATACCCACTTCAACCTACTTTAACCAACATCAACTCACTTCAACCTACTTCAACCCACCTAAAAAAAATACCAACTTCAACTTATCTCAACCCACCTCAACCAACTTCAACCCACTTCACCCTTTTGACCCACCCAATTTACCCACGAAAAGAACAAGCCTTTTAAATAAGGAGATTTAGAGAGGGACATCTAAAGGGAAAACTAGTAGAGAAAATAGGACAAGCAAACCAAAACACAAAGATTAAAGGTTTTGATGCTTACCAAGATGAAGGAACTTTTTGCTTTTATACCAATTGAGTTGGGTAGGAAGGCCCTTAATCACAAGAGTGATTAACTTTCAACAAGACCTTGAACCAGGCTAAGCCTTGATTAACAAAGTGGAAAAGAAGGAAATTTTTTTGTGGTTTTTTCAAGGAACAACAAATAAAATAGATATGACTAAGATAAAGGCTCAAACCACCACTTAGCCTAACAATTCACCAATTAATTATCTAATGCAAAGCACCATGAATCAATCCAAAGGATTGATTCAATCACCATCCAAATACGCAAACATTTGAAATAAAGAGAGACATTTTCTTTGTGGGAGTGTGGGAGAGAAATTTTCTAACTTTCATTCATTAATTCTCAAATCAATTAAGTCTACCATACTTGGATACAAGGAGGCTAATTTCTAGCCACAAAAATTAATGGCACTTTCCCTAAGTTACAAAAATAGGCCAATAGAAATGAAGCAACTATGGGGTTAATGTGGACCAATAGAATTCAATATTTACTCTAGTCATTCACATTCAAACAACAATTTAAGCACATGAAAGTTAAAATTGTAAGCTTTTGAGCTAGTGATGAGTTGTCCAAATTCTTTCTTATTTTCAATCCCTATATTTGGACCTTGACCTTGGTCTTGACTTTTGACCAAAGTTTGACCTGTATTGACCACTGTTAACAAAAGTTTGAGTTTCTAGACCTAGGCTTATTGGACCAAAATTGATATGATTTGTCCACTTGATTTGGATCATGATGGTAGATTCTTCATTTTGATGCTCTTTTCTCCCTTTTCTTAAGGCTTGGGCCACGTAAACTACATGGAATACAATGAACAACTTAATTCATTCCAAACTCATTTATTATAAAATTACAAAGTAAACTCGCCCTTGAGGTCGTATTCATCACTTTGTCCCCTCCTTAGGCATTTGCACTCTTGCCTCCAATAGTGGTAGTTTTCGCAATGGTTTGTGGTGGTTGGTTAGGATTTCACTCAACCCTTAATTCATGATTCTCTTTCTCCTTGCGATGTGTATAATATATAGGAAGACTAGGACTCCCACACTCTTGTCTAGCTTGTGAATGGAAGACCGGTGGAAGGTGTAGTGTTCATTGTCATCATTTATCTCTCTCCCCCCTCTTTGTCCTTAGGACATTGGAAGAAGATATGAGGGGTTTTGTCTTGAGTTACTCCTCCCTTGCTAATGGGCCTAATGCCTCTACGCTCTTAGTCTCTATCTGTTTGTATGTCTCTCTCTCTATCTCTCTCTCTCTAGGCTAATCATCAAAGGAACAAGAAGAATATGGGGTTAAGGCCCATGTTTTTGAAGAAGCAATAGGGTTTAAGCCCTAAGCATTTTTTCCCTTTTAATCCCAAATCTACCCTTACCACTGACTAACTCAGTATAATTGCTCTTGAAAGAATAGTTGTTCATAATTTCAACTACGATAGTTGTAAATATTCTAAAGCTAGAAGGTTAATTATCATGATTCTCACACATCCAATGAACATCACAAACGTATGTTTAATGTCTTTGAACGTATGAAAAAATAAAAATGGAAAAAAGAAATGAAGTTATGACAATACTTTAACTCGAATTTAAGTTGCAATGTGCAAATATATGTAGTGTTTTATGTTCTCATTCCATATTGCACCAAACAATTATATAACATCCTTATTCCCAGTGTATAACTTTTATATTTGCTGTAAAATTGAAGGAGTATTTTTTTCACTAAAACAATGATACATGAAGAAACCAAAATGTAAAATCAAGCCTTCCCACTAATGTTTGTTAGGGACAAAAATTGAAAGTACATGAAAAAAAGATGGTTTAACATTAGCTAATGGAAAAAAAGAAGAAGAAGAATGGGGCAAAACTAATGAGAAAAAGAAGAGAACCTTAATCCTCACTAGGGAGGGTGGAAAAGAAGGAATGACGGTGTAAAAAGCTATTGAGACTATGGTCTAGGAATCCAGGCCTTAGTTATTCAATTTACATAGCTTTACCACTATGTTACGTGTCTGTCATTGGTACTGATTCAAGAAAACTAGTTTTTGCAATGGTGCAACGCATGCATTGCATTTTATTTAATTACTCTAAGTGATATCCAATTGTATATATCATGTTGCTAATTTGCAATTCCCTCCATCCCAAAATAATTTTTCCTTTTCCTTTTATGGAGGTCCCAAAATGAAAGTCCTTTTTACTATTATTAGTATTGAAAGCCTTTTAAAATCAAAGAAAGCACTACACAATAATGTTCCTTCGAAATTTTCATTATCTAGGCAAGATGCTTATTTCGGTGCTGAGGAGGTATTTTTGTTATTAAGTGTTGAAAAGTTCAATTACTGATTCTCTAAGTAGTATGAATTGGAATCCAACAATGATATTGGCCCTGTTTGGCAAACAGCTGTTAGCTGTTAGCTGTTAGCTGTTTGTATTAGCTGTTAGCTGTTAGCTGTTTGAGTTAGCTGTTTGTATTAGCTGTTTGAATTAGCTGTTTGTTGAAAAACTGTTTGGTAAAATTAGCTGTTTCTGACAAAGTTGTGAGACAAAAAGCTAATTCTTCAAAAAGCTCTTCCAAAAAGCTAATAGAATTAGCTTTTTCAAATTAGCTTTTTGGACCCAAAAAGCTCTTTTAAAAAGCTATTTCACCAAACATCTAAATTAGCTTTTTTACTTGGTCAAAAAGCTAATTTTGGTCAAAAAAGCTCTTTTTGGCCAAAAAGCTCTTCAAAAAGCTCTTTACCAAACAGGGCCATTGTTCATGCCAATAGTGATAGGTCCTTATATTGTATTGGAAGGAATACTGAAAGGCATGTTTGAATGGTCAATAATGAAATTAAATTATGTTTATCCTCGACAAAAGGGAGAAGTAATTCAAAAGGCACAGCATAACCATAGGTTTAGATAGCAAAAGCACTAATGTTCATCGTATTAACAAATTTAACGACTTTTAGTCTCATAAAGTGTTTTATTGTTGTCCTAAAATGCTTTGTGATTATCTATTTTCCTTGATTTTCTATCTCCTTCTTGTCCAACCATCCTTATTCCATTGTTTTATTGCTTTGTTTTTGTGTTGTTCTTTCTAACACTACATTTTTGATGTATTGTCATTACCTACTTTGAAATTATAGTTCATATCTACAAAATTTCATAGCTTTCTTAACAGCTATTTGTTAGGCACCATATTCGCCTTTGTGAAATTCCCCAATGTCATGTTGTTGGAAAACAGAAGTTTAATAAGCATGGTTATTTTATACAAGGTGTGACTTTGATTGCATCATAGAGTGTACTTAACTTTAGGAAGGAAAATTTGTTGCAAAATGGTGCACAATTGATAGTTATGTATAATACAATGATAATTTTTTATTCTCTTGCCTTATTTTACAAGTTGTGAGAGTTAAGAAATAGTCAAATTATTATGATCACAAATTGGGTTGGTAAAAGCATACTAATTATATAATACTTTTCACACATATAAAGTAGAGTTAGTTAATAATAGGAAGGACTTTAAAGACTACGAACACCATTAAATTACTAATACAAATTAATGTAATATAACATATTAAAACTAAAGAGTTCACCCAAACCATAAAGTAAACACATTGAATAAAAAAAAAAAACACCATTCAAACCAGAATTATCACTTGTAGCTCAATTTCGCAAAAAGTAAACTTGAAAAAGGGGCATTATCTAAATGGAGCCACAGATGGGAAAAAATCCACTAAATTCAAATTAATATAGATCTTATTATTATTCGTTCCATACATATGAATTTACAAAATGAAAAAAAAAAGTAAACTAATCAAACGAAAATTATCACATTTAACACAATTTATCAAAAAATAAACTGAAAAAGGGGATGATTTATTGGGAGGTAAAGCTGAGAAAACAATTAGAGAAATTCAAATTTCTTTAGATCCTACTATTATTCGCTCCTTGCATATGCCTTTGTTGTTCAACAATTTAGATAATGCGGAATGATTTGTTCATATATGTATAGATTGAAAAGAAAGCATCTAAGGGAAATCCATCGCTAAATAATAAAATTTGGGATGCTTAGCTATTACTCGTAATCTTTTTCGAAACCTTGATTTTCTAGAGTCGCAAATGTTAAACTTTAAAAGTAAATTAAGTTACCTTTAGGTTATCATAATTAACATGTAACTAAATGCATATTTTTGTTTTTCCTCCACTTAGACTATTGTAAAATATTGATAACATAAAAAATATAAATATAAAACATTTTCAGTAGATTTTAACTATTAAATAAAAATTTCAAAAAAAAGCCTTCATTGTAATGATAGAATAAAAAAGAAATAGGATAACCACTATTGTTGATACATAAAAAAATTATGAATAATTTTTAAAATTAAAGTATTACATGACTAACTTATGCATCACTCAGAGATCAAATATAAGTACGCTAAAAAAAATAAAAATCAAACTCTATCTAATTCTATTGAGCAAACTAATAGGGCTTGGTAACTTTCAATCTAATGCCAAATCAAATTCTAAATTATTTTTTTATCAAAATTAATGGTAAAGGTTAGAAAATAATATTATCATTAACAAGTTATATGCCTTTTAGCATACTTTTACAATAATGTTATCCAAAATAAAATGAAAAAATTATTCACACCCAAAAAATCAAAATTTTGATAGTAAAATTGTTATAAACTTTTTTTCCATTGAATTAATTGTAGTCTATATTTTAAATATCATCAATTAAAATTTACATTGATAATTTATGGCTAACTCCTACAAACATTTGTAATTAGAAAATCACTAAAAAGTTTTTTCCGTACATCATGTAAGTACCAAACGCTAGTAAGATATCATATTTTTAGAATAACCTAGTTTTGGAAGTTGACGATAATTAAGAATCTAGGGCATGGGCATTATTATTTTGAAATAAGCTATGGTAGTTACCACTTTAAATTCGATTTATCAAAAAATAAACCTATTACGAATGGACGTAGTGAAAGATTACAAGCACAGAAAGAAAACTAAGCCAAACCGAGGAGGGCATGATAATGAATACTGCAAAAAATTACATCATAAATCTAGAGCAAGCAATTTTAAAATTTTTACCATAATCAGTATTGAAAAAAAAAAAAGAAATATGATTGAAGTAAAAAACTAACGTATGAGGATTGTCAATATGACCTTTTAAGCTAATGTTGCCATCGTACACTTTTGTACGTATAAAGAAATTTCATATATCACAATTAGAACATGCATTACGAGAATAATATTACCATCCAAAAATGGTTAACACTGGCTTGGACTCTGGAGCTTTGCAAATTGAAATCAATCTGATACTCTGTGCATAAAATGCAGGTAGTATTAATTTTTAGATATGGAATATATAATTGTCATTGTACTGTATGTAGCATCTCAAATATCCTATATTTATGTTCAAAAGACAGGCAAAAATAATAACAATGAACTCAAAAATATTTTAGTACTTCTTGCTAATAATAATTATGCCTTTATAATAAATAGGACATGTGTCTGTGTTCATTGTACTATTTCACATTTGAGCAATGCTAATTTAATGGAAAGTACTACAACTATGTACCAATGCCCATAAACAGCTAATTTCTAGCTCTTATAGTGAAAAATTAGGCAACTGTGCATTGTCCTATCTTGAAAGCACAAAAAGATTTTGCTTTGTAAGTCTTTCTAAAAGATTTTGATGGTATATCTTATGCAAGACCTCACTTGTCCACTTGGGGAACCAAGACATGTCGTATATGCTAAATTCAATTATGATCCTAGAAAAGTGTGTTAAACTCTTAAGTTAATTCTCTTTTGTTTGGCAGGAGGACAAGCAAAAGCTAGGTATGAGGGCATTTGTTCAAGCTAAATATTACATCTTTTATACCTTATTTATCTAGTTTTGGCTTTTAAAATAACAAAGTTTTAAGGCATTTGCTTCTTTTTCTTATTTATAGGAAACAACTTCAATCGAGAAAGTAGAGGGAAAATGGTGGAAATAGCACTAGAAGCCCCATTAAGAGGAGTTGCAATCAGTTGTGCATTCACATTTCTACTAGCATTATGAACTTTTTTTTGACACTACAAACATTTACAGACAATCTCCAGACTATCCACAACTGTTGTTGTATGTTGCTTGAGGTTGCGGATGGATGTTTAACTAGCTAGCCATCTAATCAATATTGTTCATTTCCAAAATTATACCACAACCACAAGATACACAATTTAATATATCTCGGCGAATATGGGTTGTTACCTTAGGGACGAAGATTATGTACATAAATCAGGCAGTTACATGACCATCGCAACTAGTCCATCAAACAATATAAGAAACATAATGTATGATAAGAAGACATTCAAGTCAAAAGATGTACCTAGCCCCTACTTTGCACCCCACACAACAATACTCAACAATATGTACACCTAAGTGCAGAAATCAAGGTGCTACATTGGCATGATCCCCTTTGCTTGCCTAATTGACTTCTTTGCTCTTTTATTGATTTTTTTTGGGCTAACAAGAGTAAAAGCACACATTGTTGGATATATTCATGACTAAAATATTTTGATGAAACACGAAAATTAATTGAGGACTAGTATACAAAAATATGGATTTGGAAACATACACAACCCCTTGATAAATGTGTAAATTCATAAAACAATTAAAGCAAGATCATAGAAAAATGAGCAAAAATATCACAAGGACATAGCAAATAAGAATATATGATCCTGATGGAACTAATTGATCTCACATACAAGGAAAGAATATGCGTATTATTGCCTTAATCCTTGAGAAAAACAATGTCCACAAAGATTGCCACATGCCATAGAAGAACCACTTGTCAAAGATAAGTTAGGCAAGAATATTTTTGTTAAAGAAGTTGTTAAGGCAAATATCTCTCACTAAGCTACTGATCTTTTTGATTAAGCAAGCACAGCAAGGCAAGGACTAAATGGTATCAGCAAAGTTAACGCCAAGAATCACACGAGAGAAGGCAAACAAATCAGAAACAAAGATAATATCAAAACAGAATCCTGAAAATCAGCATCAGAATATTCTGAGCAAGAGTTGCCTTCACAGTGCACGTCCATGAAAGGCTATAAATAGATGAGCTGATCAAGCAAGAGAAGTAAGAAAACCAGTGTGAAAAATGTCACAGCATTCAGTTCATTTCCTGAGTTATGTTGAGACAGTGAACAAAAAGAAGAGCCTTGAATATTTGTTACAAACTATTATACTAACTATTTGGTGACTAAGAGTTGAGTGTATTTTGAGGAAAATTATTAAGTAGTGAACATAAGGAGTTGTAGTGAGGCTTTTCAACTCCTCCCATACTTTAATCAATAGATTGATTTAAAGTATTTGGGATCTTTAGAATGTGGTGCTCTGAAAGATAGTGAAGTGTTCTTCTTAATAAAAAGAGTAGTGAGTTGAATCCTAGAGTTGGATAACTCTAAGCGGAGACTTAAGCCTAATTGAGGCCCAACCTCGTTAAAATGTCGCTGTGTACTTTGTGCTTTTATCTTCTGCATTTATTTCCGGTCTTAAAATTTTGATTGAAAAATTTTACAAAATCTCCCTATTCACCCCCTTCTAGGGTGATTTGACTCTTCAATTGGTATCAGAGCCAGTCCCACACTCTTTGACCTAACAGTCGAGTGGGTGACGATCCTGGCCTTTACTGGAGATGTCAACATTGAAGGACGTTCTACTGTTAGACCCCCTTTATTTAAAGGAGCAAATTTTTCTTACTGGAAAAATGCCTTGCAAATTTTTGTTGAATCAACAGACATGGAACTATGGGAAATTATGAATAATGGACCATATATTGTGCCTGATATTAAAAATGACGAGGGGGAAGACATCGACAAACCAAAATATCAGTATATAAGCACCGATTGGGAAAAACTTACCAAAAACTCTAGAGCCAAACACTTCCTCTATTGTGGTTTGGATGCTAATGAGTATAATAGAATTTCTGCCTATGAGACTGTCAAATAAATCTGGAATAAGCTAATTGTTACATATGAAGGAACAAGCCAAGTACGTGAGGCTAAAATGAATATGTTTGTTCATCAATATGAGTTGTTTAAAATGCAGGCTGATGAATCAATAAAGGACATGTTCACTCGGTTCACTAATATTACCAATAATCTAAAATCGCTTGGTAAGAGCTACTCAAATGACAAAATGGTAAGAAAGATACTTCGATGTCTTCCAAACAATAAATGGGGACCGAAGGTCACTGTAATTGAGGAAACTCAAGATCTCAAAAAATTGGAGCTTGATGACCTCCTTGGAAAACTCCTAACCCATGAGATACATCTCACAGAGGAAGATGGAGAAGGTTCCAAGAAAGGAATTGCTCTCAGGGCCACAAAAGAAGACTGCCCATCAAAAGATGAAGATCTCGACAGCAACGAGGATGAAGCTTTCTCCCTCATTGTTTGAGGTCTCAATAAAATGGGAATGAAGAAAAGATTCAACCAACGAGGATTCAACACCAAAGGATCCACGTCGAAAAGGAATGAGAAATACCCCAAAGGTAAATTTGTCAATAAAGAGAATGCTAACATTAGCTCTTGCTATGGTTGTGGCATGCTAGGTCACTTGCTAAAAGACTATCCATTAATTCAAAAAATGGAAGAAAAAAGGAGGTTCAAGAAAAAAGAAAATAAGAGAGCTATGATCGCCGCCTGGAGCGATAGCGAGACAAGTGACAGTGACAGCGACGAAGAACACACAAATAATACTTGTCTCATGGCCAAGGATGGTGAATCATCTGAACACGAAAGTACGGATGAGGTAGACACATCTGCCCTAGATGAATGTTCTAAGGATGAACTAATTGATGCCTTGATCAGCTTCGCGAATCTAGAACAAAAATATATGTCTAACTATAAAGACCTCAAAAAAGGGGTACGAGAATTAAATCAGAAAAATGTAGATCTTTAACGGTTGAATAATGAACTTCATGAAAAAATTAAAGACCTAGAAACAAAAAATTCGGAATTATCAACCAAGTGTGATGTTAAGCACAAAACGATTCTTAAATTTACTCAAGGGCAAGAAAACTTAGACCGACCACTGAGTACACAAAGAGCATCCTTCAATAAAGAAGGAATTGGGTATGATCACTTTAACAAGAAGAAGAATTATAGGAACTTCTTTGTTAAACCCACGTTGCATGAAATAAATGTCAAAACTAGTAACTATTGCCAAAAGATGGTCATATCACCTATTCATGCCCACTCAGAAAATCTACCCCAAAAATTATTCAAATATGGGTCCCTAAAGGAACAAGACCACCTAACTTAATGACTTATGATTTCGAATCTAGATTTAACGCCAAAAGTAGAAGGAAGGGTTGATTTCTTGTTTTGCAGGTGTGCTTGAAATCCGAACAAGACTTGTGGTACCTCGATAGTGGATGTTCAAGACACATGAGTGGTAATGCCTCCTTGTTCACTAAGATCAAAAACAAATGACATGGAAGTGTCACCTTTGACGACAAAAGCATAGGTAAAATAATGGGTGTTGGTAAAATAGGTAAAGATCCCGCCAATTCCATTGAAAATGTTTACCTAGTTGACGGATTAAAATTTAATCTATTAAGCATATCTCAACTATGTGATAAAGGAAACCTAGTTACCTTTTATTCAACTCCCTAAATTGTTAAAAACAAAATTTTTGAGAAAATTTCCCTTTATGGACCTAGAATAGATAATGTCCATGCTATAGATATTAATAATGTTCCATCTCAAAACTTGTCATGTTTCAAAGCGTCACACAATGAGGAAAAATGGCTATGGCATCGAAGACTAGGTCATGCTAGCATGCGTACCATTAAGAAGTTAGCAAAAAGGGATTTAGTATGAGGACTATCCTCATGCAATTTTGAATATGATCACATATGCGATGCCTGTGCTAAAGGTAAACAAGTACGTAGTTCCTCAAGTCAAAAAATAGTATTAGTACATCTAAACCATTAGAATTACTTCATATGGACCTATGCGGGCCAATACCCATACAAAGTTTAGGACACAACAAGTATATCTTTGTAATTGTAGATGATTATTCACGATTCACATGGGTCTCCTTTTTAAAAGAAGAGAATGAAGCCTTTAAAGAATTTTCAAAACTTTGTAAACAATTGCAAGTTCATAAAAATTCACAAATCATTTCTATAAGGAGTGATCACGGCAAAGAATTTGATCAAAAAGGGTATACTAAATTCTATAATAAACATGGAATAGCTCACAATTTTTCAGCACCACGCACACGTCAACAAAATGGTCTAGTAGAAAGGGAAAACCGCATGTTAGAAGATATGGCCCGCACAATGATCTGTGAAAGTAATGTCTCTCAACACCTCTGGGCCGAAGCAGTCAATACTGCTAACTATGTTCTAAATCATTGTTTAACTCAGCCAATTCTAAAAAGAACACCCTATGAATTATTCAAAGATAAACGACCCAACATTTCATATTTTAAACCGTTTGGATGGAAATGCTTTGTTCATAACAATGGAAAAAATAACCTTGGAAAATTTGATGCTAGAAGTGATGAATGAATATTTGTGGGATACTCCATGTATAACAAAGCATATAGAATTTACAATAAATGCACCAAAACCATCGAGGAAAGTATTCATGTGATTTTTGATGAATCTAATGATGGTATGTTAAGTGGATCTATAGTACAGGATCTACATTTAAACAAGTATGGTGACGATGAAGAAGAAGCGAGAGAAAAAATAGATTTTGCAAATAAGCAGCCACAAGAACTACTAGAAGACTCTTCACCCTAGGAAGAAGAAGAGCCCCCAAATGAAGAGAATTCCCCACAACAAGAGGTAATCCAAAAACATTTCAAGTATAAATCATCTCACCCCATGGACAATCTCTTAACCGATGTCTCTACAGGTATAAGAACTCACTCATCTCTACGCAATTTTTGTGCATTCTCTGCTTTCGTATCCCATATAGAACCAAAAAATCACTTAGAAGCTCTTAACGATTCAAACTGGATAAAAGCCATGCAAGAAGAATTAAATCAATTTGAACGAAATCAAGTATAGACACTCACAACACGACCAAAAAATTATCCAGTGATTGGCACAAAATGGCTCTTTAGAAATAAAATGGATGAAACTGGGACCGTCATAAGAAATAAAGCCCGACTAGTTGCTAAAGGCTATAATCAAGAAGAAGGCATAGATTTTCATGAAACATTTGCCCCAGTTGCTGGATTAGAAGCTATACGCATCTTACTAGCATTTGCATCTCATATGAACATTAGACTTTATCAAATGGATGTAAAATGTGCTTTTCTCAATGGATACCTACAAGAAGAAGTCTATGTAGAACAACGTCCTGGCTTTGAAGATCCTAACTTTCCTGCACATGTTTATAAACTCCAAACGACCCTTTATGTGCTAGAGCAAGCTCCTATGGCTTGGTATAAGCGACTAAGCAAATTTCTTTTAGATCATGGCTTGAAAAAGGTCACATTGATAAAACCCTGTTCACCAAGACAAAAGGAAAAGATTTTTTAAGAATTCAAATTTACGTTGACGATATATTACTTAGAGCCACAAATAACTCTTTATGTGAAGAATTTTCGAATCTCATGAGCGAAGAGTTTGAAATGAGCATGATGGGAGAGCTAACATTCTTCTTGGGACTTCAGCTTAAACTAAGCAAAGATGGCATCTTTATTAATCAATGTAAGTCCGTCAATGAACTCTTAAAGAAATACAAAATGGATCAAGCCAAGCACGTCAAAACACCAATGGCCTCTAATGAAAAATTAGATCTTGCCAAAGATGAAAAATCTGTCTGTGAAAAGCTTTATCGGGGCATGATCTGTTCACTGCTTTATCTTACTACTAGTCGTCCCGACACTATGTTCAGTGTGTGTCTGTGTGCTAGGTTTTAAGCCTCTCCTAAATAATCTCATTTAAAATGTGTGAAACGAATTTTTAGATACCTAGCTAGAACAAAAAATTTGAGACTATGGTACCCTCGAGGGGGAGATTTGTCTTTAGTTGGATACACTGATGCAGATTGTGCAGGATATAAGGTTAATCGAAAAAGTACCTCGGGAACATGTCAGTTTCTTGGGACAAAGCCTAGTCTCCTGGCACTCCAAGAAGCAGAATTTCGTTGCTCTTTCAATAGTTGAAGCAGAATACATCGCTGCTGGTTCCTGCTGTGCTCAACTAATGTGGATTAAACAACAGTTACAGGATCTCGGAATCAATCTTAAAGAGGTACCTATAAAATGTGATAATCAAAGTGTCATCAATATTACTAAAAATCCTGTTCAACATTCACGAACTAAGCACATCGAGGTACGCCATCATTTTATTCGCGACCATGTTGAAAAAAGTGATGTCACTCTCGAATTTGTACCCACTAACTCTCAATTAGCAAATATCTTCACTAAAACTCTCAGTGAGGACAGATTTAACTTTATTCGCCATGAACTTGGTATGATCAATATCGATGCATAAATTGAGGGAGAGCCCTCTCTTATAACTAACCGCATTTATGAAGCTTGTTGCAGATACATGAGACACTTTCTGATTATCACAAAGGTACGCTTCTTACTCCAACTAGATTCCATTTTTGTGGCTCAAAAATCTATTTTGTTGCCCTAATACGAATTTAGCACAAACTAAATTGAGCACGTTCAATGGGAGAAAATTAATTCACTCTCCACGGCAGAACACATTCAATGTGCTAACCTTGCCACTCAGTCCATTCGAGCTGCTAGCAATGCATCCTCATCCACGCCCTAATCCCCCTTTTCCCTTTACCTTATCCTGATGGTTGGCTCAAACATTTTTTTTTGGGGGGTATGTGGACCATGTTTTCTTCCTTTTTGATGAAAGAGGGGGAGAAACTATGGCTTCATAGCAGTCGTATCCAGGATCCTATGTTAGGTGCCTAGTTAAAATTTCTATGTTAGTTGCTTTGTCAATACTATTATGTTTGTCGCCTTGTCAAAATGCTCTGTTAGTTACCCTGTTAAATTCCTAGCATTATATTCTCTAGTCACAGTATGAATCAACGATTGCTTTGTTAAATGCCTTAAATCGCTAGCATTATGTCTCCTTGTCATATTTCAATTGCCTTATTAATAACTTAAAACTCCAGTGCTAAAGCTAAAGTGCTGATTGAGCCACGAAAATAGTTAATAACTTAAGTTGCATTCGTACATGCATAACAATGTATGCTCTGACAAAGTATAACTAAATTAGCAAAGCAAGAAGGGCACCACCAAAGTTAATTTTTGTCCTTCATCAAAAAGGGGGAGATTGTTGGATATATTCATGACTAAAATATTTTTATGAAACACGAAAATTAATTGACGACTAGCATACAAAAATATGATTTTGGAAACATACGCAACCCCTTGATAAATGTGTAAATTCATAAAACAAATAAAGCAAGATCTTAGAAAAATGAGCAAAAATATCCCGAGGACATTGCAAATAAGAATATATGATCCTGATGGAACTAATTGATCTCGCATAAAAGGAAAGAATATGTGCATTATTGCCTTAATCCTTGAGAAAAACAATTTCCACAAAGATTGCCACATGCCATAGAAGAACCACTTGTCAAAGATAAGTTAGGCAAGAATATTTTTGTTAAAGAAGTTATTAAGGCAAATCTCTCTCACTAAGCTACTGATCTTTTTGATTAAGCAAGTACAGCAAGGCAAGGACTGAATGACATCAGCAAAGATCACGCCAAGAATCACACGAGAGAAGGCAAACAAATCAGAAACAAAGATAATATCAAAACAGAATCCTAAAAAGCAGCATCAAAATATTCTGAGCAAGAGCTGCCTTCACAGTGCACGTCCATGAAAGGCTATAAATAGATGAGTTTATCAAGCAAGAGAAGTAAGAAAACCAGTGTGAAAAATATCACAACGTTCAGTTCATTTCCTGAGTTATGCTGAGACAGTGAACAAAAAGAAGAGCCTTGAATATTTGTTACAAACTATTGTACTAAATATTTGGTGACTAAGAGTTGAGTGTATTTTGAGGAAATTATTAAGGAGTGAACATAAGGAGTTGTGGTGAGGCTTTTCAACTCCTCTCATACTTTAATCAATAGATTGATTTAAAGTATTTGGGATCTTTTGAGTGTGGTGCTTTGAAAGATAGTGAAGTGTTCATCTTAATAAAAAGAGTAGTGAGTTGAATCCTAGAGTTGGATAATTCTAGGCGGGGACTTAAGCCTGATTGAGACCCAACCTCATTAAAACGTCGCTGTGTACTTTGTGCTTTTATCTTCTGCATTTAGTTATGGCGTTAAAATTTTGATTGAAAAATTTTATAAAATCTCCCTATTCACCCTCCTTAGGGCGTTTTGACTCTTCACACATACATAAGCTCACTTGACCTTTTGAACACATATTCAACCCTTCCCTTTTGAAAGGGGACCTTCATTGGATTGGGCGAAGCATTTATTTCATTGCCAAATAGAGATGAAAATGAGGTATAATAGTGCATATTCAAGCCAAATAATGATATAGAATGAAGATAGTGGCTTTAAACATTTGTGACTAGTTTTATTCACTTTTAGGCATTTTTTTCTCTCTTATTTTTTGCATTTACACAAGTGGTTTCAAGGAAACCAAATAAAGCAAAAGTTTATGTTCCAATATAGCAACTAGATCCAAAGAATCGATGGTAAGAGTTCAAGTTACTTTGAAAAATTGGAACTCCATCATAGGGTAAGCATCTCATCATGCACACTTTGTTTACATGTACATCAAGAACCTAGCAGTACAAGATCACAATCACCTAAGAAAGCACAAAGTCCCCAAAGCAAAATAAGATTTTTTTAGATTTTTTAGAATTTATGAAAGATAAGTGGGCACTTCATGCTTACACCACTACTCCATAACATCCTCATTGTAGGAACCAAGGCTCTATAACCAAAAATATCCCCAACACAAATCTACACAAGCATAACATAACTAACACGCTAGTATGAGACAAAGCAACAAAACCAAAAAGATAAACCAAGAAACTGACTCAAAATTACATATACACAATAAAGAGTTAGAATCAAGAAAAGAAAGAGATACATACAAAAAGTAAGAAATGAAAGTAAAAACGAAAGGAAAATAAAGGTATAAATATAATAGGTCGAGTGCTGAAAGCATCCTAGGACCTATGGTTTAGTGGTCCACAAGGGGTTCAGTTTGAGATGTGGGGCTCAACTAGCTTTTTTCTCTATAACCTGCCCTCCTTTGAGGGATGTATCAGATCACCTTCTCAAAGTAGTGGTTCTGTGGGGAAATGTGGTATGATAGAGTGGTGCTTTAATTTTATAGAGTCGCCTACACATTTTTAAAGGAAACTTTCAACCCTAGAATTCAATAGAAAAATACCTAATTTCTTTTCAACCAAATCCTTTAAACATTAGGGACAATCTAGTGACACATGATTTAATTTTCAAAAAGAAAAATGATTTTTTCTGTAGGATTACAATTCCGAGGTTCATGAATGAGATTAAAAGGATAATTTCATCACTACAAACCATGTAAACATATTCAGAGTGAAGGCACTCTCCAATGGATGGTAAAAAGCATCATTAAACCATGCACTTCAATAGTGGCCTCTACTAGAAATGAATACACTAAAACTTTTATTTTCGGTTCTATGCAAAAAGGTGTTTTCATGATTTTACATTGTTTAGTGAGGTATCCAACAAGAAAGAGGTTTTTTCATGACCAATTGTTAGGAAATCATTTTAAAAGAGTTGGAATATACAAAAAAATATGAATTTTGTGGTCAAATCATTATTAACATATTTTTTAATTTATAAGCAAAAGAGTAAACATTAAGCACATAATCATGAAGGATCAAATGAGAATGTGATAAAGAAGATAAGAATTAAGGAAGGCAATAAATAGACTATTTTCTTTGGTTTATGACCTTCAAGACCTACCTTGATCTGAGTAGAGCAGCAAAGCAATGGTTCGAGGTACCTTCCTCCCAGATGCATTAGGATATGATGAAACAATTCCTCTTTCAAAAGAAGAATTTTTTTGAAATAGTTTTGACTGAGGAACTTAGTAGAGTTTAGTTACTACCAAATCTTGAGAGTTTTTGTACATAGGAAGAATAAGGTACAGGTTTTCTTGGTAGAAATGTATTTGAAGAGAAAGGGGAGTTGATTCCTTAGGGCAAAAAGTTCTTAAGAAGAGAAAAGCATATAGTTTCGCTAGGTGGTAAGAGCCCTCCTTTCTTGGAAATGAGGGATGCGTGCCTCTATTTATAATGCTAGCAAGGTGACCACTGTAACCAAAAACTAATTCGACACTAACAATCAAATCATGTTTATTCCTTGTGTGTTGTAAAATGGGGTGGAATTACATTGATTACCAAGCAATCATCTAAATCGGTCCTAAATTAGCTTGACTATAGAAACCAATAATAAAATCACGTGGGATTTTAGAAGTGGGGTGCAAGGCGTGCATTGGGACCTAGCGACAATGGGTAAGTTGCAAGAACTTACCGTTGGGTCTTAGCGGCAACTGTGATCATGCCACTGGTCTCCGTTGCTACTTTAAGAGGATTATTTGTGAGAGTTGCATCACAAGGTAATGTGTCACCCCACTAGTTATCATCTCGCTCACTCATGCTCAAGGTCTTGGATTCAAGCCCTCTAAGCTTTTGACTCTTTTCACAATTATTTTTGAAGCGTTTGGATTCTAAATGCTTTTTAAAAATTTTAAGAATTTTTATGCCCAAAAAAACATTTCATTTGCAAACCGATTACTAGTAATCCAAGTACTGAGTTTTCTTAATCTAAGTAGATTAGATAATTATCATCATCGAGTAACAATGCACTAGATAGACAATCATGTGGTTAGTCTAGAATCTCATGGGCACCATTTTGGTGTTAATTAGAGCCCCAACTTTGCCGAGGCCATCATGGCCAAGGGCAAAGTATTCTAATGTCATGTAGGGTGTAAGCAACTATAGGAATGAATACACAAGCACTTTCAGAGATTCAACCTTGTGCTAGGAGCACAAATCCTCTAGTGCTAAAAGTTTTAGAACCTTGTTAAGAGAGTGTTTAAAAGGTTAGAGGACCCACCCTCACCCTAGGAGTCTAAAATCCCATAGAGAAGAATAAAACATTTTGAGGCCTCACGGTCTTACATTCCTACAATCATTTTTAGACTTGACGGTCTCACACTGATAAAACATTTAAGGCTTAATGATCTCACAGAATAAAAACTTGAGACTTGACAGTCTTACACTGATAAAGATTTGCGGCTTGATAGCCTCACATTGATAAAAATTTAAGGCTTGATAGTTTCATAACGATAAAAATTTGAGGCTTAACAGTCACACTGCTAAAACTTTGAGGGTTGACAGTCTCACACCGATGAAAACTTGTGGCTTGACAGTCTCACCAATGAAAACTTGAGGCTTAACGATCCAAACCAAGAAAATTTAAGGCTCTGATCTCATACTGATAAAAGTTTAAGACTTGACAATCTCACATCGATAAAAATTTGAGGCTTAATGGTCCTATATTAATAAAATTTTGAGGGTTGACGATCTCATATAGATAAAAGCGTAAGGCTTAAAAACTTTATCATAAACAAAACTTTGATAAGGTGAAGAAAATTGAAGGGGTCCTTGTCATTTTTGCATGGCATGGGTAGAGTTAAATACATGCATCAGACGCTACTCGTGCCTAAACAAATCATCTCTCCTTTTTCTAAATTAGGTACCAGTGGCATGGCTGGGACTGTTGTTGATCCAAATGATGGGATAGCGACATCATTGGGCAGACCGCCTAATTCTAGCGGCATGATTGGGCACCCAACTACAGTAGCTGGGCCTTATCGCTTACCACTAGGTTGTGAGTTCATATATGTATAAGGCAGTTTTTCTTTGTTTTGCTCTTGCAAAAAAATACCTTGTGCATTCATCCCCATAAGTAATCAATTCTGCCTTGCACTGCTATCTTATGATATCAATTACTGAGGTTAGAAGTTTTGTATAATGTTCCCTTAGTGCCTTTTCCTTCTGCAATAACTGAGGATTCGTGGGGTCAGTCTAAAGTACATCTGAGCTTTCTTTAGCTCTACTCTTGCAATGCTCTACTGGGTCTTAAGATCAGCATATTGGCTTTGACTGAGCTTTTGCAGAGCTTTTTTGGTCTTCCTTATGAACAATTTCAATGCTTGGTTAGGCCCTTGATGTGAGCCAGCAGTGAACTGTGATGTTACTAAGGGAAGAAAACCAGAATCCCTTATCCACATGTCACAAAATTGGAATACGGAAGTGGGCTTAGGGCAGCTGGGAGTATCAATGACTAATGCAGTATGGTCTGAGAGAGACTTAGCCATGTATATTACTTGGCTAAAGTCAAATTGATCATACCATAGGGTATTCACCAAAGCCCTATCAATTCTTGTCCATATGGTTTTATTAGTCCAAGTGAAATAGGGGCCTATACTTCTCATTTCCTGAACCTCATAAGTATTTATATAGTCCTCAAATGGCTTTATTTCTACAACTTGAATATCAGTCCCCCCTATTCTGTCTCCTGGGTGGAGGACTGAGTTGAAATCCCCAAGGATACACCAAGCCTCATCCATTTTATTTGCTATTATTGTTAGGCCTTCCCAAAGCAGTCTTCTGTCAACTTCTTGATTTGCCCCATCAATAAAGATGATATAGAACTGTTTCATTACCTGTACCTGTGTCACTTTGAGTGAATAAATTGATCAGTCACAAAAATAATATGGACAACATACTGGCTTAGCCTCCATGCAACCTAGATTCTCCCTTTTGTATTCGAGTGGAAATTATGGTGCCAATTCCATCCTTGGAAAATCTTGCTTGATATCTTATCTACATTATTCTTTTTAACTTTAGTTTCAAGAAGTCCTCCCTGTAACGCCTCCAAAATACTAATGACATGATTTACAGAAAACTGCAGCAGAAGACTTAATAATAGAAGGCGCTACCGCACGTCTTGATAAGGACAAGGCTCACTGAATCCGTTTGATCTTGCAACTCATGTTCAAATCACAATATCTATTAAATTGAAACACTACAAGACCGAAGTCCACAACAGTTCAACTCCAATACAATCGACTTAATCATACCATTTGCTAACTCCACTCACACTACACAATTATATTAAGCATAAACCCAAGTTGACCCTGAGGTCGATCCCAACACTCATGATATGCTAAATCCACTGTTGTAATACCCGCGTACTTTATATTCCGTTAAGTTGCTCGTAATGCCTTTTTGCGTTACAAAAACCATATTTTATTAGTGATATAAGCTAAAATTATTTTCTAAGTGCCTATGTGAGCGTTGATTTTAGTAAAAAGAATATTTTTGTCGCCAGTAATAATATTATTGTTATTAGTTTTGAAAATCATTCAATGATTTTTAATAAGCGTTATTAACGGTTATTAACGAGTACTTAATCGACTAGGAGCCCAAATACGATTAAGTTGTCAACCTTAGAAGTAGTTCGATGTTATTAAATTGAACCTAGATAGATTTGGGAACGAATAGTCGATGAAGGATTATATTATCGATTTGAGTCTAGAATTCGGTTTACGAATTAGACTAGTGGTGTTAAATATGAACTAGCTTGGGGCGAATAAATGAAAGAGAGTAGGGAAGGGCAAACTGGTAATTTTGCGTGCTCCCCTTATTTCTCCTCTCCCTGCCCACGACATCTCCCCCCCCCCCACGACATTTTTTCTCCTCTTTCTTCTTCTTCTTCTTCTTCTTCTTCTTCTTCCCGACATTGCTCTGCTTTCCCTGTTCCTCATCTCCTCCTTCGCTTCTCCTCCATACACGCCCCACGATCGGCCCAATCGAACCCCAACCTGACCAACCCAGGTGCTGGCGAGCCTCCTACGCGTGGCTGAGCCAAAATTCGGGCACAGGCAGGGTGGATTTCGGCGAAGAACCGGCCGAACACTTGGCCATTTTCGTGCATACAGGTAAAAATTCGAACACCCTTGCCTCTATAAATTGAATCCTTACTTCAATCCCCTTCAAATTGAGTTAACCGTGCTTAATTTTCACAAAAATCGTGGGTTAGGGTTTTGGGTTTGAGTTAATCGAACCTTGCGCGGAGAACAGAGGGATTTTCGCGGTGTGTGGAGTTCGATTCTAACTTCAATCTAGCCAATTCACGTGCATATAGCTTGGATTTGAAGTGGGTTTTCTCCTCTCCTAAACTACTATTAATTTCTAACTGTTTTCGACAATCATATTAGATTAGGCAGTTTTACTGAGTTTAGGGATTAAATATTGATGTTTGGGGTAGAATTGAGTAATTTAGCTTTGAAATTGGGCAAGTTTGATGTTGGATAACTGTTGCACGTCATTGATCAGGCAAGTGGATCCATAAATTGACATGCTTGACGATTAGGTGATTTTGGAGTAACTAATCTGCTTGTACGATGTCGGAATATGCAATTAAATTGAGCCTAGTATTGTGTTGGTAACATATTGTTAGCTGAGGATTCAATCAAGGCATGTTGAATTTGTAGTATCAATCGTTGGTTTAGTCGATTAGGTGACTTTTGAAGTTTTCGTTTATGCCGTATTATGATTGGTTAATTCAGTTAAACCGCTCTCTGAATCACATTGATGGATTACATAATTGCGTACTAATCTTCTGGTTATGGATTTTACTATGTAATGATTGAATTTATTATCATTGTATTGAATTGGAAACCAAGCTTGGTAGTTGGATGGTTTGAGGTGGAATTATTAAGTGATTTGAGGTTCTTGTGGTCGGTGTTGCGTGAGGAGGGGGATAGGATTGTGAATTGCCACAATCATGTGGATTGCGAGGCCATGTGTGGCTTAATGAATAGTGGTATGAAGTGTATGAATGTGCTATGCGTAAACCCTTTTCCCCCGATATGCTATGTGACATTATGTGATAAATTCATGAAACTTTAGACGTCTTCAAAAGAAAATGTCATTTAGAAGGCTTGTTTTACACTTTGAGAATGCTTTTAAGTTTATCAGTTGCCTATTCATGTGTTAGGACGTCTAAAGTGTAAAAAGAGTCCTAAACCATCGAACTGCTCAATTAGTGACTCGACTGAATAGTCGATAGGTTTAGGAATTTCAAAAGTGAACTAAAAGTGAGTTCGAAAAGGGTTTTTAAGGCATTGGTTTGGGTAATGACCCCTCCTCGTGTTTAAAAGAATTTATACGACCCGAAAAAGAGTACCTTAAGGTGGTAATTATGAAGCTTAGCTTATTTGCATGCTTTTTGGTTACTTAAGTCTCTATTGAGTTTCGATCTACGATTTAGCAAACATTTTACATTTAAAAGAAGCTTTTAAGCTAAAAACAGAAGTCGTTTTTATGAGTTAGCAATCATTTTACATTTATAAGAAGCTTTTTAGTTGGAAATGAAGTCGTTTTACGAACTATCAAACGTATTACGCCTATATGAAGCTTTCAAGTTAGAAACGAAGTCGTTTTATGATTAGACAACCTTATTATGTTTATATAAAAAGCCTTTTAGTTAAAAATGAAGTCGTTTTACGATTTAGTAAACTTATTATGTTTATACAAAGCATTCGAGTTGGAAACTAAGTCGTTCTACGATTTGGTAAACGTGTTACGTTTATAAAAAACTTTTAAGTTTAAAGTGAAATCGTTTTAAGTATTAACCAACTTATTGCCTTCATAAGAAGCTTTTAAGTCTAAAAGGAAGTTGTTTTGCGAGTTAGTAGGCGTATTACGTTTATACGAAGCTTTTAAGTTCAAAACGAAATCGTTTTACGATTTAACAAGCTCATTGCGTGTTTAAGAAGCTTTCAAATTTCAAAGGAAGTCGATTTATGTGTTAATAAATTTATAACGTCTATAAGAAGATTTTAAGCTATTTACGAAGTCAATTTATGATTTAGCAAACATATTAACATTATAAGAAGGTTTTAAGTTGAAAACGAAGTGAACTATTAGCATTTGGAAAGATTATGGTCGTTTTGTTAAAAAGCGAGTTTTCAACCAAGTAAGCATTTGAAACAGAGAAATGAAATATATCTTTAAAGACTAAAAATGTGTTGGGAAGTTGGCCAAAGGGCTGAAACTGGACGGAAGGGCGTGAGCTGCTTCCCCCTGAGATAAGTAAGTTATGAACTGGACTCAAGATACTAGCTATCTTGATGTGAGTTGTTCCTGAAAACTGGACGCAAAGATGGCATGAGCTGTTTCCCTCTAAAGAAAAGTTAGGAACTGGACTCAAGATATGAATTGTCTTGGTGTGAGCTGTTCCTAGGAACTGGACTCAAGATATGAACTATCTTGGTGTGAGCTGTTTCCCAGATAAGTCATGATGTGTGACGTGTAAGAAAACCTTGAGGGGGACTGGACTCAGGATATGATTATCCTGGTGTGAGTTGTTGCCCCATAGAGGACAGTATCGAAGTTAGAATTGCTCTACTAAGACGCATTTTGGCCAAAAGTTAAGTACCTATACCCCGAGGATGACGTACAATAAGAGTGACGATCTCACTTAAGGGCGGTGTTGACCTCCCGTAGCTAGCACAATGAGATGTTTTTATGTTATAAGTATGTTCCTAATAAATAAGAGATTTGGCAAATTGCCATTCTAAGCAGTTCAGAAAGGAAAAGAAGTTATTTTAAAAGTAATACGAGCCTCAAGAGGCCAAGTTAAGAAAAGAAGAAAGCTTTCAAATGCACGTAACATACATATATTTTATGAATGTGTTCTGAATATAGTTTAAATGAATTTCAAGTGTAGTTGGTTACAGCCTAGCAATGCATTGAACGTTTAAGTTTTTAATGGTGCATATCTTAAGAAAGAATGTTTCATGCAAAGCTTTTATTACCAATTTGGGTGTCTCATAAGTTTTTAGAAAAGTTGTAAGTTTTAAAGTGGTTTACATGATTTATAATTCTTGGTATTTATCGAGAGTCACTATGTTTTCAAAAGTGAGTTTGAAAGCCTTTGTATTTAGTCCTGGTTGCATACTTGTTTGTGTGCCTGAATGCCTGCTAGTAAGGAAGTTTGGTCATTGAGGGCCTAGAATTGAGTTGAATGGTTGGAGCGAAGTTTAATGAGGGTAATCTTTCCCTGGGATCTATGATTGCCTAATATGATAGTAAAGTATAAATGTGTGATATGTGGCTATTATTAGCATTATTGCCTGCAACTGTTTTGGGTTTTAAGGAGTAGGGGAATTCTCACTGAGCGTGTGGTTGCTCATCCCATTACTCTTTCCCCTTTTTCCCCAGGCTTTTGTTATGACAGGTGGGAGTCAAGCTACTTACACTGGGTTGGAGTTTGTAAATACGCTACTTACGATGTTATATAACGTATTCCTAGTTTGTAAATGCTGTAAACTAAGTTTTCTAGCTTATATAATTCATATTGTTTGTGAGTCGTTCTGTATGGCCGTGTGAGCCTACCATTTGAATAGTTAGATGTCTTCTTGGTTAAAGTTGGCTGTATTTTGGGATGTAAACCCCAGTACTCTAGTTGTGTAGACCATTGAGTTGTATCTTTTACTTTTCATGTGCTAAAGAACTATTCTATTTGGTGTACTCCGAGCGGGTGGCTCGTTGAGTTATGAACTCCGGCATTTTGGCCGTTGAGCTTCTTTTAAATGTTATACACTTCCGTTGATTTACAGGGAATTTTTGTAAGGCTTTTAGCCTGGAAACGGTCAGTTTTTAGGGGAAACTCTGTCCGTTTCACCCCAGAAATTAATTAAGAAGTAAGAAAACATAACACTTTTGACCCTAGGGGCTAGGGGTGTTACAACTGTGAGCATCTGATAGCTTCGAAAAGGGCTTGCTAAAAGGAGAAACATGTGATACTTCATCTCCTAAAATGGAAAACATAAAAACAATTTGAAAATGTGAGCAAAAACTCAGTACGTACATTCTTGTTTTGTAAAATGAGCATAGAAAAACTGTTGATGGGTACCCTCTTTTGCAATTCATTTAGTTGGTAATAACAATGAAAATGAAAGTAATATGAAACTGAATTGCTCATTATTATCTGGATGTGAACCTCTTCCAATGATATGATCTATACATAGGTGTACACATGCCAATCCAATCAAGAGTTTGCCTGAAGTCGCGCGGGTAAATGATGGGCTAATGCCCTATAGATGATAACTGATGGGGTCACAAGTTAAATGGCAAATCACTGTATAAACTGATTTATTGATAAACTCATTAAGAGTTATAATTTGATAAACATGTTCTGCTTTCTGAAGATACAGGCAATGGACGTACCTTGAGTCCTTAGAAATGTCATCTGACTTGAAAAATATGTTCTGACTTGATAACACTTATGTATAACGGAGAACGATAACTAGGCATCGACTCTGTTTCATAAATGTCATTGTAAGCATGTGCAGTCAATAAATGATCCTTACTCGCATAATTGAGTAAGTAAAAGTATGCATAATAGAAATTGAGTAATTAAGTGGTATACATAACTTTGGTATTTGGTATTTCAATATAACTTCAAAACTGAATTGGTGAAAGTAATTAAATTTGATATAGAGTAAATGAAAGTAAAATAGACAATAGTAAGATAAATGAGATTACAAAGGAAAAGGCCTTGATGGTGACAAATGACGGAGTGGCTGTGGCCTTTTCTGAGATAGGTTGCTGATACGGGTTTAAGGCTCGCTGATGTATAGCTTGGTTCAAGATAACAGTGAGTACACTAGATTGGCTTGATAAATATATTTGATACATTCTGAAGTGAGTAAGTAATAAAGCTTTGAGGCCAAGAGAGATATATCTTGGTTCAAAATAGCATAAACTGGAATAGCTTGGTCTGATAAATATGGTTTATGAGTCACAACTCTCCCTACTTCTCATATTTCATTCATAACTCCATTAGATATAGAATTCCATCCCAAATGAATCATTGAACTCAAAAGAAGCTATTAAGCTCACTAAGCTTGGTATTTTCTTTGTAAAATCCATAAATAATTCAAAGCTCATAAACAAGTTCCCAAATTGTATACTTGTCTTCTTTTTTCTCATTGATCAAGCTAAAAGCTCCATGAAAGTCCATGAATATTCATTTCCCCCTTAAATGACCTTACTTGGCCCAAATGCACAAAATGAATGCATTATCAATCTCACTCAATCTTTATTATTGCTCTTTACATAATTACTCAAAATGCTTCCAAAAATTACCAAACTCAAAATACTCGACCAAAATTCATGCAATTTTATAAGAAGTTTGAAAATAATATGGAAAATCTACAATAAAATTTTCTAAATTTTCCTCCAATTATATGCTGCACAAAAATTGCAATAACAGCCCAATTTGCACCAAAGCAGGTCAGTTCACTTCAAAAATTCATAACTTTCACCCTAGAACTCAAATGGAGACCTAAGACCCTAATATGAAAATATTCAGAACTCCTGAAAAACTTTCATGTACAACACAAAACATGATTCCCACAATAGGATTACCAAAATAGGGCTAAAAGACAAGTGTGTCAGTTTTTGGTCCAGTCTGCACAGTTTTGGTAAAATGATCATAACGTTTTCCACAGACCTCGGATTAAGGCGCTGCAAGATCCCTTTGAAAGATAACACACTGAAATATCTACCCACAAAAAATCATAATTTTTAGTTGGGCCGTGCGTTACCAGTTTATTGCCAAAGTCTGCCCTGTTTTCTTGAAATTTCCAGCCCTCACTAGTTTAGTTTTCTCTTCCTTTTTCACATAAATCCTCACTTGAAATCATTCCAAATCACCAAAAACCAAAAACATCATCATAATCATCAATAAAACTAAATATTATAAAATCAAATACAAAATAATCATCATAATCATCATAATCAATCCATAAACATGATTTAACTTAAGCTTGCATGAACATGATCATCCCTAAACCCTAGCATGATTCAAGCTCAACTTCACCATGATCAAAACCAAAATAACTCCTATTTCTTATCAAAACATCATGATCAATGATCATAAACATCAAAACAAGAATCAAAACTAAAATAAAAATCAAAACCAACAAGATCAAACTTCAAGATTACTCACTTTAATTGCAAATAAGTTGAGATGGAGATGAGGTTTATGGGTTTTGATGATGGAGGATGATAGCATGAGGTACTAGGATGTTAGGGGGCATCGAAAACCACCAGGGCTGGCCGGAAAGTTGGTCGGAAAACACCCATGAAGGGCAGCCAGCAGCTGCTGCCATGAAGAGGGAGAAAGGGGAGAGAGGGTGTGTATGTGTTGCTATGTTTGGTTGGCTAGAATGACTCCAAAAATGCTTGCCTGAATTTTATCCTTCCAAAATATCTTTTTTTCCTAATTAAAATTAGGCACAAATGATAGTAATTAACTTAATTTAATCACACTAAAATTTTCAGGCCAAAATTTTAACCCAAAATGAATCGGGCCGCAAATCAGACCCAAATGAATTGGGCTGAACTTAATGAATTTGAGCCCAAATATTTTTGCATGGCTAAAAATTAAAATTTTGTGACATTATGAAAAATAATTCAATGCTCAATCATAATCATCGAGGCCTAATATCGATTCACCTGAAATTTACTGAATCAACGAAACTTGAATTAACAATCAATGAAATTTGAATTAAAAATCTATGAAACATGAATTGCAAAATGGGACCCAAATGAAATATCCTCCAACCGGGTTGATTAAATACAATAAATGAATGCGAAAAATTTAAATGGCATAAGGTAATTCGGTAAATATAAACTGAGTGTAATGGAATTAATAAACATGATTTGGTTAAACCAATAACCATAAGTGATTAAATGAATAAATATGATTAAATAAATAAATAAATATCATTTATATAAATAAATATGGGTTAGGGTCGGGTTATTACACTACCAAACCTATGTTATTCTCATGCAAGAAGAGTTTGACATCCTCTCGCTTATTAAGCCAATTAAGGCCTCTAATGTTCCAACTACAGATCCTGGCCGTTGGGGGGGCGAAACCTTCCTCTTGCAGTTCAGTATCTTGCTCTCCCTGTAACTCCTGCAAAGTAACAAAAGGGTTTTGGCTCCTCACTTCCTTTGTGTTGTTTCTGGGGTTATGATGATGTGTGGTTGATGGCCTGTGCACTGGAGTGAACCCCTCAGTATCCATGCTTTGGGTAATAGCTGTGTTGGCTGCTGCTGTTTCCTGGCCTGAAGTTTTATTGCTTGATTCTACAGTCTCCTTTTCTGGTGCAGGTTGCAGTGGTACCTTCCTCCATTCCTGTCTTGTAGTGGTTTTCTTTCTGTAATCCTCTTTATGATGACCATACATTCTGCAATGCTGACACTTGATTGGTTTCCATTCATACTCCAGTTGCAGCCTCACCACTACATCTTGGTCATTCACAAAATCAATGAAACTGGGAAACTCCCCATTTACAGGGATGTCAATTAGGATCTTGGCATAATTGCGCCTTGTTTTATCCATTGTGTATTTGTCTATCTTGATGGGTATAACTAGGATACTACCCAGCTTACTGAAACTGGCCAGCCCCCAATATTTGATGTCCAAATCCATAAACTTGACCCAGATTGGGAGAGATGTGATGGCCTCTGTAATTAAATCCATTTCTAGATTGCAAGACTTCACAAGGAGTGCTTTGTTATCAAAATAATAAACTCCCCTTTGCACTACAGTTAGTTGGTCAGCCAGATTTATAAAACGCACAAGGAACACCGCTCTCTTCACCAGACATGTCTTATCAATGTCCAAGGTTTTCCAAATTCTTCTGAAAAAACCCTCTATAACTTCAAGTGGTGGATTTGACCCTAAAACTGATCATATGATGGCTGTTTGCCAATATTCGATTTCAGGGGTTATATCCACTATCTCAATTTTAGCACACTTCACTCCATTGATTGTGGCAGCTTCAACGAATTTTAGTGAGGTGCCTTCATCTGGATTAACCAAGGAGGCATATGAGCTGACTTGACCTCTTTTTGGTGTTGCATCTAGAAGCGATTGGGGGGGGGGGGGGCCGCCACTGTTCCATTGCCCAGAACTGTTGAAACTACTTCAATTGTACCTTCCCAAGCTTCGATTACATTCTCCTCTCTTAAAACCCGATGCTCTAGGGATGAAATAGACTCTGATTGAATTTGCTTTAGCCTCGTTCTACTTCCTCACCTTGTCGTGGCCGCGTTCTGGTTTCACAAGGACAGCGCCAGAGGTTGAAGAAGATTATATATACATATATATATATATATATATATATATATATATATATATATATATATATATATACAT
>JACYFF010031954.1:65194491-65234297 GCA_017589665.1 Selenicereus undatus | reverse complement strand
TGGTCGTGGCAAGTTCGGTTTCCAGTTTTTCTATATTAACATGCAAGTTCTTGTTCTCTTTGAGCAAGTCTTCAACCATTCCTTCCACCTCAAAGAGTTTTTCTTCCACTCGAGTATAATCTCCTTCTTTTATAAAGAGATTTTCTTTGAGCATGTTAATATTTTCATATAAACCAAGTTTTTCATTTTTAAGAATTTCATTTTCAAGCTCTAGGTCACGAACTTCTCTTTTTAGATCAGCACAGGTGTCTAACACATTATATAGAAGTTCTTCTAAAGTAGCTTTGTTAAGACCATGTACCTTGTTCTTGAGATCTGAGAGGCTGAATGTTGATTCATCACTTGAATCTGAATCACTTTGTGCCATTAGTGCTATAGCCTCTTCTTCAGCTTCAGATTCTCCTTCATCTTCAGAGGAATCTCCCCAAGCAGCCAGCATAGCTTTCGAGAATCGCTTGCCCAGATTGTGTACAGGGTGTTTTCGACCCTGTTTTCGAGGTTGTTCTGGCAACTGATCTTCTCGAAGCAGAGGACAATTTTTGACTAAGTGATCTGGTTTGCCGCACTTGAAACACCCTATAGGTTGATCTTTAGGGGTGTTTCTGGACTTACTGAATTCTTTTCTTTTGTTGTTCTCCTTGACCTTTTTGAAGAATTTCTTGAATTTTCTGGACATTAAGGCCATATCTTCATCTTCAAGGTCAGAGTCAGTGTCCTCATGCGCTTTTAAGGCAAGCCCACGATCTTTCTTTTGCTCTTCTTTTTGTTGTGAGTTTTTCCAGAGTTCATAGGTTTGGAGATTACCAATCAACTCGTCAAGGGTGATTTTGTTCATGTCTTTAGCCTCTTGGATGGCTGTTACTTTGGCCTCCCACGTACGAGGTAAAATTCTGAGGATTTTCCTCACCAACTCTTCAGTGGTGAAAGACTTTCCCAGAGATTTTAATTCGTTTGTGATGTGGGTAAACCGTGTGTACATATCCATCACGATTTCACGATCACCCATATCAAACAACTCGTATTGTCGCATAAGTAGCTCAATTCTAGATTGTTTAACTTGACTCGTACCTTCATGAGCAACTTGCAAGGCGTTCCAGATAGCTTGGGCTGATTCACACTCAGAGATGCGAGTGTATTCATCTGGACCTAGGCCGAAATATAATAGCTTCTTGGCCTTAGCATTCTTCTCCATTTTCTTGTAATCTTCAGAGTCAAATTCAGAAGGTTCCTTGGAAACTTTCTTGCCATCTTCAAGTATTTTGTAGGGAACAAGTGGCCCGTTCTTGATGAGCATCCATAACTCATAGTCTTCTGCCTGAATGTAGTTCTCCATCCTGTTCTTCCACCAACTATAATGTTGGCCGTTGAAATAGGGTGGACGAGTGATGGATTGCCCTTCAAGAATTCCTTGTGGTGTACTCATCTTCAGAATCTCTCAAGGTGTTAGCCTTGTTGTGAGAGAACCTGCTCTGATACCACTTGCTAGATCTTAGAGTATACTTCCACAAGAGGGGGGTAAATTGTGGTGTCTGATTTTCACGTTATAAGTAACAAACACCCTGACAGAGGTTGTTCTCCGATGACGAACACCCTGTTGACTTGTTTGCAGGGGGTGTTTTCAGATATTGTAAATGCGAAAATCTCCAAGATAAATGCGGAATTAAAGCACACACAATTTTTCCGTGGAAAACACCTCTAACCCAACTGAGGTGTGAAAAACCACGACCTACCTCGTGTAGGATTTAACCACTTCACTAAACCGGGCTTAACACGTTACAAATGTAACACACCTTGTTACAACTTGCAACCACGTAATCTCCTTCTCAAGGCAGATTACACCACGTCCAAATCTCACCAGATTGGACACGTCCAAAGTCCACACGACTTAGGACCACTCACTCACTTTTCTGATTCAAGATCAGGGTTACAAACACCTTACAGGGGGTGCTTCTGACTAAGCAGATGTAAGGTACAATGAAGTTCCTATTATGCCAATATATTGAAAGCTTGCTTTAAACACAACTTGAACTGGTTTTTCTTTTCTCAAGTGAAGCTCAGAAATTCTTTTCACTAGAAAAACCTTTTTTTGAAATTTGCCTTTTGGGAATGTTGTGTTTCAAGATTTCTTTTTGCTTTCTTCTCACTATTGCTCAGTATATTTCTCAGTGTCTGTATCTCTCAGTGAAAGCAAAGCAGTTTTTAACCACAAATTCCAACGGTCAAAAACCAATGAGAGGAAAGGAAAACATCTAAGTTTGGAAGGTGATTTTTCAAAACAAAACTCCCAACGGCTAGTGATAAAATATTTCCCAAAATCTAAGGAATTTGTTATCTTAAGAGATAACCTTTATCTCCTTATAGCCGTGGGTAAGCTTTTAGCAAGGCAATCAGAAATTTTTAGCAGTTTAAAAACTTTATCACATCCGAAGATATGGGCAGAGAAAATCTTTCAATTTTGGCAAATCTCCCAAAATCTATTTTCCCAAATCTCCCATAATATATTCAAGAAATATATTTTCCAGAAGAATAACATCTGAAAATATTCTGGAGATTTTGACCAACCGAAATAATAATTTCAAGGATAATCGGATATGCCCACTTCAGGTCAGAAACACCCTAGGCACCCTGTTTGCAGGGTTGTTCGCAGTCTGGTGTTCTGAAGCACTTAGCGCAAATACCGATTCAAGAGATGTTTAAAAAGCTTTTTCAATATTGGCATATTAACAAGAGTCTAAATAAATAAAGCCTATATACCCAAGACTTCTTGTTTGAATCTTGTCCAAGATCCGTAGAGCTGCTGTGAACATCAAGGCTACCTTGTTTGCTGGGGTTGTTCTTTGCATCGCTAGAGAAGCTGCTGGGAACATGCCTTACATCCAACTGTGAGATGGCGTTCTTGACTAAATGTAGAATCACCCAAAGAACCTGTTTTAGAGGCTTGTTCTCACATGTAGCAAACGGTTAATACAGTAAAGATTACAAACACTAGGGCCTGTTTGCAGATCATGTTTGGAGCAACACTACTTGGACACATTTTTACACTTGGATTTGTTATCATCAAAACTTGAATATAAAAACTCAAAAAATTCCCCCTTTTTGATGATGACAAACCAAGTGTCCATATTGACAAAACAACCAGAACATGAATGCTGATAGGGATTCACGTAAGTCAAGATCAGGTTCTCACATGTTGTCAATGTCAATAGGTATCACCTCCTTTTTCAATGTCTTTTTCTTCCCCCTTTTGGCATCATTAAAAAGCAATAATAACAAGTAGAAAGGAGAAGGAATAACAAGCAAGAGAAACTGCAAATGGATTTTTCATTAAAGAGCGAAGCAGTACAGAGGTAAAAACAGAACAGAAACAGCAACACAAACAGAACCAGAAACAGCCTATACAATCAGGGAGCAGGGGGTGGTTTCGTCTACAGAGGAGGAATACTAGGAGCAAGGGAGGATAGAAGAGCAAGCAAGTCTGCATGACGCTTAGCAGAGAGGGCTTGTTCTTCAGCAAGAGCAGCCTTGACAGCGGAGAGCTCATCCTTGAGGCGCGCATTGTCCTCAAGAACAGCCTCTACCTTGGTGGATGGTTCCTCAGAAACAGGTGGTCGAGGTGGTCGACGGCCCTATTTGGAACCGGACCCTTCCCCAAACTCAAAGCCACACCCGAGCAGAGTGTCAATCCCAATTGCATCGATTGCTTGGGCCTCCACTCGCCTTGTGAGCACTATGCCAAAGTGCTCAAACACCCTTGTCAGCAGAAACCCATATCCGAGATCATGAGCCCGGGTGGTGTTCGCAATTCGTCCAATGTGGCGAATCATGATTGCTGGAAGATTGATGGGTTCCTCCCTGTCCAATAAGTCGACCAGGCACTGATCAAAAAGGTCGGCTGAGTTTCTCCCTTGACCCCTTGGAATCACGTTCTTAATGACGAACATGAAAAGGAGTTGGTGGGGAGGAATCAGATCACCCTTTTTGACAGAGCAGGGTGTTCTCAGACCCTGTTTGTGACTTAGGCGTTTGGACACCTCCAGGAGCCTGGCTTGTTCCATGGCTGTTTTGTCTTCCCTCACATACACAGCAAAACCTTGTGAGGGCACTCCAAGAATTTTCCCAAGTATGGGCGCATCGACCCTGATGCCTTGCCCATTTACAGAACTTGTCACCATCCCTTCGGTGACTCTGCAGTTGGCGTAGAATTCAGCCAACTCAGGCACAGAACACCCCAACTGGGTGTTTGCAAACAACTCAAGCCAGCCTTGGGCTCGAAGCTTGGTCAAGAACACCTCGAGACCCTGTTCCTCAAAGAAACTGACAGATACTACCTTCCCCCTGACAACATTGCGCTTAAGCAACTTGGCATGTTTGTCAGACATAGGAGAGGGAGTGGACTGCCTTGGGCGTTTGGAGGCAGGAACAGAGGTAGTTGCTTTTGGTAGGGGGGTTGTTCTTGGTTTTCTTTTGAGGGGTGGTTTTGCTGGAGAGGACTTCACAGCAGGTTTAGTGGTTGTTTTTGGAAGGGCTTGATCTTCATAGGACTCAGAAAACACCGGTGTCCCCTGTTTGAAGGTGTTGTCCTCAGAATCAGAACTCGAGAACCCTTCAGTAGAAGAGGAGATCTCTTCGATAATAGGAACGGAGGGTTTAGAGATTCTGGGGGTTGATTTGAAGATAATTCTCGCAGACTTGCGAGGAGGTTGAGAAGAAGGTGAAGAAGGAGTTAGAGAGGGGCGAGACCTTGGTTGTGGTCTTGTTCTTGGCGTTCGAGTGCGCCTAGCAACCATCTTCACCCTTTTCCTCTTCTCTCCAGTTTGAGAGTCGAGAGGAACAGAGTCATCCCCAACCATGGTTTCTGGGTTCTCCAAGAATTGGTCTTGGAAACCCGAAGAATCAGCACTTGCTGCAGAAGGAATAGGACAGGGGATTGTTCCCACATACACCATTAATTCCCAACCAAAGGGGTAGGGAATATCATTCAACCCAAGCCCAACACTCGTGAGGTTAAGCTGAGTGAGATACCCGAAGGTTTTGTGGATAATTGGGCGAGGAGGAGACGGAATTGAGGGTAAACTCAAGTTGTAAGAAACAGGGTTGAGAGCCATTGTCGCAAGGAGGAGGTTCGGTTTTTGGGAGGTTTTTTGCTAGGGTTTGAAAGCAAGAACAGAGGAGAGAGAGAGAGCAAGATGAATAGGACAGACGCACGCAAGTCAGTTTTTAAACTCCCCACCTGACACGAAGGATTACCTAGGGAACACCTGGAATTTTAGCAGGCAGCAATCAATGAAAGCAATTAAGGCATACCTGTTCGAGCCGCCTGTTCTTGAGCATGCTGTTCTCATCCCAAGGTTTGTCATGATTACTCTTTCTCCATCTCCCAAGGCAGCAGTATATAATCATGAGAGTACACAGACTACACATATTTCGCTAAGCACAGACCGCAAACATTAGAAACAAGAGAGAAGAACAGGTATTATAGGGTGTTTTTCGATAGCTTGATCTACCTCTGATAACAGGTGTTCTCAGGGTGTTTTCACCAACCCCAGTTCCAGTCTATTTCTCTCAAACTGATCTCTAGCTAGTGCCTTAGTGAATATATCAGTAATCTGTTTTTCCGTTGAGCAAAAATTCATAGAAATTAAGCCTTTTTCCACATTATCTCTTAGGAAATGATGTCGAATGTCAATATGTTTTGTCCTTTTGTGTTGACATGGATTTTTGGCAATATTAATAGCACTTGTGTTATCACAAAAAATAGGAATGCATCCAGTGTCAACACAAAAATCCTTGAGTTGTTGTCGTACCCACAACAACTGAGCACAACATGAGGCTGCCGCCACATATTCTGCTTCAGCTGTGGACATGGCAACTGAATGTTGCTTCTTGGTAGCCCAAGATACCAAACAAGGTCCAAGAAAGTGAGCCATACCTGAGGTACTCTTTCTATCAACTAGGAAACCTGCATAATCAGCGTCAGCATATCCAACAAGATCAAGATTGCAACCTTTAGGGTACCATAGAGATAAATCAGGTGTATGCTTTAAATATCTTAGTATCCGTTTAACAGCCTTAAGATGAGTCTCTTTAGGACTAGACTGAAAACGGGCACATAAGCCAACACTAAAAACGATATCCGGTCTACTAGCGGTTAGGTATAAGAGTGACCCAATCATGCCCCTATAGAGTTTTTCCTCAACTGAGGGACTCCCATCATCCATAACCAATTTGGTTGAAGGAGAAATAGGAGTGTCTATGGGTTTGGCCGACTCCATCCCAAAACGCTTAAGCAGCTCCTTGATATACTTTTGTTGATGGATCATGGTGCCGTTTGGAGTTTGCTTGATTTGTAAGCCTAAGAAAAAATTAAGCTCACCCATCATGCTCATCTCAAACTCACTCCTCATCATATTTGAAAATTCATGGCATAAATCATGATGAGTTGCACCAAATATGATGTCATCTACATATATTTGGACGATTAATAAATGTTCCCCCTTAGATTTCAGAAACAAGGTATTGTCTACCTTGCCTCTTCTAAAATCATTTTCAAGTAAAAATCTTGACAACCGTTCATACCAAGCTCTTGGAGCTTGTTTTAACCCATAAAGTGCTTTGTCAAGTTTAAAAACATGATTTGGGAAATCACCATTTTCAAAACCAGGGGGTTGTTTGACATACACCTCTTCTTTAAGGTATCCATTGAGGAATGCACTTTTCACATCCATTTGATATAGCTTGATCTCCATATGAGCTGCAAATGCTATTAAGATTCGAATAGCCTCAATTCTAGCAACTGGTGCAAAGGTTTCTTCGTAATCAATCCCTTCTTCTTGATTGTACCCTTGAACCACCAGCCTTGCCTTGTTCCTGGTGACTGTTCCTAACTCATCCAGCTTATTTCGGAACACCCACTTGGTTCCAATGATTGTTCTATCTGTAGGTTTAGGTACAAGGTGCCACACTTTGTTTCTTTCAAATTGATGAAGCTCTTCTTGCATAGCCGCGATCCAATATGAATCTGCAAGAGCTTCATTCACACTTTTTGGCTCAATGTTAAAAAGAAAAGCATAGAAAGCACAAAAGTTCTTAAGTTTAGATCTAGTTTGCACTCCAGTATTAATATCTGACAAGATTTGATCAAGAGGGTGCGAACTATGATGCTTCCATGATCTTGGATTAATTGGATCCACAGCCACATGTTTTGTTCTAACTGAAGTGTGTGTAGGATCAGGCTCAAGAACACCTCCTGAACCTGTTTCTGCACCTGTTTGTAAGCTGGTTCCTGAAGAACATGGTTCCGAACAGGGTTCAACGGTGTTTCCCCCTGTTTGGAGCTCACCTTGACTATCACTTTGAGGAACAGCTTCTGTACCTGTTTCCTTCAAGGTGTTCTTACCTTGTTTTTCTTGATTTAACAGCTCCTTTTGGACAAGACCTAATTCAAACTCTTCATCCTGTGCATTACTCTCATTCAAGGAGTTAGATTCATCAAAAAACACATGCACACTTTCCTCAACACACAAGGTGCATTTGTTAAAGACTTTGTATGCCTTACTGTGAGAGGAATAACCAAGAAATATTGCCTCATCACTCCTAGGATCAAACTTTCCTAAGGCATTCTTCCCGTTGTTATGCACGAAACATCTACAACCAAATGTTCTTAGATGCATAATGTTGGGTTTCCTGCCTTTAAGAAGTTCATAAGGAGTTTTGTTCAAAATGGGTCTAATCATGCATCTATTTATAATGTAACATGATGTGTTCAAGGCTTCTGCCCAAAAGTTCTTAGGAAGACTACTAGCAATAAGCATTGTTCTAGTCATGTCTTCTAAGGTACGATTTTTTCGTTCAACCACCCCATTCTGCTGGGGTGTTCTTGGGGCTGAGAAGTTTTGATCAACACCATGTTCATTACAAAATTTTGTAAAGCTTGCATTTTCAAATTCAGTACCATGATCAGACCTCAAGCTAACCAATGAGTGTCCTACTCTCTTTTCAATCTTTTTGAGAAGGGCAATAAAATTCTCAAAAGTTTCATCCTTGGAGGCCAAGAACAGGGTCCAAGTAAATCGAGAGTAATCATCCACTATTACAAGCACATACCTTTTCCCACCTCTACTAGCTATCCTCATGGGACCACATAGATCAATGTGTAATAATTCAAGAGGTCGGGTAGTGCTTACATACTTTTTAGATTTTAAAGAAGATCTGACTTGTTTTCCTTTTTCACAAGCTTCACATACCTTGTCATCGTTATACTTGATGGAAGGTAGTCCAACAACCAAATCCTTGGAAACAAGTTTGTTTAGCAAGGACAGGCTTGCATGACCTAGTCTCTTGTGCCATAGCATTATATCATCATTTAATGCATTTAAACAAGTCAGACTATTTTGGGGAAGAGTGGAAATACTAACTTTATAAACATTTTGACATCGCTTCCCCCTCAACACAACATCTCCTGTGTCGTCATTCACAACCAAGCAACGTGTTTTTGAAAACAGTACTAGGTTGTTCTTGTCACACAGTTGGGACACACTTAGCAAATTGTGCTTTAACCCATCAACTAAGTGCACATTATCAATTGAGTGGGAGAGAGTTTTACCAATATTACCTATACCGACAATTGTCCCAGACTTGCCGTTTCCAAATGCCACGCTCCCACCATTCAAAGCTGTAAGTGAGAGAAAGTTTGATTCTTTTCCGGTCATATGCCGCGAACACCCACTATCGACATACCACAACTGCCTGTTTTCAAGGGTGTTTGTGGGGTTGTTCGTAAGGTTGTTTTCTCTCACTTCAGCTTGCAAAACAAATCACGGGTTAGTTCTGGGAACCCAGATCCACTTGGGTCCCATTCCTTTATACATGTAAAGCTCATCCTTTCTAATCCAGATTTGTTTCACATACTTTTCATTCTTTTCATTGGCATGTTTTCTTACAGGACAAGTATATCTATAATGACCCGTTTTACCACAATGAAAGCAAACAATATTTTCAGGCAATCCCACATACTTCCTATGTATTGGGTAAACGGTCCGTTTAGGCTTGTATCCAAGTCCCTTTTTGTTTCGACTGTGGTGAGTGTTTAACCAATCAAGGGCTTGTGAGGACTTGTTCCAACGCTTGGTCGTGGCAAGTTCGGTTTCCAGTTTTTCTATATTAACATGCAAGTTCTTGTTCTCTTTGAGCAAGTCTTCAACCATTCCTTCCACCTCAAAGAGTTTTTCTTCCACTCGAGTATAATCTCCTTCTTTTATAAAGAGATTTTCTTTGAGCATGTTAATATTTTCATATAAACCAAGTTTTTCATTTTTAAGAATTTCATTTTCAAGCTCTAGGTCACGAACTTCTCTTTTTAGATCAGCACAGGTGTCTAACACATTATATAGAAGTTCTTCTAAAGTAGCTTTGTTAAGACCATGTACCTTGTTCTTGAGATCTGAGAGGCTGAATGTTGATTCATCACTTGAATCTGAATCACTTTGTGCCATTAGTGCTATAGCCTCTTCTTCAGCTTCAGATTCTCCTTCATCTTCAGAGGAATCTCCCCAAGCAGCCAGCATAGCTTTCGAGAATCGCTTGCCCAGATTGTGTACAGGGTGTTTTCGACCCTGTTTTTGAGGTTGTTTTGGCAACTGATCTTCTCGAAGCAGAGGACAATTTTTGACTAAGTGATCTGGTTTGCCGCACTTGAAACACCCTATAGGTTGATCTTTAGGGGTGTTTCTGGACTTACTGAATTCTTTTCTTTTGTTGTTCTCCTTGACCTTTTTGAAGAATTTCTTGAATTTTCTGGACATTAAGGCCATATCTTCATCTTCAAGGTCAGAGTCAGTGTCCTCATGCGCTTTTAAGGCAAGCCCACGATCTTTCTTTTGCTCTTCTTTTTGTTGTGAGTTTTTCCAGAGTTCATAGGTTTGGAGATTACCAATCAACTCGTCAAGGGTGATTTTGTTCATGTCTTTAGCCTCTTGGATGGCTGTTACTTTGGCCTCCCACGTACGAGGTAAAATTCTGAGGATTTTCCTCACCAACTCTTCAGTGGTGAAAGACTTTCCCAGAGATTTTAATTCGTTTGTGATGTGGGTAAACCGTGTGTACATATCCATCACGATTTCACGATCACCCATATCAAACAACTCGTATTGTCGCATAAGTAGCTCAATTCTAGATTGTTTAACTTGACTCGTACCTTCATGAGCAACTTGCAGGGCGTTCCAGATAGCTTGGGCTGATTCACACTCAGAGATGCGAGTGTATTCATCTGGACCTAGGCCGAAATATAATAGCTTCTTGGCCTTAGCATTCTTCTCCATTTTCTTGTAATCTTCAGAGTCAAATTCAGAAGGTTCCTTGGAAACTTTCTTGCCATCTTCAAGTATTTTGTAGGGAACAAGTGGCCCGTTCTTGATGAGCATCCATAACTCATAGTCTTCTACCTGAATGTAGTTCTCCATCCTGTTCTTCCACCAACTATAATGTTGGCCGTTGAAATAGGGTGGACGAGTGATGGATTGCCCTTCAAGAATTCCTTGTGGTGTACTCATCTTCAGAATCTCTCAAGGTGTTAGCCTTGTTGTGAGAGAACCTGCTCTGATACCACTTGCTAGATCTTAGAGTATACTTCCACAAGAGGGGGGTAAATTGTGGTGTCTGATTTTCACGTTATAAGTAACAAACACCCTGACAGAGGTTGTTCTCCGATGACGAACACCCTGTTGACTTGTTTGCAGGGGGTGTTTTCAGATATTGTAAATGCGAAAATCACCAAGATAAATGCGGAATTAAAGCACACACAATTTTTCCGTGGAAAACACCTCTAGCCCAACTGAGGTGTGAAAAACCACGACCTATCTCGTGTAGGATTTAACCACTTCACTAAACCGGGCTTAACACGTTACAAATGTAACACACCTTGTTACAACTTGCAACCACGTAATCTCCTTCTCAAGGCAGATTACACCACGTCCAAATCTCACCAGATTGGACACGTCCAAAGTCCACACGACTTATGACCACTCACTCACTTTTCTGATTCAAGATCAGGGTTACAAACACCTTACAGGGGTGCTTCTGACTAAGCAGATGTAAGGTACAATGAAGTTCCTATTATGCCAATATATTGAAAGCTTGCTTTAAACACAACTTGAACTGGTTTTTCTTTTCTCAAGTGAAGCTCAGAAATTCTTTTCACTAGAAAAACCTTTTTTTGAAATTTGCCTTTTGGGAATGTTGTGTTTCAAGATTTCTTTTTGCTTTCTTCTCACTATTGCTCAGTATATTTCTCAGTGTCTGTATCTCTCAGTGAAAGCAAAGCAGTTTTTAACCACAAATTCCAACGGTCAAAAACCAAAGAGAGGAAAGGAAAACATCTAAGTTTGGAAGGTGATTTTTCAAAACAAAACTCCCAACGGCTAGTGATAAAATATTTCCCAAAATCTAAGGAATTTGTTATCTTAAGAGATAACTTTTATCTCCTTATAGCCGTGGGCAAGCTTTTAGCAAGGTAATCAGAAATTTTTAGCAGTTTAAAAACTTTATCACATCCGAAGATATGGGCAGAGAAAATCTTTCAATTTTGGCAAATCTCCCAAAATCTATTTTTCCAAATCTCCCATAATATATTTAAGAAATATACTTTCCAGAAGAATAACATCTGAAAATATTCTGGAGATTTTGACCAACCGAAATAATTATTTCAAGGATAATCGGATATGCCCACTTCAGGTCAGAAACACCCTAGGCACCCTGTTTGCAGGGTTGTTCGCAGTCTGGTGTTCTGAAGCACTTAGCGCAAATACCGATTCAAGAGATGTTTAAAAAGCTTTTTCAATATTGGCATATTAACAAAAGTCTAAATAAATAAAGCCTATATACCTAAGACTTCTTGTTTGAATCTTGTCCAAGATCCGTAGAGCTGCTGTGAACATCAAGGCTACCTTGTTTGCTGGGGTTGTTCTTTGCATCGCTAGAGAAGCTGCTGGGAACATGCCTTACATCCAACTGTGAGATGGCGTTCTTGACTAAATGTAGAATCACCCAAAGAACCTGTTTTAGAGGCTTGTTCTCACATGTAGCAAACGGTTAATACAGTAAAGATTACAAACACTAGGGCCTGTTTGCAGATCATGTTTGGAGCAACACTACTTGGACACATTTTTACACTTGGATTTGTTATCATCAAAACTTGAATATAAAAACTCAACACTATCGTCTAAAAGGACAAGCTTGAAGTATGTGTACCATAAATAACATAGTTAGGCATAGCTTCAACCATACACATTCACACATTATCAAACCATATACAATTAAGTATTAACCCAGCTATGATTTATACACCACAGTAAAGCAATTCACCATATAATATACACCTTCATCCACTAAAGATTTCAAAATACAACTCCAAAAGATGCATGTACTATATCATTGTTAATCCCTCCAAATTCCCTTGCTCAACTTATTCTCTTCAGCTAGTTTGCTAGCATGAGGGCGATTCCCTGAGCATTTGCCTTAAAAAAAATGAAAAATATTACAAATCATAAGCCGAAGCTTAGCACATGCATTCATGTATTGTTAAATGATCTCTGCATAAATTGGTTGGGTGCCCACTTTGCAATTCATTTTAAGTCAAAGACAGTGAATGAGATGAATATAAAGTTGTATTGCTAGTTATTATCTGATAGTGAACCCCTTGATACTGTTACGAATAGGTGTACATCTGCCAAGCCGATCGAGGGACCTGGCCTGAAGCTGCGCGGGTAATTGAAGGGCAATGTCTTGTAACTAATAACTGATGGAATCACTAATTATGTGACAAATTACTGATTAAACTGATTCATTAATGTACTTACCAAAACATTATAGATTTTATAAATACATGTTGATTTCTAAAGATACAGACAATGAACATACCTGAAGTCTTTAAAATGCAATATCACTTGATAATACTTATGCACAATGGGAAACGATAGACTAGGCCCCGTTTCTGCTTAAGAAATGTAATTATAGGTAAATTAAGTTAGTAAACAACATTCGTACCCATAATTTGTAACTTTAATGGAAATAAATTAATTAAAAGGGCATCCACGATTCAAACAATTCAATATAAGATAAGTTACACTAAAATGATATGAAAACCAAATACGTTAAGGTCATTGAACTCGAAGTGAAATAAATTGGAGCAAAATAGAACAAAATGAACTAATTGAGGTGATAACGAAAAGACTTTAATGGATATAGATGGAATATGGGTTTTTGATATTTGAAATGGATAATAAAAGGTTTAATGCCAAGAGGAATGTTGTGACGTTCAGGAAAGCTAATATAACCTTAAGTTGGTCCGATAGGCTCCGATCTTGTGTCATTACCCTCCCCATTTCTCAAATTTCATTCTCATGCCCATTTAACTTGTTTTTCCAACACAAGTGAGCTTCTATACATAATCAAAGTTGTTGAACTCACTAAAATTTGTAGTTTCTTTGCAATATCCAAAGTTATATAGAAACTCTTTATAATATTTCCAAATTCCACAATTTCTTTCTTCCCTCATATTACCGTTTGAAGGCCTACTTTAGAAAACTCATATCTTTCATCCCCGACCTCCAATTGAACTATGAAATCCCAATATGAAAAGCATAAGAACTCCCTCAAAACTTTCATTCACAATGCAAAACATAATTCCCACAATAGGGTTCCTAAAATTGGATTAGAACACAACTCTGCACAGCTTTAGTCTATCTTGTGCAGTCTTAGAAAAACGACCATAAATTTTTGCATAGAACTTAGATTAAAGTGATTCCAAAGGCATTTGAAAGATAACTCACTAATATATATCTATCCATCAAAAATCATAATTTTTTTGAAGGGCCAAACTGTACCAGTTTAATCGCAAACAGATCCCTATTTTGGGTCTGTTCACAGCCCTACTGTTCTTGTTTTCCCCCTTTTCTTCACATAATTCCCCTCTAAAATCACTCCTTAAAATCATTTACAAATCCTTGTTCCTTCACATCACCTTACGAAGCCGTATTACTCAAATTTACTCCACAATCATCTACATCAGATTTTCAATTCTTCTCTTTTTCAAAATCACTCAAAACACATTCATAAGCTTACTTATTTGCATAAATGAGCAAAATGACCTTTTACAATCAATTGGAGAAATTCTCATAATCCACCCTTTTCTACAAAATCTCCACAAGTCATTTCTCAAGTTAAACAACACATCCAAAATTCATTTTCTATGCAATTATACACAAATAATGCACTTGATTCTAGAAATAAACTAAACTATGCATAATCATCAAAACCCTTGCTTATGACCAAGTTGTTCTTGCACTTAACTCATCTAGAATCAACATAAACACCATCATAATCATTGTTAAAGCTTAAGACTACAAAATCAAATACAAAACAATCCAAAGACACTCTTTCAAACTTAAGCTTGCATGATCGTGAACAAATTCAACCCTCTCATACTTTCAAGCTTAACCAACACTTAAAATTTCAAAATAACTTTTATTTCTATTAGAATGAGCCATCAAAACAACAAAAGCAAGAATCAAAACCAAGATACAACCAAAACTAACAAGAACAAGGTTAGGGTTTTCCACTTTGCTTAAAGAAAAAGGGGTGTAAGTAAGGTTTACTGTTTGTGGAAGTGTAGGAGGTGGCTAGGGTGGCTAGTGGTGTTTGTCTGGTGGCTGAAGGAGGTGGTGCCAGGGGCTATTGGTGGTGGCAGCCAGCACAAATCAGCTATGGCAGCAGCAAGCCATGGGAATGGGTGAAGGGGAAGGGAGAGTGTGTGTTGATATTTTGATAATTTACTTATGAAAAATTATCTAAGTTTACTCTGTTGAGTTTATATCCACCAAGAGTAACCTTGGACCAATGATAATTAGGAACATCTCATGGTGATTAGCTAATCAAAATGAAGTAAAGCTTGTTGGGCTGAAATGAGGTTAGGCCCGAAGGGAAATTACATTTGATGCGATTAAATTTTTTTCATAGCTCGAAATTAAATTCTTGTGATGTTATGAAAAATAATTTAACCTCTTAAACCATATTTATCAGGACCTACTATCAATTCACCAAAATTTTACGATAATTAAAACCTGAATTGCAAAGTGAGAACCCAAATGAATTTTTCCTAACCAGGATGATTAAATGCGATAAACAAATGCAAGGAAATTAATAACGTGACTTAATCAAATAAATAATCATGATTTAGGGTCAGGCTATGATAGCCTTCCCCCCTTGAAGAGTTTCATCCTCGAAACCTATGAGCTTTGAAAAAACATACAAGTTAATCTCAAATAGATGTGGGTACTTGGCTTGCATCTCATCCTCGGTTTCCCCCGAGTGGCTTCTGAGGAGGAATGATTTGCCCAATCTACTTTGATTAAAGGTATTCGTTTGATGCGTAGCTGCTTAATCCTACGACCTGGTATCTAAACTAGTTGCTCTTCAAATACTAGACCCTCATTGACCTCAATGGGTTTGGCTAACAGAGTGTGGTCAGGATTTGAAATGTACAGCCACGTGTTGTGAGGCAAGGAGCACGTTATGCACGTGTTTGAGTTATATAAGCAGATCTAGTCGTCAAGTTAAGGGATTCAATCTTTCAATAAACTTGCATGGTCCAATAGATCTTGGCCTCAATTTAGCTCACAGTTCAACCTCCTTATACCCTTAGTTGGCAAAACTTTCTGGAAAACTTTATCATGTACCTAAAACTCCAGGGATCTCCTTTTTTTATCAGCATAGCTTTTCTGTCTATTCCAATAGTCTATTTTCAAGAGTCTCTTGATGTATGTCACCTCATTGAATGTTAAAGAAGATCTTCATGACCCAAAAATGATTTTGTCATCAACGTCTACGTCATTTTGCCCTAATGCTTCATGTAAATTTCTCTGCTAATATTTTCACAACATCGACCATTGGGAGTTCCATACTTTCTTTAAATGCAAATGTTGGTCCTAGGTCGTAAAGTACTACAGGCTCAAACTTAAAAGAGTTGGATCTATTGATATTTTTAGATACTTGCCCATGTGACACTAATTGAACCCCCAAGTTCTAAAGCCCTCTGAAGAGGTTCGAGTAAGTAATCAATATAGTGATCAGGGCACGTTGTGCCTTCCTTGTCAGGACATCTATCACAACATTTGTCTTTCCTAGGTAATATTGGATGCGCAAGTCGTAATCTTTAAGAAATTCTAGTCAATGCCTTCATCTCAGATTGAGCTTCTTTTGAGTGAAAATGCACCTCAAGTTTTGATGATCAAGATAGATCTCACAAGGTACTCCCTACAAGTAAAGTTTTCAAATTTTCAGTGCAAAAACCATAACCGCTAGTCCTGGGTGATGGGTAGGGTGATTTCTCTCCTAAGGTTAGAACTGTTGGGAGGCATAAGCTGCCACTTTGTCTTCTTGCTAATTTTGTAGCTTCCTTCAAAAAATTGGTCAGGGAACATGTACTTTGACAAATCCTTCCCAAAACTCGATAATACCTTGCTAAACCTAAAAAATTTCTAGTCTCAGTAACATTAGTGAGCCTTGGGCACTTTGTAACTATTTCACCTTCTGCAAATCAACCTTAATCCCTTTCTTTCAAACCACATGTCCCAAAAATAACACTTCTTCTAACTAGAACTCACGTTTCTTGTATTTTCTATGTAATTGATGTTCCTCCAAGGTCTACAAGACCATTCTCAAATGGGTAATGTGTTCATCTCTGTCTTTGGAGTAAATCAAGATATTGTCTATAAATACCACCACAAACTTGTCCAAATAGGGTCTGAAACTCTATTCATAAGATCCATAAAGGCCGCCAAGGCATTGGTCATGCCAAAAGGCATCACGATGAATTCATAGTGACCAACCGGGTCCTAAGTGCGCTTTGGAAATATCTTCAGGTAAATCCTAAGTTGATGGTATCCTGATCTCAAGTAAATCTTGGAAAATACTCCTGCTCTTTACAGTCGATCAAATGAACCATCTATTCGAGTCAATGGGTATTTATTCCTGATGGTGATCTTGGTCTGCTCCATGTAATCGATACACATTCTCAGGGCTCTATCCTTCTTCTTCACAAATAGAACTGGGGAACCCCTTGATGACACACTTTTTGATAAATCCCTTCTATAATACCTTATCTAACTGAATCTTTAGTTTTCTAAATTTTTTTGGGGTCATACGATATGGAGCTTTAGAGATAGGTGCAGCACCAAGAATTAATTCGATCTCAAAATCAATTTCTCTTTGCAGGGCAGTCCCGGTAACCCTTCAGGAAAACATCTCTAGATTTACAAACTATAGGGATGTCTTCTGCTTTTTTCTTCCTTCGGTTGAGTGTCAATAGCATAATACCAATACTCAATGTATCACATAACAGGTCCCTCGCTTTCATAACAGAAATTACGGGACATGGTTTTTCCTTTCTTTGCCCATAAAACATATTTCTCCCCCTCGTTCATCCCTTGAAATAACCTTAAGGTCCTAACAATCTATTTTGACCCCATAAGTACACAACCAGCTCATTTCTAGAATGATATCGAAGTTTGACGAGTCAAATTGAATCAAGACTCCAGGGAATACTATAATACTATCCCACTAATAGTAATTGGGAGAAGTTTATAAGAGATAGGACACTTGACTCTAGAGTCATTAAGTAACTCGATTTTATAATGGGTTTCTGTCTTCTTATTTTCAAGGTTCGGTGCATGGCATATCGAGTGGACATAAATGAATGAGTGCCGACTGAATCAATCAATACACAAAATGGCTTTGAAATTAAAAGAGAGTTCCAATAACTACCACTCCAGAGGTGGCCGCTTTCTTTCTTGCTCAACACATACGCCCTTCCTACAGCGACTGGCCTTGGAGGTGGGAGCCCTTGTCTATAACATTCAGTCTTTAGGGGCAGGCAGCAATGAGGTGCTCTAGGCTACTGCACTATAGGCATTTGTTAGTTCCCACTCGGCACTCAGGAGTAGTGTAGTTAGTTCTTCCATATTTCCCATAAGGCTCTGCTCAGCCTGCAGAATGACTCTTGGGAGGAACGAGAGCAAATTTCTTCTGGTTTACACTCTCGCTCGAAGCCCCCTGTTCGGTTCACTTCCCCTTCTAATTAATCAGATTCAAGGCCCTCAACTTAGTCTTCACTTGTTCCACTTTAGCTGCTCGCTTATATAACTCTTGATAGGTAAGGATTGGTTGACTAGCTAGCTGGTTACGAATATAGAAAGCTAATCCCTCTTCAAATCTCCTGATCTTCAGTCTTTCAGATGACATAAACTTCGGAACGAACCTAGATAGTTATGTAAATTTGCTAGCATACTGCATCACGATCATACTACCACTCATCCTCAGTTCCATAAATTCTTTCTCTATCTGCCGTTGAACCACAACTGGGCAGAATTTGGCTCTCAGTTCTTCTAGAAATCTACTCCAAGCGATGTCAGGCCTAAGAGCCTATCCTTACCAGTGTTCCATTAAATATCGGCTTTGTCAATTAGGTAAAACATCCCAATGTTCACCTTTATATCCTCTGGAACCTCTACTACAGTGAAAATTTTCTCCATCCCTTGAATCCATTCTTCAAGTTCCACTGGGTCATACTTTCCATCATAAACTTTAGGGTTGTGGCGGGCCACCCTATATGATAGTTTATCATCCTTAGGAGGGATTCCAGTTGGTGTTGAAGGAATTGGTTTCATAAGCTCAGACACCAAAGTATGCAAGTAATTAGGGTTCCTAATGTTATTAGCCAACTCATGGGGAATAGGGGGCATTCCACTAAATCTTGGTGGCACATTATGCGAAGCTTGGTCACCTGACCCCTTATCGTAGTCCGACTTATCTCCTATTTGTGTCTCCTCATTGTTTTGCACAAGTTTAGACATTCTAGCTATTCAATAAACAGAGTAATTCAATCACTTCACTACCACCATCATATAAGATAAGCATGCACAATAGCCTACATGTACGGACCATAACGCTATGAAACTTAAGAAATGGATTCTGCATGTGGACTACCATATGAGCATGTAGTTAAAAGATGTGAGTGGCCACTAAAGTAACCAGCAAGATGCTCACTGCATATTGATCCATCTAACAAGCAGAATATAAGATAAGAACATGTGAAAGATAAGCAGATATTAATATCGTCACAATTCTCTGACGATATCCTAACAACCCTCACTAACAAACTTTCTCTCTCTCCTAACTCTGCTCTCCAAACTCCCTATCCCATCAAAGAAGATCAAACCTGCTCTGATACAAAATATATAACGCCCCCAAATTAAACATGTTTCACTATTTGCATTATCCTTAATAAATCCTTGAATTAGGACTAATAACTCGATGATAGGGGCATTACCGCCATCTAAATGGACAAGGCGTAAAGTATGTATAGTAGAAATAACATAGCTAGGCATAGCTTCAACCATACATGTTCACACATTATCAAACCATATACAATCAAGTATTAATCCACATAACACCACATTAAAGCAATTCTCCATATAATCTACACCTCCTTCCACTAAAGATTTCAAAATACAGCTCCAAAAGATGCATGTACTATATCATTGTTGATCCCTCCAGATTTCCTTGCTCAAGTTATTATCTTCAGTTGGTTTGCTAGCATGAGGGCGATTCCCTGAGCATTTGCCTAAAACAAACATGAAAAGCATTTTGAACTATTAGCCGAACCATAGTACATGCATTCATGTATTGTTAAATGATCTCTGTATAAATTCATTGGGCGTTCACTTTGCAATTCATCTGAAGTTAAAAACAGTGAATGAGATGAATGTAATGCTGCATTGCTAGTTATCATCTGATAGTGAACCCCTTAATACTATTATGATATACGGATAGGTGTACACCTACCAACCCGATCAGGGGATCTGGCCTGAAACCGCGCGGGTAACTGAAGGGCAATGCCCTGTAACTAATAACTGATGGGGTCACTACTTATGTGACGAATCACTGATTAAACCGATTCATTAATGTACTATTGAAACCATTATTATGTTTTGATTATAACAAACCTAAAGCAATGTTGCTCCAAACAAGATGTTTTCAAACAATGTGCTTTAACTTGTTGATTGTTGAGAACAAGTCCTGAGAACATGTTTTCAACAATGCGCATTAACTTGTTTGTTGAATGTTGAGAACACGCCTTGAGAACAGGTCTCATACCTAATGGTTCACTCTCAAGATCACCACCTCCATGAGATGATTGAGTTGATTGTACGAGAAGCAATTCATGAAGTCTAGCAAGACAAAGAACAATACCAGCAAACAAGGTGACTTTGGTGCTCACGGCATCTATACAGATCTTGGACAAGATGACTAGTTCAAAACAAGAAGTCTTGGGTACATAGGCTTTATTTATTTAGACTCTTGTTAATATGCCAATATTGAAAAAGCTTTTTAAACATCTCTTGAATCGGTATTCGTGCTAAAGTGCTTCAGAACACCAGACTGTGAACAACCCTGCAAACAAGGTGCCTAGGGTGTTTCTGACCTGAAGTGGCCATACCCGATTATCTTTGAAAAAAATTATTTCGGTTGGCCAAAATCTCCAGAATATTTTCAAATGTTATTCTTCTGAAAAAAAAAATATTTCTTGAATATTTTATAGGAGATTTGGGAAAATAGATTTTGGGAGATTTGCCAAAATTGGAAGATTTTTTTTTCTGCCCATATCTTCGGATGTGATAAAGTTTTTAAAATGCTAAAGATTTCTGGTTGCCTTACTTAAAGCTAACCCACGGCTATAAGGAGATAAAGGTTATCTCTTAAGATAACAAATCCTTTAGATTTTGGGAAATGTTTTATCACTAGCCGTTGGGAGTTTTTTTTTTTCTCTTGAAAAATCACCTTCCAAACTTAGGTGATTTCCTTTCCTCTCCTTGGTTCTTGACCGTTGGAATTTCTGGTTAAAAACAGCTTCGTTTTCACAGAGATACAGAGACATACTGAGCAATAGAGAGAAGAAAGCAAAAAGAAATCTTGAAACGCAACATTCCCAAAAGGCAAAATTTGAAAAGAGGTTTTTCTAGTGAAAAGAATTTCTGAGCTTCACTTGAGAAAAGAAAAACCAGTTCAAGTTGTGTTTAAAGCAAGTTTTCAATATATTGGCATAATAGGATCTTCATTTGTACCTTACATCTGCTTAGTGAGAAGCACCCCAGTAAGGTGTTCTTGACCTTGATCTCAGATCAGTCAAAAGTGAGTGAGTGTGTCCTAGTCGTGTGGACTTTGGACGTGTCCAATCTGGTGAGATTTGGACGTGGTGTAATCTGCCTTGAGAAGGAGATTACGTGGTTGCAAGGTTGTAACAAGGTGTGTTGCAATTATAACGTGTTAAGCCCGGTTTAGTGAAGTGGTTAAATCCTACACGAGGTAGGTCGTGGTTTTTCACACCTCAATTGGGCTAGAGGTGTTTTCCACGTGAAAAATTGTGTGTGCTTTAATTTCCGCATCTATCTTGATAATTTTCGCTCTTGCTACATCTGAAAACACCCTCTGCAAACAAGTCACAGAGGTGTTTGTCATATATAACGCGAAAATCAGACACCACAATTCACCCCCCCTCTTGTGGTAGGATACTCTAAGATCTAACAAGTGGTATCAGAGCAGGTTCTCTCACAACAAGGCTAACACCTTGAGAGATTCTGAAGATGAGTACACCACAAGGAATTCTTGAAGGGCAATCCATCACTCGTCCACCCTATTTCAACGGCCAACATTATAGTTGGTGGAAAAATAGGATGGAGAACTATATTTAGGCAGAAGATTATGAGTTATGGATGCTCATCAAGAACGGGCCCCTTGTTCCCACCAAGGTGCTTGAAGATGGCAAGATGATTCCCAAGGAACCCAAAGAGTTTGATGCTGAAGATTATAAGAAAATGGAAAAGAATGCTAAGGCCAAGAAGCTATTATATTTCGGCCTAGGACCCGATGAATACACTCGCATCTCTGAGTGTGAATCAGCCCAAGCTATCTGGAACGCCTTGTAAGTTGCTCATGAAGGTACGAGTCAAGTTAAACAATCTAGAATTGAGCTACTTATGCGACAATATGAGTTGTTTGATATGGGTGATCGTGTGACTATAATGGATATGTATACACGGTTTACCCACATAACGAACGAGCTAAAATCCTTGGGAAAACCTTCACCACTGAAGAGTTGGTGAGGAAGATCCTTAGAATTCTACCTCGTACGTGGGAGGCCAAAGTAACAGCCATTCAAGAGGCTGAAGACATGAACAAAATCACCCTTGACGAGTTGATTGGTAATCTCCAAACCTATGAACTCCGGAAAAACTCACAACAGAAAGAGAAGCAAAAGAAGGATCGTGGGCTTGCCTTAAAAGCACATGAGGACACTGACTCTGACCTTGAAGATGAAGATATGGCCCTAATGTCCAGAAAATTCAAGAAATTCTTCAAAAAGGTCAACAACAAAAGAAAAGAATTCAGTAAGTCCAGAAACACCCTAAAGATCAACCTATAGGGTGTTTCAAGTGCGGCAAACCAGATCACTTAGTCAAAAACTGCCCTCTGCTTCGAGAAGATCTGATGCCTGAACATCCCCGAAAACAGGGTCGAAAACACCCTGTAAACAATCTGGGCAAGCGATTCTCGAAAGCTATGCTGGCTGCTTAGGGAGATTCCTCCGAAGATGAAGGAGAATCTGAAGCTGAAGAAGAGGTTGTAGCACTAATGGCACAAAGTGATTCAGATTCAAGTGATGAATCAACAATCAGCCTCTCAGATCTCAAGAACAAGGTACATGGTCTTAACAAAGCTACTTTAGAAGAACTTCTATATAATGTGTTAGACACCTGTGCTGATCTAAAAAGAGAAGTTCGTGACCTAGAGCTTGAAAATGAAATTCTTAAAAATGAAAAACTTGGTTTACATGAAAATATTAACATGCTCAAAGAAAATCTCTTTATAAAAGAAGGAGATTATACTCGAGTGGAAGAAAAACTCTTTGAGGTGGAAGGAATGGTTGAAGACTTGCTCAAAGAGAACAAGAGCTTGCATGCTAATATAGAAAAACTGGAAACCGAACTTGCCACGACCAAGCATTGGAACAAGTCCTCACAAGCCCTTGATTGGTTAAACACTCACCACAGTCGAAACAAAAAGGGACTTGGATACAAGCCTAAACGGACCGTTTACCCAATACATAGGAAGTATGTGGGATTACCTGAAAATATTGTTTGCTTTCATTGTGGTAAAACGGGTCATTATAGATATACTTGTCCTTTAAGAAAACATGCCAATGAAAAGAATGAAAAGTATGTGAAACAAATCTGGATTAGAAAAGATGAGCTTTACATGTCTAAAGGAATGGGACCCAAGTGGATCTGGGTTCCCAAAACTAATCCGTGATTTGTTTTGCAGGCTGAAGTGAGAGAAAACAACCTTACAAACAACCCCACAAACACCCTTGAAAACAAGCAGTTGTGGTATGTTGATAGTGGGTGTTCGCGGCATATGACTGGAAAAGAATCAAACTTTCTCTCACTTACAGCTTTGAATGGTGGGAGTGTAGCATTTGGAAACGGCAAATCTGGGACAATTGTCGGTATAGGTAATATTGGTAAAACTCTCTCGCACTCAATTGATAATGTGCACTTAGTTGATGGGTTAAAACACAATTTGCTAAGTGTGTCCCAACTGTGTGACAAGAACAACCTAGTATTGTTTTCAAAAACACGTTGCTTGGTTGTGAATGACAACACAGGAGATGTTGTATTAAGGGGGAAGTGATGTCAAAATGTCTATAAAGTTTGTATTTCCACTCTTCCCCAAAATAATCTGACTTGTTTAAATGCTTTAAATGATGATATAATGCTATGGCACAAGAGACTAGGTCATGCAAGCCTGTCCTTGCTAAACAAACTTGTTTCCAAGGACTTGGTTGTTGGACTACCTTCCATCAAGTATAATGATGACAAGGTATGTGAAGCTTGTGCAAAAGGAAAACAAGTCAGATCTTCTTTAAAGTCTAAAAGGTATGTAAGCACTACCCGACCTCTTGAATTATTACACATTGATCTATGTGGTCCCATGAGGATAGTAAGTAGAGGTGGGAAGAGGTATGTGCTTGTCATAGTGGATGACTACTCTCGATTTACTTGGACCCTATTCTTGGCTTCCAAGGATGAAACGTTTGAAAACTTTATTGCTTTTCTAAAAAGGGTTGAAAAGAGAGTAGGACACTCATTGGTTAGCTTGAGGTCTGATCATGGTATTGAATTTGAAAATGTAAATTTTACAAATTTTTGTAATATGCATGGTGTTGATCACAACTTCTCGGCTCCAAGAACACCCCAACAGAATGGGGTGGTTGAGCGTAAAAATCGTACCCTAGAAGATATGACTAGAACAATGCTTGTTGCTAGTGGTCTTCCTAGGAACTTTTGGGCAGAAGCTTTGAACACATCGTGCTATATTATGAATAGATGTATGATCAGACCCATGTTGAACAAAACTCCTTATGAACTCTTCAAAGGTAGAAAACCTAATATTATGCACTTGAGAACTTTTGGTTGTAAATGTTTTGTGCATAATAATGGAAAGGATGCCTTGGGAAAGTTCGATCCTAGGAGTGATGAGGCAATATTTATTGGTTATCCTTCTCACAGCAAGGCTTACAAATTTTTTAACAAAAGAACCTTGTGTGTTGAGGAAAGTGTGCATGTGCTTTTTGATGAAACTAATACTGTGAATAAGAATGATGCACAGGAAGAAGAGTTTGAATTAGGTCTTGTCCAAAAGGAATTGTCGAACCATGAGAAACCAGGTGAGAACACCTTGAAGGAAACAGGTACAGAAGCTGTTCCTCAAAGCGATAGTCAAGGTGAGCTCCAAACAGGGGGAAACACCGTTGAACCCTGTTCGGAACCATGTTCTTCAGGAACCAGCTTGCAAACAGGTGCAGAAACAGGATCAGGAGGTGTTCTTGAGCCTGATCCTACACACACTTCAGTTAGAACAAAACATGTGGCTGTGGATCCAATTAATCCAAGATCATGGAAGCACCATAGTTCGCACCCTCTTGATCAAATCTTGTCAGATATTAATACTGGAGTGCAAACTAGATCTAAACTTAAGAATTTTTGTGCTTTATATGCTTTTCTTTCTAACATTGAGCCAAAAAGTGTGAATGAAGCTCTTGCAGATTCAGATTGGATCGCGGTTATGCAAGAAGAGCTTCATCAATTTGAAAGAAACAAAGTGTGGCACCTTGTACCTAAACCTACAGACAGAACAATCATTGGAACCAAATGGGTGTTCCGAAATAAGCTGGATGAGTCAGGAACAGTCACTAGGAACAAGGCAAGGCTGGTGGTTCAAGGGTACAATCAAGAAGAAGCGATTGATTATGAAGAAACCTTTGCACCAGTTGCTAGAATTGAGGCTATTCGAATCTTAATAGCCTTTGCAGCTCATATGGAAATCAAGCTATATCAAATGGATGTTAAAAGTGCATTCCTCAATGGATACCTTAAAGAAGACGTGTATGTCAAACAACCCCCTGGTTTTGAAAATGGTGATTTCCCAAATCATGTTTTTAAACTTGACAAAGCACTTTATGGTTTAAAACAAGCTCCAAGAGCTTGGTATGAACGGTTGTCAAGTTTTTTACTTGAAAATGATTTTAGAAGAGGCAAGGTAGACAATACCTTGTTTATGAAATCTAAGGGGGAACATTTATTAATCGTCCAAATATATGTAGATGACATTATATTTGGTGCAACTCATCATGATTTATGCCATGAATTTTCAAATATGATGAGGAGTGAGTTTGAGATGAGCATGATGAGTGAGCTTAATTTCTTCTTGGGCTTACAAATCAAGCAAACTCCAAACGGCACCATGATCCATCAACAAAAGTATATCAAGGAGCTACTTAAGCGTTTTGGGATGGAGTCGGCCAAACCCATAGACACTCCTATTTCTCCTTCAACCAAATTGGTTATGGATGATGGGAATCCCTCAGTTGAGGAAAAACTCTATAGGGGCATGATTGGGTCACTCCTATACCTAACCGCTAGTAGACCGGATATTGTTTTTAGTGTTGGTTTATGTGCCTGTTTTCAGTCTAGTCCTAAAGAGACTCATCTTAAGGCTATTAAACGGATACTAAGATATTTAAAACATACACCTGATTTATCTCTATGGTATCCTAAAGGCTGTAATTTTAATCTTGTTGGATATGCTGATGCTGACTATGCAGGGTTCCTAGTTGATAGAAAGAGTACCTCAGGTATGGCTCACTTTCTTGGACCTTGTTTGGTATCTTGGGCGACCAAGAAGCAACATTCAGTTGCCATGTCCACAGCAGAAGCTGAATATGTTGCTGCAGCTTCATGTTGTGCTCAACTGTTGTGGATAAGGCAACAGCTTAAAGACTTTTGTGTTGACACTGGATGCATTCCTATTTTTTGTGATAACACAAGTGCTATTAATATTGCCAAAAATCCATGTCAGCATAAAAGAACAAAGCATATTGACATTCGACATCATTTCTTGAGAGATAATGTTGAAAAGAGCTTAATCTCTATAAATTTTTGTACAACGGAAAATCAAATTGCTGATATATTCACGAAGGCATTAGCTAGAGATCCATTTGAGAAGAATAGACTGGAACTAGGGCTGGTGAGAACACCCTGAGACACCTGTTTCCACGTCGAGAACTAGTTACCTGTTCTCTACCCATGGTTGACTGCTGAAACTTTACATATCGTATATGCAAATGCTTGGATCATGTGTATTTTGCTTTAATCTATACAAAAAGTGCAGCTTACGAGGACGTGGTAAAAATCATGGGAGGATCCCTGTTTTCAAGATCAACCGAAACAAACAGGCAATCACCCTGATTAAGCAAACAGGTATGTCTCTTCGTCTTTCGATGCTTATTGAAATGTGCCTGCATTTAATTATTCCTCCCTTTCCAAGGTGCACGGTTATTGTTTTAATCATTACCCCTTCTAAAACCTTGCGCTTCTTAAATGCTTAGGTGGCTCTCCTATTAATTGGCCCTGTTCTCTGCGTCATATCATCATCCTCAGAAGCAACCTCTGCAAACAGGCAAAACCCTAATCTCCCCTCTCACCAAAATCGCCCTCAAGCAAAATCTCTCTCAAAACAGCAATGGCTCCCAAAACTAACTCTTCATCCCTCTCCAAGAACAAGAGCATGGTCATTCACTCGACTCCTGCTCCTCCTCGGCCAATAACCCACAAAATCTTCGAATTTCTTACCCAGATAAACCTCAAAAACACTGGGCATGACTTATGCGACATTCCCCACTCCTTTGGCCGGGAGTTAGTGGTGCATGTAGGGACAATTCCGTGTCCCATTCCTTCTGGAACCGATGACAGTTCTTCGGGTCTTCAAGACAAAATCTTGAAGAACCCAGAAATAACTGTTGAAACCTCTGAACCCTGTTCTTCTCTACCCCTTCCAGAAACATCTTCAAGAACAGGGGATGTGTTCGTTGAGGACCTCTCCATGGATTTACAAGGGGATTCTGAAGAAGAAAGCCCTGTCCTCGGGGACGACTCTGTTCCTCTCACTTCTCGGACTGGAGAAAAGAGGAAAAGAGTAAAGATGGTGGCTAGGCGTAAACGAACTCCAAGACCACGACCACCATCAAGATCTTGCCCCTCTTCAACTCCCTCTTCTCCTCCTTCTCTCAAATCTGCGAGAATTGCCTTCAAATCAACACCCAAATCCTCCAAATCCTCTGTTCCCTTCATTCAGGAGATCTCCTCTTCCTCCTCTGAAGGGTTCTCAGATTCTGATTCTGAGAACAACTCCTTTGAACAAGGGAGACCGGTGTTCTTCGACATCGTCGAAGAACCACTGCCACAAACAACCCCTAAACCTGTTCCTAAGCCAGAAAAAACACCTCTCAAGAAAAAGCCAAGAACATCCCCTCCACCAAAGGCTACCACCCCTGTTCCTGCCACCAAACGCCCCAAACAGTTCACACCCTCTCCCTTGACTGACCAACATGCAAAGTTGCTTAAGCGCAATGTTGTCAGGGGGAAGGTTGTGAATGTGGACTTCTTTCAAGAACAGGGTGTGGGGGTGTTCTTGACAAAACTTCGCACCCAAGGTTGGCTCCAACTGTTTGCAAACACCCAGCTGGGGTGTTCTGTGCCTGAGTTGGTGGAGTTTTACGCCAACTGCCGTGTCACCAACGGAGTGGTGACCAGCTCAGTGAGTGGACAAAGCATCAAGTTTGATGCGTCCTCACTTGGGCAAATTCTGGGCATACCCTCGCAAGGATTCGAGGTGTATGTGAGGGAGGACAAAACGGCTCTGGAACCTGCTCAGCTTCTCGAGGTATCCAAGCGCCTCAGTCGCAAACAGGGTCTGAAAACACCCTCCTCTGTCAAGAAGGGTGATCTCATTCCTCCCCACCAACTGCTGTTCATGTTCGCCATCAAGAACATGATTCCAAGAGGTCAAGGGCGCAATTCGGCAGATCTCTTCGATCAATGCCTTGTTGACCTTCTGGACAGGGAAGAACCCATTAACCTTCCTGCAATCATGATTCGCCACATTGGGCGAATTGCGAACACCTCCCGAGCACATGATCTCAGGTATGGGTTCCTACTGACGAAGGTGTTTGAGCACTTTGGGATAGTGCTCACACGGAGAGTAGCCGCCCAAACAATTGATGACTTCGGGGTTGATACCCTACTTGGGTGCGGCTATGAGATTGAGGGATCAGCCTCCAAATAGGGTCGTCGACCACCTCGACCACCTGTTTCTGGACAGGTTGAGGCTGTTCTTGAGGACAATGCTCGCCTCAAGAAAGAACTCTCCGCAGTCAAAGCTGCCTTTGCTGAAGAACAAGCTCGCTCTGCCAAGCGACATGAAGACTTGCTTGCTCTTCTCTCCACCCTTGCCCCTTCTATCCCCCCTCTGCAAACAAAACCACCTCCTGCACCTTGATTGTATAGGGTGTTTTCTAGTGTCTGTTGGTGTTTTGTTTGTTGTTTCTGCATTTACTGTACTGCCTTGCTATTAATAATATATTTTTTGCAGTATATGTTGTTCCATATGATTCCTATTTAGTTGTTCTTCCTTTTTAATGATGCCAAAAGGGGGAAGAATTCAGTACAATTTGAAATGAAAACATGTTTGAACGTTGACTGGCCTGAACTCTAAGTGCCTTTGTGGATCCCTATCAGCATTAACTTTTTGTCTATATGGATACTTGGTTTGTCATCATCAAAAAGGGGGAATTTGTTGAAACCATTATTATGTTTTGATGATAACAAACCTAAAGCAATGTTGCTCCAAACAAGATGTTTTCAAACAATGTGCTTTAACTTGTTGATTGTTGAGAACAAGTCCTGAGAACATGTTTTCAACAATGCGCATTAACTTGTTTGTTGAATGTTGAGAACACGCCTTGAGAACAGGTCTCATACCTAATGGTTCACTCTCAAGATCACCACCTCCATGAGATGATTGAGTTGATTGTACGAGAAGCAATTCATGAAGTCTAGCAAGACAAAGAACAATCCCAGCAAACAAGGTGACCTTGGTGCTCACGGCATCTATACAGATCTTGGACAAGATGACTAGTTCAAAACAAGAAGTCTTGGGTACATAGGCTTTATTTATTTAGACTCTTGTTAATATGCCAATATTGAAAAAGCTTTTTAAACATCTCTTGAATCGGTATTCGTGCTAAAGTGCTTCAGAACACCAGACTGTGAACAACCCTGCAAACAAGGTGCCTAGGGTGTTTCTGACCTGAAGTGGCCATACCCGATTATCTTTGAAAAAAATTATTTCGGTTGGCCAAAATCTCCAGAATATTTTCAAATGTTATTCTTCTAAAAAAAAAATATTTCTTGAATATTTTATAGGAGATTTGGGAAAATAGATTGTGGGAGATTTGCCAAAATTGGAAGATTTTTTTTTTCTGCCCATATCTTCGGATGTGATAAAGTTTTTAAAATGCTAAAGATTTCTGGTTGCCTTACTTAAAGCTAACCCACGGCTATAAGGAGATAAAGGTTATCTCTTAAGATAACAAATCCCTTAGATTTTGGGAAATGTTTTATCACTAGCCGTTGGGAGTTTTTTTTTTCTCTTGAAAAATCACCTTCCAAACTTAGGTGATTTCCTTTCCTCTCCTTGGTTCTTGACCGTTGGAATTTCTGGTTAAAAACAGCTTCGTTTTCACAGAGATACAGAGACATACTGAGCAATAGAGAGAAGAAAGCAAAAAGAAATCTTGAAACGCAACATTCCTAAAAGGCAAAATTTGAAAAGAGGTTTTTCTAGTGAAAAGAATTTCTGAGCTTCACTTAAGAAAAGAAAAACCAGTTCAAGTTGTGTTTAAAGCAAGTTTTCAATATATTGGCATAATAGGATCTTCATTTGTACCTTACATCTACTTAGTGAGAAGCACCCCAGTAAGGTGTTCTTGACCTTGATCTCAGATCAGTCAAAAGTGAGTGAGTGTGTCCTAGTCGTGTGGACTTTGGACGTGTCCAATCTGGTGAGATTTGGACGTGGTGTAATCTGCCTTGAGAAGGAGATTACGTGGTTGCAAGGTTGTAACAAGGTGTGTTGCAATTGTAACGTGTTAAGCCCGGTTTAGTGAAGTGGTTAAATCCTACACGAGGTAGGTCGTGGTTTTTCACACCTCAGTTGGGCTAGAGGTGTTTTCCACGTGAAATATTGTGTGTGCTTTAATTTCCGCATCTATCTTGATAATTTTCGCTCTTGCTACATCTGAAAACACCCTCTGCAAACAAGTCACAGAGGTGTTTGTCATATATAACGCGAAAATCAGACACCACAATTCACCCCCCCTCTTGTGGTAGGATACTCTAAGATCTAACATGTACTTACCAAAACATTATAATTTTGATAAATACGTGTTGATTTCTAAAGATACAGGCAATGAACGTACCTAAAGTCTTTAAAACGCAATCTCACTTGATATACTTAGGCACAATGGGAAACGATAGACTAAGCCACGTTTCTGCTTAAGAAATGTAAGTATAGGAAAATTCAATTAGTAAACAACATTCACTCCCATAATTTGTAACTTTAATGAAAATTAATTAATTAAAAGGGCATGCACGATTCAAACAATTCAATATAAGATAAGTTACACTAAAATGATTTGGAAACCAAATATGTTAAGGTCATTGAACTCGAAGTGAAACAAATTGGAGCAAAATAGAACAAAATGAACTAATTGAGGTAATAATAAAAAGATTTTAATGAATATAGATAGAGTATGAGTTTTTGATATTTGAAATGAATAATAAAAGGTTTAATGCCAAGAGGGGTGTTGTGAGGTTTAGGAAAGCTCATATAACCTTAGTTTGGTTCGATAGATCCTGATCTTGTGTCATTACCCTCCCCACTTCTCAAATTTCATTCTCATGCCCATTTAACTCGGTTTTCCAACCCAAGTGAGGTTCTATACATAATCAAAGTTGTTGAACTCACCAAACTTTGTAATTTCTTTGCAGTATCCATAATTACGTAGAAACTCCTAATAATATTTCTAAATTTCACGATTTCTTTTTGCCCTCATATTACCGTTTGAAGGTCTACTTTAGAAAATTCATATCTTTCACCCCCGAACTCCAATTGAATTATGAAACCCCAATATAAAAATTGTAAGAAGTCCCTCAAAACTTTAATTCACAATGCAAAACATAATCCCACAACAGGGTTCCTATAATTGGCCTAGAACACAACTGTGCACAGCTTTAGTCAATCTTACATAGTCCTAGAAAAATGGCCATAACGTTTTCCACAGAACTTGGATTAAAGTGATTCCAAAGGAATTTCAAAGATGACTCATAGATATATCCATCCACCAAAAATTATAAGTTTTTGAAGGGCCAAACAGTACCAGTTTAATCGCAAAGAGATCCCCATTACGGGTTTGTTCACAGCCCTAGTGTTCTTGTCTTCCCCCTTCTCTTCACATAATTCCCCTCTAAAATCACTCCTTAAAATCATTTAACAAAGCCTTATTCCTTCTTATCACCTTACAAAGATGTATTACTCAAATTTACTCTGTAATCATCTACATCAAATTTTCAATTCTTCTCTTTTTCAAAATCACTCAAAATACATTCATAAGCTTACTTATTTGCATAAATGAGCAAAATGACATTTTATAATCAATTGGGGAAATTCCCATAATCCACCCCTTTCTATAAAATCTCCTCAAGTCATTTCTCAAGTTAAACAACCCATCCAAAATTCATTTTCTATGCAATTATACACAAATAGTATACTTGATGCTAGAAATAAACTAAACTATGCATAATCATCAAAACCCTAGCTTATGACCAAGTTGTACTTGCACTGAACTCATCTAGAATCAACATAACCACCATCATAATCATTATTAAAGCTTAAGACTAAAAAATCAAATACAAAACAATCCAAAGACATTCTTTCAAACTTAAGCTTGCTTGATCATGAACAAATTCAACCCTCTCATACTTACAAGCTTAACCAACACTTAAAACTTCAAAATAACTTTTATTTTTGTCAAAGCAGCATGATGAGCCATCAAAACTACAAAAGTAAGAATCAAAACCAAGATACAATCAAAATCAACAAGAACAAGGTTAGGGTTTTCTACTTTGCTTGAAGAAAAAGGGGGGTAAGTGAGGTTTGATCTTTGTGGGAGTGTAGGTGGTGGCTAGAGTGGCCAGTGGTGGTTGTCTGGTGGCTGTAGGAAGTGGTGCCAAGGGCTATTGGTGGTGGTAGCTAGCACAAATCAACCATGGCAGCAGCAGGCCATGGAAATGGGTGCAGGGGAAGAGAGAGAGAGTGTTGATATTTTGATAATTTACTTGGTGGAAAATAATCTAAGTTTACGTTGCTGAGTTTATATCCACCGAGAGTTACCTTGGACCAATGATAATTAGGAACATCTCATGGTGATTAGCTAAGCAAAATGAACTAAAGCTTGTTGGGCCGAAATTGGCTGAAATGAGTTTGGGCCCGATAGGAAATTATGTTTGATGCAATTAAATTTTGATAAATACGTGTTCTGGTTCACATCCCTATTTTGGGTCTGTTCACATCCCTATTGTTCTGGTTCTGCCCCTTTTCTTCACATAATTCGCCTCTACAATCACTCCTTAAAATCATTTAACAAAGCCTTATTCCTTCTCATCACCTTACGAAGCCATATTACTCAAATTCACTCCATAGTCATCTACATCAAATTTTCAATTCTTCTCTTTTTCAAAATCTCTCAAAACACATCCATAACCTTACTTATTTGCATAAATCAGCAAAATGGCTTTTTATAATCAATTGGGAAAATTCCTCTAATCCACCTCTCTCTACAGAATCTTCTCAAGTCTTTTCTCAAGTTAAACAACACATCCAAAATTTATTTTCTATCCAATTATACACAAATAATATACTTGATGCTAGAAATAAACTAAACTATGCATAATCATCAAAACCCTAGCTTATGACCAACTTGTACTTAAACTGAACTCATCTAGAATCAACATAACCACCATCATAATCATTATTAAAGCTTAATATTACAAAATCATATACAAAACAATCCAAAGACATTCTTTCAAACTTCAGCTTGCATGATCATGAACAAATTCAACCCTCTTATACTTTCAAGCTTAACCAACACTTAAGACTTCAAAATAACTTTTATTTCTATCAAAGCAATATGATGAGCCATCAAAACAACAAAAGCAAGAATCAAAACCAATATACAATCAAAATCAACAAGAACAAAGCTAGGGTTCACTCACTTTGCTTGAAGAAAAAGGGGTGTAAGTGAGGTTTGATGTTTGTGGAGTGTAGGTGGTGGCTAGCATGGCTAGTGGTGATTGTCTGCTGGCTATAGGAGGTGGCGCCAGGGGTTGGTGGTGGTGGCAGCCAGCACAAATCAACTATGGTAGCTGCAGGCCATGGGAATTGGTGACGGGGAAGATAGAGAGTGTGTGTTGATATTTTGATAAGTTACTTGGTGGAAAATGATCAAAGTTTACTTTGTTGAGTTTATATCCACCAAAAGTAACCTTGGACCAATGACAATTAGGAACATCTCGTGGTGATTAGCTAAGCAAAATGAAGTTTGTTGGGTTGGGTTGAAATGAGTTAGGGCCCGAAAGGAAATTACGCTTGATGTAATTAATTTTTTTTTCGTAGCTCAAAATTAAATTTTTGTGATGTTATGAAAAATAATGTAACCTCTTAAACAATATTTATCAGGGCCTACTATCGATTCACTCGAAATTTTACGATAATTAAAACTCAAATTGCAAAGTGAGGGCCCAAATGAATTTTTCACAGTGGGGATGATTAAATGCAACAAACAAATGCAAGGAAATTAATAATGTGACTTAATTAAATAAATAATCATGATTTAGGGTGGTGCTATTATAAATCTTCCTGTGTCAACACCGATGGTGGTGTGTCAATGCTAGCCCACTCTCTGTTGTGTGCCCGTTAATTCTCCTCTTACTTTCATACTCATTCTCATATCTGTCATGCCTCAAGTCCAACCTTTTAACTTAATTACTCTTCCCAATCCCTCTATTGTCTCTCATTTTATTCCTTTCTTCTAGTCAATGATTTGGTCAAACTGATACTAAAGAAGTCCCAGTAGAGTAAAAGCATATGATTGATCTGTTTGTGTCTGAGGCTGAAGGTTATTGAAAAACCTTGGTTGACATTATGAGTTACCTTGTTGATTTTATTTGGATCCTTGTTTAGATAACTGGTTGGATTTTCTATTTCAATTGAGTTTAATTAGTATGTTGTTGTGTTAATTGTGCCCTTGTTGAGGGTATGTTCTGGCAAAGACTATTTATCTTATTTCCCTAAAATTCACCTCACTTCTTAATTCCTTGTTGTGAAGTCAAATACTCAAATTTTGAAGACAATTGGATTTGTATTAAGGTGGAATATGAGTTCTTATGGGGTTTGAGCAATGGTTTGTATTAAATTTGGAACTTTTGGCATGTTTTAATGGTTAGGATCTGGTTATTATTCAATGGCGGCAAGATGATTCTTGTCATTCATCTTCTGGAACTATCTTTTTGAATTAATTTTAAAAAAAATAATATTGTGGCATGTGCACATTATCTGGGATTTTCGATCTTGGTTATTCACCACTAGCAAGAGCAACTATAACAATCAGAGTAGCCAAAAAAAGAAAAAAACCCCACTACAATATTCTCAGTCCGTGTATTTCAGTAGGTACCAATCTAGTCCCCTTTTTGCAGGTTCGATCCCGGTCCAAACCAACTTTAATTCAGTCTGGTCCTCAGTCCATCTTCTCCACCTTATCTGGTCTTCGATCTAAGCTGGATCGGTCCAATTCAGTCTGGTCTTGGACTGATGAACACCCTTGGCTAAGACTGATTGAGCCACTTTCCATCATAAAACTAGTTTCTTCATAATCACTTTCTTCATATTCATCTTCCATTACTACCTCAACAATTATTTTGTTGTTTTTCAGGGTAGGTCTAGTGCTTCTTCCTTGTTAAGTTGCAAGTAGTCTAAAGTACCCAATGTTTTACTAAGTTTATTGCTCTTCCTATTTTTGCATTCGTTTATATAATGACCTATTTCTCCACATGCCCAACACTTACAATTATTTCTCCCTATATGACAATAAGCAGCATTTCTAAAAAATCTTCGCCTTTTGGGGCTTGGCTTGTTATAATACTTTCTTTTGTATTTCTCTCTCCTTTGCTTGTTAAAGCTCTTTTTCTTATAAATATTTCTTGTTCTTCTCTTCTCATGTTCATTTCTCCATTGATGAGAACTATCCCAACAAGCTAGAAATTATTTCTTCATTTTCTTTTATTTTTGGAGATTAAGACATTAATCATTAATCCATTTTCTTAAATACGAGATTCGTGTTCCAAGAGTTTTAATGACATCTGTTTTTCAAGCCATGTAACATATTTTTCATTAATTCCCCTCTTCTAATACTTGAAAATTTCTTCTCTATTATGAGCTTCATTGATATTTAAGATATAACCAGTTTGGTTATTTGGCATAAGACTAATTTCTTCAAAGGATGTGGTTTTCATTGGCATGAATCCCAGAGAAAAGTTGGTTGTTCTTGATGTTGGAACATACCTAGGTCTCATAAAATAGTTATTTCTTCTAGATGATTTTCAAGTTTCAGAAAAACATTGTTATCTAACTTGGATTCAAATTTGTCAATATTAAGTTCTTCACTAATTTCATTCATTTCGCTTTAAACCACCAATTTGCATTTTTTTTCTCCAATTTCTCCTAAATTCTTCTGAAGGAATGACATTCAGATCCTCTAGCGTAATTAGGTTCATCTGTTAATATATTTCTTGTTCTAGCTGAACATTATTTGTCTCTTCATTATCATAAGATATTACTCCTTCTTTGTCTATTATTGCACCCATGATTTTATTTAATTATACATTTTGTTCTTTATCAAACATATTTTGTAACTCTTCTAGATTGTACTGCTTATACTCCATCCTCTTTCTCTTCCTATTATTTCTCAATTGATATTTCTATGTATTTTTTGATTTTATATCTTGCAAAGGAAATGATCCTTTTTTAGGTTTTGGAAATGATATTTATGAAATACTAATACCTAAATCATATTTTCTGCTTTGTCTAACTTCGTTGATTAAACAAAGATGGATTACATATAATTGTTTATTTACTTTCATAACTTTAGTCTTATGTTTTGTTAATTCAACTTTTAATTTTAAAACTATATCAATGACATAGTTTAATTGTGGTGCTATTGATGTGGATCCCTCTAGAGTGTGCACAATATGTGAATAATTTGGGGTAGGACAAGTAGATGATGATTTAAACCTTAAATATAATTAATTAGCTTAATTAACTATTCGCTAGCTTAATTATCTTAATTAGTTTTTGCTCACGTAACTCTAATACCAAATCAAAGAGGGTTTCGAGTGGTACTTATAAACACAAAATTACATGCATAAAATTAAAATTTTCAAAAGTAAGTTTTTAAGGATTGAAGTCAAATATGCAAATTTGAAAAATTTAAGACCATGAATGAAAATAAAAATCATAAATTCCCATTAATAATTGCCCAGAATATAAAATCTTTTAAATCTTCTAATAATATAGTCCCCTAATAATAGTTTCCGAAAATGGAGAATACTTGTCAGTAATTTCAAATTTCTATGACCGATTCTCTTCTCACACAATTGAAAAATTCTACCACACATACCTATATACAATGCTAGACACAGACCCTGAAAAAGATGTATCATATAACAGAAAATGTTTATCATTCAAAATGTTTAAAATTCATTAAATTATACAAAAAGGTACATTATTACACATAGGTGTATACGGTATAATTATTAATAGAAAATGTTCATCGTTCAAAATGTTTAAAGATTCATTCATAGAAAATGTTCATCGTTCAAAATGTTCAAAATGAATCTTTTCTATTGTGTGATGAATGTTTTCAAGATGTGTACCTAACATCGTACACAGGTGTATATGGTATAATTATTGAACACAACTCCCTCTCTCTCCCTCTCTCTTTCTCTCGAGAAAATGTTTAAAGATTCCAAACATTTATCGTTCAAAATGTTCAAAATGAATCTTTTCTATTGTATGATGAATCTTTTCAAAATGTGTACGTAACATTGTATACAGGTGTATACGGTACAGTTATATATATATATATATATATATATATATATATATATATATGTATGTATGTATGTATGTATGTATGTATGTATGTATGTATGTATGTATGTATGTATGTATGTATGTATGTATGTATGTATGTATGTACATATATAACTGAGTACGAATGACGTGATTACGACACATGTTGCCCTAAACATTTATATGTACTATGTTTATTAAATTAAAGTCACTTACATTCAAAGTAGTTATTTACAATTAAGTTTCTAAGAAATGTACAAAAGAGAAAATCTTTCACTTTCTAAAGTGGAATAATTCATCAATTACTACATAATCCAGTTTAGCCGAGACTTCATCAGATGGCTTTAACCTAGATGAGTGTCCCACTTCCATTTCCAAAGCTGACTTCTTTCGCCAAGGATGGTAATATGATTTTATATGTCTGCTTTTATAAGAAAAATTTTGTATATGTTACTTTTGACAACCAATTTCTTATATTTTTCAACTTTAAATTAAACAAATTTTTCAAAGATAAGTTAAACTTTTGTTCCAAGTTTTGTGACTAACTAAAGCATGCTCATTTTAAATTATTATTCCTTTCTTCCTCAATTCTCCTAATTTTAGTGTACTTCAACTCAGATAAGTTGATGTATGCACTATGTTAATGTCATGTGACTTTTAATTTAAGCATTACATGCATTAATCTCATATGACTTTTAATTCTCTTTATAGAATTTAAATACATATTCACTAATATTGTTTGTCCATTCCTCTAGTTTTAATAAACTTGTCCATTTGTTCTCTTAAAATAAATCACCGTAAGTTACACAAAATTAATAGCTTCATGCCAAATCATTTTTTTTTGGACCCTCAGCTACTTTTGTGCGCCTAATTAATCAATCGAGTTTAAAGTTTGACAACATTTTCTCAAGAAAAAGGCTAGTTTAATTTTAATTATTTAATCAGTCTTCGCATCTTCTGTTCCTTCTCTAATTAATTCTAATTCTATACGTCTTCGCTCCTAGAAGAAAAATAAAAATAAAAACTTCCAAATGTCCTCGCATTTCCTAACGGGCAGACGCCTCCTCCAAAAACAACTCACCACAAATTCTTCTGGAAAATCTTCAGGTGAAAATTTTAAGGTTTTAATGGAAGTCGTACCTATTTTTTGATCATTAATGGGTCAACAATTCAATTTTAAAATACAAATCTACAAAAAACAAATAAAAGTTTGAGGAAACAACATTGCAGAGTAAATGTAAATTTGAACAATACAATTGTGGAGGTCTAGCCTTAGTACTTGCAATAAACTGTCAGCTAATTATATTAGTAGTTAGATATTTATAGAGTATTAGGGAGAAAGATGAGCCCAATATCTTGATGACATGAGCTCCCTAGCATGCTGGAACAATTTTATTTGGAATAGTAATTAGTCTCTGAGCATGTGCTACATTTCCATTGCATCATTTAAGTATTACATAAATTAATCTCATATGACTTTTAGTTTTCTTTAAAATTTAAATGCAATAATTTTACATATTATTGCTTGCCCATTTCTCCAATTTTAATAAACATCGTCTATTTGTTTTCTAATAATAAATCACTATAAGCTACAAAGTAATTAACAGATTCATTTTTTAAGTATTGTACAAATTAATCTCATATGACTTTCAATTTTCTTTATAAAATTCAAATACATTTTTACATATTATTAGCCTTTAAACCCATGCTACGCATGGTTTGTTTTAAAATTTTAGCTAAAATACTCTTAAAGACACTATAATTAATCTTATAATATAAATTTTTAGAAATAATAATATTAACATATCTGTAATTTTTTTTCTTTTTTCTTTTTTTGAAATAGTTGAACAGACACTGTTGATTATGATGCATTTAAATCATACATTGCTTAAATTTTTATTTTAAAACAAAATCTTAATAAATGCTTCGAGAGGACACTTACGTGACTGCAGCGTTAGAACTCACTTATACACAAACACACACACACACACACACACACACACACACACACACACACACACACACACACATATATATATATATATATATACACA
>JACYFF010031954.1:65131038-65170715 GCA_017589665.1 Selenicereus undatus | reverse complement strand
ATCATATAATTCTGCTAATATCAAACGATGAAATCAAAGATCACTTGGAGAAAACTAATAGAACATCACCCAACCTAGCTTTTGTCATCTGCTAATATCATATAATTCTGCTATCAATTAGGGAACAGACCTCAATTGCCACTCAAAAGTGCAAACATTAATTGCCTATATTTACCTTGCACTAAAAAAATCCCATAGAACGAAGTACAGGCATACGCTTCTGGTACTGAGCACCTTTGTCCCTTTGAGTTCAGTACATCAAATAAAATTGGAATGATACATATAAGATTAGCATCTTTGCAAGGTACAAACTGCCCAGTTAATCAGCAATTTTCCATTTCTAAAATCTGAAGGAGACTGTGTAATGCAAACAATTCAAAGGGATGCCCAACATAATGATAGAAGCCAACGGCTAAGAGACTAGCTCATGTACGCTAGACATGCAACACCAACCAACAATGCTTCCATCCAGCAAAAACCAAACAATCACTACTCATCAATAATCATCGCAAGAAAACAACGAAATGAAAAGCAGACTACTAAATTCGCAGCACAATAATATCAGCTTAAAGTCCCCAAGTGATTCACCCAATTAGCAACCCAATCCAAACAGCATGTATTTCCAAACTTGCTTCAGAAGCAACCAGCACACACCGCATGAATAGCCTACACAGCTCATGACAGAAGCAGAACAGGAAGAAAACAACAGCAGAGCAGCAGCAGAACATACCTCAACATAGGTGTTGTACACATCGGGAGACATGAATATCATCCTCATATTCTCATCCCACCCACAGCTAGATTGGCTTCGGAGTTTTGCAATGATGCCCCAAGCAGTTTTCACAGTTCTTAGATGATTGTCAACGTGATCCGATAGGCATTTAACATTGAACTTCTTTGATATCATATCCACTACTGCAACAAAAGAACTAGACTTGAAAGTGTTGTTCGGTCGATTCCCCTTTTTAACCTCATCGGCCAAAAACTTGAGTAGTTCCTTCGACATTGGTTTGGACCAACGGAATTTAGTTTTCTTATCCTCGCTAACCTCTTTCATTTTCCCTTTGTCCATGTTGTAATAAGAAAAATAAGTAGAATACAAGGTTTTTAAAAAGTTATGCAAATAGCAAATGAGCAGAGTACAAGCCTGTAAACTGAGCATAAAACAAAAGCAACCAATTTTGGTACATAATACAAAAACTTAGCAGAATACATCTCTGTCTTTGGCTACTAGCATGTTCACAACACCTACACTAATGCTTCTCTATGCAACTGGTGCTCAGTGGAATACAAAGGGAAAAAAACAGTAGAAGAAACTGACTTGTACACAGTAACCTAACAGCAAACTCACTACAAAGCTCTCTGAGCTTCATAATCTTGCCACATAGCATTTGCTATAGCATTGCTCTTTGTTTTCCATGCTAGATTTTCTTCTCGCTCTTCTCTTCGTGAGAGTAGTGGTCTCGAAACATCATGTGAGAATTCCCGATCCACCTCTCTCATGATCTGGTCATTTGGATCAATGCCTCTAAGAAAGTTGTGTAACACACAACACACAAGAACTACCTTCACTTGAATCACAAATTCCCAAAATGGCTCCGCATCCAACACACGAAATCTTTTTCTTTAGCACCCCGAATGCTCTTTCTATGCTAATTCTCAGGGATGAATGTCGTAGATTGAACAATTCCTTAGCATTCATTGGAGGGGAGCTCTCATCGAACTCTTTGAGATGATAACGAACTTTCTTATATAGGGGGAGGAACCCTTTTCGAAGAGCATAATCGGAATCTAGCAAAAAATACTTTCCCACAAAAGTTCAAAAGTTTCATTAAGATCCTATCCACTATATTCAAATAAGGGAAAACTCCATGAAATAATAACATTCTAAGCCATACCTTCCAAAGCATGAAATCCTCTTGATAGTGCATTATTCAGCACTCTAGAATCATGTGCTGATCCTTCCCAACCGGCTAATACATATGTGAATTTGAGATCGTCAAAGGATATGGCGGCCAAAACATTTTGGGATAATGCACCTTTTCTATTCCTGTACCTATTTTGATCTTCAATTGGAACAGATGCCCTCACATGAGTCCCATCTATAGCTCCAATACAATCCTCAAACCATGGATAAAATCTAGAATTATTCAAGATTTTGGAAGGGGTTGAAGAGCTAGGAGGATGCACGAATTCAGGATATAATTTTAAGATGGCGCCTAAAACTATGTGAAAGTAGCTATAAATGGTCCAAGTAGAACGAAAAAATCTTCCTCCAATTGCCCTAAACCTCACATTGTGACCTATTAAGTGAAGAAACATTAGAACTTGTTCTCTCACACTCATATGCTTCCTGTTTCCAAGAAGTGCCCTCCTTTCTAGCATTTCACACAATTTAAAAAAGGACCGGACCTCATCCGAATCTGATTAAGGTAATGAGTATCCCCACAATACAAAACACTATTGATATAATTCTCTCGATCAACATCTCTATTGACATAAGTCTGATGCGGGATTTGAGGAACCATAATTTCATTATAGGTGTCTCTATTAATATGGTTCCTAAGCAAGGCCGTCGTAGCCCCTAAAAGAGCAGTGGTAGCACCAATGACAACAGCTTCCTCCTCATTTAAATCATTGGCCATCTAGATAACACGAAAAAGGTATATATCAAAGGTTTATGTAGTAACTTCACAGAATAGCACATGTAGTAACTCAAATGAACTAATACGAATAATTCAGAAAGCAACTTTCACAATTTATGTTGTCTCAAATAAGCCAAAATCAAAAGCAAGCATAGATGATTTTAATAGGGCCATTAGTCCTATGTACAGGGGGTTGATAGATAAGATGAAAGTTAAGCAAATAAGGACTACAAGAGGGGATACAGAACAAGTAACAATATAATATCTACATCTAGTGCTATATTACTCTTGTAACAATGCCATTTGAAAGATCAAAATCCAGTCAATACATTCAAAAAGTACTAATTGTAGCCAAATAGAGGCCTAACTAACAAGAAGCCTGCCTAACAACTATGTCCATTCTTAGGTAGACCCTGTTTATAATGGACTCACAAAAAAATTGAAAACAAAGGTGATAGATTTGAACAAAAAGGACATAAGGACTACCCTTTTATTTAGGTGTTGTATATGTAGAACACAAACCTTCCAGTCTCCCAGCAAAGATCCTCACAAGTATTAAACAATACCAAAATTGGACGCTAAGTTAACCACAAAGATTTCTGGGAATATTTGTTCAGAAACAGTGAATCCATTCTCCAAACTTCTAACCCTTTATCCGCCACTGCCATGTAATCAACTCAGGGCAATTCAGTCTAACAAGCAGGGAATGACTAGCCGAATTCAACGAAGATCCAAAACCCAAATCATCAACAAAATTAGATAAGAACAGATCTGAAGACAAGAACAGAGAAATTGGGAAACTGAAACCTCAAACTTAGACACCCAGAACGCTAGAAATACCTGACCTGGGTTCCAAAATCACAATACCAATTATTGAAGAATCGAATCGAAACCCTAGCAACCAATGCTTACAGATTCGAGATACTTATCGAAAAATCAAACCAAATTTGAGATACTTACTGAAGAAATCGAAGGCCTTCACTTTTTCGAGCAGAATCCCTAGAAATAGAACAGATTCGAGACACTAGCACCCGTTGCTTGCAGAAACGCCATGACCAAGAGTGGGTTGCTTCCAGCAAACTTCAAGCAAGAAGAGAGAGAGAGGAGGAGCCGAGAAAAATTCAAAGAGAGAGAGATTCAAATCGATTCGAAGCTGGTGTGTTTTGAAGGTCGTCTGTATTTCGAAGAGGAGGAGGCGAAAGGAAAAGTGTTTTACGGCCAAATTTAGGGGAAATTATTTTCCTTCCTATAGGGTAAAATCATTTTCTCCTGAAAATGATTTTCCCCTCCGTTTTTTACCAAACAGCGTAAAATCGAAAAATTATTTTCCGGGAAAATGATTTTACCCCCTACCAAACACACCCTTAAAGTAAACATTAACCACGATTCCCAATATATTAGGCGTAGGGTTTTAAAAAAAACCCCAAAGAGATTAAGATAGAGGAGGATGAAAACACAAAATGCAATTCAAGTAGATGATAAACTATTCATGAAAAAATAAAGGGATATATAGTGGCATATCTAGTGGGGTAGCAATGCAAGGACGATAGATGTGCATCACCTGTGGGAAGACATGAGACTCACATGTCCTTAACACTACCAATGTCCTAGGTTATAATAATCATAAATAATAAAAAAGTTATTATAAATGTTGCTTAATTCCCACTTTATAACCAAATTATTCAAAGATGGAGGTGAGATGAATTTTTAAATTGGATTTGTGTATAATAAAAAAGTTATTATAATTATGTTATAGATAGTTTACCATATAATAAATGCAAAGTCCTCTACAAAATAGTATATGCAGCTTTAAGAATTTAATACATTTTTATCCTGACAAGGTAGCATATAAATGTATTCAATGGTCAAGAAAATTATATTGTTTGAGCTTTGAGAAATTTATAGATGGAATACAAAATTTTATACCAGAATTCTCTTTCGCTAAGAAATCACAGTTGCAACAAACTTCTATCACCAAGGGATATAACGTAAGTAATTTGTCACTTTAAAAATAATATACACAACATTAAAAGTTCCAACAGTCCAAGTTGCCCATAGAGAATGCGATATTTTATGCAAAAAGTGTTGAAAAATTACCAAAATTACAAAAAGTTAGGAAACTAGAAAAAAAATTGTAAAGAGCTTGCAAGGAATTGTAAGCAGCTCAAGTTGTAAGTTTAAAGGTCAAAAGAACATGCCCAACTAAAGTTGTATGCTTAAAGGTAAAGATAACATGTACCAAGAAACTGTGAGCAACTTAGCAAGCACTTTCACTCTCTCTTTGCTCCTTCTTCTCTTACTTTTGAATTTTTATTTTTGGTTTTACTTTCTCATGTATATCGAAATTAGAATTATACAACATTGTTAAAATAAAATTGTTCCTCTAGCTGGGTTGCACTTTATTTATACTGGTATTCTTATCTTTATTTCATAAAGTTAGCTAGCCTTATAAAGTGTAACTTAAAATTTCTTTTATCATTTGCTCGCTTTAATTCAATATGTTACTAATATAATCAAGCATTTATTAATATAATCAAATTTGGGTAACCAAACAACAATGGAAAAAACCATCATATTGCCAAATTAATAGCATGTTTAAGTAATTTTAAATCCAAAACCATAAACAAACAAAATCATTTATACCTTATAAACCTACATGCAAATTATCACAAATAAATTACAAGATCAAAAACAAATAATTTTATAATAGGTAAAGTAGATTGCAAAAGAAAAAATTTCTTCCCTGGAAAATATCTACATTCCAATCCCATACTAAATGCAATCAATTACAAATATTTGAAGTTAATGTTTGGTTTCAAGCTCGATAATTTAATTTTGGATTTACAATTGATGATTCCACTTGGCATCACAAGAATAACGTATACTTCACATCTGCTAAGAAATGAAAAAAATTTAAAGTTATATCATGTTACAAGTCAAATGATTCCGTTTCTTGAATGAAATTTCACCATCAACACCCCAAACCAAACACTCAAGGGAAAATAAATAAATAAAATCAAATTTGATTTATATTTTCTAATGAACAAGTTTATGTCACAATATTAATGCTACATACACACACACACACACACACACACACACACACACACATATATATATATACATATAAATAAAGAGGAACCGAATGTTGTGGATACAGACTCTTCAATTACTACTTAAATACAATAATTTACTATATAGTTAGTTTATAGTAACACCACATTGTAACAATAATTTTCTCTCCACAATTTAATATCTAATTATGATTTTTCTGCCATTAGTTAAACTTTAAATTTGACAAGGCATTTACCTTATATAATTAACCATGAAAACTATTTGCATTCACATAATTGTTACTGCATTAATTACATTAAAGGTGAATATGACACATTTGATTCTATTTAAGGACCCGTAGATTTTAAAAGTATTAACAAATTACCACGTTATCTTAACAAATTACTATACCTATTATTGAAAGTCAGGACTATGTTAATTAAAAAGTTAAAATTGATAGGTAAAGACCCCTCAATTTTGTTTTTAATACACTATTTACACTGCCATCATGAAATTAAAGAAAACATTAACCAAAATTCACAATTGTTCTTATGAGATAGGGGCAGGCGTAGGGTTAAAACATTAGAGATTAAGATAGATGAGAGAAGACACAAAGTGCAATTTAAATAGATCATAAATTATTAATGAACAAATGAAGGGATATACAGTGGGGTATGTGTGGCAACGCAGGGAGGGCGGATGTAGATCACAATTTTATTAACAATCACAGTTACCTTAATTAATTGGAAATTTGGTTATTTATTAACATTACTTATCGTGGCTATAAGATGTGATTTGTAAATCTGTAGCCTCAGCTTTGTCATCGTTACAAATTTTACATTTATGCTGCTAAAACTAACACTATCATTATCATCATCATCGTCATCATCATCATCACCATCATCATCAGCACCATCTTCATTATCAGCATCCCACTTGGACTTTATTTACACTATTTCAAAGGAATTTCAAATGGATCAAGGGATGATCCTAAGTTAAGTTCTACATAAACATAATTTGGATCATGCTTGCTCTCTTTATTTCCCTTTTCCACAACAATCAATTTCACTTTTTCTACACTTATTATGATAGTCTTCATACTATTATAATTGGTATCTTTGCTTATCGAGCCATGATGTATATTGCAATTCATGTTTAATATTACAATTTTTATATGGAGATTTTAGTTTTTACACCAAAGCTAAACGAATATTTAAGATATGAATTATTAAAGTTTTTAAAGGATATTATTTTTGTTTCTAATATAATAATTGACCAAAGATTATTTCCCATACAAGACATTAACACCAAAGTTCTATTTCAAATACAGATATTATAACCCTTCTATTCATATTTTTTTCAATACAAGGAATCCCAATTCGGACAATGGGGAAACAAGCAATCATACTAGCAAGAAAGACCAAATTCAAGGCAAGTAATCTATTAATACCATGGAAACCTTGCTTTAATAGTAAAATAGTAGCACACTTACATGAATATGGTACCTATTTTGGACCACAAATGTTATAATTTAAATTAAGGCGGCTATCGATCTTTTAATTTGCAAAGAATATGAAATTGATTGGAACTATCAACCACCCAGGTGTTGATGCAACTCCTACAATATCAACCAAATTTAGATTTGATGATGATATGACCTATTGTGGATAGCTTGCAAACTCGTTAACAATTCAGCATATACCTTAAAAAACTTGCTAAACTACTATAACTATGTAGAGAGAAGCATAAACTGTCAAACTTATGTTTATAAATATACACATCTCTTATATTCGATAGCTCATTTATTATACTATTAGAATATCATAGCACAACTCAAATTTGAGCAACCACTTAGAAATGATATGAAAGCAAATACTTCCTTTAAATTCATAGATACTACATAACATGACTATATCATACATAATATAATCTTTGAAATATTTGATTTTCATGTAAGATAATGTGATACACTTTTCCACATATTAGATAAATGCTAAAAAATTACATTTTCCACGAACAAAATGACAAACCAAAGGTGATGAAACTCTTAAAAAATTTGCTTATAACACTTCTTGTTGAGGTCCACATGTGAACGATGACTTTGAACTCCTTTTGTGCAGGTTCAAACAATATCCAATATACTGATTTAGGCCCACCGATATGTATGTGTACATATTGTGGAGCAATTATGTGGTATAAAGAGAGACCGAAGAAAACGAAAAATACAAGCAAGTCTATGTTCTCACTGTGTTGTATGGAACGCAGAGTCAAGTTACCTGCCCTCAAAGAATGTCCTCTATATCTTAATCAACTTCTTGACTATAAAGGTGGCCAAAATCATCAAAATTTAGAGACCACATTATGCATATAACTCCATGTTTGCCTTCACCTCGATCAAAGCAAAAGTTGATAAGGAGATAAATAAGAAACCCAAACCCTATCTTTAGGATAAGTGGCAAACTTTATCACAGAACAGGCTCCTTAATACCTTCGCAAATGGGAATCCCAAAATCATAGAAATTTATATTTATGACACATAAAATGAAGTGCAAAATCGAAGACGAGCCTTATCAAGAGATGAGAAAAATGATGGGGAGGATGACACAATTATTAAAGGTCTGGTTAAGATGCTAAATGAGTTCAATCCATTAGCATAAACATTTTGAATGGCGAGGGACAGGATTGAAGAATCAAGTGAGTAGCAACTCCAAATTTGGTTAATTGGCAACAGATAAACAAATAACAAACAATATAACTCACCATCAACAGCAAAGATAGCGCTTTGATTGTTGAGGATGTTGGAGAAGGTATCGATGGAAGGGATGTCATCGTTCACGATAAGAAAAATGGGTTACATTGTCTTGAGGAGAAACATCCTTCTTATATGACACTTCAATATCCCATTCTTTTTCCTTATTGAGAAGATGGGTTCCATTATTCCATATAGTACTGATACCTTGAGAAGAAGAACAAAGAGAAAATGTGTCACTATGTGAGAGCTTTATGCTTACAGATTGCAACAAAGAAATGGAAATGGAAAAACATTGCGTAGCTATGGTAGATTGTTCCAACAATACATGGTTGATGCTCAAACATGCATAGAAGGTGAAAGATTGAGATATGTGTGATACAAGCTGCAACCACAGTTAAGAACAGAACTCCAAGAAAATATTTGTGATGCTGTTGTGCCCCATAGGAGTTGCAGTAGGCAGCGTATTGTTTTACCATCTTCATTTACAAGAGGACTAAGATATAAGATCCAAAATTACCAAGATGCAATGAATATCTGTAGATGGTATGATGAAAATCCACATTTTTTTTGTCCCATTTACCATAAACCCCAAATGGCCCGGAATTCAATACATGCTAAATCATATAGAAGGCCAAAGACCTAAGGACATACTTGATATAGTTGCAAGATGTTTCAAGCTTAAATTGGATCGACTTATGAAAGTCCTCACTACAGGCAGCCACTTTGGAAGAACAAGGGCAGGTGACTATATTTATAATTAATAATTGTTGCTTTTAAACTTTTAGAAATTATTTACAATCATGAACATAACCGTGACTTAAGCCTTACTAATACTCTAGTTATGTCTTCTAATAGCCATCTATACAATAGAATTCCAAAAAAGAGGTCTGTCGCATGTACATATACTTCTTTGGTTGGAAAGTAGTGGAGAACATGGGGATGCAAAATTTATAGACAGCATTATCTAAGCTAAAATTCCAGAGAAAGAACATGAACTTGAATTGTAAAAAGTAGTTTCACAATTTATGGTACATAGACCATGTGGAAATGGGGTAAAGCATGCTCCTTGTATGTCTGAGGGTATATGCCCAAAGAAGTTTCCTAAGGCTTTTCATGTGGAGACCACATTAGATGAGAATGGATATGTTGTCTATAGAAGAAGAGACAATGGCAGGTAATCACAATTGCATATTATCTTCTCAATTTTATAAACAAAGCCACTATTAAATTGATATTTTTCCTCATTTCATTATGACACAGACTCGCAATGAAGGAAGATTATCACTTGGACAAGAGATTTATTGTTCCATACGACTATAAGTTGTTGCTGATGTTTAGAGCACACATTAATGTCGAATGGTACAATCAATCCAGGGCCATCAAGTACCTGTATAAGTACATCTCTAAAGGCCTAGACAGAACAAAACTGGTGATTGAAGACGATGCCAAAGTAGATAATATCACCAATAAGCAAGAAATCAAAACTGTTGATGAGATCACTGTGTACTTGGATTGTAGATACATCCCGGCTTGCAAACCAGCATGGAGAATCTATCGATTTAATATACATTTTCGAACTGTAGGAATTACTAGGCTTCAAGTCCATATGCCGAAGCAACAACCAATTACCCTAAGTGACACGACTAGCCTAAAAAAACTTCTTTCCAAAGAGGGAATTGAAGAAACCATGTTCACACAGTGGACGAAGATGAATATTATATCCACTAAAGCCAAGGAGTTGACATATGTTGAGTTCCCTAAGAAGTTTGTTTGGAATGAAAACTAAAAAGTATGGACGCCAAGAAAACAAGGTACTTGCCTTGCAAGAATAGTGTACGTCCATCCTACTACTTGAGAGAAATACCTTAGATTGTTGTTGAACTCGACAAAAGGACCTACTAGTTACGAAGGCATTAGAGTAGTAAATGGAGTAGTGTACCCAACATTTAAAGAAGCTTGCTATGCACTTAGGCTTCCAAATGATGACAAAGAATGGAATGATACTCTACTTGAAGCAAGTCAATGGGCAACAGCTTCTCAATGAAGAGAATTGTTTGTAACAATTATACTCTTTTAAGATGTTAGTGACCCAGTCCAATTTTTGCAAACCAATGAGCAACTCTTATTAGAAGATATATTACATAAGAAGAGGAAACTATTCAAATATCCAAATCTCATCCTTTCACAAGAACAAATTTCGATTTTTTGCTTGGTCAAGATTGAAAAGTTGCTCAATAAGAATGGCAAAAGCTTAAGCGATTTTGAAGGCCTATCCTAGCCAAACATGGAAGAAATAAAGCACCTGAACAATAAACTCATTCGTGAGCAACTAATTTATGATGTTCATGAGCTAAGAAGGCAACATGAAGAATGAAAAAGCTCTTTAAATCAACAACAACTTGAAGTGTATGAGTACAATAAAGGCAGTGTGTTTTTTATATATGGGCATGGCGGCACTAGAAAGACCTATTTATATTGCATGATAGCAGCAAAGTTGAGAAGCGAAGGAAAGATTGTATTTACTGTTGCTTCTTCATGTAAATATTCCAATAATCCATTGAATTATCAATTCCACTACACCAACCTTGATTTAAAAATATTTCAATTACCTTGCCTTAAATTAAATTTACTAATCAATATTGATACATATACACAAATCTACTGCAAATTGTTTCCTCTTTTAATTATGTATCACTTCTTTACTCATGCTGGGAGGTCGAACAACACACAGCAGGTTTGACATACCCATAGACTTGACTGAAACAAGCACATGTGGGATCCGACCCAATAGCCAATTGGTAGATTTGTTATGTCAAACCTCACTCATTATATGGGATGAAGCACCAATGGATCACAAACATGCATTCAAAGGTGTGGACAGAAGTTCAAGAGATATCATGGGTTTAAAAAACAATCAATCAAGATCTAAATTATTTGGAGGAAAGACATTGCTTGTAGGTGGTGACTAAAGGATGTCATCCAACTGCAATGAACAGATCATACATATGGGACCACTGTCTAGTGTATATGTTGACAACTAATATGAGGGTACGTGATGAAACAACATATGGACAGAAAGATAAAATAAGAGAACAATTCAACAAATGGGCCTTAGAATTTAGGGGTGTCCAAAAAAATCTGAAACCGAAAACGGAATCGAAAAATCGGAAAAACCGGTTAACCGAACAAAATTTTCAAAAAAAATTAGTTTGGTTAGCCAAATCGAAAAAAATTTTCTGTTTTTGGTTCAGTTACGGTTCGAACAATTTGAAAATTCGGTTAATCGGCAGTTAACCGAACCGAAAATAATTTTATTTTTTTAAAAAGTATACATAAAAAAATAAAAAAATTATGTAAGAAAGTGCATTTTTTTAATATTTGTAAATGGTAACCACAGTTTAATTTTTATAAAGAGAACTTAAACATATAAAAATGAAAAATTTAGGTAAGAAAGTAAACGTTTTTTATTGTTTATGAACAGTTAACCGGTAAGCGAACCAAAAAATCAGTTAACCGACCCGAAAAACTGATTAACCAACTTTTTCGGTTCCGTTTTTGGACGAACCGAAATTTTCGGTTAATTGAAAAACGACTAACCAAAATTTTCAATCCGGTTACGGTTCGAATTTTTTTTGAACCAAAATACTGGTAAACGAATTTTCGTTTAACCAAAACTCCGGTTAACCGGTTTTGCATACCCTTACCTTAGATATTAGAGATGGTTTAGTTGAATCAAAGGCAAGAGATAGAGAAGGAGAAGCCACGTGGATCAAGACCCCAGAAAAGTACATCCTTCAACATAAAGGTGGCTCTATCAACACCATTGTCAATAGTACTTACGAAAGCTTTGATCAACACTGGCAAGATGCGGCATACTTAAAAGAGAGAGCCATATTGACTCCATCAAATGAAACAAATGATGAAATAAATAAATATGTTTCAAACTACATTCAGAGCCCGAAAATAGTGTACAAAAGTCATGATGAAATATGCATGGGCTCGAAGAAGTCATGTGAACAAGAATGCATGGTCCCCAGTGAATATCTTAACACATTGAACTTCTTAGGCCTCCCAAACCATGTCCTAAAGCTTAAAGTTGGTCTCCCAGTAATGCTATTGAGAAACATAAATCCCAGACTAGGGCTCTGCAATGGAACAAAATTGTTGATAAACCATTTGGGAAGATATATTGTTGAGGGGAAGATTAGCTTAGGAAAAAAATAGGCACCAAGGCTATCATCCTAAGAAAAGTACTAAGCTCAAATGATCCCAAATTCCTATTTGTCATGAAAAGAAGGCAATATCCTTTAAGAGTATGATACGCCATGACCATCAATAAGAGTCAAGGACAGTCGCTCAAAACAGTGGGAGTATACCTACCTGAACCAGTGTTTAGCCACTGTCAACTGTATGTAGCAATGTCGAGGGTAACATCACCAGATGGACTGAAATTCCTAATTAATGAAGATGATGTCAATTACAAAGGACACACAAGAAACATAGTATACAAAGATGTCTTCAATAACATACCAAAGGTAAAGAATTATAGTTTTAACTATTACCGTGCATATATATATATATATATATATATATATATCGCAAATTCATATTTTCAAAATTTATCTTTTACAGAGATTAGGACACTATGCCATTCAAGAAACAAGAAGTTGACATATGAGGTAAATAGTGCTAAAAGTAACCCTCAAAATGGAGTAAACCATCAATTTAATGCAACACATTCCTTAATATTTCATTACAGAATTGGAAATAAATCAGAATATAAGGGATTCCATTAAGTATTATTCATACACATCCTTTAAGAAAAAGCTTACTGAAGAAATCCATCCAACCGCAAACTAATAAAATTAAGATGAAACCACGACTATTATGACTGAAACAGGATGCCATGAGATCTAATTTGGCCAACTTCAGCAACAATTTTGACAATCAATTAATTCCTACAAACCTAACAATATTAATTAAGATCTAAATAGCTACAACTTCCCAACTCAAATCCACTAAAATTCAAGTGAACCCATAAAATGACATGATCGATGAACTTTAAAATTTCAGCATAACCATGAAATCATCTGCAAAGAATGAAAAATGCCATTGCATCGAATAAATATTACTATCTCATAATCTTAATCAAAATATCATAGTTGCGCTAAAATAATAAAAAAAATTTAAAATAAACAAATGAAAGACAAGTACTGTTATTGAAGGAGCTCTAAACCATATGTTCAAGGGTTAATTTGATGGCCCAAACCCATGGACTGTGATAATTTAGCATGGACCAAAAGAGAAAAATTACAGCTTTAGCATTAGGATAATAATCAAAATTATAATAAATCCAAAAATATTGAACCAAAAACATGGTAAAGCATTGCATATTGCGCTTAATTACTTATTAAAAAACCACAAAGTGTGCCATATAAAATGTATAATGCATAAAATTTCAGTGTCATAACACATGTACTAACATTATCTCAATTATTATTTCCTTAAAATCATATAACCCAATTTTATTTTCGTTTTGCAAGGAAGTGTAATTTCAATTTGAACCTGAAGAGGATCATGTATTTCAATTTGGGGTAAATAAGAATCTCAAGTTGGTTGTCAAGAGTATCACCTTTGAAGGTGCCACAATGTATCCTATATTGAAGTTTAATAACAAAGGGATCTTGCTTCAAGTTCCCAATTATTGTAAATCATAACATCTAGCCTGGTTCTTTTAGTGATGCTTTTTGTTTGAATAAAATAGCAAGGATAAATACAATAGCTGAGTATTGAATAGCCTCTTCTTAACTTATATAATTCATCGTATAATGTTTGGCATCCATAATAATATCGACATAAATTCAAAGTAACACCTTTTCTTTTTAGCAGCCCAAAAATGTAAACATGCCATGAAAATAATAAATCAAAGTACGATATCTAACAGCAACGGGCATAGGTAGGTCTTGTTCCTTTCATTGGTTAATCCCAATTTACTAACTTTAACCAAATTTAACCAATTTCACGAACTTCAATAATAAATACTAACTCCAACCCACTTCAACCCATTTTAATCAATTTCAATCCATTTCAACCCACTATCACGGGTAGAGCTATGTGGGTGCAAGGGGTGTTAATTGCTTTTTGGGGGAAAAATTTTAAATACCAGAGTTTCTGGGAAAAAAAAGGTATATATATTATTTAGTTCGCATATAGAGCAGGAAGTGACTGGTGCTCCAGTGGTGTGAAGCGCTTGGATGTTGCATGTGTAGGGGGTGGGTCGCATGTTCGAATCAGTACAGCTGTAGTTTGTGTGGCTTTATTTAAAATAAGGGACAAATTGTTTAGTTTGCATAAAGAGTAGGGATTAACGAGTGCTTTGGTGTAAGACTCTTGGGGCATAGGTCGTGTGTTCAAATTAGTATAACTGCAATTGTACAATTTTATTTTTTTTTACAATAAGATACATATTATTTGCATATACATTTTGTGTCATAAAAAAATACGGCAGAAAATATATTAAAAAAATTAGAGCACAAGTTAGACAAATATTAGTTGTACTATATCGTATAGTTCAGCAACCCAGGGTTTGAACCCTGGCTTCGTTACTACCCATTATTTTAACCAACTTTTAGCCATTATATAAAAAATATACCAACTTTAACCCACTTTAATAAAAAAAAAAACTTCAACCAACTTTACCTATTTTTCAACTTATATTTCACAACAAGGAAAAACAAGCCCGTACTAGTTATGAATTATTGCACACATCTCCCTCCCCCTCTCCAATATATTTATTGTAGACCTGGGAGTTTATACTCCCAGAGATACATGGACAAAAAATGCCAGCGAGAACACTAATTAATTTCCAAAATAACGAAAACCAAAAACAAAAAAAATCGCCACTTCCTCCACTACCCATAACCGTCGCGGTTCCACTCCCCCCCCCCAACACCATTACTCTTCCAACTACACGAATTCTACCTCACCTTAGATTCTTCCACCATCAACGCGAGAGAAAAATTCCCAGAGCAGCAAAAACGCATAATATCAAACAAAAATCTCCACTTTCAAGAGGAACCAACGCGAACAGGAAAATCTCGTGCATCAAACGTGAACCATGAACCATGGCAGATATAGAGAACGCATGCAAGCTACAGATGCGACTGACCCATGAATGACAATAGTATAAGAAAATCTGGAGTTACCCTTATATATAAGAGGAAATCCAGGTAAGTTATTATGTGATTTGTGTTGAAAGGTTTGAAAGAAACTACAAAATTGGAGGTTGAAATACTTGAGTGATGTGGTATGGAGATATCTTGTGAGTGGACATTGTTAATGAACAAAAAGAAAATGGGAAAAATTAATGAAATAGGGCAAGTCTGAATTTTGAAAGTGCAAACACCTTTGGATGATGGGTGTCTTGGTTTGGCGGGAATATTGCAAACATGAATTGGTCAAAACCAAAGTGAACGACAATCACAACAGTAGTGAACAAACCCTAAGTAGTTGTGAAGTCACTGAGCAAAAAATTTAAAAATGAGTGACAGTGAACAATACTGAAGAAAAAAGTGAAGTACATAAAGAAAGCCTAAGTAGATTATGATATGATATATTATGCTATGCTAAAAACTAGTTATACATGAGACAACAACTGTGTATTGCAGAACATTCATCAATGAAGCTAAGAGACAAGGAAAATTTCATCCTCATAGTGCATTCTAAGTTTCTAACATGTGTGAGTGACAACTAAAGTGAACAATATTCAATAATTCAGTGAACCGACCCAAAATACTAGTGAACCTGTATTTAAATTTGAGTACAGTCATATGCTGGATTTAATTCCAATTCAAAACATGTTCTATAGTGAATCGTACTCGATATATCAGTGAACTACCTGTGGAAGAGTGAATGCATTAGGGATGTTATTTTTGTTGTCAATTTTTCAGTTAGAGATACATTTGGAGGTTTAGTTGCTTGATTGTAGCGGGGAATGAGGTTTCTTGTTAGTTGTAGGTTGGAATTGTATGGCCTTCTGTTGTACTGGTTTCTTATCAGCTGTAAATTTACTAAATTTCAACCTCGTAGTGTCTACAAACATGTGTTTGTCAAAACTAAAGTGAACAATATTCAATAATTCAGTGAACAAATCCATAGAAACTGGTGAATTTGTATTTAATTTTGAGTGTAGTTTTATATTGAGTTTAGTTCCAATTCCCAACAAGTTAAACAGTGAACAATATTCATCAAGTCAGTGAACAAAAACAAAGTACATAGTAATGACAATCTATTTTAAATTAATTATTTCTGCCAGTGGTAGAATATCATTGCTGCCCCCTAACCTGTAAAGACTTGACCTTATAACAAACTTGCACTTAATGGAGAAAATTCTCACTCAGTTTATGAACAATCTTAAGTTATATAGTGAACAATATAAAAGCACATAATGAACATATTCAGTATTTTATCTATTCACCTTGTATTTCAAATTTGGTTGTTCTAAAACTTCATTTAGATCATATTTAAGCACATAATTCTCAAATTTGGTGGACCCTCTTAAAGGAGAAGGCGAGATTAATAGCATAAAGAATAGCCGAGGAGAGAGCTTGGAGGAGGGCAGAAGACGCCGATGCGATGTGGGATGCGGTGGCGGATTGCATTCGAAGGTCGGCTAAGGAAACCCTAGGTCTTTCCAGGGCAGGCGGCAACCGGATGGAGGGCGCCTGGTGGTGGAATGAAGAGGTAAAGGAGAAAGTCAAGGAAAAAAAAGAGGCTTACGCGGAGTTTATGAGTAGCAGTTCGAAGGACGAGAGGGAGCAAAAGAGGATTGGATACAAGGCGGCCAAGAAGGTAGCCAGAAGGGCGGTGGCAGTAGCAAAGAGTCAAGCGTTTGATAGACTGTATCATAGATTGGGGACGAAGGAAGGGGAGATGGAGGTTTTTAAACTAGCTAGGGCGAGGGAAAGAAGGATTAGAGATTTAGGAGTCGTAAGGTGTATCAAGGACGAAGAGGGAAAGGTGTTGACTGAGGATGCTGAAATTAAGGAGAGATGACAAAGTTTCTTTGCTAAACTCCTCAATGGGGAAGGGGGGAGCGAACTGTAGTTCGGGCGGAGAGTTTAGCGATCAACGTGCGAGCGGCAGGATAACAAAGGAGGAGATCAGGGAGGCCTTGAAGAAGATGGCGAATGGGAAGGCAGTGGGCCCGGACCAGATACCAGTAGAAGTTTGGAAGTGTATGGGGGAAGAGGGTCTAGAGTGGCTCACAGAGCTTTCCAATGTTATTTTCAAGACCGCCAAGATGCCCAGAGAGTGGAGGGTCAGCACAATCATCCCACTGTACAAAAACAGAGGGGATATCCAAGATTGCAATAACTTTAGGGGTATCAAGCTGCTCAACCACACTATGAAACTGTGGGAGAGGGTGATTGAGAGAAGGTTGCGAGAGGAAGTAGAGATTTCAGAGAACCAATTTGGATTCATGCCAGGCAGGTCAACCATTGAGGCGATCTACCTCCTCAGAGGGCTCATGGGCTTGTTCAGGGATAGAAAGGTGGATCTTCATATGGTGTTCATTGACCTGGAGAAAGCGTATGATAGAGTTCCAAGGGAGGTTTTGTGGAGGTGTTTGGAAGAGAAAAGGGTATCGCTCGCGTACATTCGTGTAATCAAGGATATGTACGAGGGAGGGCGGACGAGTGTTAGGACTCTTAGAGGGGTCTCCAATGACTTCGATGTTAGTTTGGGCCTGCATCAGGGCTCCGCTTTAAGCCCGTTTCTTTTCGCATTAGTTTTGGATGAACTCACTAAAGGAATCCAGGACGAGGTGCCCTGGTGCATGGTATTTGCAGATGACATCATTCTTATCGATGTCACTAAGCAGAGGGTGAATGACAGGTTGGAGAGTTGGAGGCATACGCTGGAGGCTAGGGGCTTTCGGTTGAGTAGGTCGAAAACGGAATACCTCCACTGTTGTTTCAGCGGGAGGACAGAAGAGGGGGAGAAATCGTACTGGATGGGAGGGTCATACCAAAGGTCGCAAAATTTAAGTATCTGGGCTCGATCATCCAGCAAAATGGGGATATTGACGAGGATATTAGCCAGCGGATTAGAGTGGGCTGACAAAAGTGGAAGTCAGTGTCAGGGGTGTTGTGTGACAAGAGAGTGCTCATGGGTTTGAAAGACAAAGTCTATCGGATGGTAGTTAGACCGGCTGTTCTCTATGGATCAGAGTGTTGGCCTCTAAAAAAGACGCAGGTCCAACGGTTGATGGTCGCTGAGATGAGAATGGTCAGATGGATGTGTAGTTTTACGAGATTGGACAGAATAAGGAATGGAGAAATCAGGGATTTGGCTGAAGTGGCCCCCATAGAGGAGAAGATAAGGGAATCGAGGCTCAGATGATTCGGCCACGTGAAGAGGAGAAGTGTGGCTGCCCCCGTGCGTAGGTGTGAGTTAATCAACCCTCCCAGTGGTAAGAGAGGGAGGGGTAGACCGAAGAAAAGCCTAGAAGAAGTGGTTAGAGAGGACCTGAGAGTTGTCGGTCTTACGGAGGACATGGCTCAGGATAGGAGGTTGTGGCGGGACAGGATTAAGGTTTCAGATTGTAGGGGGCGCCGCTGTAGGGGGCAGTAGCCTAGGCGGTGTAGGGTGGGTAGGGTTTCTATTTGTGCTTGTCTGCAGGTCGTGCTTTTCTGGGTCGTGACGGCACTAAGCATCCATGGTTTGCTCAGGTATGTCTCTACTCCCTCTTTATTTGCTATCCGACCCCTTCTCTCTTCCTCCTTCGTTTACTCGGTAAATGGTTTCGCAAACATTTTCTCTAAAATCCTTTTTCCCCAAAACCGTTTTGGTGGGTCGTATGGAATCAACCTCTCTATGGGTAGGAATACCGGTAGAGGTAATGTTGCCTACAGTTGGATCTCCCCAGACCCCGTGAAAGCGGGACCCACACTGGGAGTTTGTTGTTGTTGTTGTTGTTGTTGTTGTTTAAGCACATAATTATTCCACTTTCATTTCACTAATAGTGTTCAGTTGATCTGTTCAGATTGTGCATTCATCTTTACTAATAAATTATAGTAAATTTATTTGTGAATTTAACATTATACATCATATTTGGAATTAATGTCTATGAAGTTGTTCATTGAGTAAGAGAAATTTATTTATGGGATATGTAGAGGTTATTCATTAATCTCAGAAGAATTATTCATTATATAATAATAAGGTTGCTGACTAGTCCTTAGCTAGTTTGTTCTCAATGTGTGGCAATAATAATCTGTTAAGATAAAGATTATTCACTGAGACTATGCAATTTATTCATTATGTATGTTAAATTTGATCACTAAACCTTAACTTCCTCTTTTTCAGAAGACCAAACGATGTCCCAGCAAAGTAGAACACCAAAGACTATAAACAACAGCTGATAGATGCCTCTCAAACGGCAACAACAACAGAAAGACTATGACAATTTGGATTTTTTTTTTTGCTATATCATGTAAATAGTCAATTAAACAATATGAGAAGATTTTGGTTTAGAATAATATTTAATGATTACTATTTTTTGGGTCAAGTGTTGTTTGACTCTATATGAAGCATGTATTTGCTGATCGTGTGCATATATATTTTTGAATTTGCTTGATGAAAATATGTAAGTTGTGAAACTCGTTCATTCAACAAATGGATATTGTTTATTTATCAGCTTTTATATTGGACATGCGTGCATAAATAGCGTGTACTAACTACTAAGTCATATTTTACAAAGAGTGAATGTGATTAACATGATGAACAAATACAACCTTCAATAATCCAACAAATAAACCAAATATTTTGCAGTGAACAACCACGAGTTAATGAACACACCAAGGTTTGTTAGTGAACAATCTTGAGTGACTTAAGTGACAACAATTTTTTCTTCATAAACTAATTATTTTACATTGAACAACGTCTAATCAGTTTATGAACAAATCAACTTTTGTAAGTGAACAACCTTGAGTGATTTTTTTTGGGGGGATGAGTAACAACCTTGAGTGACTTGAGTAATAATAAATATTTTTACCCCTAAACTGAAGATTTTAGAGTGAGCAACCTTGAGTGAATTAATGAACACATCGGTTATTATTAGTGAACAACCTTGAGAACTTGAGTGATAATAATTATTTGTTTTTCCTTCGAAAAAGTATGATTAAGAGAAAAGCTAAATACCCCAAAAAAAAAGAAAGAACCTTGAGCGACGGAAGTAATAACAACCTTTTTTTTAATTCACTATATATGCAAACTTTATTCACCCCTTTTGTTCAATGTAAAAATGCTCATTTTATTAACTTGGATATTTGTACATTCCAATTTGTTCACCATATAAGGTATTGAACCATAAACAAATTGCCACCTTGAGTGAACAACCTTATGACAGATAATGAACAAATATTGCACTCTTAGTGAACATTATCGAGACATACAGCAGTCCCTAGCTTCTGTGCAATTCTCTTTCAACTATGCATATTTAAAAAAATAATAATTGAAAATCGATCTGATTATTGGAGGAAAGAAAGTGTCAATTTTTTTTTTTCAAAAAAAACAGAAGGATGAAAAACGGTTAGTGAAAATCATGGGCGATTAGATTGGACTGTGTGAATAACTGACACTGAAAAAAAAAGATTGACATGGCATGAACACATGGCGCTGACATGGGCCTGAGAGTATAAGAGCAACTTCAACACTGGGCTCATGAGCAATGATTTTGGCCCGCAGTCCAAGGCAAGGTGGGCAATGCCGAGTTGCTTAACTCGCCTCCCAGTCCAACCCGTGAGCACGGTCCACCCGCTACACCAATTTTTTTTTTTTTCCACGTCTGCTGATACGTTTTGTAGTCAAGCTACAATTTTTTTTGGGGGTGGGGGGAAAGCAGTTGCCGAGGCAATTAAAAAAAAAGGAAAAATGTAGAACATTAACCACGCACAAACACTTCTATTATTTTTAAAATTTTATTTTAAACAAATGTATTGTTTTTTATATTAAGTATCATATTTGCACTTATAAAAAAATTTCATTATTATAGATTAATAATGAAATTTTGGAAAAATATCCGAATAATTAATATACAATAATTAAATACACATTATCTAAAAATCGATAAGCAAATAATTAATCTATAATTATTCACACAAATACATATAATGTAAGTCTAAAACCAAAAAATATGTGTGTATTGGGGTCTATTAATTATTATTTTATTTAGTGATCTAAGTTGATGATCCATGAAGTATAGAATAAAGAAAAAAAGTTAACTTATGAAATAATGTGAAGGATGTGTGCATGAGTGCATCCACTTATAATCCAAAATTCTAAATCACCAAGTGCTCTAAACTTCCGGTGCATATAATAATTTGCACCCCTTCTCTCTTTCTCTCCGCTGCCCGCGGCATTTTGTGCGTTGACGAAATTGAAGCTGAACTTCTCCTTTCAGATGCCGACTGTCATGTCCATGTCCATGTCCCTTGGCTTATCAACTCCCCCATGTCACTCTCTCCGTCCAACCCCCCCTCTCTCTCCTCCTCCTTTCTTTGCTTCATCTCTTTCCAAACTCAAGGTACTCTCTCTCTCTCCCCCTCTCTCCCTCCGTCCGTGTTTTTGCTGTTGAATTCCTTGCTGACTCCAGTTTCATGCCTTTAAAGACCAATGGAAGATGTGGGCTTGCAATGTTTCCTTTCAAGTGTTTGCCGGGTCCAATCAACGATGTCGACAAGTCCGAAGATGCAAACCATGTGCCTGCGTCAACTTCTGGGCGAGACATTTCATCATACGGTTGGTGTGCAGCTCTGGGTGTGGTGGGGTTCGTTGAAACTACCTACTTGACCTACCTAAAGCTCACTAATTCTGATGCTTTTTGCCCTGTTGGTGGTGGCTCTTGTGGCGACGTTCTCAACAGTGACTATGCTGTGGTTTTGGGTACGTTTGCCAATTCCTCACACCCTTGGGTATTTTTGGCTTTGGTTGTTTTAGGGTTTCATTCCATGTTCAGTTTTATCAGAAGTAACAGTTTGTAAAGGTGCAGAAATGTGAAATTAGTAACATAGTCTTTACATGGGTTATGAGAGTGTCGGAGCTATTTCACTGTCGTGGCTGTAGGGGTAGAAGTAAAGTAGTAAACACAGTATTTTCATACTCTTCTGTAGTTCTAGTTGTTACATAGTTTTACTTGCTAATACTGGAAAATTAGTTTTACTTGCTAATACTGGAAAATGTCAGATTCGTTTTATGTCCAGATTTGTATGTGTTTTTGCTACTTTTCTGCAATCGGAGTGGGTTGCCAGACATTGTGAATATGTGATTTTTACTAGCTTATATTGAATGCTAAACGGTGTCTTATCACAGTCATTGAATTGATTATCTGTACGCATAATTGCATAAGGATGGTGAAGATATCTAATTGTTGAGACCTCCTATTGAAAAACCAGACAAGTATCATTCATTTCTTGGTCTTGTGTCTTATGTTATTGGTTCGAAAACATGCTACTCGCGGTTGTCTTCTTGATTTAAAATGCCCCTGTTTGTTTTTTTCCCTATGTAGTATAATCTAAACGGAACTACTTTGTACCTTCTTTGTAGTTTCGACAGTCTGTTTGGTTTTTGACTTAAAATGAATTGTCAAGTCAATGTTGGTGTCAAAGTCGCATGTTTTTAAGGGTGCATCGAGTATAAAATTTCAGTTTAGTTTCTGGTTGATCTTTTTAATCTATGAATGAGCTTATGTAAACTTAAGCCAATATAGCAAATCAACAAAAGAAAGGGATTGACCATGTAACTTCTAAATTCAGAAATAATGATAAAAAAATATTAAAAAAAATATTGTGGAAGGTTTTCACTTAAGTGACGCTTAGTGAAAAAGGCTGCCTTATTTATCATGGGATGGTGCAATGCTCAGACGTGGAAGCACAGTTTAAATACTTAACCAGCTTTTCACTGGAATGTGATGTACCATCTTTGTGTACCGCTGTTCCAGATATGTTCCATTTTAATATATTTTTTTTAAAATTAAAAATATGGTGTTGGCTGACATTAACTGGCATTTGGCTTATACCAAACTGGGCATTGCTCTGTTGTAGTTTTCAAGCTGTGACGCACCCATCTGCACTGGCCAATATGGTATGAATTTTGAAGTTATGGGTTGATATGGGCTGAGTTGACCTCAGTCTTAGGAGTCCCGAGATTTGGCTTTCCAAAGTTGTGGACACTTGTAATCCAACTTCCTCATCTTCCAGTACAACAACAAGAAGTACGCCCACTGTGGGTTCCATTTTTGGGACTCTGGAGATAGCCTTACCCGTGCCAGTAGAGCTTGATATCTTCCACTAGTTCTTATAATTAACGGTGAATCAAACACAATTATTATGGCATCAATATGTACTGTGTGTGTATCCGGACGATGATCCATGTGTTAGTAATCTTATACTGTTAATAAGCTGGGAAACAAAATGTCAGATACTGAGCATTCTGTTGTCAATATTTATTGTAAATTGAGAAGATAAAATGATCATTTAAAGTCTTACTAATATTGTCACCTTATCTCACGGCAATGATGTGATGAACCACTTTCGAGTTGAAAATAATACATGGTTGTAGCAGGAGAATTAGTAGAGTAGAGGTTCGGATTTGTGGTGAACAGAGATAATTAAATAATGAAACAAGCTTCCTAGGTATGTTTATTACCTAGAGTGCTTTCTGAATTGCTCAGTTTAGATAACGGACTCCTAGGAAATTGCACAAATCTTGTTTAAATTAGGCTTCGGTTCACGGGGGATGGAGCTTTTGGTGACCATGGTTAAGTTTAGATCACAATCCCAACTCTAGCTACTAGTTAGAAATTATATTGTTTTCTCTGTCAATTTATGCGGCTATCGTCAAGCGTGTGAACCTACCAAGCCAACGTTTTTTGAACTTGCTTATGTTTTTCAGTTTTTGTGCGTCCTGAGTGACTTTCAAGTGATGCTTTATACTGATGGAATTGGACTCGTGCGACTTTGTTTCTCATTTGTTTTGTGCACTATCCCACTTGTGGGAAGGCTGGGTATAAACTCTAATGTATACTTAATGTTGTGGGTAGCATAGAAACATTCATTGCTGTACTTTATTTTGTTATCTTCTGAGCCACATTAGAGAAGTCTTCATATACATATCAAAAAATAAAGGTCTTCGTACTTGCAAGATGGTTCGGTGTTAGATAGACAATTTCACATCATCAACTTTATCTTCTTCTTTAATCTCATAGTTCTCCTCGACATATTCTTTTTCATGATCTCCTTCATCAAACATTCTTTGTTGTCGCTCATGTTCTTGAGCCATTTTTTCTTGTCTTCTGGTGCTTCCTTTGCTGCAATCCCCGGGTCCAATTGTCATCCTTGGCTTTGTCAATCATACCCGAACGTTACTTATTGTTCTTTATTGCTTAAATCTCTTCCTAGCTCTCTCTTTCTCATAATTGGGGATCATAAGCATTGCAAATCATGAATGTGTAGGATTGTTTGTAAATTGTAATGAACACCTTATTGTACTCTATTGTGTAGTTGCTAATGGTACTAAAGTTGTCTTTTGTTGCATTCTCAAAGTCATAATCAGATTCAAGATTTGATTCTTTTGCAGAAATACTAGGCTCATCTTAAAAGTCAATTCTTTTGCCCAGAGAGTTCTTGTGAATAGTTATAATTCTGTTAATCACTGGCAAGTATGCTCTTTTTTTTTTTTAGGGTGAGGGGGAAGAGTTTTGCCATTACTAAATCAAAAGTATGTACGCATTACTCTAGGCACTCCTAAAGGGGCTTACATAATATAACTAGCTCAATACCCTAGTTAATTCCTTTTAATCTGAGCCTAATATTAGCTTTTACCATGTGTATCAATCCTTCCACACAATGCTTTTTCTTTCATACATAAATCACAAGTCTGCTCTATTTTAATTTATTCTTAGGTGGAAAAATGAGACTTATTCTTAATCTGTCCATATTTATTCCTTTTATGCATTAACAATGTTAATTAGGGTTGCACAAGAATTGCAAGGCATTCCCAGTAGTTTACATGAAGTTGTAGTGGAAGTTCGAATTAAAATGATAAGACATTCATCAATGTCCTGTTGCAGTATAGAATCTTTTTTTGTGTTATGTGTTTTCTATTACTGTATATTGTTGATAAACACTTAATCTTTATTTGCATTGTTATTGCGGGCTTGGGTTGTGGTTGTGAGATGATACAAGTCATTATTCTATTGAACATTTGTCAATGATAGAGATCAGAAGAGAGAACACTATTACAAAACTGCCTTAAACATACCCATGAACAAAGGAAGGAAACTAAATATTACCTAGACACTCCCAAATAGTTTTATTACGAAACTATTCCAAAATTGTTCCCTTATTTTGCATTTCCTTTCTTCCATCTTCTTCTCCATTAATTGATGTCTGCAAAATTTTAAGGGAACAGCAGGTTTATTCAACTTGTTTGTTGTTCATGTGGCCTTTAGGTTGTCATAACTGGAGGTTCTTGTTGTTTTGCATCTAAGGTGCTTGTGTGTTCCCTTTGATATTGAGGTCCATTGTAATACGTTGTTGAAGCTTGTTTTTGACTTGAGAATGTACTTTTAATATTAATGCAGGCATTGTGTTTGAAAGAGGACTCAATGCTCATCCTTTTAAATTTGCCAGGTGTCCCTCTTCCATTGATTGGCATGACAGCATATGGATTTGTCCTTCTCCTTGGCCTGAAGCTAGGAGGGCGGAACTTGCCTGTTAAAATCAAACGAAGTGATGGTCGTGTGGTTTTGTTATCAGTAACTTCTTCGATGGCTGCCACTAGTGCTTACTTTTTGTACATACTGAGCACTAAATTTACTGGAGCTTCATGTTCATATTGTTTGGCATCAGCTGTGCTGTCATTCAGCTTGTTTTTCTTCATTTTGAAGGTTTTTCCTTTTTTCTTCTTCTCTTACCAATTTCTATCCTGTTTTGGTGGATCACTTTGATTATCTAGACCTTAAATTTATGCTACAGGATTTTGGGCTTCAGGAGATACAAAAAGTTTTGGCTCTACCGTTATGTACGGTTAGCATTGTGCTTGCTATTTTAAGCACCACATATAGTTCTCTTCCTCCTCCGACGTCAAGGTGACTTGTTAGCATAGTTTTCTTCCTGTATCTTATGGTTTGAAACATTTTGGTAGACAGGAGTTTCATTTGCTGTGTTTGCTGGTTTACGTGGGAAATCTGGAAATAGTTCTCCATGGAAAAATACATGCATGTTTGGTTGGATTGAAGCCCTCTCGATGTTAAAGTGAACTTTGGGCTTTAGTTAAATTTCAAATTGTGTGAAGTTGAAGCCTTGTTCTATTGGCTTTACTTGAGTTTCAAATTATGTGTCAGGGCCAAACAAGTTGATGTATATTTCCAAGGGTGTCTTTTTCATTATTTCAACTCAACTTCATGGGAGGTAAGCTCCATGCAAAGTCATGCATAGCAAGGTTCTCATTCGGTTTCACTTTTCGAATTCCATGATAAAAGACACTTTATGAAGTTTTATTCAAACTTCAAAGTGCCTTATCCAAAGGTGATGGGGACCATCAAAGATCAAGCCTTGGATGAGCAACCAAATGGAGATCCCTCCATGCCCGTTGATTTGGAACATCAAATAAGTAAGAGTAATCTTATTTTGTTGCCCAAAGGACGAATAAATCATCCTCTTTTTGTCTAAGAAGCAAAACAGCAGGTGACGGGTTGATTCTAGCAGCAAACTCGATTTTGAGAGCTTAATTACTTAGGCCTCTTTGAGGTTTAAGTATAATATTTTGCATTGGGATTGAAGTTCAAGAAGTCAGCTTTCCAGCAAAACAAGTTTCATCTCATTTGGACTTCATTTGTCCATTCAAATAAGCCATTAAATCCAAGCTATACAATCTGCCCTGTTCAACCAAAATGTACCCGGTTTTGGTTATATGATTTCTTAACCTTAATGGCGGTTTAAGTCTTAGATTTTTACCTTTTTGGAACCCTTAATATGTCAGCTTCAAGGACATATAAAGAGTTCTAGGTTAGGTCTTTAGGAAATAAGTCAATTGGGGTGTTTTTCTAGAAGTAGCAGAAACTGTCCCAGTTTGCATATGCTGTACCTTTTGCCCCATATCTCTCAAATAGCTACTCCAAATGGCGTGCAACTTGAGGCTCGTGAAAGCTGACTTTCAGAGCTTTCCAACAAGACCTATTGCATCCAATTTGAGTGACAAACTTAGGAGTTATACCTGTTTGAAGTTGACCCTTGTGTACTGAAAAGTTGCTGACATAAAGGAAAAACACTTTTCAGCTTTTGTCTTTTGCTTTTTGGTTTACCCATGCTTTTGGACGTGTAAGGGCTTGTTGTTCCCCTTTCTTGCAGCTTGTTAAAGGTTTCCCTACTATATAAGGGAGGCCTTGGGTTGTAAAGAAACAACATAGATGAATACATTTGAGCTTATTTGAGCTTTGAGTTGTGAAAACTCTCATTATTTCTCTTCAAATTCCTAGTATTATATCTTGGGTGTTTGGCAATCTCAAGTGGGTCTCGAGGTCTTCTTAATTCAACTAAGAAGGTGATTAATTTCTGTAACTTAGTTGAAGGAAGAAGATTGTCCAATAGTGCAAACCAAGGTGGATTATCGTCACCCTTGCTAGTCCACTTGCTCTATCTTGGTTCTTGTTTTCATTTTTCATTCTTCTACCCAAATGCATTCTTGTTTCCCTTTTACTTAATCTTGCATTAGTGAAACTAGTATACATCAATATTTCCCTTTTTATCCCTCTATCTCTCTCTCCTCTTACCCATTCCACATTATCATCAACCTGACACCATCATCGCTTGAAGTTGAAGCCTTGTTCTATTGGCTTTACTTGAGTTTCAAATTATGTGTCAGGGCCAAACAAGTGGAATTGTTCTCTTGTTGCATACTAAGAATGTTTGGTAGCTCATCTGGCAAATGCTTGGGGCCGGGCGGTTCTGCCAGGACTTGGGTTTGTTACCTCCCTTTTGCACCTGTATAGCTCCCCTTGTAACACCCCCCCCAAACAAAATAGGAGGACACGTAGCTGGTTTTACTGTCCTGCTAAAATCGATGGTCCTATAATCTAAGGTACATGTCACCTACAGCAATCTTGAGTTTATGTTCACTTGTTGCTTCTGATCTTTTTGCAATCTCATTCATCAGTAATGTGGTGAGCTCCTTTGCTAGGATCTTTGCTATCTTATTCATGAGCAATTTTGCAATTCTTATTCATGTCATGTTTAAATGATTTTTGCAGATGCCTGAGTGTGCCTGATTTATATCTCTGCCTGAAAATTAATTATGAATCAATGTACCACTGTCATGGTTTGTAAAGGAAAGAGGTCAAATGAGTTCTTATTTAGTCAAACCAGGTTCATTTGCACTTCCTTAAGACAATTAAGCTATTGTGAGAGATTTTTGTAGCGTTATGTCACTTTTTTGTCATCTTTTCCTCCCTTCTCTTTGGCGAAACGCAGGATGTTGATGGTTATGACTTTCAACCTTGTTCTTTTTCGCGATAGTGAGCTATAATTTTACAGCTTGCAACTCCTTACAACTTTCTACAGTTCATTGCAACTCCTTATAGCTCTAAAAATTTCTTGCAGCTTCTTACATCTCTTTACATATTCTTGCTTCGCTTTGCAGCTTTTTACATTTCCTTTACAATAATTATTGGCCAATGTATATTTTTTGTGCTTGTTTATGACATGTTTAATTTATGATAAATGTTTTATAACATTCTAGTTATCTATTTTTTTCTCATGTTCATTCAATTTGTATAATATTTGTATAAACATAACATTTTTCTATATGCTTGTAAACACAAATTTTGCACCTAAAATAAATTAGATAGGAAATTTAGAAAACAAATTGAATCTTGTATTGATGTAATATGTGTAGGTATAACCTTTGAATTTAATACACTGAAATAATCCTCTGATTTGATCTCCTAATGACTTGAGTATTCCAAGGGCGTGATGTTTGATCTCGTTGATGCAAATCAGCGGAAGAACTCTAAAGACTGTTCTTGATTTTGATCTGCAAGTGGCTGATTGTAGTTTCTGCAACTCTGCAAGTTTTGATCATTCTCTCTTGGTAGCTGGATGCTTCTTGCCGTCTGAGTTCTGAATTCTTCTTGCCGTTTGAGCTCTGAATTCTACAAATGCTCAATGATCCCCCTAAAATGAAGGGAAGAAATCCATGTTTATAGGCTCTGTCAGTTAGGGTTAGAGCCGTGTTTTGATCCTAGGCCCAGTTATTATTTTCTTATTTTTAAACAAAGAAAATAATTGCTAATTTTTGCATCATCGACGTCACGTGACAACTTTTAATTGGCTGAATTTAATTTTGACCAAGCGGGTCTACAAAAGTCAACGTGACACATGGTAATCTGTAATTGGTCGATTTCTTACACGTGACACCATCTGATTTGTTGCAGAATTTTTGCCTTCTATAAATGCCTCCTCAAGAGTGGACCGTATACACGAACTTGGAGTATGCTTCTTTTTTTTTTGAAGCAGCTGAGTCTTGAACGCTTAATTGATACAAATGATCAAGAATTTGACGGGTCAACTTTTTTAATTACCAAGTAATTTTTATTTTTTCGACTTGACACTTACCTGATTTTTTTTTTGAAATTTAATGAATTGAACATCGTGAAGGTGAGGTCCAGCTGACAAACTTCTACGGGAATTAAAGCTTGGGAAAATAAATTCGGACCCAAGAAAACCCCCTTGTTTTTTCTCTTTCTTTTTTCTCTAAAAAGTGATCGAAAGTTTTTCTTTTTTAACAAAAAAAAACAAAGATAATTGAAAGCCCTTGTGCACGTATGGCTTGTCCCCCCCTTTTTTTTCTTTTTTATTTGGCCTTTTCCTTTTTTTTTTATGATGATTTTTTTTTTGAGTTCATGATTTGTGATAAAATTCTATCAATGATTCTAGATAGAATTTATCAATAACTCAAAGAGATAAAAATTATCGACATTTGAATTGGAGTAGCAGTAAGAAGCTTCAATTGCCTACTACTATATAAACCCATCTACAGGTGCCTCTAATTCATCAATTTTTTCCTCTATTTAGTGCCGGCAACGTGAGGTAGTTTTTTTTTTTTTGTTTGCAGATACTATATCTTTTCATATATTTTTTCCTTGTTTCGATTCTCACTTGTATAGACAAAATACTTTGTTTTCGATTCTCACTTGTTTCAATTATCTGAAGTTCCAAACATGGATAGACAAAATACCTTGTATAGATCAAGGAGAATGTTATCAAGAGACTCCTGGGCTTGATTAGAACACTGGCTTCTCAAGGACTTAATTACTTCAATAGCCTCTTCTGTCGGATTCTATTGCTTCATAACAATGGCCATATCCTTAAGGGCACTATCCACTCTATCTCCAGCATTAATGGCTGCCCAAAACAGAGGAATTGCCGTCTCTGGGTCTTTATCCACCAACTGAACATGTTTGGCTTTGACATGAGGATTATCACCAACAGGGACTTTGTGGGTGATGTGGAAGGATTCAGATTGGGTTCGAGAGACTGTGAGCGGCTTTGCAGGAGAACAAGGAGCAGAGGTTGATTTTGGAGGCCTGAATCCAGGAGGGCCATTCAACATTTCTTGCATTTTTTTAAAAATTATTATCCAAAAAAATTACTTGAGGAGAATTGGAGTGGTAATGCAGATAAATTATCAAGTGTGAAGATATTTCTCAGTGAGCAAGAGAGAGAAAGAGGCAGCCATGGCACTGGCATCTTTAGAGGAACAGGCAGAATAGGGGAAGAGAAAGAAACTAGCAAAAAGAAGACTCGAGAAGCCCTCTTTCCTTGCCTTCTTTTTGTTAATCAGTGTCAAATTACGTACAGGTGTTGGACCAATGAGACTAACGCCTCATCGTAATTTCGCATAATAATTGTTTTTTTCTTGCTTGTGCCGAGACGCATAAGTAGTTTGACATTTTGACTTCCCCTTTTCTTTTTGGATCCCCCTTTTTTGTGTAATTAAACTGAGAACTACTGATTTATATTTGGTTTGTTTCTTTTTTGGGTGAAATTTTTTTGTCACTTTTTTGTTTTTTTCTTAGAGAACTTAAATTTATATTTCTGTCGCTTTTTTTTTCCTTCAGGAAACTGCTGAATCGACTTAAATTTCTTCCTTCCAGCTGTGACTCCTCCGATCAGATTGCGAAGTGAGGTCAACTTTTAAGACGAGAAATTATTTCTCCTTATCGATTCAATTCTTTGCAGGAGATTCCCTCACTTAATCTAATTGGGGGTCGACGTAAATTTCTTTCTTTCAGCTACGACTCCTTCGATTAGATCGCGAGGTGAGGTCGACTTTTAAGACGAGGAATTGTTTCTTTCTGTAGATTCGATTCTTCGCAGGAGACTCCCTCACTTAATTTAATTGGGGTCGACTTGAATTTCTTTTTTTCAGCCACGACTCATCCGATTAGATCGCGAAGTGAGGTCAACTTTTAAGGCAAGGAATCGTTTCTTTCCGTAGATTCGATTCTTCGCAGAAGACTCCCTCACTTAATCTAATTGGGGTCGACTTGAATTTCTTCTTTCCAGCCACGACTCTTCCAATTAGATCGCGAAATGAGATTGACTTTTAAGACGAGGAATCGTTTCTCCCTATAGATTCGATTCTTCGCAGGATACTTCTTCACTTAATCTAATTGGAGTCGACTTGCCGTTCTTCCTTCACCATTGTGCATTTTCTGGACTCATCATCAAATCCTAAGAAGCCAACTCTTACCATCCTAGACAGATAAGACGATCCAATTGATGAAGGCATGACTCTCCGCGTAGATATGCCAACACCCCTACCGTTCAGACGCTCTTTACTCCATAACTACCTTGCAGATTCATGCTGGAGTGTGGAACCTACCCGTGACATACAAAGATCAGACGGTGACATCTCGACTTTGAGAGTCTTGAAGCTTAGCTCGCCATTATTTGCATCTTCAATCCCTTCTCAAGAGGCAGCACCCTTATTCCGACATTGCATCATGGACGGGATAGGGTCTTGGCTCAATTTTTCACCTTGTTTCTCCGACAACTTTTTCAGACCATGCTACTGGGAATGACTTGAAGACGTTCTTGGCCGTAATAAAGAAAGACTTACGGAATGGAGGCTCTATGATGGACTGTATGCATCCTTGTTCTCCTGCGACATGAGTCTCACTGTTTTAATGCATTTTGCGAACTGTGGTGCCATACTACAAACACCTTTTGCATAGAGAGCGGCGATATATCTATCTCCTTATGGGATTTGCGGGTTATACATGGACTTCCAGCTGACGGTGCTTACCATGAAGAAGTCATTCCATCTGCCACAGAACTCCTTTCTGCTGGACGTGGAGATAATGATATTCCAGCGATTTGCTCGTTCCTCTTCTCTGCATTCCATAAACTATGCCAAGATGTTCATGGCATCGTTCAATTTACTGCTTCTGAATGGATATGCTTCTAGTTTCGAGGATAGCAGATTTACACACGTCCTCCCAGTCATGACAACAGAAAGCGAGTTAAAGTTCCAACAGACACGTCATGTCCATCTAGCCTAGGTGCTCCTCGCACAGGGCGAACGAAGAGAGAGAAGGATCCTTTTGTGATGCTCAACATTCTTGAGGCCCTAATCGAAGAGACATACCTTGCTGCCCTTATTTTCTATCGGCTGTGCTCCTTTGTGCTACCAACCGAAGCAGTGTGCCTTATTTGCCTAGCTGTGTTCATGGTTGCAAGCAAACTAGTTCACGGGGAATGTCTAAATCCAGCAATTCCTGCTTTGGCTAGCATTTATCCGGGGTTGAATAGAATTTCTACAGCTCGGAGTTTGAATAAGTTGGAAGTAATTTTTCCCATTCACTACGTTTATGGATGGTTAAGGACTTACTTCCAAACTTATTTTGATCATTTCCATCATCGGCACGACCATCCTAAGATGGTGAGGTTCTCTGGTGAAAAAATAAATCGGACCCTTGATGTACAAGAAGCTCGAGAGCTATTAAAATGCAAGGATCCGTCTGTCATGTACTCTAACGCACTTATGAAGGATACATCGATCACCTTGATTGACACTCAGAATTTATCCTTAAGTTGGAGAGTATGCTTGATTTGTCTCCACTGTAGGTTTTTGACCTTGTAACAAGGAAGAACAATTGTAACTGAACTGTACTTCCCTTGCAAGTTTGGGCGATAGTGTGGCTTCTATCAAGATGTTCTAAGCGAGCCACGAATGAATAACCAATAGGGCACCTTACAGGACGTAGCTCGCTATTAGTTCAATCTTACAGAACACATAACAAGATCCAGCGTGACAATTGCTGCTCCTAATAAGAAGTCTATACTGGTCACTATTGCATGTGCTAATTGGTGGCCATCTTCACGGGGCGATCTTTTATCTCAAGGGCCTAAATCTCCTAGAGGCGAGGCTGTGCAACCACGAAGAGCTTCTAAAGTAAGAGTTGCGGACGATGCATTCGCCTTAGTTGTCACTTCTAGAAAAGCGAGTGCATATAAGCCAATCATGTAGCAGCGTAACGAACATGCCCTATCCCCGGCTGAGCTTAGAAAAGAAGGAGGCGATAGTTCCTCGTTGGGAGCAGACACATCTCCTCAGAAAAGTAGAAGTTGTTCGCTTGGGAAAGAGAAGATTAAAGCCTTGAGAGGTTTAGGTGTTAGGTCCTCTATTAGTGGAACGAAGAATTTACAGGCTTGAAGAGCAAACCGAACATTGCTGCCACGCTACCTAGCGTCAAAAACAAGTCTAACAGTGCGATGAGCTCACTGAAATCAGAGAACAAAGCAAAGGGAGAGGTGCATCTTGTTATCCTGACTCCTTTCCCTTCCCTTTTTTTTTTGACTTAATCATCCTTTTAATGTAGGGGTATACTACCGAAGTTGGAGACAGACTTAAGGCCACATTTGGCGACAGACAGTGAAGCCACCTTGACTGTGCATGCTGCCAAGTCAACTGAGGACGATTCTATTAACATAATGCCATTGCCAGTGAAACAAGCAGAGCGCTGTTAATCACCTACTTCTTCTGTTGCAACCTACTTCCCTCGGAGAATTGCTTCTGTCGTGTTTAAAGATCTGGCCTTGAGTGTGAAGCAACGTTTTCAGCAACAGTTGAAAAAGTTCATTCCAAAGACAGAAGGCGACCTTGCAAATATCCGCCAGGAAGCTGAACAAATATATGAAACGTTATCATCCCTCGAGGCAAATTATTTGGGGCTAAAGAATAGTGTCGAGCCATATTTGAACGGAGTTGAACAGTACCTGAAGTTAAAAGCCCAATTAGAAGATTCGACTCCTACCGAAGATGTGCTAAACAAGCGAGCAGCCTTATTAGACAAACTTGGGGAGGCAGGAGCTTCAGCGGAAAGGGTCGGTGCGCAGTTTGATGAGGCAACTACTGCTATCACCCAAGCTCATAAGCAAAGGAAGCTACTTGAGGCAGATCTTAAACGAGCAAAAGCGAATGAGCTGGAATTGTAAGACAAATTAGTGGAGATTGAGGTTGCTGATTTAGATGTTGTGCCGTAAGTTACCGCAGAAGAAACGACTCAAGTTGAAGCAACAAGGAAACATACCCAAGAGCTTTAGGCGCACTGGATGCCTAGACCATATCCAGGGGCTTTGTTCTAGATTTTTTTTTTTCACTTTGCAACTTGTTATTTCTTTTTGGACTCAGTATGGTTTTATTGGAATTGGTTTTGATATATTGTAATACGATGAATCTTTCACTTCAACTTTACGTAATAATATGAACAAAACCAATGAGCACTACTACAATTTATTCATCCAATTTTTTTTTTTTACGGTTGTATTTAGGAAATATACCTAAGTTGCCTACGTACCTAAAGAGAATGTAATACCCTAAAGGATCAAGCCATACGTAGTTCAAAGACATAACATTTTTTATTTGTTTTGTTTTGCCGTTCACAGTTTAGACTCTTGCGGGCTAGGAGTATTACGAAGGAATTTAACTTTGAAAGAATGAGCAGTTTAGGTTCTTACTTAAGAGCTTGGCGATGTCCTATATCAAGGGTAGTAGCGCTTCAAGAACTTGTCATTTATGGGTCCTATTCGAACCCCTTATCCATCTACTATCTTGTAGGCTCCATTTGTGTAGATTTCTCTGACCACATAGGGTCCATCCCACTTGGAGGTGAATTTGCTTCTAGATTTGTAGGAGACAATGATCGGTCTTTTTAATACGAACAACTGCTCTTTTGACTTGGAATGAGCGCGGTCGAACTTTTTTGTTGAACCTTGATAGACGGGCTTGGTAGCATTCTATCTTTTGTTGTGTCTGAAGTTTTCTCTCATCAAGGGCCTCCAACTTAGCTAAGCGAAGCCTGTGATTTTCGTCATCCATCAAACCTTGCTGTATGGCGATGCGGAGTGATGGGATTTGAAGCTCCAACGGTAGAACGACTTCAACTCCATACACCAAAGCGAATGGGGTCGACTGTTTTGGCGTCTTGGACGTTGTTCGATATGTCCAAAGAGCTTCCCCTAGTCTTTCATGCTAATCCCGTTTAGACTTTACGACAACCTTTTTGAGCAAGTTGCAATGTGTTTTATTAAAGGTTTCTGCCAGGCCGTTTGCAGGGGCATTGTACATGGAAGACTTATGTTGAGCAAATTTAAATTTCTCGCACAGGCTAGTCATCACGCTGTTGAAGAAGGGCTTACCATTATCAGTGATAATATATTTTGGCATACCATATCGATAGATAGTGTGTGTCCTTATGAAGTCAACCACATTTTCTTTTTTGACCTCCCTTAGTGGAATTGCTTCCGCTCATTTGTAGAAGTAATCAGTGGCAGCTAAGATTTAGGAGGGACTGACAGACAATTTAGGCGTGATTGGTCCAATGACATCAAGTCCTAATACCTTAAATGGCCAAGACGCAACTGTTGGGTGGAGAGGTTCGGGAGGTTGATACATGAAGTTAGCATGGAACTAGCAAGCATCACACCTCTTTGCCTACTTTATGCAATCTTGCACCATAGTGGGCTAGTAGTAACCCATTGTTTTAATGCGATCATGTAGCTTAAGCCCTGATTGGTGTGCTCTGCACACACCTGAATGAGCTTCCATCATTGCTTGCTTTGCTTCTTCCACATTCAAGTATCGTAACCAAAGACTAAGAAAAGAGCGTCGATAGAGCGTTCTGTTGTAGTAAAGGAAGCTTGAAACGCTCCGCTGTATTTCTGTCTTATGCCTTGTGTCAATAGGCAGTTTTCCATGCTCTAAGTACTCAATTATGGGTTGATGCTAGTCTTCTGCGTCTGTTTTAAGAACGCAGATCATGTTGATGTCTTCCTCTGAGTCTTCATCATCAAGCGGAACAAACCAGTGACTACATACTGGAATAGTCATTCCTTTTTCTGCCCCAGTGCCGGGCACTGTGAGGTTTGCTAGTGCGTTAGCCATCTCGTGGACACTCCTTGGCACGTGCTCTAACTTGACCATGTCCAACTTATTTAGCAGGCATAATGCTTGTCTGTGATACAGGACAATGTCCTCTTTCTTAACCTCGTATTCGTCAAATAGTTGATCGATGACCAATTGCGAGTCACCGTATATGTTGAGGTCGGTGATCCCCATCTCAATAGCCATTTCAAGACCCAAGCTAAACGCTTGGTATTCCGTCACATTCTTAGAGCGTAACTCAGTGAGCACAAATGAATACGGGAGAATGTGCTTTTCAGGGGAGACGAAGACCACTCGTCTTAGTTTGAAAAGGCGCGACTAGGCGAGAGGCGCGACTAGGCGAGAGGCGCACAGGCTGGCGCCTCACCCACACCCAGGCGACGCCCATCCTCGAAGCCACGTGAAGTGTGTGCCTCATGGTGCCTCACGCCGAGGCGCAAGGCGAGCCAGGCGCGCGCCCAGAAGAACTTAAGGCCTCTTTCAAAAAAAAAGAAGAAAGAATTGGACGAAAATAATGAAACGTTGCTTTGGCTGCCTTCTTCAGCTCTCACCTCGACTCTGCTCCACCATTCGAAACCCTAAAGGCCTCAAATCTTCTCAGTTGAAGCCTTCTTCTTAGTCGACCAGGTATGTGTATGCTTTCTATTCTTCTCTTCTTCGTCCTGCTGTTCTTCTTCTCTTCTTCGTGCTTCTTTGCGTCTTCTCTGCTACAGTCGACCAGCCGGCCGTAGCTTTCGCCTTCTTCTCCTTTTTTTTCGTTTTTCTCTCTCCCTTAAGCTCTCATCCTCTCTTTCGGCCATGTCTGTCTCTGTTTGAGCCATTTTCATCAGCTGTCCTCCCCTGTTTTCGGGTTGCTGGCCTCTCCTCCTCTGTTCTGTCTCGGCCTCCCTCCTCTGTTCGAGCCTTCTACCCTTCTTCAACACCTAATGTCACTTTTTTTTTTTTAATTTTGCTGGGCAGGGCAGTGGCCAACAAACAGAAATATGGGTTAGAAATGTTATTATTATTATTTTGTTAAATTTGCAACAACCAAATTTTCCATTTTGTGGTCAGTGCCAAACAAATAGAAATATGGGAAGCAAATAGCAATTACCAATTACTGATGAGTGGCAGCTAGCAATTACCTCTGTTTTGTCTTTTTTTTTTTTGGTAAAATGCTATTAGTGATTAGTATCTCACTAACTATTTCCTTGATTGCTATGGAATTTTAGTTTCAGAGCTGAAACGGTGAGTTAAATGGAGGATTCAAACCCAACTGGTAACACTTTGGGTTCGGGTTCGGCTTCCTCTAAATCGTTAGATCCCGGAAGGAAGTATGAGAAGCAAGATCCAACAAATAGAAATAATTTCTTTTGCAATTTTTGCGGAGTGAGAACCACCGCGGGTGTTTTCCGACTAAAACAACATCTAGTTGGTGGGCATCGAAACACACTAGTCAAAGGGTTCCCGAGCATGTTAAGAAAGAAATCCAAGATTACATGGACCTTAAAAAGTCAAGTAAAGAAGCCTATGATATGTCTAAACGCTTGCCACAAAGCTATTTTGATGAAGAAGATGATGATGATGAGTGTGTTGAGATGCCTAAGGGTGGAAAATTCACAAGTGGTGGTTCAAAAGGTAGTAATAGCATGCCTTCAAAGAGATCAAAGATAAAAGGTCCAATAGATATGTTCTTCACTCCTAATCCTGCAGATGTTGTGAAGGCAAGAAAGGAAGGGAGGGATCAAGGAAGGCAAAAGACTTTAAATGAGATGTGTAGGAAAGATCTAAGGAACAAAGTTTGTAGGGATATTGCTAGATTCTTCTATGATGGTGCTATTCCTTTTAACTTACTTACATTTGATAGTTTTCAAGTCATGTGTGAGTCTATTGGTCAATTTGGCCCGGGTTTAAAACCACCTTCAATGTATGAGGCAAGGATTCCTCTCCTCAAAAAAGAAGTGGAGGATACCGAGAAAGCAATGGTAGAGAACAAGAAAGAATGGGCTCAAAAGGGTTGTTCAATATTATCCGATGGATGGCGTGATTCCACGGTTCAAAAAGACATTATTAACTTTCTTGTGAACTCTCCTAAGGGTTCAGTCTTTATTAGATCGATGGATGTTTCCGATGTTGTGAAGGATGCAAATCTTCTATTCAAAATTCTTGATGATTTGGTGGAGGAAATTGGAGAGGAGAATGTGGTCCAAGTGGTGACCGACAATGCATCTAATTATGTCAAGGCGGGTAAGAATTCTTCTCTAAAAGTTTTGAATGACTTGAATTAGTTCTTTGCCTTTTTGGTTACATTTTTAGTTTCTTACATCATTCTTGCTAAAATAAATTTATGTAGGGAAGTTGCTAATGGCTAAGAGGCAACATCTATATTGGACTCCATGTGCCGCACATTGTCTTGACCTCATCTTGGAAGATATTAGAAATCAAGTTCCAAAGGTCAAGATTGCATTAAAGAAGAGCATGTTCATCAATGCTTACATCCATAGCTCCGTTCCTCTTCTTAACATGATGAGGCGGTTCACGAGTCAAAAAAATTTGCATAGACCGGCTATCACAAGATTTGCCACTTCCTTCATCACTCTTTCTTCTTTTCACAAGCAAAGAAATGCGTTGAGGAAGATGGTAACTTCAGAAGAATGGAATGAGAGTAAATGGTCTAAGGAAGCAAAAGGGAAGAAGATGGCATCCTACCTTTTACAAGAGAGCTATTGGAAGAATGTTCT
>JACYFF010031954.1:65109659-65126038 GCA_017589665.1 Selenicereus undatus | reverse complement strand
GTTTCTGTCTATATATATATATATATATATATATATATATATCAATCAAGGGCGCAGTAATTTTGGGGCAAGGGGGGTGAATTGATTCCCCAGCTTTTTGGGAAAAAAATTGAATATGAGATATTTTTGTGGGTGAAACAAATAGATATATATTAAATAGGTCACATGTCTTCACCAAATGCATGCTTGTTAGGGTGGTCGGCTGCTCCGTACTCATTTTGGAGGTCACAGGTTTGACTCTTCCTCTGCTGTCCGCCTTCTATGGGCTTTTTTTTTAATTTTTAGTTTTGCCCTTTTATTTTCTCTTGTTTTGTTCTCAGTTGACTCGATTCTCTGCTTTCCTAGACTCTCTGCTTTCGTCCTCAGAGCAAACCCAGTGGTTAGCCAATTTTTTTGCTCGCTGGTAGGGGCCTACCATTGCCACATTAAGCTTCTCTCTAATTTTTTGCTTCACAATCCTCACTCTCTCCAGTTTAAGACTCATCATTTTGCCTCATAAAATAAAATAAGTCTAATTGACCCACTCTTCAGCATACAACTTTATTTTTAAAATTAAAAAAATAATCTAAAACCAATTTAAAATATTTAAAAAAATGGCAAAACAATTAAAAAGAAAAAAATTTATCCCGTGAGCCTGCTCATGGCAGCAAGTCGGCTCCCGAGGCATGAGCTGTGAGCCATCCATTGCAACTACTTCCCTCCCTTACTCCTCTTCTCTCTCCTCATGTTTGTCTCGCGAGCACTCCGTTGGATTTTGCTCTCAACCCCTCACTGGCTCACTCATACGCTCATGTAGCCACGCCTACCAGTCCCACGCACTCTCTCTCTCACTCTCTGCCCAGTGCCACCACTAGTGCTGCTGCCTCTACTCCTCCTCACCTCTCCTCCTAAATCCCAAATTCCAATTTGAGGTAACTCTCAAAAATTCTTAATTTTTGTTTTTAATTTTGTTATTTTGTAAATAATTGTGTTTATTTTACTGATTTTAGTTAGATTCATGTTAAATAATTGATTAACTTAGTTAATTACTCATGATTCATGAATTGAAAAGTGAGGATTTTAACCTAATTGTCTTCTTGGTTGAAGATTTAAAGTTGGGCTAATTTTGTTTTTCATTGTTTCCTTGTTTATGTTTAGTTTACTAATTTTTATTGAATTTGTGTTGAATAAGTGGTTAATTTAGAGACCTACTCATCAATTAAAAAATCAGGTTTTGCCTTTCCCTTTCTTGATTGAGAATTTAGAGATTTAAGCACTTCATTTTTAGAAATATTAAAGTTTATGTTATGTGTATTATTAATCTCGGTCCCCTTACTTTGAATCCTAGATCCGCCTATCTATCTATCTATATATATATATATATATATATATATATATATATATATATATTTATGCACACACACACACACACACACACATGCACAAAACACACACATATATACATACACATATATATATATGTGTGTGTGTGTGTGTGTGTGTGTGTATCTATAAAAATATATATATATTTTTATAGACACAGTGTGTGTGTGTGTGTGTGTATTATACATGCACACATACACCCACACACAAACACAACTTTAATAATTCTACTATTGATTGCGTCTATGCTTAGAGCTTCTTATATCTTTTTAGAACTTCTTACATCTTAGAGCTTTTTACAATTTATTACTCCTTACAGTTATTACAATTCTTACAGCTTCTTATTGTTGTATATCTTATAACTGTATCTTATCGCGAAAAAGAAAATTGGCCCTCAATCGTTATTTGCGATCTTCAAAAGCTATTTAAATTTTATGCTGCTCTTTCCAAAGAAGTCCGTGGCATTCAAGTTTTGAGGAGCTGTTGTTAGGAAGAAAGAGGGTAGTGGAAGTGTGAAGTTGGGTAAGCATCTTCAAGTTGATTAATGTATGTCAGCCTTTTAAGTTTTTTTGATGACTTACGCTGACAATTAGGTGAAGAAGGAATAACTAGGAAGAATTGATGAAAACACAGAAAAAGAATATTGTTTGCAAATGTGGCTAATCAATCCAACTATTGAGCTCATTAATTTATTTAGTTGAGGATAAGGTCTGTGGCAAATGCAGAATGATCAGCAACATCATATGCGGTTAATAATATATACTGATGGTAGAATCATGTCTATAGAAAGAAGATAATTGCATATAGTCACTTAGCTGGTTTATTTTTACTTAGCTGGTTTATTTTTACTTTCAAGTTGAATTAGCCTGTTCTCTTATTTGCTAGGTGTTGTGTCATGACTGATATCAAAGCTAGGGCCCCTGCCCCCCCTGACTCAAATGTTGGAGTGATTTTGATGTACTAATCAAGTGATCATTGATTTGACCTTGTTTGTGAAACAGTTCAGCAGAAGTGGATTTGCCATATTACACAACTACAATCACAACAGAATCAAGTCCTTTTGCTATTGCCCTTGCGAGACATCTCCACTCCATAGGAGCAAAGATCTATGGGGCATTTTGGTGTGCACATTGTCAAGAACAAAAAGAGGTATGTGCTTTTCTTGGTAATTGAATGATGATTTCTGCCTGCTAATGTTTTGTTTGTGATATTTTCAATTATCTTTGTCATCTTTATTCATGGGGAGCCTTGGAGCAACAGTAAGGCTGTCTCCGTGTGACCAAAAGATCACGGGTTGGAGCCGTGAAATCAGCCATTGACAAAGTCAGGTTAAGCTGTTTACAATTCACCCATTGAGGTGTGACCCTTCCTCGGATCTTACGTGAATGCGGGATGCTTGTGCACCGGGCTGCCCTTTTTTGCAATCTTTCTTCATTCAAGATTCCAAAATGGATTTTGTTGCCAAAGATATTTTTACTAGGGGTGCCGTGCCGTTGGTTGATCTGCCTTTGATTATCTGCATACTATGGTAGATGTCGGTTTTAAAGGAATTCATATTGCTTAATTGTGAGCTTTCCATAAGAAACTAGATGGGGATATGGGTTTTGGCATTAAAAAACAACCGGCTAGGTAAACGTGGGTTAGTGACTGGAGACTAATACTTCATCGTGGACTCATCCTTGATTTTGGCGTGGTTTACTTTGATGATGGCAATGAAAGAGTTGTATGCCATCAACCCCCCCCCCCCAAAAACCCCATTTGTTATGCGCTTCCTTTTTTTGGGGGGGAGGGGGGGTGGTTGCCCCCCAAATGGATAAGGAAAAAAAAAAACTCTTTCCATCATCTTCCTCAAAGTGAATGTTTGCAAACTAAGTACTACGTAACTGTTTTTCTGAAAAGGTGAGACAATGGCATTTACAATCAATGCTATTTGACTAAACGTGCTGGTATTTTTATCTATGATTCAGACCTTTTTTCTGTTTCTTTTCAAATGATCACCTCGTTACAGTGGCAGATCTATTGTTAAAAAAATAAAAAAATAAACTGGGGTCCCATGGAATTTTTACATTGTATCCGTAACATCTGTATTCAGTGAGTTAAATGGTTAAATGAACTTTTGTTCCAACGACTTGACTTCTGACCCATTTGGCCTCTGTTTTCTTGAAATGTAAGTCCTTTTAAATCCCAATATTAAAGCAAGCCACTTCAAAATTGTTCTCTTCTATTAAATATTCCAAGTGGACAGGGTGGAATAATTCATAGTACAATAATATAAATTATACATTGTTTAGCAAATTGGATGAATTAGTTATATTGTATGATTGTTGGATTAGTCTCGTAATTTTATTGTAGATGACATTAGTAGACGATGAGGCTAGGGGACAAAGATGCATATGGTAGTATAATAGAAATTGTCAAAAGGAGGCACTATTTTTAACAAAAAAGATGGAACTGAATTGAGGACTAAGCACAGGTGCTGTGCATATTTTTACTAGTTTTCACAAAGAAAACTAAAGGGGGTCCCTCTCTCAATTTTACTTCATTTTGTTCAGAAACTTCCCCTCATTTTATGTCTCCCATATTTTTGTTTTTGTTTTTTTTTTGACTTGTGGATCCTGGCACCCCCAGGACCACAAGCATTGATCCGTGGTTGAACCTTGAGCATAGACAAGGCAATGGGTCTGGGACTCGACCTAGACCTGTTAGACCCAAATTCCCAAATTAAAAGGGTTTGGTTTAATGAAATGGTACCCGATGGGTCTTAAGTGGGTTTGGGTCCAAGGGGCCCTAGGTTGGGCCTTGATTTGGGACCCATACCCAACTCGAGATCCGTTTAAAATCCATTAATGTTTTTAATTTTTTTTTTAAAATGTGAAAATTGACTAAACCGTAAGTTTTAAGTGATTCAAATATTTTAAGTTTAGTTGCCTTGCATTACACCACTTCCTTGCATTGACGATCACTACTCCTCATCCTCTAATCATCCTTAATTTCTCTCTACGCGCTTAGTCGAATCTCATTCTTTCAAATGCATTCGATCCAAATCTCTCACTTTGAAGGAACATTGTTTTTATATCAAGTACCATATCTTTTAAATCCGATTCTGTCATTAGAATGTGGGAATTCATCTTAGGATGTGAAAAAAAATACAGAGTCCGTTACAAAATTCTTTAATTTGAAAAATGGTTGGGACCCACGAAGGATCCATGGTCCCGTTAGACCCATAGGGTATGGGTCAGGGTCCTATCTTTCCATACCCAAGCAGCGGTTCTGTGTCCTAATTTCAAAAACATAAATGCATATGGGTTCTAATGGACCCAACCTGGATCCGACCAATTTTCATCCCTACTTGAGCACTGTGAACTTCCCTGAAGGTGGTCCTTTCTTTTCCTTTAAATTCATCTGAATATGCATCTGTGGAACAATGAATAGCGTAGAGGCAATGTCAACCATTTTGAATTGTTGGATGAATGAGGAAGAGGGCAAATAAAGATGTGTTATATCCTTGGTGATGTGGTTCACATTGAAATTCTTTCTTCATAATACTTAGATTAGGAGAAAAGGACATCGTCCAGAGCACGCCAGCGATTGACTAACTAGTAACAATGCCTTGCTGAGAAAGAATCAGTTTTATACCCTTCTTTTGAGGTTTATTATTCTGAGATTTTGTCTCCATCTAATATTTATGGAGAAATTGCCTGGTGATAGTGATCTGTAAACGTAGATGGCTGAGAGGCGATCACTAGCTAGATGATACTTGTTCAAGTTTACACAAAGATAATAAAGTGTCACAGAATTAAATGCTACTTGTTTGGAAATTGTATAGATATTTGGACGGGAGGCAGCAAAGCTGTTAGACTATGTTGAATGCTTTCCAAATGGATATAAGAAAGGAGTTGTGATAGCTCCAGAGTGCTCTGTTGCTGGAGTTGAAGGGTTCCCTACATGGGTCATCAAGGGTGAGGTGAGTTTGATAATCTAATATGCTTATAATGTGCTTCATAGCTGCGCTCATCTACATCAGGCAACAGAGGAGAAAATGAGGCGTGCAATCCTACATTGAATATTCCTTGCTGGCCATTTGCTGTAATTTCAGCCTTATATTTTCAAAATTCAAAGTCTCATGCTTCTTGTGGAGACAAGAATGATGTAAACTCAACATATGAGCAGCTTAATGATGTTGAATTGGTGATCCATACTAGTCACCGACCCCAGCATTCCAACTTTGACCAAGATTAGGAAACCTGCTTTTGATCAAATCCAAATGGGGCTGACCTAAAGTTTGTGTAGCCAATATTGAGTCCATTTTCTGGGAAGCTTATTGGATAAGCTAACAGCAGATCTGAATATGCTGCAAGCCTCAGATGACCTGACCTAAACTTGTTTTACCTGACCATTCCGTAACCATTTTGGACCCAGTAGATATTTACTTGAACCATCTGTTTTCCCGGGTGTAACTTTAATGTTGGCATCATGCATTTTGTTTTCTATTAGTCAGCTTTTAGCTTATTATCTTCTGCAGGTGTATGGCGGAGAAAAGGACCTTGAAGAGCTTGCAAGCCTATCCGGTTTTGATAGTGACAATATTAATCTTAATTAGACTGATTACTGTCTAATTGTTGACGCCTTTTTGTCGCTGTAGGTATTGATAAATGTACAATTACATTTTTGGTTAGGTTTAACATATGCGTTTATTTTTAAAATTTCTGTGGACCTATTTTGTTAAATTTAGATAATAGACGGATATGAAATACAGGCTTCATTTGTTTGCCGTTTATCACTATTGGCATTGGATGATATAAGTGCTTGAGAATCGGATTTGGAGATTTTTTTTAAAAAAATTTCTGGTGAGGGGGAGATCTGTTTTTCAACAGAAGCATATTGCAAAATCGTTATCCTAGACTCGTTTGTAAGAAAATATTTCGAATTTATCATAGTCTGATTATGGGTTGAGTTTTAGAAATGATTGTACAAAGGATATCCAAGTAAATCATCATTCGTGAGTGCTTCCTGGTTGTTTATATTCGACAGCCTTGGGCACAGTGGGATGAGAATACCGTCCAGTGTACACTCCATATTGCCAGCACATAATGTTAAAAAAGTTAAAAAAAAAAAGCCACTATATTAATTTAGACTGAGTAACTACAACTATACTAGTTTAGAAAGTCAAAAACATGGTTGTAGCTGGGTTTAACCAATTGGAGTAGGTCTAATTTATTTTGAAATTAAATTTTGCATTAGTTAGGGTTGAAAAAGAAAGATTGAACTAAAATAACGTTTAAGGCAACAAATTGACCTCAAACCTGTGAAATCAAGTCCATATCATAGGTAATCTTGATTTAAGCTGGTGACTGGGCATGAAAATTGAGAATTCAAGCCTAAATCGACGGTTGATACCCCTCCTTTGGTGACCCTCTTCGATCTGTTTTCGAAAATTGAGAAATCAAGCCTAAATCGACGGCTGAAACCCCTCATTCGGTAGCCCTCTTGGACCTATTTTCAACGACGTTAGAGCATCACCTTTTAATGCACGATTTGTATATCTTTTTGACTATTGCACTTACAATCACATTCACGCCATAATGGTGCCAGCAGAGTCAAAATTAATCGAATAAGCTTCTGCGGTGGTTGTAGTGCTAGACCTAGTGCCATTTGTGATGGTAGAGTTTCGATGGGTATCGAGGGGAGATTGAATAACACAAGTCATGGGTGTTTGAAGTTCGAAAAATCATCTCTTGTGCTTACATTAGTTTGGTGAGTGTAGTCTTGACGTTGCCGAATTCAGGCGATTATGCTTGGTGGTTCTAGAGGCAGATCATGGGTAGGGATTCACAAGGTTAAGGTTTGTGTGGGTAGGGTGGCTAGCAAAGAGCAAGGAGAGAGAATGACACTTTTGACAAGCTATCTATTGACTTTCAACTAGTAACTTACAACATCCGGTAATAATGACATGTTCTAATATCTTAACTGAGTTCAATGACATTTTTGACTAAATACGTAAGGGGTGACATTTTTTACTACTTTGTATGATTAGTTGCAATTTTGAGCAAGAACTCCCATATTATCTAACCCATGCGCACACTAGTCAAATTGCATGGTCCAATATGAGTCATAAACATATAATGTAGAGCATTTGTTGAAGAGTTAGCCTTTCGTCTTTGAGATTTAAGGTTCATAGCATGCTAACTGCAACTTTTTCCTTTTTTTTTTTTACCTTTGTATCCTTTTTCTTTTTTCCCCCTATCAGTTTAGTTTTCTTTTAAGAAATACATTCTACTCATATTAGTTAAAGTCTTGTTTTGAATTAATTTTTGTTGAAAAAAATTGTGCACTAAATAGTGATATACTGTTAACCAAAATTAGTCTATTTTTCACTAAAGAGTGAACTATCGTTCACCAGAAAATTTAACCCGTTGTTTGATAAAAATCTTAAAACTTTTATGATTAAAGAGTGTTTTATTGTTCACCAAAGAACATATCCACAAAAAATATTTTCATTCAAATGATGATCTATTGTTCACTAAAAGTTATGCTATTGTTTACTAAAAAATTAATCTATTGTTCACCAAAAAATAATTTGTTGTTCACCAAAAATTAAATCTATTGTTGTCCAAAAATTAATATATCATTTGGTAAAAATTAATCCATTGTCTACCACCCTATTTTCTTTCCCTCAACCTCAATTTCTTGAGATCTCTGACCTTCTTCTTCTCTCAATATCAATCATCAATGGCATGTGTTGGAATTAGGTGCATTGTCCACCCATAAGGAGAGCTGCTCTAAGTCGCATGCAATGCATAAGGGCATTATAATATTTTCATATAAAACCCTAGAACCTTTGACTGATTGCTTTACTACAAATAAGGGTATAGTAGAGCTAGACATGAGAGTGGGTGTCACAGAATATCTGCACAAACCCTTGAACGCTTAGGCTGTGGGATATTGGAGGATTATTCATCTTGGGATACCTCTTGGCTCAGTGATTCAGGTTAGTGGCTCGATCATATTCCACCACAAAGATTGAAGTAATTCTATGCACTTAATCCATAGTTATATTTAATTTCCTTCATTGACACAAGAGCCATGTCGGCTTGCTTCCTGGTCTGATCCCTTGTATATTTTCTTCAAATTCTTTCCATATGAATTAATGTGCCCTCCTTTTTTTCGCTATTATACTCGAAACTTCTTGCCAATATTTCATGTGCAATTTTTTGAAAATTTTCATGAAATTTTTGATATTGGTAGATTTTGATCAGAGCTTTAATTTGATGTATCATGTGCATGATTTGGTTGAACATTTTGCCAGTAATTGCGATTTGAATCCTAGGATTCTTCGCTTATGATTTAACTTTTTGGAATTGTTGATTTTATTGGGTTTTATTCCAAATTGATTCATGAATTTTATTTCCTTGTTGATTTCGACTAGAAGCGCTCTAAATCCCAGCCAATTCGATTGCAATTTATTCTAAAATTTGCAAAAAATCTATATTTTGCTTATAGCTTTCTCTTGAGTGATGCGATTCTGTTTTGATCTTTTTCAGCCATTGGTTGCCAATATTAGTTTCGGGATTTGTTGCCAACGTTAATCCGAGTAAGAGCCCTTAAACTCCATCCCCAATTGGCCGGATTTTTCGCAAATTACGGTTGATGCCTAGGGTTAGGTTCTTCGTGTTCTTGAGCCCAATGTTGGACCAAACATGGTCATTTTGTTTGCAATTGACATGTTGATTGCATTATCCATCACTTTTCGAGCAATTGTGCCCTAATTCGACAACTGTTGGACCGAACAACAGTAGAAATGTCGCAAAATAGTTGTTGGAGGCGATAGGGTGAAATTCGACTAATGGAGCTCATTTTTGGTCATTTTTCATTGGTTTTCTTTTGGTAAATTGAAGGTCCAAATCAGTCCTAGAATAAGTCAACAACGAATCGAAATTGTTATATTGGATGAATTCGATACAAAAACCAGATTTTAAAGTTGGTTTCGGCATTTGGGTTGTGCGATCCTTTTAGAGCAAAAACAATGGTGAGCCAATTTTTGGCTCACTAGCTGGACCCTACTACTGCTACATCAGCTCTCTCCAACTTTTTGTCTCACAATCCTCACTCTCTATAATTGTTGGTTCGCTACTTTCCCTCACCAAATAAAATAATACCTATGGATCCCACACATAATCAAATTTAATTGTTTGAGTTTTATTTATTTTATTTGGTTGGTCATTTGGTGTAATTATTTTTGGGAAAAATCAGTTGGATACGATAATTTGGTAAAGAAAAAATTTGGAGGGTCGTAAATTTTTTGAAAAGAACAGTGCAAAAGTTTGAATTAAGAAATTGATAGATGCCTAAATATAGAAACTACAAGAGTTCAATAAATAAATTTAAAAAGATGTGTTGGTTGACATTAAACGAAATAAAAATTACAGTGTGTGAATAATTTAAAATAAATTACAATATGATGATAAATGAATACAACATTTAATTACCTTGTTATCAATTTTAATTTTTTGGGTTGATTATTTGGGTTTAACTTGGATTGGGAAAAAAATAATGTGCACATAATAATTATTATACACAAATAATTAGAGGGTCATAAATGTAATTAAAAAAACACAACATTTTGGAAAATATAAAGCCCACATGCATGAAATCACAAATTACAAGAGTCCGATAGTAAAATAAAAATAAGTTACATTGGTTGACATGGGACGGGGAAAAAATTACAATAGTTGAACAATTAAAAAAAAATTGACAATATGAAGATCAATAAACTATCTTCTATGGCGCGGACCCGAATTTCGCTTCCATATTTCCTTAGTCAAGTCTGCTTGAAGAGCTAAATGCGTATTGGAGTTGCGAACTTGGCATGATCGTTAAAAGTATGTCTCATAATGCAGATGATGATCATGGTTAACAATCGACTCCGGGACAGATTCCTCGACAACGTCGTAGTCAAATGCAAGCTCGTAGTTGTCCCGCTCGTCCTCCACAATCATATTGTGGATTATCACACATACTCTCATAACAATGCCAATTTCTCTTTGATTAATCAGACGAGCGGGGCCATGTACAATGGCAAATCGAGCTTGTAACACACTAAAGGCTCGCTCAACATCTTTCCTTACTGATTCTTGAAGTTCAGCGAAAAGTTTTTTCTTCGGCCCTTGGGGAAGTGGAATAGTTTTAACAAATGTCGCTCATTGTGGATAAATGCCATCCGAAAGATAGTATCCTATGTTGTACTGATACTCATTGACGACATACTCACATTTGGGAGCACGATCCTCGTACATACATATCTTGGAAAACCGGTGAGCGATCAAGGACGATGTCATTGAGACTTCCCGGCAACCCGAAGAACGCATGCCATATCCAAAAGTCGTATGACGCAACGACTTCAAGGATGATTGTTGGCACCTTGTAAACTTGTTTTTGAAATGATATCCTCCAAGCCGTTGGACAATTCTTTCACTCCCAGTGCATGCAGTCTATGCTTCCCAACATACCGGGAAAGTCACAGGTTTCAGCAACTTGCAGTAAGCGATCTACATCAGCTTAATTTGGTTTTCTCAAGTACTGATCTCCGAATACCTCAACGAAGTATGAGGTGAAACTTTTGAGGCATTCCAATGCGGTGCTCGCACCAATCTTCAAGTACTTGTCGACACAATCAACTGCTACAACATAGGCAAGCATTCGCATGGCTGCGGTGCATTTGGTTAATGCCGACAACCCACCCTTTCCTGCCGCATTGTACCTCACCTGAAAGTACTCTGAATGATTGCCGAGTGCTTCAACAATACGGAGAAATAAGTGCCTCCGCATTCTGAATCTTCGTCGAAAATGATGTTCATTGTACACTAAATCTTCGGCGAAGTAGTCTTCGTTTAAGCTGTTGTGGGCAGCTTCTCTATCTTTCCTAATACGTCTCCTTTGTATCCGAGGCATAGATACCGATGGCATCATCTTCTTTGCTGCGTGCCTCAGTTGCGTAAGGAATATCATTTGTTGTTGCACCCGTTGTTGAAATTGGATGTACGCTACCATGACAGGGATTATGACATTATCATCTGATGAGGAAGAGGTCGATGAGGAGGAGGACGATGATCCATCCTCAGTAGGCAGCGTGTCTACATTAAAATTTCCATTTCAAATGGCTTGCGCAATATAATAATGATTACACGTTAATGCATATAAGAGTAACCATTTTTATTAAACAATAATAGACACACCTAATTTGCATAATTTCATAACATACGATGAGATACGTAAGAGTAACCAAACTCATGTCTACTACAACATGTGGAAAACAAAAGCCATATAGTAACATGTTACAACATACGATGAGACACATAGTTCTCGTACTCTACAACATTAGGGGGGACGGGAGACATATTACTGACGTGACGATGATCTTCTAGATCTCTTTTGCATTATTTCCGCTTTTCTTTACTCGTAGTAAGACGCTTATTGAGGAGACATTATGGCGGTGTCAATCATCATGATTCGATCCTCCTCTCTCCTCATTTTTGCTTCCCTCATCACTATTTTTTGGGACATATCTTGTTTTGTTGTGATGAAGAACTCCTTGAACATTTCATTCATATCAATGTTGGCAGTCCTTATGTCATTCAGCTCAGATGCTACTAGATCAGCTACAGTGTTGTTCGCCTTTTGTTTCATCCTTCGCTTCGCGGCTTTGTGGCCCTTAGGTCTTTCACCCCCGCCAACACCTTCATCTCCAGCCTCTTCGGTGTGAGGTTTGGACCTCTTTGACAATCCTGACCCTGACTTAGGTGGGTCACATATCGCCCGCCACTTTGGCTAGTCCTTTAGCATCTCATACCAATGCTCCAACTCAAACTTTTTCGATGTAAGCTCAATGTACAATCTATGTACATCTTGTACAATATTCGCATCATTCCACCTGCTGTGATTACTTCGTTCTAGTTCGAGCATAACACCTGTCCATTTGTTGACTATTGGGACACACCGAAGCCATCGACTGTTACATGTATTTGCAGTTTGTGCTAATGCCCCTTGTGGACAGTACTAATTAAAAGCTGATGTCATCCTACTCCAGAAACTAGTTTTCCTTTGGTCAGCCCCTACAATAGGATCTGTGCCTACATTTATCCATGCTCGAATAAGTTGTTGATCTTCCTCAATTGTCCACTTCTTCGCACCACCCATCATACCTCCCATTACTTCCTCCACGTCTTCCTCATCAGTACTTGCCTCAATGTTTGTCTCAGACTGCTCTAACTCGACCACTGATCCTATCGGTGTGGATGAGGGTGTGGAGTTGCTCCCCTTAGAAATGTAATTTGGATGAGGAGGTGGTGGTGGATAGTAAGGAGGGTAGTACGGGTATTCACTCCCGTGCACATTTAAAGGTTTGTTATGTGTTGATATGTAATATGGTGGAGGACATGATCGAAGATTCTGACTTGAACCACTTGGATTCTTCGAGGTAAGGTGGGGTGATTAATATGGATGATGCGAATAGTGTTGGTAGTTTTGTGGCACGTAGGGGGAATAAGACACATGACGATTGGGTGCGGGGATTGGGGTAGCACTATTACCCCCTACTTGGGGTGAATCGTCACCCTTAAGCAAGCTCATAAAGGACGGGAGAGTGTTAGGATCCATATTTCAGATGAAATTACCACCTACAAATTTTAAATTAATCATATTAATAAGTGCATCAAGTAACATTTTCATTTTAAATCTCATATACATTTAACATGTTCATTTTAATTTGTTAGTAGCATATACAAAAAATAAAAAAATTGAACCGTTAACTTTATCAAGTAATATGTTAATTTTAATTATCATACACATTACCGTATTCATCTTAATAACATTTACAAAAAATAAAGTACACCATTCATTTTATAAAATAAAGTGCCTACATTTTAGTTATCAAATATATTAACATGTTCATATTACTCACATATACAACAACCAAATTAAATCATTCATTTAATCAAGTGACATGTTCATTTTCATTTTCATGTACGTTAATATGTTCTTTTTTAATTTTTAATAACATATATATTAACATGTTCATATTACTCACATATACGAAAAACACAATAAATCATTAGTTTAATCAAGTGACATGTTCATTTTAATTTTCATGTACATTAACATGAAAATTAAATATTTGTAATACCATATAATAAAAAAAAGATAACAATTCACATCACCAAGTAACATGTTGATTTAAATTTTCACTTAACTTCTTCATTTTAATTATCATACACATTACCATATTCATTTTAATAACATTTACGAAAAATAAAGCACACCATTCATTTTATAGAATAAAATGTTAATTTTAGTTATCAAATAGATTAACATGTTTATATTACTCACATATACGACAACCAAATTAAATCATTCATTTAATCAAGTGACATGTTCATTTTCATTTTCATGTACGTTAATATGTTCTTTTTTAATTTTTAATAACATATATATTAACATGTTCATATTACTCACATATACGAAAAACACAATAAATCATTAGTTTAATCAAGTGACATGTTCATTTTAATTTTCATGTACATTAACATGAAAATTAAATATTTGTAATACCATATAATAAAAAAAAGATAACAATTCACATCACCAAGTAACATGTTGATTTAAATTTTCACTTAACTTCTTCATTTTAATTATCATACACATTACCATATTCATTTTAATAACATTTACGAAAAATAAAGCACACCATTCATTTTATAGAATAAAATGTTAATTTTAGTTATCAAATAGATTAACATGTTTATATTACTCACATATACGACAACCAAATTAAATCATTCATTTAATCAAGTGACATGTTCATTTTCATTTTCATGTACGTTAACATGTTCTTTTTTAATTTTTAATAACATATATATTAACATGTTCATATTACTCACATATACGAAAAACACATTAAATCATTAATTTAATCAAGTGACATGTTCATTTTAATTTTCATGTACATTAACATGAAAATTAAATATTTGTAATACCATATAATAAAAAAAAAGATAACAATTCACTTCACCAAGTGACATGTTGATTTAAATTTTGACTAACTTCTTCATTTTAATTATCATACACATTACCATATTCATTTTAATAACATTTACAAGAAATAAAGCACACCATTCATTGTATAAAATAAAATGTTAATTTTAGTTATCAAATATGTTAACATGTTCATATTACTAACATACATGGAAAATAAATTAAATCATTCATTTAATAATGTGACATGTTCATTTTAATTTTCATATACGTTAACATATAATTAAAAACAAGGAAACCACTCACATGTAATAACATGTACATATACTTACATATAATAACATATACATTAACATGCTCTAAAATATTAGCGTAATCACATTTTCGTGCAATATTTATAACTGTAATGTCAAAATATTTCGTAAAATATATAATCATACCTACTATATTAAACATAATTAATTACATATAGCTACTACATTAAAAACATATGCTCATTATAAATTTTAATATAGCAACAAACACATGAAAATAAATTAAATTGCTACTCATAATTATCTTCACTTCTTCCTTGACAAAATATAACACAAACAACTTACCTACAAATACAAAAATAACAATATTAGTCAAATAAAATCTCAAATTTAATATAAAAATTAAGTATTTGAGGAAGTGAAAAATAGAAATTCTTACGATTTTTCTCAGTTCTTTCTTGATAAATGAACTCAATAAGATGTAAATAAAATGACAGATTTTATGAAGAGGATGGGAGAATGTCTGAATTTGTGAGAGAAAAATTGGAACAATTTGCATCAATTTATAGCCAAAAATATAACAAAAAATTTTTCAAAAAAAAATAAATATTGGGGCAGAAAGACGTTGGGCCAACGTCTCCCTACCCAACGGACACTTGCAAAACTATCCGTTTGCATAGTACACGCCCAGCCTAGGTCAAAAAAAAAAAAAATGGTCAGCGCCCCAAAATGACGTCGTTTTGGGGCGCTAAACAATAAAAAAATATAAGCAAGGGCGCCTCGCGCCCCGTAGCAGCTCGGCGAGCCGTGAGCTACAGCCAACCACTGCACGCGTCTCAGCGGTCGCTTAGCTCGCGCGCCTCTCTCTCTCTTCCAGCAAGCCATCTGTTGCTTTTGCTCTATGTGTCCTTCAAGTTGACAGGCCCACTAGAGGAAAAGGAAGATGTTCCCTACCTGTAGCGCAAGTGAGTGTTGACATGTACTGTAGCCTACAGCCCTATACTTCTATGCCAAGTTTCTTAAAAAAAAAAAAAAACCTCTTTGCTCAATCTTTTTAACAGTTGTCCAAAGAGTTGATTGTGGTTGGTCATAAGGGTCAGTTAGCCAAGCACAAAGTTTTTATTTGTGGGGTCTTTTTAGGCTCTATTATTTGTTTTGTTATGTAGGCATTTTTTGAATTTATATAATTTGATTGGAAACTGTGTGAAATTTCTCAATGTTCTCTTTGTGAGTATAAACTTATATATGATATTTGATATCATTGTGCTTGGATGAAATATTAGATGATTCCTTATTTGAGAATCTTTTATGTTCCCTTGAGCATATTTCATTCCTATTATATTTCATAAGAAACATGAATACGTTTAATGGGCAAAATATCATGTGATAGTTCTAAATATTATCTTTTGATATTTTTTTAGGGCAATTTTAATTTTTTATTCAATCTCATGTGATATATAATAATTATATATGTTTGATGAAATTCAGGAAAATTATGTTACACATTATGCGAATAAGTTTCATATTTTTTAACGTCTCGAATTGTATATAAAAGTTATACTTTGCCTAGATACGTTGGATGTCAAAACAATGAAATTTCTTACAACTATATTTTTGAGAATTTGTTGAATATGCTAATTATGCTTGAAATGTTTAAATCCATTTTTATATATTTATGTATCTATGTTGGTGTTCAGTCTGAAATTGTTACATTTTTATACCCTTCATTACCTAATA
>JACYFF010031954.1:65044437-65099659 GCA_017589665.1 Selenicereus undatus | reverse complement strand
ATTAACTTTGTCAGATATTTCCAAGTTGCATGGATGTGTGTATTAAAAAATGTATTTGTGCTTATTGTAAAACTTGTGTGTTTTACAAGCGTCACGATGGATGCTGCAATTGCAAGACTTAGGTCTCTCGCTATCGAGTTTGACACTTATAAGAATAGCCCATATGTCTGCATGAGGGAGTACTTGAAGCAGAAGTCAAATATGGTTAGTGAATTAACTGAAATGGGCAACCAATAAGCAACATGGTCATGTTGTGATTCGTTCTTTGCCTGTTGATTGGATAAAATTAAGATGATACTGTCTCCAAAAAAGCATATGATTCCTTGTAAGGGATTTGGATATTAGTTATAACAATTCAATTATTGTTTTTCATATTTTCTGGTCTACATAGTTATGGTTATGCGAAAGAGTTATCATGCTAGACTGGGCTACATGGAGCAGTAGCATATGAATGCAAAAGCTAACAAAAGAAGGCTTGTTAATAAATGCAAGTGGATTAACCTACTTATGAACATTTTCTAGCAAGAAAAACCCTTAGAAAGGCTACGAGGGTTGAATTTGGTTGCAGATCATTCATTTGGACATTTGATTCCAATAAATGTGATAACAAAGCGTAGAACTTCTATACTTCATCATCTTTCATTTGATAGTGTCCAAGTCTATTTGACCTCATATGAATATAAGACAATATGTTGCTTTAAGAAAAATGTGAGCTTGGTTCAAAATCAATTAGATGTAAGAGGTTAAGACCTCAGGGACCGAGGAGCGCCAAATATCTAATGTCATTATTTAATGGATTTTGTGATGAAAACAGAATAATGTATTCGGTACCTATTCCTAAAAGTCTGTAACAAAATCTTGTTGGAGAGGAAAAAAAAAGATGGTAAAATCAATGATTGCCAGGCAAAATTGTTTGTCTCCTATTACTTTTTTACTGTAATCTATGATCATGACTTTGTGCCTATAAAGTGAGTTAGTAGCACTCCTTATAAGTTATGGATTGGTAAAAGACCTAATATGAGACTCTTTGGAACTTGGGGGTATACAAACTATGTACACAACGCCTCCTATGGAAGTGCCAAAGTAGCATGGAAGCGTGTGTTAATAGGATATTCAACTATATTGAAAGGTTTTGTGCTTATTGGGCTATAAAATAATGAGAGTGCAATTGACCTCAGATCTAAAAATCACATTCTAAACAATGCCAAAGAAGGAAAAGATATTAAGACTTATCTCTTTAGTTCTCCAAGCCAAATTTGAGTGGGAGGATTTTGCCTAATTGTGAGTAAGTTGATCATCAAGATTGACTTTCATCATTAAGAACGAATGATAGTGATCCTATTTTTGTTCTAAGTGGGAGTGATATGATTGGTCTTGATTTGAGTGGAAGTAAAATTAATCTAACGAGGAATGGTTTGAGATTATACGAATCTCTACTAAGACATAGTAGTTGCAAAGTATTTCTCCTTGCCATTTAGGCAATGAGGTACACGCACCTTTCACGACACTGCTACTAGGTTAAATAGGCCCAGATGCCTTTTCTGATCCTTTTAAGGATAAGGGGATTAAGGCAATGGAAATAAAATGGAGTAAATGAACGTTAACAAAGTACATGAGCTAGTTGACCTTTTAGAAGGACATAAAGTCATTTGATAACAAGTGGATTCTTAAATAGTAAGGCTAATGATACATTTGACATTAGGCTTGAATTGTTACAGAAGAGTACACAGAATAGAGTAGGATCAACTACAAAGATTTTTTCCTCTCTCATTATGTGATTTTCCTTGAGTAAGCTTTACCTAGCTATTGTTACTAGGTTGGACCTGAGGTTACATCATACATATGTATAAGAGCAATGGAACAACCTAAAGATTGTATTCAATTGGGTCCGAACATGAGATTTGTAGAGGTGTGAGGTCATTTTATGACCTTAAAGTATCTTCAACACATTGGTATAGTTGTTATTTTCATATTGTGATCATCTCTAGTGGCCATCTTTAGTCGCTTCACTATGATTGATGAATATCACTGTGTTCATACCAAAAGGTCCAGAAGTAAAATTTGTAGTCTAATCATTATATGTGAATGACTTATTAATAGCTGGAAATGGTATAGAGTTACCAAACAAGGTAAAACCTGTGTCATCATCTAATGTCGAGATGGTTTATGTAAGTAAGGTAGCATATGCTCTTGAAATAAAGTTTTCGAGAAAATAATCAAGGATGCTATACTCTTTTCTAAAGAGAATAACATTAACTATGACCCCATTTGATATTCTTATCAATAAAGAAGAGGTCTTGGATAGTGGAATGTATCCAAACTCCGTCATAAAAGACATGAGTGAGCAGAGCACGTTTAGCCAATATGGGTGGAAGTCTAATGCATGATATTATGCATATTAGATTTGATGTCTTTAAATATATGTCAATCGAATCCGAGACTAGCACACAATGGTAGGCAGACAAGATAGGGAAACTTTGATTATGCAATTCGGTACATAGGCAACAAACTTGCACCAAAAAGAGTGTCTTGGGGTTGACTATGGGAGGTTTACATAAGAAATGAACCTTTAGATATATCTTTCTAGTTAGCAATGGTGTTAAAGTGGCAAGAATCAGTCACATTTGCCTTGTCTACAAGAGAGGACAAGTTTATAGCTCCTTTTTTGAAAGAGCAAGAGTATGTTTGTTAAAAAGATACTTGAATTATTTGGTAGGTGGACCAAATAGTTCTGTCCAATAATGGTTTACTGTGATATGTTGTGATCACATGTACCAAGAATCTTAAGTATCGTTGTAAGACCAAACAAACTAGACATGAAGTTCAGTTTTGTGAATGACATGATAGCTCACAAAGAGAGTGAACGTAATATAATTTTGTTGTCAGGCATACGGTTGTGGAGCCATTGATGAAGTGTTCTTGTTGAGGACATGAAGGTTTAGGGGACTTCATAGCTGATAATTAACTTACATTAGCATGTTGTTCAATAATGTTTTTCCTGTTGTTCATAGATAATTGTCTAATTGTACGAATATCAAATAAGTTGATTTACATACATTTGTTATTAGAATGTTTGAATGTACATTCTTATTCATGGCTGTTTGTTGTGCATTCTTGAGCTAAAAGGTATGTCAGGCAGACATGAGGTTAGCCCTAGTCATACGGGTAACTGCGTCCATTAATTTATATCATTAATAGGAGATGAGACAAGGTTTAAAGTAAAGTTATCACAAGGATAATTTGAGAACTTGTCAACTCTAACTAAAGATAAGCTAAGCTAATGGGAGGGATAAAGGCCCCAAAGCTAGGACGTGCCTTTCAGTAATGCCTCGAATAAATGGGGTCTAAGGGTTGGTCACCTCGTGCTACCTCCTACTTTGCGACTTCACGAGATATAGCACATCTTTATTCATTTAAAATCATGAATGTTGTCTTGCTAATGACATAAGGTCATTACAGCACATCGGTAAAAACAAAATTTGATATAGTCTACCTTAAACAGGCTGAAGAATGTCATATTCGCGTGGATTTTATGAGTGTTTGGGAGTCAGTTTAGAGATATGCTTAATTGTACGATCTATGCCCTTATTTCTACTATTACGCTTGGTTTTGCTTGTTTTGAGACTTTTTGTAGATTTTGACTTTGTGACTCAAGTTAGAATAAAGATTTTTAGGGCTTGTAGATAAAAGAAGATAGCAAAAGAGGTCCAAAGACACCAACTTGGAAGTACTGTGGCCAGTACCACAGTTCAGGAGGTTTCAGGAAGAAGCAACAGATGAATCAAGTGAGAACGGACCTGACAGAAGGCACCACAACTTGTTCGTGGTGGCTCCTATTCCCCTGAGCGTGCTAGCTTCTTTGCGGCTTTTCGTTTTGCACACGCTTGGCCAGTTTTGCAGTCTTGATTTTGGCCATAAAAGCTATGTTTTACTGCTTCCAAACTCTATCCCCCTCATCCCATTCCATTATACCATAATCCATCATATAGATTAGGATTTAGATTAGATTAGAGGAAGAGAGAGTGAGTTGAAGCGAAGATTTGCAAGGATTCTATCCCGGATTTGCAATAACAGTTCAAGCACAATCTTGGCTGAGCATTTCTCTTTTCTTTTCTTTTCTCATTTTAGATTTATGTTTGGTAATTTTGATTAGGATTTTGTTGTTTTTTAATTTTAGATTTATGCAAATAACAGTTGATTTCTCGATTTGATGTTCATGTATTTGAGTATTTTGGATTCTTGGATTGTTATATCAAATCTTAGATGTTTATTGTCTTGTAAGAAATTTGATCACTTTCTTGCATGTTTTGGGTATTGGATGAAGAACTGAAAGGTGAAATTCAATACTAGAATCCTAGGATTTGACTTGATTGTGTAGAGTCTTAAGAAAGTTATGCCAATTGAGAGACCACAAATTTAATAATCGTATGCTTAATGAGCCTAAACAAATCAAGAGTATTTGAGAAATGATAATTGGTTAGATTTAGGTATTTTACTTCACCTTGAAAGAAGGATGTGATACTTTGATTGTTGATTTTAAAACAATCAATTGAGAAAAAAGCACTTGATTTATGCGTGGATCGAGAAGTTGCTTGATTTGCTTAATTCCATGGTATATATTCGTTAGATTAGATAGTTGTACAGTTTAATTTCAAATCTCAAATTTAGATTCACTTGGCCTATCTTAAGGGAATAAAGCCTAGTAGATCAACCTAGTCCTTGTGGGAGACGACCTTGATTTGCTACAACGTTACCATATCCTTGCAGCCCTGTCAAGTTTTTGGCGCCGTTGCTGGGGAGTAGTGTCAAATATTGAGTTTTTCTCAATAGGTTTGACTAAGCATTTTGTTTTTTCTTTGAAAAAAAACTCAAAAAAATTGAAATTTAAAAAAGTTAAATTTTTTTTGAGGAATAGTAAAAGCAATGACAATTTTCCATTTGCCCCAATTTGAGCATGAATTGTTTTTGAGGTACTTTAAACGATTGAATGCTTTTCTTGCTCAATGTGGTTATTGTTGGATAACTGAAAAATTTTAAACATTGTTAATGGGGGTTTGAATAGTAAAACCCGTGTTCTTTTAGAGCATTAGGGTTTTCTAGGTAAAAACGTTGATGACGCATGGTATTTGCTTAAGTGAATTGCTTAGGATTCATTTGAATTTGAGAAGGCTAGTTATGTTTCTAGATATTTATTCTTTGATCCTTGTGCATTCTATGCTAGATCTTATTATGCCCCTTTTTGGTGTGATTTGTGTAATTCTTCTAAACATGCTATAAATTCATGTGCTTATTACGTATGCTATGCTTAGCTTGCGTTTGCATCACCCAGGGACAATACTGATGTTGTTCTGACCTTACCTGATTCATTCTTTTCTTTAGCTCAGTGCATGGGGCTCGAGGCGGAACCTTTTGGGGGAGTTGCTAGGTTTAGTGTTGTGAATGCATGTTTTGATTCAGAAGATATATTAGATAAGGTGCATGATCTAGCTAAGACTTCTTTTGAGGGGTCATGTGATGTATTTATGCATGAGGAGTCTCCTAGCCTTGGTTGTGATATTGTTCTCCCAAATCCTCTTGATCATTCCCATGTTTACTCTATGTGTTCATAACCCTTGCCTTCCCTCGAGTATTACATTGATACGTCCATGGATAATCTTATGATTTATGATGCTAATGTTGATTTGGGCTACGAGGATAACATGTTTGATGTGCTTGGTTGGAATCTTGATAATTTTGTGTCCTTAAGTTACTTTAGAGGGTATGATCCTTTAATTAATCGTTATTGTGTATGCCTAGAGGACTTGCCTAGGAAAGTCATATGGACTACATGCTGTAATCCTTCCTATGATTTTTCTAAGGCTTTTAAGGGTACTTATTGTCTTTGGAATGATTTTGGTTATTGCCTCTTACCTTGTGTTTTCTAAATTGTGGTCCTAGGGGTTTGATAAGCTCATGCGTGCTTTGACGACATCTGATTTGATGGGTAATGTCTTAAAGTTGTGATGGAGTGGCTAATGCTCCATTTGCCCACTTGTGAGGAGGCCTTAACTTAGGTACACTTAGCACCTAACCTGGTGAGATTGTTCTGTTTTGTTCTCTTTCCCTTCTCTTACTTGCTTTTCTTTGAATAATAATGCTTTATCTAAGCATGATCGAAGGGTAGTTTCATGTTTCTATTTTTGTTTTTAGTTTGGACACATGTTAGAGTATGTAGGTTTAGGTTTCCTTTCTTTTGCTATAGTGTGTTGCATTTTAGGTGTGCATTTCTAGGTGCATGTCGGGATGATGTGGATTGGTTTGAGATAACATCCAATGATGTTTTTGCTAGGCATAATAGCTTCTATGAGCTTGAGTAACTTTTGGTGCGTAATCCCTTTTGTTGCTAAAATTTATGAAGGTTTTATGAATATTTCTTGTTTTGACTCTTGTCTTGATTGAGAATTTTTTACCCCTTAGAGTCTTTGGCACTAATGTTGGTACATGATAGTCATTTTATGAGCTAATTGAGGCTTTGGTAGATATCCTGTGAGACTTTGAGCATTCTTTGGACTAATTCATTATATTTAGTCTCATGTTCTTTCATGTGTGTGGCTCTTTCATGTTGCATCTCTAGAACTTACCTTGACTCTTGTTAAAAACTGCATTAGCATGTGCATAGGTTATGATACGATAGAGGCATTCTTTCTGGTGATTTTAGCCACATAGTCAAATAACCTACCCTTGTGTTACATATTAATTTTCTTTGCTAGCCCCTTTGAGCTATAATCCTTTTCTTGTTATGATCCATTCCATTTTAGCCCTTACCCGTACTCATATTGCTATCCTTTAGCCAATTCTATGGAGCATCACTTTAGGTTTATGTGTGGGAAGCTTATTAGGCCAATTGAGGTTATGGTTGCTTGGTATGTTGGCTTGATGAGGGGATAATGGTATTATTATAGATTTGGAGTGTTCCCCTTTTGTTGATATAGGTTGTGCATCTATATATTATGTTGTGGGTTGATAATTGGTGGTGCTATGCCTTTTATAGCTGAATTCTATTTCATCCTCCCAAAAAAAGGAAAGCAAAAAAAGAAAAAAAAAGGAAAAAAAGAGGAAAAAAATTTTATGCTAAAAAACAAAGATGACATCAAGAAAAAAAACTAAGTGATTGGCATTGGATGTGAACATAGCTTGAGTTTCTTTCTTCGTCAACTCATTTCCTACTTGATTCATTGGGGTATGTTCAATGTATTGTTCGGGTTTGGAGTGCTGGTAAACTTCATGGTTTTAGGTGGTTTGTTGGTTGCTCCCTAGTCATTTTGCTAAATATCTCCACATTGCCTATATTTATTAGTCAATTTCTTTCCCTTAACCCTTCTAGCCCATACTACAACCCATTTGTGAAGTCCTCTTGATTGTTATGCGCATATTGCATTTTTAGTGGTAGAGCATTTGAGAGCCTTGGAAAGCCTACGATAGTTTGCATCTTTGGAATGAGTCTTGACTGAACCCATGATATATTTCAAACACATGAGTGTGAGTGATTCACATTTCTTAAAAGTGAGGTTCTACCGATCCATTTGGCCACAATCAATTCCATGTGCTTGCATGATATGCTTTGTGGTTATGTGGGAGTGATCAAGTTTGATATCTAGCTTGTGTTCGTATATTTCTTTGAAAACATCTATCTTATCCTGATTTTGAAATATCTTTTGCACTATTTGGGGTTGCTATCGATTGCTATTCTTGCTTGTGATGTGCTATCCGTTGCCTATTTTGAGGAGGTTGTTATGTATTTAAGTCCTAGATGCATCTTCCCTTGTTGGATTTATCTAGTGTTTGCTTGGGTACAAGCAAAGGTTTAAGCATGGATGAGTGATGAATGTCATATTTGCATGCATTTTATGAGTGTTTGGGAGTCATTTTAGGGGATTACTATGCTTAATTGTATGATCTATGCCTTTATTTATACTATTAGCTTGGTTTTGCTTGTTTTGAGAGTTTTTGCATATTTTGACTTTGTGAGTCAAATTTGAATGAAGATTTTTGAGGCCTTGTGGATTAAAGAAGATAGCCAAAGTGGCCAAAGACACCCAACACGGAAGTTCCATGGCCAGTACCACGGTCCAGGAGGTTTCAGGAAGAAGCAACAGGTGAATCAAATGAGAACGAACCTGACAGAGGGCACCATGACCTATCCGTGGTGGTCCCCATGGAATGGCCGTGATAGCCCCTGTTTCCTTGAGTCCGCTATCTTTCTTTGTAGCTTTTCATTTTCCACACGTTTGGCCAATTTTGCAGTCTTGATTTTGGCCATAAAAGCTTCGTTTTACCACTTTCATGCTCCATCCCCATCATTCCATTCCATTCTCCCATAATCCATCATATAGATTAGGAATTAGAATAGATTAGAGAAAGAGAGAGTGAATTGAAGAGAAGATTTGCAAGGATTTCATCCTAGGCTTGCAACGACGGTTCAAAAGCGAGCTTGGTATAGCATTTCTGTTCTTTTCTCTTCTCTTCTTTTTTCTCATTTTAGATTTATGTTTTGTTATTTTTATTATGATTTTGTTGTTTTTTTTATTTTGGTTTTATGCAAATAACAGTTAATATCTGAATTTGTTGTTAAACTCTTTGAGTATTTTGGATTGTTGGATTGTTCTATCAAATGTTAGATGTTTATTGTCTTGTAAGAGATTTAATCACTTTTTTTGCATATTTTGGGTATTGGATGGAGAACCGAAAAGTAAAATTCAATACTAGAATCCTAAGATTTGACTTATTTGTGTGAAGTCTTGAGAAAGTCACACCAATTGAGAAACTACACAACTTAAACAAATCGAGAGCCCTTGAGAAATCATAATTGGTTAGATTTAGGTATTTCACTTCACCTTGAATGAGGGATGTGATACTTTAATTGTCGGTTTTAAAATAGTCAATTGAGGAAAAAGTGCTTGATTGATGCGTGGATCGGGAATTTGCCTGATTTGCTTAATTCCATGATAATTTATTCATTAGATTAGATCGTTGAATAGTTTAATTTCAAATCTCAAATTTAGATTCGCTTAGCCTATCCTAAGGGGATAAAGTTTAGTAGATCAACCTAGTCCTTGTGGGAAACAACCTTGATTTGCCACAATGCCACTGTGCGCTTGCAGCCTTATTAGATGCCAAATGTGATTGCAAGTTGATGGGTAGATTTGAGAACTCAGTTTGGACAATAAGGTATCCAAATGTCATCTGTACAACAGTTTGGTTAAAGAATACCCTACATAGGAACAAACAGAATGTTGTAGCACATGTTTTATACCATGTATGTAAGAGACAACAATCAGGTTAGTATAAGTTAGGCCTCAACTTATATGAGCATAAGATCCATTGCTGTTTTATGTATATAATTAGGACTTCGATTAGTGGCTTAAGACTAGATTTAATGTTTGTTTTCTTGGTATGTTCCCAAATGATCATGAATGATTCGATCTAGTGGAATAGGTTTAGAAAAACAAGTTCCATTTTGTTAAGAATCTCATGAGAATAAGAAGATCATTTATGAAATCTCATTAATTTCTATTAACACCGATGCACTAGTTATGACATATGGGTCATACTTATGAATACGAAATATGATGGTTTGATGAGATCAAAGTGAGACATCTTGATGATCAAAATGATTTAGGGTACCTGGATACTTAACTACTCATGTGCGGTTCTCGATGAAAAGCTATATACTTCTAACAAATTTACAGCATAAAACTCTCACAAGTATGCTAGTGGCACAACCTATTTGCTTAGTATGAAGAATGTGTCGAAACAATAAAGAAAATAAGTGGGAGATGTTGGACTTAGGTGCATAATCCACCCATAAGGGGTGCTAGCTCAAGTCACATAAAGCATTGAAATGCTACAAGGGCATAATAGTGATTGTCATTTAAAACCCTAGAACCTCTGACTAACTGCTTTATTATAAATAAGGGTACAGTCTCACACGTAAACAAGAGAGTGAGTGTCAGAGAGTTTCTACACAAACCTTAGAGCACTTAGGCTGTGGGATGGTGAGGGATTATCCGTCTTGTGATGCCTTTCCCAAAGTATGATTCAAGTCAATAACCCGATCATATTCATCTGCAAGGATTGGGGTAATTCTATGTGCTTAATCTTTAATTCTATTTCCTTTACCATATTTCAACACAATGTCCTCATTTGCACCTATAAATATGTCATTAATGAGCTCATATCCCTAACAAACTTACCTCTCTTTCTCTCTCCTCTCCTATTTCCTCTCACTTTGATTCTAGCAATAATGTACTTATCTAGCTTATGCTCCTTACGCTCCATTATATCTTTTGATTGATTCCTCCATCGTATGGCTTGACTAAGCCATTATATATGCTCATTGGCAAAGGTAGAGAAGAGTAACTATTCTTGGGCATGTGAAGGATGTAGTTGCGAGACGCCATTGACAGAGGAAGGAGAAAAAGTGTACTAAAGCGTGGGGCTATAAGAGGAGGAGAGAGACACACACACATACACAATGACACTGCATGAAAGAAACTAAATGCCTGAAAATGAAAGCTTATATAACAATAATGTGCCTGTATTGCTATAATATAACTCCTCGTCCCCTCAGAAGGTGCAATGATGGTTGTATTTTTAAAGGGAAGTTAATCCTCAGGTATCTCGAGGAATGAGGCATAGGGGAGAGCAGTTCTGGATACCTGCCCCAAAATTGGGAACCAAACCTGGAACCGGTCATACAGGTTCCTTATTTTTCAAAACCAGAACTAGAACCACAATTCCACAATTTTTGGAAACCGGAATTGTAATCATTGGTTCCGGTTCCGATTCCATGTACCTGCACCAATATACATTTTTTCAAATTTTTGTATTTGGTACTTATTTATTTGAAAAAAATCAATGATAACACAATGGGATTCATTTCAAAGTTTATAAAATATAAAACATCGCTTTATAGCTAACACCTACCAATTAAAGGTAGCACATATATTCATTAAGATGCAGTGCAAGTCTCGTTTGTCCATTTATTAGACAAGATCAAAAATAATAAATCGAGGTAGCAAACTATAAATTTTGACATAAAAGTAAACACAACAAATATAAATTTCAATGGAAGGGAAAATATTTTTTAGGTTTTTGGTTTGGACTTCATGGAAGATTGGATTGAGAAATTTTATTATATAAAATATTAATATAAGAATTGGGTCTATATTTTAAGCTATGACATTTCTTTTTTGGTCATAGCAAGTTCTCGGTTTCGGTTCTAGGTTTTATTTTAAGAATCAGAATTGGAATTGATGAAACAAGTTCCATAATATTAGGAACCGCAGCCAGAACCGTCTGTCCGGTTCCAGGGTACCTATCGGACATACTCACCCCTAATGAGGCATTAATAACTCTAGATATGAGTTTTTGGAGCGAATATTTTAGTACCTCGAAGTTTAGTAACCAAATTTTTAGGTACCCTCCATATTTTCTATACCTCGTTAACTTTTGAAATTTGCATTTTAACCCCAATTCTTAAAAACTTACTTTCGAAAATCTTAGTTTTTTTGCATGTGACATTTCTCTCATACGTACTACTCGAAGTTCTCTTTCAAAGGGTATCAGAGCAATGTGATCAAAAATAATTGAGATAATTGAGCTAATTAATAATTAATTAAGCTAATTAATCTCAGTTTATGGTTGAATCATCATGTACCTGTCCTGCTCCTAATTTTTCACATATTATGCACACACCAAGAGGAACCACTTCCGTAGCATTGTAATTAAACTATATCACTAATATAGTTTTAGAATTAAAAGTAGAATTAATAAGAATTAAGATCGAGGTTCAAGAGATAAAGAAGCAATTGTTTGTAATCCTTCTTTATTTAATAAATGAAGTTGGACATCATGGTAAATTGGATTTAAGTATTAGTATTCCATTTCAGCATAAATATCCTTTCCAAAACCTGAAAAACAAAAATTCATTTTCTTTACAAGTTAGAAAAATTGAAAAAGAACTGGGAGAAAAATCAACTGAAAAATTATCAGAAAAGGCAGAGAAAGAAGAAGAGGATGGAGTATAAGCAGTATGATTGGGAGGAATTACTGCATATGTTTGATATAGAATAGAACCAGGAGAATTAAACAAAATTATGGGTGTAATAATAGAAAAACAAGAAGTATTTTCTGATGATAATGAAGATACAAATAATGACCATTTAGAAGAAGAAATATATCAACAAATGAACGTAATTAAATTAGAGGTCATAATGTTGTTTTGTAGAAGAAATTAGAAGGAAATTGGATAAAAAAAATACGGTGAAATGGTACCTGACAGTATGATCAATGAGATTGGAGAAGAACTTAACATAGACGAAATCGAGTCCAATCTAGTTAACAACGTTATCTTGAAATCGGAAGAATTTGATGAATAGTCTAGAAGAAATACCTCTTTATTAGACCTAAATATCTTCCAGCATGACGTACCACTAACTTTTCCTTTGGGCTCATCCTAAGAAAGACCACAATCCTTTGAAGAAATTAATCTTACTCAAATTAGTCAAACGATTATATTCTAATCAGAGATGGAACTCATAATAGAGAAGGAATATTTGAAAATTGGAAAAGGGGTATGAATAGCGTCTTGAATTTGAATACCACATGGACTGCTGGAAATTTGCTAAATTATATCGAACATATTTTTTCTATCACTATAGTAGACTGGTATGACTCATTAGATGAAGATGGTAAAAATGTATTAAGAACGATGGAAACACCCGTTTGTTATGTTCAAAAAATTATGCAAGGACATTGAAACTGAATGTATTGGAGCTAAACTTGATTTCGTAGAAAAGGTTAGAGAGTGGCAAAGAAACATTAAGAGCATTGAGCTTTATGACATGAGATATCTGGAGAATTATATTACTGAATAGTCAATATTATCGCAAAATTAGGGCATAATTAAACCAAACTTAGCATGTTTTATGACAAATTACCTTATCCGATAAATTATATAATCAATGAAAAATACATTACATTACTTGAAAAACCATATGTCATTGATACCGTTGGTACAAGAACCTCTTATTTAAGAAAATGGATCAATGATCAATGTCTTGATCACCTGCAACATAAGAAAATGAAGAAACAACTTCTATCCTGTTGGGATACTCCTAATCAATGGGGAAAACGAACCTAAGAAGAGGGGAAAAAAGAAAATTTCATAACAAAAGATCTCTAATAGCCAAAGGGAGAGAAATATACAAGTAAATATTGTAACAAACCAAGCCCTAAAAGACGACGATTTTTTCGAAAAGCTGCTTATTGTCTAGTGGGTAAAAACAACTGTAAGTGTTGGGTATGTAGAGAAGTAAGACATTACATAAATGAATACAGAAATATGAAGAATAACAAGATTATTGACACGTTGGGTACTTTAGACTGTTTTGAGCTTAGTGAAGAAGAAGCACCAGACCTTGCTCTGAAAAACACCAAGGGAATTGAGGAGATTGTAGTAAAGGATGAATATGAAGAAAGTGATTACGAAGAAAATAGTCATATGATGAAAATAGCTCAATTAGTCTTGGTGACCTTCAAGGAGAATAATTTGTTGTAGATAATGAGAATGACGATGTCCAAGGGGATTAGGACATTCCTATAATTCAGAATGACATGATCTATAAAAATTCGTAGTTCAATTAAAGATAGAAAGAATAAGTACGTATGTGAAATGATGGAATGAGATCTAGAGATAAAAGGCTGTGAGTGTGATGCCAGAAGTTAATCTCATTACTTGGAAAAATATCCTTAAGCATACAAAGATAGAAAGCTTAGGCATATCCATATTGGAAGTGTCCAAGTTCAATTTCTCTGTTACAGTATTATGACAAAGATATTGGCCTTTATGCTTTGCTTTGTGATATTAAGCATACAAAATTTAACAATCAAATTATGACAAGAATCATGACCAATTTTTGTAATTGGTCAGTAGGATTCAATTGCCGGCGTGGATATTATGTGAGCCTAAAATATGAATTTGCCAAAAATTTCCTATCCATTAATATAAAAACAATTGAGATGGACATGAAGAGGGGATGTTACCAACTAAAGATATTCTGGAAAATAATCTACAAATTAGATAATACTATAGATCCAAAGACTAAGATAATACTGACAGAGGTAGAAAGTTTTAGAAGTCATATTCCAATGCAAAAAATTCAAGGACAAAATCTAATCCGCAAGAAATAAAATCAATAGGTCTTGGATATCTCATTTTTCCAATCCCACAAAAATAAATAAGAAGAATGTAATAAAAATCGATGAGAATGGAAAAATTAGCATTAAACCCCAATTATTAAGAAGCATGAGTGCAAGGTCAAATTTGGAGGAGGATCTTCAACTGCTAAAGAAGAAGTAAAAGAATATATGATATGAAGCCACAATACTAATCCTAATAGCACTTATATCCTAATAATAAATGTTTAAAGGGATATAGTAGATATGAATTATGCGCTTACATCGATTGTGTCTGTTTTTTCTTTTTTAAAAAAGATCTTTATTTTTAGAATTTATATGGAAAAAAGCCAAGAATCCTTTATAAGTAAGAATAGGTGATAATAGCATATTGAGCCACAACGAAGTCATAGAGGGGTTATCAATAGAAATGGTTGGAGTTCAATGTATTATACCAGTTTTATGGGCTAGTGATCAACCCTCCTATGATATGATTAATGAAAATAATTTTCAAAGGCTATATTCTTCACGCACATAGACCATTCATGTAAAGCTCAATGGAATAAACTCACACTCAAAGTATTGCAATGAACAAGCTAAGAACTCACGTCACTTAACTTGAATGCAATGGAATGCGAAACTGAAAATGGAGTAAAGGATAGTTCTAAACCTGAAACTTGGAGACAAAAATAGCACCCAGCTTAAGCTTAGGGCCCTTAAACAATGATTAAAATACAGAAATACAACTTAATCAAAGTTTAAGACTCACTTGATCACCACCTAACCTAGCCTAGACTAGGATAAGCAAGTAAGAATTTCAGGCACGAAAGGGAGCAATGCTCTCAATTCACTTTCAATTTTCAAAGATAATAACATGAGTACAAAATAAGGTCCCTAAAGGCCCTTATATGAATGTTCAAGGGCTGCCTAGGAAAGGTTAAGAGGTTTCTTCAAATTTAGGAAACCTCTAACCTAGCTTAATCTAGCCAAATCTAGCTTAGTCAAATCGGTTTTAACTAAACATGATTTGATCAAGCTAATTACAAATTTATGTACCAAAATAAGCTAGATTATACTAATTACATCTAGCCTACGTAAGCAAGTAAGTAAGCAAGCTGCTCCTAACACATGGGGAGAGAGAAAATGGCTGCTGAAGTTTGCACTTTACGGCTGACCGATGGGGATGTTTCTGCCGTTCCTTCCTTGTTTCTCATTAGTTGTTCAATTGGTTACTCCATGATTGTGTCCAAGAATCCTTTAACACCCTAATCATGCTGCTAGGACTATATTGGATGGCTAGAAAGACATCAACCACCAAATGCGCCACTTAGGTGCAATTAGGTAGAAACATGCAGATTGCAGTCTCTGTTTGGACGCCACATATCTCATGGCAAACGTGGGCAAGATTTGGATTTTTACATATGGTTAGAAATCCCTAGATGTCTCATAACTCCTCCAAGTGGAAGCACATGGTTTGACTTCATTTGATGGTCCAAACCCTCAGAAAACTTAGGCTGGTCAAAACTAGGTTCCAGCCTACACTGTTTGTAAAAATGGCCTGGTTCTCCCATTTTTACAGGACTTAACCCAAATATTTTTACATAACCTGAAAGATAAGATCTTAAGGAACCAAAATATCAAAAAATATCAAACTTAAACCTTAAGGAAGCTTAAGTAATTAAGAACACAAAGCCAGGTACATTATGGTTCATCCGGGCAGTCTGGATAGTTTGAATTTAATGGATGATTTGGTGGGGAAATGAAGTCCAAATGACTTGGAACTTGATTTATTGGAAAGATGACTTCTTGAACTTCAATTTCATGGAAAAATGTTGGACATAAATCTCATAAAAGGTGAAGTAATTTGATTCCCAAAACAGGGCTGCTGCACTGTTTTAAACCCGTGACCTGCTGTTTGTGTTTCTTGATAGAATGTGGACGATTTATTTAAGTTTTTGGCCAGCGACCTTAGATTACCTTGACTGATTGGGTTCTCCAAATTAAGAGGCATGGAGGGATCTCCATCAACCATAAACCAAATCATGTTTACAATAAATAGTCAGTCAGTTCCTCCTGATAGATTAAATAAAGTACACACTCATTAGAAGATTGCGTTTACACGCAGCCAGCATGGCGAGAAGGTAATCCCTGCACAATGTGAGATAGCACTAACAATCTTATTACTTGAGGTATGTTGAACAAAACCAAGAATTATGTAAGGAACTCTACTATGATAATCCTCTTAAATTTTGGTACAAAGGTAAGACATTTGCAAAGATTACTTTGCTAAACCCTAACACTATTATCCAAGTTAGACAAATAGTGTATACACACCAGGATGTCCAAGAATTTGATAACAAATAAAAGAACTTTTGGACAAATGATTAATTAGAAATAGCAAGAATCTTCAGACTAGTCCTCCTTTTATGATAAGAAATCATGATGAGGAAAAGTGAGGAAAAGTTAGAATGGTAATCAATTACAAAAAGCATAATGATAATATTGTCTTTAATGGTTATTATATTCCTAACAAACCCGTTCTTTTCAATAGAATTAAAGGAACCTCATGATTCTCGAAAATGGATTGTAAAAGCGAATATTGATAGGTGAAAATGGATGAAAAAAGCTGTAATAGTTGAGAAATTTAGGGTGTACTTAATTATTGATGTTAATAATTTTATTAATCATGCTTTATTATGTGAGCTATATTAGACTAAATGTTACATGTTAATTAAATATAATAGTTTATGTGATTTAATCTTTAGGATTTTCTTTATTATTGTGAGGTTGTGTGGAATTGGTAAATTCTGTTAAAATTAGGCCAACTGAGGATTATGCAAAATTAGTGAAGTTGGATTGGGCTGATTAAGGTCGAATTCAATTGGGCTTAACCTATTTGGCCAAACTTATTCCACTCAAGTGGAAAAAAAGGGGTTGAATCCCCATCTTCAAGCAAAAAAGAAGAGAGGTACAAGAATAGGTCTGCTTCTTGGATTTGCACTTCTCTTTCACCCCCAACTGCGAGAGAGAGAGAGAGAGGCAGGTGGTGGCGAGGCTGGGCGGTGGTTGTCCCATGCTGTAGCATTGCTCGGTCTTTAGCACCAAAAGGAGTTAGGGATTTGAGTAGCTAGGGTTTTGAAACCCCAAGCACCTCCAATACCGCCACTATTGGTGGTCTGGCTTGAAGGTAGAGCGAGCAAAAGAGAGAGATGTAAGAGCAGAACTGAGAAACAATAGCAGTATCGCGAGAAAGAAGAGGAAAATCGAGTATGTAGCAACGCATGTGAGAAGGACTTGCGATAGGTAGCTGGGGGGAAACGAAAGAGCACAACCCATCCTAGAAATCGTCTATTCAACCCATTAATCGGGTCCTTCAACTTGGAGCAAGGTGGGTGATTTTTGATTTCCTAAATTAATAATAATTTGCAAAGTTTTCTTTGTTCATTCATGAGCTTTGATTCGATTGTGTAGTTGAAATCTAGATGAATTGAGAATTATGGGTAGTAAGTGGATTGTTTGGGGTTAATTGAAATTATTTGGGATTGAAATTGAATTGATTTTAAGTATTCCTGTGGGCGGTGGTGTGAGGAGGGAGTTCGGGTTGTGGGAAAAATCAATGAAATTATGAAGTCTGTTGATGTGTTGTGATGCTGTGTTGTTGTGTTGTTTCATGTTAGCTGCCTAAATATGTGATAATATGAGGCTGATATAGATTATGGTTCCTATTAATCATGGTTTATGATGGCCCTATTTTATGTTGGAGTGCAGCAGGGACACAAGAAGTTAGCTGAACAGTTCAGTGAATCGGTTGAATGGTGAATCGGGTTCGTCAACCAATCAACGACTTGCTTGTACCCTTACTTACTCGAGGTAAACCATGTTTTCTTGTTTAGTCGCTTCTCGGATCTAGATTTATTTTCGTACCAAAACTACGAATAATAATTATGTTTGCTGAATGTTTCAGTTGAATAGTTAAGCTGAATTGTTTAGTTTATTGAACCATTGATCGAAACATTGAAACGTTGACCGTGAATTAATAAAGTGTGATGTAAAGATTGCAAGTTTGTTTTAATTGCTTCGTTCATGTAAACTTGAAATGAATTTAGCAAACCTGAAGCATGTGGATGATTTTCATAACCAAATTGCTAAAGTTCTCATAAGTGGAACTACTGATGAATAAGTTGCAAACTAGTAGCTTCTAAAATGAGTTTTGATATTCCTTCCTTTTTAAAGGAAAGGTTACTTGGCCGTTAACTCATTTACAAGCATGCTTTGCGTGGTTGTATGCTTTTCATAAGTCCACTTGATGTTATTATTGCATTTTAGCCTTCTAGAAAATGGAAATGCCATAGTTCTGATACAATGGGAATTTTGATGCAAAATGTGTTGAAAGTGAGATGCATATCAAATGTTTTGGGCCAGAATGATATTGATAATTGTTTGGACACAAGTTTAAGGAGTCGACTCGGTTTGCAGGAACTCTAATTCCTAGGGAGTAGACCTAGAAGTAGGAACCCTAGTAGACCTTGATGAGGGTAAAAGTCCAGTGATCATGAGAGGCTGGATACCATGCGTCGTGAGTTATGAGACTCACATGAAGAGAGCACTAACATGTGAATTTGATGCCCAGAAAGTGATTTCTTGCCTATTATGTGTTAAAAACTCCTCGTTTGATGACTATGCTAATGCAAATGTTTGGAAAAGTGCATGTACTCTGTAAAAGGGCTTTTGTGGAGCTTCAAATGACTTTCCTGTGGAAAAAAATTGTTCTTATGAGTGCTTAATTTGGTTCAAGTGAAGGTTCTTGTCTCTTTACACGTTCAATCCCTTTTTCGTACTTAAAAAACTCTAGTTGAACTCTTTTATGTTAAGTACTTATCTGAGAACCAAACGATATACTATCTTCAATGTATGAGTCATAGCAAGAGTCAGCTTACCATTGAAGTCTTGTATGCTTAATGTGTTAATATTAAGTAAGGGTAACGTATGGCTATCACTGTTAAGGTACATGGTTTAGGGGTTCGCCAAGGTCAAGGACTTGAGCGTTGAACTAAGGAGGGAAAGGGATTCCATTTGAATTCTGGGGGTTATTAAGATGTTGTTGGATGTGGATGGCCTTGTTTGTTTAATATATGATATTAAATATCATTCCATGTGTGAATGCTACTTAAAGTATTCTATGCAACTGTTTTATTTTCTTGAGGTAGAGAATCATTCGCTGAGTGTATGGCAGCATACGCCCACTCTATTTTTCTTTTTGCCCAAGTTCTTGAAAAGATAGGTAGAAGTCATCAGTTCACGTAAACCAAGATGGAACCTCCCTTTTTTCTTTGAAAAAGGAGTCATATGTAAATATACTTAGATTAATAAGTTAAATGATGTAATGTGATATAGTCATAAGTTCTTGAGCATATGTAAGTTAATTACTATAGTTCATGTAATGCATATTGACTAGTGGTCGCTCTAAATGGCCATGTAGGCCAATCATAATATGGATTGGAGTTAAGTTTTGTTTTTGGGATGTGACCCTCGTGCTCTGGGCATGTGATCCATTAAGTTGTATATTTCTTTCTTTCTTTTATTTAGCTTTATAGCTTATGTACTTTGAGTGTGTAGTCTATGGAGTTGTGATCTCCAGCGTGTAGTAGTTGAGCTTGTTGGACATGCTCTTTACATTTTTATTGTTATAGGTACCTAATGTAAGACTTTAAGCCTAAGTTATTCTCAATTTTTAGGCAGGATGCTACCCGTTTTGTTCCAAAATTTCAGAAATCAATAACATCACTGGCCCTAGTGGGTAGGGGTGTTACAAAAGCATTCCTTTGACTGCTTTTGGTGCTCCTCAAAGCCATTATGAATGGATAGTAATGTCATTTGGTCTTAAAAATGTGTCTCAAATATTTCAAAGAAGGATGGATAACATCTTTAAATATCTTAATTACTGTTGTCTAGTTTACATCAATGACATTCTTGTCTTTTTCAAGACCATAGAATAACATAAAGATGACATTCTAGCTGTCAACCAAAGATGCATTGATAATGGTATTATGCTCGGTAAGAACAAGTGCATTTATGCTGAACAAGAAATCGAGTTTTTAGATCTAGAAATAAAAGTTCATTCTACAAAATCATATACTTGAAAAAATAGAAAATTTTTCCTAAGAAGATTAAAGATAGAAAGCAATTAGAAAGGTTTCTTGGATGTCTTGCCTATACGTTAGATCTCATTAAAGATTTAGGTAAATTGAGAAAACCATTGCAGTAGAAACTCAAGAAAGAAGTAAGTTGGCATGGAGTCCTAGAAATTCAAAGATTGTTCAAAACTTCAAAAAGATTTGCAAAAATCTTCATATTCTTAATTTGCCTAATGAAGAAGGAGATGATTCCATTCTTGAGACATATGCCAGTAATGGGCACTAGAGTGTAGTACTCAAAATCAAAGTAAGGGAAAAACTCTACAAATACTATAGTAGAAGTTTTAATAAACAAAATGCAACTATCCCACAATCAAAAAGGGAATCCTTACAATCATAAGGGTAATTGAAAAGTTCTTAACCTTTTGAGCCCCAATTTTTTTTCTTATTGAAATTGATTACAAAAGAATACTTGGTTTTGTGAAAAAGAATTTATCAAATATGCAAATACAAGGGTGACTCCTGCATTGATAGTTATGACTTAACCAACTTTCTTTCTTTATTAAATATATACAGGGATTGAAGAAGTCTTTAACAGGTAGTTTAACTCGTGAATCCGTCAATGGTGATCATGAGAGCAGAACTCCTGCCAGAAAAGGAGGAAATCTAAAATAAAATGTCACTACTATTAGAACAGGTTTCATCCTCTAGTAGAGTCTTTATGGATATTTTTGAATTTCATACAAAAAGTAGATCACGCTTTGATTTGCTATCTTCTACCTACCTGATATTATACAAATTCAACATTTTAGAGTTATAAATGAACTTTCTAAGATGTCCTTATGATGTCCAAGCAAAAATAAGTTTCTATGTTTAAGAAAAATGATTCCATGACTAGTATGCAGCCCACATTGACTACTATCATAATTATTCTTATGATATTTGGGACTCATGGAGCACTGTGATTTTCTTCTCTTATAGATCTAGAGTTGGTGGTGTTAGATTCCCAACAAATTTAATCCCTCTAGATGACCCATCATGAAAGCCTGAAAATATGAAATGGTAACTTACCTAATGGAAATCTCAGATCCAAAATACCTATTTTTTTCAGGGCTAACTATTTTTCAAAAGTATGTTTAAAACGATCCATAAGATTCTCACATCTCTTGATGGTCTAATAAAATTTCCATACAATAGAAGTCTATATGTCAAGGTACATTGCGCAATGATTGAGTATGAAAATGGAATGGCCAAACCAGCTCATAATGTTGTTCAATTAATTGATCTAGAAGATCCAAATGATCAACGACATGAATGGCTTCCAGAATGACAAGAAGTAATTAGTGATCCTGGTTTAGCGAGAGCCATTGAATTTTACAACATTTGTCATCAAATGTGGGAATTGATTGAATGAGGAGAAATATTAATGCATTATGGGAACATTGCTTTCATTTATCAGAATGAGTTTAGCAAATATATGAAGGTAGAAGGAGCTACTTCAGAAGATCTCTTTGATTATCTTTTTTGATGTTGGTGTTGGAAAATTTCTATCAAAAAAAGGAAAAAAATGTCTAAATGAGTTATTTGAAAAATGAAGTCCCGAGCTTCTTGAACTCGATGAAGATGTTGATGACTATATGAATAATGATGGGATTGAAGACATTATTGTAGATAAAGGTATGCAGAATCTTATTATATATGACTAGTTTTGGCAACATTAAATGTTCTGAAAAGTTATTGCACCATTATGTGTTATCTTGTCAAGTGTCAAGTTAGGAAAAGATGCAGTCCACTATAACTATTTGAAAGCATCTTATAAAATATGTATACTGTATCCATTAGTACATCTTACGTAGTCCATCTCCTCTATAAAAGAATAAGTTGATTGTTGTGAAGGGACATGGTCATTTGAGCACACTTGAGGAGAAGAGAAGTCAAGTTTCTCCATTTTTCTATAAGCAAACACCTTTGATGAATTTAATTGTTTATGTCCCTCTTCAATCTTTCCATTATAGTATTTCCACTTTCAAGCTTTAATAAAAGAAGTTTCTCAGTAGGGAACATTATTCAATTGAACCTTACGTCAAATATTATAAATTCTTGATTAAAGCTTCTCCCTAAAATTATAAGAACCTTGATTAGTGTCTATGGTCCGATGTTGGAAATGAAACAGATTGGTGTTGTGCGGGATCTAAGGAAGGTTTGGTTGAGATTAGTAATTTCTGCAAATTGGAAGCTAGATGAACATCAGGGTCCAACACCAACTAAGTTCAAATAACAGGCAAAACTCTCTAATTAAGCTTTATTATGTCGTTAAGCATGGTAGGCATATAATCATAGAGAATATAATATTTACGATATAAGTAGTTGATTATGATAACATGCACTAGTAAAGCCAACATACGAAGTCTAATAATTTGAAACAACATATTTCAATTAAAAAAACCCCTAAAAATAGCTTTTTGCATCTTTTACCGAATTTTGGGGTCTTTTCATAATTTTCAAAAAGCTTTAGGCCGAGTGTGCCAAAATGATTGGGAGGTATTAAAAAATCAAACGAGCAGTGTGGAAGGTAGCAAAAAATCAAACAGTAAGACCTCAAGGTACTAAAAAATTAAGTTAAAAAACTGGGGTGCAAAAAAATCAATGACATACGTTAAGGTACTAAGAAGTCAACGACCCTATTTTAAATCATATGAACAAGGAACACGTCATCAAAACTTAAATATATGTGTTTTATTCGTAACTGTTCATAGAATTTTGTGGGTATTTATTAGGGCTGGCAAAAATCTGTCGGACCTGATTACTCGAATTTGTCCGACCCGAAAAAAACTGGGTACAGTCACCAATTTTATGTCTGAATTTAAAATTCAGACAACCGATCATGCCGAATTTAAACCGGGTCGGGTTCGGGTTTGGACATTCGGGTTCGGGTTGTCCGGATTTTTGAACCATTTCGGGTTCGGACAAATTCGGACAATCGGACAACCGGGTTCGGACATCGGACAACTATGTTTATATGTAAATTTAGTCCAAATTCTTTAGAAAATTTTATAAAAACAAATTTGGATAACTGGGTTCGGACATTAAAAATTCGGGTTCGGGTTCGGTCACACAAAATTTTGGTCAGAATCTCCTAAAATCATATTACAAATTCGGACATTCGAACAACCGGGTCCGGACATCGGACATTTGGGTCCGGGTCTGGTCAAAGTGTCCGATTTATAATCCGAACAGGGTCCGGGTATGAAGTTTTTGTCCGAATGTCCGATTTGTCCAGAACCGAATTGACCTGGACCCGAATTTTTTCCAGCCCTAGTATTTATATGGATCCACCTCCCCGAGGTGCGATCCCCCACAAATGGGTTGGCTCCTTATTAGGTACTTTTTTTTAAAATTTTGGGTTTATATAATAATGGGCTAAAAGCTCGCAGAGGAATGGGCCTAGACGTCGCCAGAGAACCCGATTGGGTTCCCCAGACTGGATCTGGCAGTTTCCTCATCCTAGCCCGGGACCAGGACGTGAGCTTGATCTAGGAACCCGGGTGGGCTCCTAGGTCAGATCAGGTATCCTAATTTAGGCACACGCAGATTCTACTATCAAGACCCTATCTGTTTTCCTTTAGCCAACAGTAGATGAACATATGCCAAATTAAAACAGTAAAGGATTGAAATTTAGCTAAATAGAGTCGCTAGTGAGTTTTTAGCAAAACTTACAAACTGCAACACCGTTCGAAGCAGATCATACTGATACAGACACCGGAGGAACAAGAAGGGACAAAGTGATGCTACTTTAAAAGGGTTTAGGAAAGGCATCGAGTAATCCATAATGTGGGGACCATCCTGACTCCTTGGTTAAGAGCTAAGGTTCTAGATTTGGGGTCGAAGAAACCGTGATGTGATGGAGTGCACCCTATCACCGTATGTCATCATTAACGACTTCTACTAATTAATACAGGAAATTAGAACTTAATCATACTAACATACATCCATGCGACCAATTAGAATCATTCATATAATCATGCAAAAGGCACAAACTTTAGTCGAATGCAAACAAAGATAAAGTAAATAAGTTACAGCATATGGAAAACTACCTAAAGATTATATCTTTGGTAACTTAGAATCAAAATCATAAAAGAGAAATATAGGAAAAGAGTAAGGGAAAGGTCAAGTTTTTTACCCTCAAGATAACCCACCTAATTTATCTGAGAACCCAGGAAAGTGACACCTTAATGGTTAACCCAATTCTCTACCTTCAATGTGCAGAGTATTTCTCTCCTGAATTTCGATACTCTTCTCTCTCTAATATTTTGATGTGTTTTGATGTGTCTAACTGATGCCTAATCCTTGCCAATTCGATTCCTTACCTAAAGCCCTAGGGGTAGCCTCCTATTTATAGGGGTTGAGGGATAATTTGAATCGGTTTAGAAATAGGAGACCTAATATAGTCCCATAAAGGTTAACAGGTACACTAATTAAGCTAGGATTCTAACTAATTAGTGTCGATAAACTAATCAACCTAGAATTCTAGTTAATTAATCCCATTTAGTTGAAAAAGACTTGGAGAGAGGGAGCCTAGTAGAGTTTCCATCAAGAGGACTCCGGCCAGCTCTTGGAGGTAGGAACCTGCCTGGGTTCTTGGGATGGGTAGTTGCAGACAATCCAGTTTATTTTGGTCTTAACTTTCATATCTGACCTCCATTTTGAGGTATTTCTTTTCTATTAAAGATTTTTGAGTCTAGTTTCTAACATAACTAATTTCATAATTCTTAGATAAGTCTGGAACAAAATATAAGCAAAATAGCGAATAGGTATCGTTTTCAACACAAGTCCAAATATTCGACTTATATTTTTTCCATTGCTTATCGGACTTTGGGGCATAATATGTCATTAGAAATCTTTTTTAATAAATAATGTTGATACCTAGACTTAATAATCTTAAATTCTCTATAGTGGATCTCAACTGGACGTCAAGCACTATCAATTTGGGCTTATTTGGACTTTTTTTCTATTAACCTTTTGGACTTGAATTCAAGAATTACTCTGCGATGCCCTAAGTACATAATTTGGGTTGTAAATTTCTTCATTGGGTAATTAAAAATAAGATGCCATTTTTAGATGTCTACAGTTACCCCCACTTTCGCTGACCCAGTTACGACAAAGGTTAAAGTAGTTGCTTCCTACAATTACCTGTTTGCCTATATAGAATCCAAGCCTGGCCGCTGAGAGTCTTGAGACTTGGTGCTTACCAACTTTTACTATAATAGTGGCTAATGTAAGAAATCCAAGTCTGGCCATTGAGGGTCATGATACTTGGTGCCTGCTAACTTTACCTGTGATAGTGGCCGATGATGAAGAAATTCAAGCTTGGATGCTGAGGGTATTGAGACTTGGCGCCCACCAACTTTCATCGTTACGTGGCTGATGTTAGAAATCCAAGCCTGGCCATTGAGGCCCTGAGACTTTGTGCTCGACAACTTTCACCGTGATAGTGGTTGATGTTAGAAATCTAAGCCCGACCACTGAGGGTCTTAAGACTGGGTGCCAACTAACTTTCGCTGTGGCAATGGCCAATGATGTAGCAATCCAAGCCTTGTCGTTGAGGGTCTTAAGACTTGGCGTCCGCCATCCTTCGTCATGACATTGGCTGATGTCAGAAATCTACGCCTGACCACTAAGGGTCCTGAGAATTGGCACCCACCAACTTTCGCCGTGACAGTGGTCGATGATGTACAAATTTAAGGTTGGCTTATGAGGGTCTTGAGATTTTGTGGATGAGTGAACTTCCTTTTCACTAGAGCAGTGAAACTTCATGCGGGTTAGGCTTGATTATCTTCCTCTATCGCTAGAGCGGCAAAACTTCATGTAAGTTAGGCTAAATCATCTTCCTGTGTCGTCGGAGTAGCGAAACTTCATGCGAGTTAACTTAATCATCTTCCTACTTCTTTGGAGTAGCAGATCTTCATGTGATTCAAGCTTACTTATGTTCCTATATCACTATATGATGCTGATTGAACTTGCTCTAATACCAAATGAGGCATGGTGAATTCCATTTGGCCAAATAAAGGCATGAAATGCTTGTAGGTGAGCCTAATGGATGTTGAACAAGATCAACCTTCCAAAAAATTAAACCAAAAGAGAGAACAAATCCTCAAATAGAAGAAAGCCTGGAGATGAATTAATGCTTGAAATATGTAACTAACAGATAAATCTAAGAGGATATATCTGGGATAAAGGTTGAACCACCATCTAGATTAGATCAAATCACCCTCTAACCCTCTAAAACATTAGCACCAAGGATTAGATTAAAGGGAAGACTCAAATCACAACTCTCCTAAGAGAGATAAAGATTTTGAGATTTTGAAGAAAACCAAGCTTCAGGCTCTCATATCATTCATTCAATCTGATTTTTTCATGGAGGTAATTGGGTCAATAAATACCCAATGGGAGGGGGAATTAGCTGTACATTAGTGGGGCAAGTGGTCCAATAGGAGGCTTACAAAATATCCTAGGAAAATAAATCAAGATACATAAGATAATTACAATCACTATGGGCTATATTTTTCATGATTCATCCTTCATCTTCCAAAGTGCCATGAGTAGGCTCTACTCCTCCAAATGAGGTGTTGCTGCTTGTCGACTCTTCTCTTATGTGTGAAGAATCATTCCATGCTGATCAATCCCCCAAAATTATAGCCTTAGCCTCCTCAATTAAGCCCATAATCAGAACCGTGCACTTTCCAATTCTGAACCAACCCTTGCTTGGTATTTAGCCATAACTTTCTCATTTATCGGAATTTGGGGACGATTCAAGACTCGTTGGAAAATAGACATCCAGTGCTCTCCATCCATGTATGATTTATGAAAATTGGGGCTCATTTCTCTGGTTAAAACTGTGCTAGAAATAAAGTAAAGTATTATGCCCGAAAACTCAAATTGAGCTAATGAGGTAGTTTTTGGAGGATTTAGTGGTTAGCTCCTTATCTAGGGCTACTAATGTCCCAACCACCTTTCCTAACCCTACTTGGACCTTCTTAAGGGCCGCAAGTCAATATTGACGTAGGGTCAATATTGGATCACCTTGGTTCAAGACCCTTTATTGTGAAGGTAGGCCCAAACTCGGAGCTTACTCCGCATTACTATAGCAACGAACCTCCATGTGGGTTAGACTTGATCATCTTCCTATGTTGTTGGAGCAATAGACCTTTATGCAAGTCAGGCTTAATTATATTCTTATGTCGCTGGAGCAACGAACCTTTATGTAGGTCAGGCTTAATCATCTTCTTGTTTCACTATAGCAGCAGATCTTCTTGCGGGTCAAGCTTAATCATCTTAATGTTAGTCTAGAGTAGTGGACCTTCATGCAAGTTAGGGAAAATCATCTTCCCGTTTCGCTAGAGCAACGGAACTTCATGCCAGTCAGGCTTAATCATCTTCCTGTTTCACTAGAGCAGCAAATCTTCATATAGGTTGGACATAATATTTCCTTGGAGCAGTAAACCTTCATGTGGGTTAGGCTTAATCATCTTCCTGTTTTGCTAGCGCAACGAACCTCCAAGTGGGTCAAGCTTAATTATCTTTCTGTGCTACTGGAGCAATGAACCTTCTTGAGGGTTAGGCTTAATTATCTTCCTGTGCTACTGGAGTAGGCTTAAGTATGTTTCTGTGTCGTTGTAGCAGCGAACCTTTATACGGGTCAGGCTTAATTATCATCCTACATCACTATAGCAGCAGACCTCTATGTGGGTTAGCCTTAATCATCTTCTTGTGTCACTGGAGTAGCAGACCTTTATGTGGGCAAGGCTTAATTATTTGCTTGTATCGCTAGAGTAGCGAACCTTCATGTGAGTCAGGCTGTTTTCATCTATGAAATGTTGGAACTATCACTTTCAGCATTTGACTTTGATAAATACCTTCGTATGCATTCTATTCTTTTTTGTATGTATGGTTTGGATGCTCCTGGATGTAGATTATCCATCCTTTCCATTTGGCTTTGGCTTCTTTCTCTTTTGTAATTTTCAAGAAAAACACTACCATGTGATGGTGGGAATCCAATTGTGTTTATTGACCACATTTCTTGCTTTTGCTTTTTCCTCTTTATTTGCATGCTTGTGTTCTTTTGATAATTGTAATTTCCTTTGCATATAAAGATCCCAGTGGGGTCCCCATGGCTTATCTTCTTTTCTTGTTTTACTTCTTATTGCTGAGTGCTTTACTCTTTGCAGGGCAAATACCCCATGTGAGTGGTGGGGAAGCCTAAAGATTTGTGGCCAGATCCTTGAGAACTTGGTGTCATATGAGCCTAAAGATCTATAGTTAGGTCCCCGTGAAGTTGTTGGCATTCGAGCTTAAAGATTGATCATTGAGGACTTTATGGTATGAGATATTGAGAAGTCAATTCGAGTTCGACCCCATTTTTTAGCCGCTCAGACTTTGAAGTCATCTCTTTTTGATAGGGGACTGCTGAATGTGAAGATGTTCTGGACGTTGAGGCATCCTTTTTTGTTAAGATAAAGAGGAGGATATGTCCTCTATGTCTATATCCTCTCGAACTTGACCACCTGATAAAGTTTGTATCCTGGGTGAAGATTCTTGTGCAAAGCCTTCTCAGAGGATAGAGCCCCCACTTTGACTAAGTAAGATTAAGGCGATGGTCAAAGTACAAATGTTGTATGCGGTAGTTGTTGATGTCCTTTTGAGAACCTTTGATGTAGATTCATGGCTAATCATAGTTGTGTACCCTTCTTGTAGGGTCACTGTGTAGACACTCTTTCTCAATCCAGGGTTCCCAAGTGATCAGAGCTGAAGGTGATCCAATAAATAAGCCATAGACCTATCCATTGATGTATGTGCACTTACTAGCCTAAGTGGGACTATGTAGGCATGATGACTATGCAAACTCAAATGTCCTGACTATTCAAACATGAATATGCTGACGATGCAGGCATGGTTATGCGGACTATGCAGGCATGACCTAACCTTGTATGTATATAGGTCTTATATTCAGTTCGAGGTCCATGGGATAAGGCTCAATTAAGGTCTGGAAGGGGATAGGTTAGGCGTGGTGATGTTATGTGATTTGGGATAAGGGGTAAATGGTTAGGTGACTACTGGGTTAGGCCAGGTACTGGGTCTAAGCTGCCCAAAATTAAAAGTCTTTCTTTTCAAGGAAGGAGTGTCCTTGAATTTTGCATTAAAGTTCTCCAGTTCTAGAGAAGCCCCAAATTTCTGTTGATTATACCAGAAACCCTAGATGTGAGAGAATAGTTATAGCTGAAGATGCTTTTGCTAGTTTTAGTTGGAGTAACCCCCAATCCAGTAGAGTAAATGTGATCCTTCCCATGTTGGGAAGATGCTTTTACTAGTGCTGCCTAGAGTAGCCACTAGTTTAGTGCAAAGAATATGGTTATCTCCTTATCGGGAAATATTTACCATGAAGGGGACAATAAATATCTAGGGACATATAGGATAGTCCGCATCTTGCATAATGGGTGAGTGCCTGTTTAAGAAAGCTGAGAATACAAAGTGAGGGTCCACTCTTGAATTTGTAGCCATGGTTGAGACCAAGAGACCTGAATTTTGGAATAGAGTGGGATTAGAGGGTGTGATCATTGAGAGGAGGTGGTAGAGTGGGTGAATGGTTTGTCCAGGTCTGATTCGATCGGGGTAGTGAATGGAAACTAAGGTTTTATTTGCATTCTCCTGTTTCCTAGTCCGTCTTTTCAGGTTTTTGGGCCAGTGGCTATTTATTCTCTCTCTCTCTCTTTTTTTTGTTTGAGACTAAAGGACTTAATTAAGATGTTTCTTTATGGGGAAGAATCTTCTTGGTTAGGCTTCAGAGGGGTTACCTGCATAACCAATGTAACATCAAGCCAATCGTAGTTAAAGAATAAGAACACATAGCTTAAAGGAGGGATGCCTCTAAGAGGACTTTTTAAGGCAGGCTTTTGGGTTAGGCTACCAAAGGAAGGAAAACAGCATGAAGGCTCAAACAACCCTTATGAAATCCCTAAGTGTACATCGGTAATGAAGTTTAGTCTGAGTCAACTATTTTTCCTTTCTTTTGTTATCCTTCTTGTTTTCAAACTCTTCTTATTTTTTCTTTCTAGATGTGACCTTTTGGTCCGAACCTTCTTTTTTTTTTTAATTGCTGATTCATATTAATATTGCTCAAGACATACTCCCACTCCCTGGTTAGGTCAAATGTAGTTATCAAAGAAATGGGCTTATTTAAAGGCTCAAAAGGCTTCTAAGTGGCAATTTATCAAGTTTAATAAAGGTATTAATTCTGGTTACCAAAGGAGGCATCATATCCTAGACATGTCCTTAAAGCTGCATGACTTCTTGGAAATAAATTTCTAATTTTTTTTCCTTTTTTCAGATAATGGATTGAAATCCTTAGTTTCTTTTTTTTTCCCCTTCTTTCTCTTCTTCTGCCTAGCTTACCTTGTTAGGTTTTCAAGCTAACCCCTCTTTTTTCTTTTCTTTTTTTCCTTTCTTGTTTTTTCACCTTGGGTTTGTCATAGAACAGAAGCATTTGAGAAAAGAAGGATATGAGAATATGCAAAAGAACCAATGGAGGAGATGATTTTATTAATAAATTAAGGTTACCCCATACTTCAATTTATGATGGAAAATAAAGCGAATAATTCTAAGACTCAACACATGACTATAGGTTTAGGAGACATCACATCTTTAAGTTGGGCTTAAAGAGCTGACTTATAAGCCTAAGGAGGATTCAAGTCTTTATTATGTGAATCACAGCTCTATACCAACCTAAATATGACCGTTGTTTGGTTTGCCTAAAATAGGCTAGTTTTGGCACATTAGTGGATTAGGTGGACTCATATAGGGATCCTAGATCTAGGGAATAAGATGCATGGACCATGAACTTATGCATGGGTAAGATATCTAGGTCTTACTTGGACTTATACATTATGAATATGATGCACGATTGGATACAATCTAAAGTGGACTAGTGTTATAAAGGTTTAATGGGTCATATTATGCACGTTGAGGGTAGATGGACTCATAAATTATGCATGATAAGGCCTAAAGATGCACCACTCTTTGACCTCAAGTATCCTACAACTGATGTGCTAAGACTCCAAATGCACTATTATGCTAATTTGTAAACCTAACCCTAACACTGAGAGCCTATTCAGTTTCATGCTTATGAATGCAGACTCTAAAGGGACAGGAAACCTAACCTGATTGGATCCCAACCGAGTTCTAACCAGACCCAAACTTACCCTTTTTTATTCTGACTCCCTACTAGACTCTATGCAAGCAAACTGATGAACCCTGCTAGTTGGGCCCTAAGGGATCCCGGCTGGGTTCTGGGCTTGACACAGTCTCCTCTTTGAGCCGAGACATAGACTATCAATTTCCTCTTTTTTGTTTTTTTAAAAGTCTAATCCTGGATTATTTTTTTTAACTAGACCTGATGCTTTTATATTGGAATAGAACCTTTTTCAAATTCTCGATCAAGAGTCGTGTTAAGACTAAATTGGCCCAGAAAACTATTTTCGGTCCCTCATCCAATTCCTAGGACTCTGGTTTGACCAAAACTGGTATTCTAGACTAGGATTAGAATCCTTTATAGCTTCTGAATCAAGAGTCATATTAGGACTTCATTGGCCTAGAAATCATTTTGGTTCCTACCCCAGTTCCTAGACTCCTTTTTTGTCCAAAATTAGTGCTTTTCACTGGAGTCAGAATCCTTTTCAGATTCTGTATCAAGAGTCCTATTAGGACTCAATTAGCCTAGAACCATCTTGGTTCCTAATTCGATTCTTAGATTTAGTCTTTTCCTAATCTTGGCTCTCCAAGGACTCGCAACATTAATGCGTAGCCCTTTGGGCTAAGAAAAAGTTAAATTACACAAAGTCACATTGCATTCCAAGTCATACAAATGAGTTCCAACCTAGATAAGAGTTATATGTTACATAGGTTTCAGGTCAAGTTTTGAATAGTCCTCTCGCGACCCAACGCTTTGTACGCCGCCCATGGGATGCATGGTATGATTGGAACATTTTGGGTGCTTCCCAAGTCGTATGGACCATGAAAGTATGTCATGAGTAAGTGAATCGACTGCCTACTTTGTTGGAAGTCTAAATGGACCCACCAAGTGACCAACCACTTTCTCGAGGGTAAAATTAGGGTTTCGCCTAAAGACTCTGTTGACCCTCCATAGGCATCGCTTTATAATGAAGCATGCCTAATGCAAATGCAATCAAGATAATTTTTCGTGTTGAATTTTGAATCTTAGCCTCTTAGAAAAAAAAAGTTTGCACTCCTCAGTGGAGTCGCCACTGTAAGGATCCACCTCCCTAAGGGTGCGTTTCCCCCCGAATGGCTAGTGCTCATTACAAGGTACCCTTTTTAATTTTGGGTTTATATAATACTAGGCTATATGCTCACGGAGGAAAGGGCTTGGGCCTGGCCAGAGGACCCAGTTGGGTTCCCTACGTAGGATTAGGTCTATCCCTACTAGATTGGGGTCGTGGCAATTTCCTCGCCCTAGCCTAGGACTAGGATATGAGCTTGATTTAGGAACCCAAGCTGGATCCTAGGTCAGATTAGGTATCTTGATTCAGGTACAGGCAGATTCTATTGCCTAGATCCTCGACTGTTTTCCTTTAGCCAACAATACCTGAATATATATGCCAAATTAAAATAGTAAAGAATTAATCTTTAGCTGAATAGAGTCATCAGTGGGTTTTTAGGAAAACTTACAAACTGCAACATCGTTCGAAGCAAATCATACTGATACGGACACCAGAAGGACACCGAACAAACGAAGTGATGATGCTTCATAAGGGTTTTGGAAAGGCCCCAAGTAATCGCTTGTGTAGGGACCCGTTCTTACGCTTAGTCTGGAACCGAGGTTCTAGATTCGAAGGCAAAGGTACGGTGAAGTGATGAAGTGCTCCACGTCATCGCCCGTCATCATTGACGACATCTACTAATCAGTACGGGAAACTAAAACTTAATCATACTAACATACATCCATGCAATCAATTAGAATCTTTCATATAATCATGCAAAAGGCATAAAATTTAGTCCAATGCAAACAAATGGAAAGTAAATAAGTTACAACAGATGGGGAACTACCTAAAGATTGCATCTTTGGTAATTTAGAATCAAAATCATAAAAGAGAAATAGAGTACAAGAGTAGGGGAAAGATAAAGTTGTTTTGCCCTTAGGACAACCATCTGATTTACTTGGGAATCCAGCAAAGTAACACCTCTTTAATGGTCAATCTAATTCTCTGCATTCAATGTGTGGAGTATTTCTCTCCTTAATTTTGATGTTGTACTCTCTCTTATATTTTGATGTGTTTTAATGTCTCTAACTGATGCCTAATCTCTACTAATTCGGTTCCCTCCCTTAACCCCTAGGGGTAGGCCCTATTTATAGTGGTCGAGGGGATAGTCTGGACCGGTTTAGAAATAAAAGACCTAATCTTGGTCCCATTAAGGTTAATATAATAGGTACACTAATTCAGTTAGGATTTTGACTAATCAGTCTCAGTAAACTAATTAGCCTAGAATTCTAGTTAATTAATTCTAGTTAGCCGAAAGGACTTAGAGAGAGGGAGCATGGCCAGGTTTCCATCAGGAGGACCTGGGCTGGCTCTTGGAGGCAGGAACCCACTCGGATTCTTGGGCGGGGTTGCAGACAGTCCAATTTGTTTTGGCCATAATTTTGACATCTGACCCCGTTTTGATTGATTCTTTTTTGCCTTGAATGCTTATTAAGTCTAGTTTCTAATAAAAATAATTTAATAAACCTTAGATAAGTGTGGAACAAGATATAAGCAACATAGTGAATAGGTGTAATTTTTTATACAAGTCCAAATATTCCACTTATATTTCTTCCATTGCTTATCGTAATTTTGTGTATAATACGTCATTAAAAAGCTTATGAAGAATGTTCATACTTAGATTTAATAATCTTATACTCTCTGGAGTGGATCTCAACTGGATGCTAAACACTGTTAATTTAGGCCTATTTGGGCTTTTTGAACTCTATTAACCTTTTTAACTTGAATTCAAGGATTACTATACTGGGCCCTAAGTACACAAGTTCGGTTATAGCTTTTGTCATTGGGAAATTAAAAATAAGATGCTATTTTTTAGCGTCTACTATTAGCCCCACTTTGGTCAAGCTGGGGTACGACATAGGTCAAAGTAGTCGCTTCCTGTAATTGCCTGTCTGGCTATGCAGAATCCAAGCCTGGTTGTTGAGGGTTCTGAGACTTCGCGCCAGCCAAATTTCATTGTGGCAGTGGCCAGTGATGTAGAAATCCAAGCCTAGCCGCTGAGGGTCCTCAAACTTGACGCCTGCCAACTTTCGACATGACTATGACTAATGTTAGAGGTCACTGAGGATGCTAAGACTTGGCACCCACTGACCTTCGCCATGACGGTGGTTGACGTTAGAAATCCAAGCCTGGCCGCTGACGGTCCTGAGATTTAGCGCCTACTAACTTTCGTGGTGTTAGTGGCTGATGTTAAAAATCCAAGTTTGGCTACTAAGGGTCTTGAGACATGGCCCCTGCCAACTTTTACCGCGATAGTGGCTAATGATGTAGAACTCCAAGCCTAGGCGCTAAGAGTCTTGAGACTCTCCAACTTTTGCCGTGACGGTGGCCAATGATGTATAAATCCAAGTTTGGCCGTTAAGGGTCCTGAGACGTAGCAGATTAGTGAACTTCCTTGTCGCTGCAGTTGCAGACCTTCATGCGAGTCAGGCTTGATTATCTTCATGTGTCGCTAGAGCAGTAAACCTTCATGTGGGCTATGCTTAATCATCTTCCTGTGTCGTTAGAGCAACGAACTCTTATAATGGTTAGGCTTAATCATCTTCTTGTTTCACTAGTGCAACATACCTTCATCTAGATCAAACTTAATTATCTTCCTGTATCACCGGAGCAGTGAACTTTCATGTGAGTTAGGCTTAATCATCTTCCTGTGTCACTAGAGCAGCTTACCTTTATGCAGGTTAGACTTAATTATTTTCCTGTGCCGCTGGACCAGCAAACCTTCATGCGGGTCAGGCCTAATCATATTCCTATTTCACTATAGCAGCAGACCTTCATGTGGGTCAGGCTTAATTATCTTCCTGTATCATTGAAGAAGTGGACCTTCATGTGGGTCATGCTTAAGTATGTTCCTGTGTCGCTGGAGTAGCGAACCTCCATTCGGGTGGGCTTAATTTTAGTCATATGTTGCTGTAGTGGCGAACCTTTATGTAGGTTAGGCTTAATCATCTTTTTATGTCGCTAGAGTAGCAAACCTTCATATGGGTCAAGCTTAATAATCTTCCTGTATTGCTAGAGCAGCGAACCTTCATGTGAGCCAGGCGTATTTCATTGACGAAATGTTGGAACTGTCACTTTCAGCGTCTGACTTTGGTGAATACCTCCGCATGCATTCTATTCTTTTCTGCATGTATGCTTTGGATGCTGCTAGATGTATATTATCCATCCTTTTAATTTTGCTTTGGCTTCTTCCTCTTTTGTAATTTTCAAGAAAAACACTACCATGTGATAGTGGGAACCCAGCTGGGTTTATTGACCCCATTTCTTGCTTTTGCTTTTTCCTCTTTGTTTGCATGCTTGTGTTCTTTTGATAATTGTAATTTCCTCTGCATATAAAGATCTCAACCGGGTCCCTATGGTTTATCTTCTTTTCTTGTTTTATTTCTTTTTGCTGGGTGCTTGGCTCTTTGTAGAGGGAGTATGCCCATGTGAGTGGTGGGAAAGCTAGCCTGAAGATCTAATGCTAGATTTGTGGAACTTGGTGGCTTATGAGCCTAAAGACCTATAGTTAGATCACTATGAACTTGTTAATGTTTGAGCCTAAAGATTGATCCTTGAGGACTTTATGACAGTAGATATTGAGATGTCAAACCTTCGAGTTTGACCCCCTTTTTTGGCCGCTCTGGCGTTGAAGTCATCTCTCTGTGATGGGGGACTGCTGAATGTGAAGATGTTTTGGACAATGAGGCATCCTCTTTTGTCAAGATAAAGAGGATGAGTTGTCCTCTATGTCTATATCCTCTCGGACTTGAGCACCTGATTAGGTTTGTATCTTGGGCGATGATGCTTGTGCAAGGCCTTCTTGGAGGATAGAGCCCCTGCTTTGACTACGTTTGATTAAGGCGTTGGTCAAGCATAAATGTCTTATGTGATAGTTGTTGATGTCATTTTGAGAACATTTGATGTAGATTCATGGGTAACTAGGGTTGTGTGCCCTTCCTGTATGGTTGTTGTGTAAGCTCATTGTACTCTTTTTAATCCAGGGTTCCCAAGTGATCGAGGTGGAGGGCGGTCCAATAAATAGGTCAAAGACCTATGCATTGATGTATGTGCACTTGCTAGCCTATGTGGGACTATGTAGGCATGACGACTATGCAAACTCGATTGTGATGACTATCTAAACATGATTATGCTAACTATACAAGCATGTAATGACCTAACCTCGTATGTATACAGGTCTCACATTAAGTTTGGGGTCCATTGGATAAGGCTCAATTAAGGTATGGAAGATGATGAGTTAGGTGATGTGACATTCTATGGTTTGGGATGAGGGATAAAAAGTTAGGTAAGTACGGGGTTAGGCTAGGTCATGTGTCTAAGCTGCCCATAATTAAAAGTTTTTCTTTTTGAGGAAGGAGTATCCTTTAATTTTGTATTAAAGTGCTCTTGTTCTGAAAGAGCCCCAATTTTTGTTTATTATAACAGAAACCCTAGATGTGAGAGACTAGTGATAAACAAAGATGCTTTATTAGTTTTAGTCAGAGTAGCATCGAATCTAGTAGAGCTAATGTGATCCTTCCCATTTCGGGAAGATATTTTTGTTAGTGCTGGCTAGAGTAGCCACTAGTTTAGTGTAAAGAATATGGTTATATTCTTATCAGGAAATGTTTACCATGAAGAAAGCCCTAACTATCTAGGGAAATATAGGAGAGCCCCCCCGTCTTGCATAGTGCGTGAGTGCCTGTTTAAGAAAGCTGAGGACACAAGGTGAGTATCCACTCTTGAATTTGTAGTCATGGTTGAGACCAAGAGTCTTGAATTTTGGAATGGAGTGAGATTAGAGGCTATGATGATTGAGAGGAGGTGGTAAAATGGGCGAATAGTTTGTCTAAGTTTGATTCAATGGGAGTAGTTAGTGGAATGCTTCCTTGCCCTCTAAAAACTAAGGTTTTATTTTCATTCTCCTTTTGCCAATTCTACCTTTTCAGGTTTTCGGGCTTCAGAGGGGTTACTTACGTATCCAATGTGGAATCAAGCCAGTCATAGTTCATAAATAAGAGAACACAACTTAAAAGAGGATGCCTCTAGGAGGACATTTTAACACAGGCTTTTTGGTTAGGCTGCCAAAGCAAGCAAATCAACGTGAAAGCTCAAACAACCCTTATGAAATCCCCAAGTCTATGTGGGTGATGAAGTTTAGCCTGAATCAACAATTTTTCCTTTCTTTACTTATCCTTCTTGTTTTCAAACTCTTCTTCTTTTTTTTCTTTTTCTTTTTTCTTTCTGGATGTGACCATTTGGTTTGAACCTTCTCTTTCTCATAATTGCTTATTCATAATAATATCACCCATAACACACCCATTCCCTGGTAAAGTCAGATGTGCCAAATAAATAGGCTCATTTAAAGGCTCAAAAGCATTCCAAGAGGGAATTTATCAAGTTTGGTAAAGGTATTAGTTTAGGTTGCCAAGGAACGCCTCCTATTGTAGGCATGTTCTTAAACCTGTATGACTTATTGGAAAGAAATTTTTGATTTGTTTCCCTTTTTCAATGATGGCTTGGAATCATCAGTCTCTTTTTTTATTTCTCTTTCTCTCCTTTTGCCTACCTTGCCTTGTCAGGTTTTCAAGCTGGCTCCTCTTTTTTCTTTTCTTTTTTTTTTCTTCTTTTTTTCACCTTAGGTTCATTATAGGACATAAAAATTTTCAAAAATAAGGATATGAGAATACGCAAAAGAACTAATGGAGGAGATGATTTTATTAATAAATCAAGGTTACATCGGACTTGGATTTACGGTGGAAAAGAAAGCGAATGGCTTTAAGGCTCGACATATGACTATAGGTTTAGGACACATCACATCTTCTAAATTCAATAGAACTTGAGGCCTCTTGCATGGAGGTATTTTGGGCTTGGATTCAACTGTGCTTATTATGTGAATAGATCGGACCCACTTTCACTTTGGTAGTTTGAAATGGCTAGAATGTCATCGTGCATGCCAAGCGGGTTCTTGCCCTTTATAACTGGTTCTAATAGGGATGTACTTGATTAGCCTTTGAGCGTCGGTTGGCCATGTGAGCAACTTTTTCCCTCCATCGAGCAAGGATGTCAAAAAATCTTTTTTGTTCCTCTTGCTTAGTTAACTCTAGGTGTTTGAGTGTGATTGGTAGGTCAGCATTGTATGAATACTAACATAGTAATTTTTTGTGAAGATCGTCCCAACTTGTGACCTTCTATGGGTCCACGGTATTATACCACCTCATTACATTCTTGTCGAACATCTAAGGAAATAGGGTGTGGAAGATGTCCTTGCTGATTGCTTTTAGTTTCATGGTACTAAGAAAACTCCTCACATGATTTTGAGGCTTTTTAGTTCCATAGAACTTGATGTCTGGCATAGTAAATTTTTGGGGCAGTTTCCCTTTTAAGATAGGAGTGAATCCTGCATAGTCACTAAAATAATTATTTAACATGGAAGATTCCTCACGCAGTTGTTCTATTTGATCCCCTCGTGGATCGATTTGAGGAGTGCTAGTTTCGCCTTTTCCTTTGAGGCGCTTTTGATTAGAGTTTGAAGTGCATTGGCCTTTAGTTCCATCTTCTTGTCACTTTTGTCCATCCTAATTTGTCTTCAAAATTTGGGCTATCTCATTACCAATCCAGTTACTAGTTCTATCTTTAGAGTTTCCTCGGATTGCTCCCGTGATAGATGTCTCCTGGGCTATGGGCTTCACTTATCTACTTTCTTTGCCTTCCCTATCCTAAGTAATAAGGTGACGATTTAGAGAGGCGGAATGTTACAGTAGTCAACCATGCTGGATATGGGTTAAAGGAAATTATTAATAACTTGCAATTTGAAGAAAAGGAGACAATTGCTTGATGGGCTTAAATGCTTATAGTGAAGTTGGGTTTAGATATAAGGTTTTAAATTAAAATCGGGTCTTACCCTGGATTAGGTCCTAAGTTGGGCTTAAAGAGTTCACCTATGAGCCTAAGTTAGGCTCAAGTATTATTTAGGTTAATCACAAGTCTATATTGACCTAAGTATGAATATGGTTTGGTTTGCCTAAAATGAGCTAGGTTTGGCACATGAGTGGATCTAGGTGGACTCATATAAGGATCCTAGATCTAGGGAATATGATGCATGGATCATGGACTTATGCGTGGGTCAGAAATCTAGGTCTTACTTAGACTTATGCATTATGAATATGATGCACGTTTGGATGCAACGTAAAGTGGACTAGTGTTATAAAGGTCTAATGGGCCATATTATGCACCTTAGGCCTGGATGGACTCATATACAATACATGATGAGTCCTACAGGGGTATGACTCCTTGACATCAGGTATCCTACAATTGATGTGGTAGGCCCTTAAATGAACTATGTTGATTTATGGACCTAACCCTAACACTGAAAGCCCAGATTTTCAGTTTCATGCTTATGAATGCAGACTCTAAAGGGACATGAGACCTAACCAAACCGCATCTCGGCTAGGTTCTAACCAGACCAAAACTTACCCTTTTTTATTTTGACTCTCTACTGGACTCCATCCATGCAAACTGATGAACCCTGCTAGTTAGACCCTAAGGGATCCCGGCAAGGCTCTGGGCCTGACATTGTCTCCCCTTGGGGCTCGGACACAGACTACCAATTTTCTCTTTTTTTTGTTTTTATTTTGACAATCTCGGCCAGGAATTTTTTTTAACTAGACCTGATACTTCTATATTGGAATTAGAACCTTTTTTCAAATTCTGGATCAAGACTCTTATTATGATTTAATTGGCCCAGAAACCAGTTCCGGTCCCTAATCTAATTCCTAGACTTAGTCTTTTCCTAATCTGGGCTCTCCGAGGACTCACATTAACAATGCGTAGTACTTTGGCCTAGGAAAAAGTTAAATCACACAAAGTCACATTGCATTCCAAGTCATACACGTGATTTCCAACCTAGACAAGAGTTCTAAGTTACAGAGGCTTCAGGTTCGGTTTTAAACAATCCTCTCACGAAACAAAGCTTCGTATGGCACCCTTGGGATACATGGTGTGACTGGAACATTTTGGATGCTTCCCCGAGTTGTATGGACCTAGAAAGTAAATCATAAGTGGGTGAAGTAACTACCTGCCCAGTTGGAAGTCTAAATGAGCCGACTGAGTGACCAACCACTTTACTGAGTGGTAAAAAAATTAGGGTTTTGCCTAGAGACGTTGTTGATCCTCGACAAACAGTGTCTTATAATGCAAATATAATCAAGATAATTTCCTGTATTGACTTTTGAATCTCCCCCTCTTAAGAGAGAGTCCCGAATGAAGTCGTAAATGTAAGAATCCACCTCCTCAGTGGTGCAATCCTCCATGAATGGCTAGGGCTCATTGCTAGGTACTTTTTTTAGTTTTTTTATTTTGGATTTATGCAATATCGAGCTATAAGCTTACGGAGGAATGGACCTGGGATTTTCCAGAGAACCTGATCGGGTTCCCTGAGCAGGATCAGGTCCATCCTTGCTGGACTAGGGCCTTGACAGTTTCCTCATCCTGGCCCAAAATCAGGATGCGAGCCTGATCTAGGAATTCGGGCTGGTTCCTAGGTCAGATAAGGTATCTTGATTCAAGTACAGGCAGATTTTACTACCTAGATCCCCATCTGTTTTCCTTTAGCCAGTAGTGTATGAGCATATGCCAAATTAAAAAATAGTAAAGAATTAATCTTTTGCTAAATAGAGTTTTTTTGCGCTCAGGATAACCCACCTGATTTTCGTAGGAACCTAGCTGAGTGACACCTTTTTCATGGTTAACCCAATTCTTTACCTTTAATATGTGTGGAGTATTTCTTTCCTCTATTTTGATACTCTCATCTCTCTAATATTTTGGTGTGTTTTGATGTCTCTAACTGATACCTAATCCCTGTCGATTTGTTTCCTTCCCCGAACCCCTAGGGTTAGCCCCTTATTTATAGTGGTTGAGGGAAAATCTGAATCGGTTTAGGAATAGGAGACCTAATCATAGTCCCATTAAGGTTAATATGTATGCTAATTCAGTTTGGATTCTGACTAATTAGTCTCAGTAAACTAATCAGCCCAAAATTCTAGTTAATTAATTTCGTTTAGCAAAAAAGGACTTAAAGAGAGGGAGGCCGACCGAGTTCCATCGAGAGGACCTGAGCCGACTCTTGGAGGCAGGAACCCGCTTAGGTTCTTGGGTTGGGCTACAAACAGTCCAATTTGTTTTGGCCATAAATTTCACATCTGACCTCAGTTTTGAGTGATTCCTTTTTTCCTTGAAATCTTATTGAGTCTAGTTTCGAATAAAACTAACTTCGTAATTCTTAGATACATGTGGAACAAGATATAAGCAAAATAGTGAATATGGGCCATTTTCAGCACAAGTCCATATATTTTACTTATATTTTTTTTCCATTGCTTATCAGACTTTGGTGCATTATATGTCATTAGAAAGCTTATTAAATGAAGAATGTTGATACCTAAACTTAATAATCTTATACTTTGTAGAGTGGTTCTCAACTGGTCACTGAACACCGTCAATGTGGTCCTATTTAGGTTTTATTAACCTTTTGGAGTTCAAGGATTACTCCCAAGTGCACAAGTTGGGGTCTAACTTTCATCATTGGATAATTAAAAATAAGATTCAATTTTTAGGCGTCTATAGTATTAAACAGTACAACTTGTAAATTACTAAATTTTGAATTTTAATAATGCCTATATTAAACTTCATACCTCTTGCATGCCCAAGGACAGGGGGAAATCTTGTTCTTGTACTTCCCAAATTTGAAAAGGATTGATCACTTCTTTCTTTTTTGTGCAAATGAATTGTAAAGGTCAATCTATGCGAAATTCAAACTCAAGTCTCTAATAACAACTTCTAGTTACTTAACTAGTACAAAATTAACAATTCTTAATTGCTTTATTAGTGCAAAACAATTTTCCTACTATATACGTTCCAATTTGCCATCCTTGTGTAAGTTTTAATTTTGTTTTCTCATCCATATCTTTATCTTGTGTATTGGATTGGCTATAATCTAGAAGGTGCATTACATACCTAGTTGTAGGTATTTGCCTACTTGTTACTTAATAGATTTTCTTTTCTCTATTCTCTTCTTTTCTTTTCTTTTCCCTTTATTTTTTCTATTGGGTTGGCCTTAGTCAAAAAGGTTGCATTGTAATTCTTCTTTCAACACTCTTTTCCTCTAGAAGAAGTACTTTTCCAATTATTCAAATACATGAAAAATTACAATTTGCTGCATAGGAAAATATAGATTAAACAAGCAAAAGAAGAAAGGAAAAAGAGTACAATCATATCTACAATGACAATGACTCATAAGAATCTAGAAGAGTACCACATGGAATAATTAGATAGGCTAGTATGATCTAAATCAAGTAATACCTTGGTGGTAGATCCTTTTCACAAAGGAGTTTTTATACTATGGACCTCAATGTTGTGAAAATTTACTCAACCAGATAACATAACATGAAGTTGGGAGAAAAAGATTAGAGTCGTAGAAAAGGTTTGAGGATTCAAACTCATTTGGTCAAACATGTTATGGTCAGGGTTGATATATTTACGTTGGGCCAATTTTTTTTTTGAAAAAATAATTCTCCGGGAAATTTCTATGTACCAAATTATTTGTGCTAAAGTTTTGCCTCTTAATAAACATATACTAACTATCACACTTAACTTCAAAACGATAAAAAACTTACACTTATCCATTGTCTTTCAAGTTTTTATTATCTTTTCTCCCTCTCTGCTATTATAGTTTATTGTTACTAGACGACCTATAAACTACATTGCTGTTAACATTGGTTCAGCTTTCTCCAAGAACAACTTACCACCATAGAATCTAATGAAAATCAACCATGGTATTGTGTAAAGTAGTACATGTCTGTAGCCCCCTAGGCATGGTTAAAAAGTATGTCTTAAAAGGATTGAAATGAGTGCTTGTATCACCAAAAATGAACCCTTCTTTTCAGGAGCCCATTCTTAAAAACTCCATAGTTAAGTGTGGTTGCTATGGAGAAGTCTTAGACGGGCGACCTTCTGGGAAGTTTCCAAGGTAATGTGAGAGTGAGGACAAAGAACGTTAGAAAGGCTTGTACTGATTTGTGGAGTCAGTCATTGATCCTTGAAGCTATCCTAAGTAATTGTTCATAGATGTGTGCTATTGTGAAGTTTTGATCCATTAGTTATACCTTTTAAGTGGATATGTATGTGTAGATGTATTACTTGGCTTAACTAATTCATTGTTGTGTTAATTAACTTTTATTTGACGTAAAATGATAGTGGTGTTATTAGACTTAAGTGATCGACTATGGAATAGAGTTGTGTGTTGGTAAATGAATTGAATGACTTGTTGTGCTTTTTGAGTTTGCTATCTGTTGGTCTCACAAGCGAATAATTTTATCAATGAATTTCGAGTATAAAAGTGCATTTAGTTTGAAACTTAAAAGCTTTGAAATACTGCTTCTATGCCTATTCTTTACCCTCTATTATATGAGTTGTTCCACGGGCACTATAATAGAGTGAGTAGACCTAACATAAAGATGGTAGAGAATATATTAGAACCCATTAACTTCTTTTAACTTCTTTTATTCTCTCACAACCTACTTTTGCTAGATATAAAGTGGCGAAGCTTTTTCTAAGTTGGTCCTTGAGGACTTGCAATCTATTTTGAAAACATTTTGGGTGTTATACCTTGGTATGTTTGTTTGCCAGGATGAAACTTGAACTACTTATGAAAATGTAAGGAGTTGTAAGAAACTTAAGAAGTTGGAAGAAAATGTTAGGAGCAGTAAGTTGTAAGAAAATATAAGGAGTTGTAAGAAGTTGTATGAAGCTGTAAGGATCCATAAAAAGTTGTAAGCAATTGTTAGAATCATTAATGTAACTGTAAGAAGTTGCTAAAGGTCGTAAAAAGCTGCAAGTGGTTGTAAAAATTTGTTAGAGCTGCAAGAAGTTATAATGAGATGTAAGGAGTTGTAAGCAATAAGCTTATCACTACTTATCACAGAAAAGAATAGGGCTTTACTTGTGATTGTTAGAGGTCTTCAAATACATGTTCATGGGTTTCAATGGTGAGGATATGTTAGAAAAGGAACTTGAACTAATTATGAATTGTGTCCAAGTTAGAGAAGAAGCGTAAGTTATATTGTTCTTCTAATCTATTTTCTTGTGTTGACGCTATTGTATTTCTTTATACCTGGTGTTGTGGCTACTACTATTCTATTTTCTTTGTAGCTATTATTCTGTTTGAGTTTGTTGGTGACTGTTGCCATTGTTTGTGTAATTCTTCTATTGTTACTGTTTATCTTGCTGTCTAATTCCCCAGATCCATACCCCTTAGATAAGAGAGTAATGTTGTTTAAAAGTTATAATGAACTCCTTTGAATGTTTGTCTTAAATTTTGAGGGTTTGAATGCTTAGAATATTGATAACCCTAAAGATAGTTGACTTTTAACAACTGTTGCTTGATAGAATTTGGTCTATAGTTTGAGATGTGTGTAAATTCTACTAGTCTATTGTATATACTCCTCTTCCTTAACACTATGTGTCTACTAATGTATATTTTGCTAATGTGTGCCCCTAGGATGACTTTTTTACTCATTACTAGTTACCAAAAACACCAAAGTTTTGTGGATAAAACTTTTATAAGGACGGAGGAGTATAACAATAGGGATTTTGAGGTAATAGTTTTAGAATGTTTCATAATTTAGCATAATAGTATTTTGAACTAACATTAATAGTTTTAAATTTTGGGGTTGATTTTACTTGATATGTTTTAACTCATTAAGCCAAATCCATTACTCCAACCCAAACTTATTATCCAATACAAAAAGAGGGAACGGGCCATGGCAACCCTATGAGTATATTTCCCTTCTTCAGGCCTGTTCTTTCCATAGGAATGGAGCGGATATGGAACGTAAAAGATTTGAATGAAGTGGGATGGAATGGAATGGAGTGGAGTGGGAAGAAATGATACTTTTCTTGCAAGAGTGAGCAGGAATGTGAAAAAGTGGGAATGATTGGAATGGAGTGGAAATGCCTGAAATAGAATAGGAGAAATATGGACTTATTGATATTAAGCTGTGGAAAGAAGTGAGAGGGGATAGAAGGGAGTGAAAAGGAATGAAAAAAATAGGAAAAATAAATTTTATGTATCTTTAAAGAGTGGAAAGGAATAGAATGAGGATAGAGGCCAAAATTTTCCCACGAAATTAGTTCGTTTGGTATGCCAGATATAGACATGGAGAGCGGAGGAGCAACGGTGTTGGCGGCGGCAATTTACTAGCTGTCACTTGTCAGCCATGCATTCGCGGGTCTTGGAGGAGGCGGTTGACCAACTCACTTGACCAAGAAGAGAGAGTTTGTTCAAAGCCCTAACCGCCTTCCGCCATTAAACCGTCATCCAGGATCATCACCGTCATCTCCGCCACCAAGGACGAGCGTGGAAGGCTAACAGAAGGTCAGATTTCAACCTCCTGGACCTAGGGAGAAGAAGGGCAGTGCAAGGGGTAGAATTTTACTTCTGGGCTATAGCTGCGGTGTCGAAAAAGTACCGGGAGGGCCAGAAAAGCAATGTCTTGTGGAATTCATGGCCGAATTCTCTAAAGTTTACACCGAATTCTACATCTTGACTGACACTTGAGGTGGAGGTTCTTTCTTCACCTAAACTATAGTAATTTCAAAGATTAATGTGATTTTGGATGCTTGCTTGTACAATTAAATAGATAAATGTGATATTTTGTGCTTTCTTTAAATATGTGATTTTGGGTAACCCATCACCCCAAAGTTTTAGTTAATCTCTTTTAATTCTTAAAGTTGGAATTGTTTGATAGGTTAGTGGCTGCATGTTACAAGCATGAAGCTAGATTATGATTAGAGTATGTGTATTTGAATGATTAATGACTCTTAGGTGAATCTATGCTGTGGGCTAGTTGGAAGGGCTTAAGTTTCCACCTAAATGATCCCCTTGGTTATAATATGAACTTTTCAGAATGTTAGGTAGTCTCCAGCTGTGGTATTTTGAGTGGGAAGCTAAGTTACATAGAGAATATTAATTTAATGCTCTCCTAGGAGCTTTTGGATTGAAATTAGGTGATGAAATGCATAAAAGGGGGAGTAAGTAATAGAGGGAATGGTATAGACATTTTCTAGGAGCTTTGGCACATGCTTTGAATTATGGTGGTGCACTCATGAGTAGTGATAGGGTAGTTAGATGGAATTGCCAACTGATGTTAGCGCTTGAAAGAACTTGGAGTAGTCAAATTTGAGGAAAATTCAAATGTAAAGAGGCTAAATCATAGTAAACTATATAATTGTTTACTATGTTATGGGTCATTTATAGCTTGTCATTCCTGATAAAACTATTAGGGCCATAATCTGGAATAATTTAGGCTTGAACCATTGAAATACGAGGGAAAAGAAGTGTAGAATAAGGGTTAGGAACAGAAGCCACAACAGTAGGCAGTGGCCACCAACGGATTAGGGCGGTCCAGTGGAGAATCAGTTCAGACGATTTTGGTCAACAGGCAGCTTAGCTGTTACATGTGCTGAATCTAGGAGTTTTTGGAAGAAGTTTTGGGAAATATGGGGAGGTTGTGGAGTAAAAAGCAAAGCCGAGATGTGAATGAATGAATAATTTTCCTTATAGTTAAGGGGCTATTTAGTTTATGGTATTAGAGTTGTTCCATGGCTGTAAGCCGCTCTAATGGATTGGAGATCCCTGACAGTCTCCTAATACCTAGGTGACTTGGATGGACTGCCGGTCAAGTCAGTTGGTTTGCTAGGCACAACAAGGACTTTGTGTTCTTTAAGTGGGCGTAACTTGAACATTCAAGGTATGGTTAAAAAGTACGACTTAAAGGGATCAAAATGGCTATTTTTATCACCAAAAGTGCACCTTCATTTTTGGGAAGACCACTCTTAAGAACCCAATAGTTTGTGGAGAGTCTTGAGATGGGTGACCTCTTGGAAAATCTTCCTAGGTGTGAGTGAGCATAAAGTATACTGAAAAGAATTGTGATGATTTCTAGGGATAATTATCGATCATTGAAGTTGTCTTGACTAACTGTACACGGCTGGGAAGGGGTTAGGGCCTTACAGTGTTAGGCAAATGAACATACATGGACCGACCTTCTTCTCTAGGATGAATAACAACTGCCACAGCAAGTATTTTTCGTTAGAAATTGGGTGCGTCTAACAATTGAAATACATGCAATTTACTTTTTGTTTTTATCCTTCGTTTTTATTGTTAAGAAAAAATAATCCAAAGGGTCCATGAACATACATGGATCGGTTTCTAAAAAGAGTTTAAACGTTAAATTTGAAGTTCTATAGACTATATTCTTTTTTCAATTTGAATTCTTTTCGATTTTTGTAATATTTGTAAGAGGGGGGAAATGACCATAAAATTGGCTTCTAACTTATAAGTAACCAAAACTCGAAACCTTGTGTTGAAGATTGAACACTTTCAAATATTAACAAGAACTATAACCTAACTGTATTTTACTGTTTGCCGAAATTGTCATGCCTACAAAGCCTTGCAAAATACATAAGACTATTACATCAATCATTGAAAAAGCTAATGGGACTTGATGAATTCGAAGATGATTGATCTATAAACTTTAATTCAAGGAATCAAGGAAGGAACCAATTAAAAACTGAAAGCTTCCGTCTACTTATATTCTATGTGGAAATATAAAAGAAGACAAAGTTGAGAATTAAAAAAGAAAACAATTCAGTGAAAGGAAATAGTTTTGTGGTACAAAAAAACCCCAAATTGTGTTATATTTCACTGGTGCAATTACAATATATAACTACTTTATAGAAAATAAACAGAAACACAAGCAAAAAAATTGAAAAGAATTTATTGATATTTGGAAAATAAATAAAAACACAAGTAAAAAATGGAAATGAAAGGACAAAAAGAATTAAAAATTACCACATTTAGAACATGGTGTTTAGTAATTGTGATATATGATAATAGTGGTGGGTATCATTCAGTCCAATATCGGGTACGACTGAAGATTGAAAAGGACCGAATTGAAGCAGTTAAATCCAGTTGGATCCTTGGTTTGAAGTTTTGGCGTTATTTGGTCTTCAGTCTAGTTCCAACCTCAACTAGTTGAATTGGTAGCACTACTAGAAAGCGGCCCAAATTTCGACCCTTACGTACCGACCCTTGTCGTTTGTGTCGATACTTATTTTTCTGGAATTAAGAAATCTCGACACTTTTTATGGTCAGAACCAACGCGACCATTAAAAGGGTCGAGATAATTCACATTGGAACCCGCGCCCAAATTTTATACAATTCGCCAAATTAAACAAAAACTAGAACCTGTGTGTGTAAAGTATTTGGCCGGCCACTAAAACGTTTCCAACCCTAACTCCAGAACAGATCGAGATTTCTCTTTGGCAATTGATCGAGATTTTGCATTCGCCCAGAACATTCGCTCAGAACAGATCGATTTCGCCCAAAAACCAGAACCCTAACTCCAGCTCTCGATCAATTGCGCCCAGAACCGTGAGTCTCAATCAATTTTGCCCAGAACCGTGAGTCACAATCTCTCATGGAACTCGATTTCTCTTTTTCGGCCTGTAATTCGCTTAACTTCAACTCGTGCCTGTGAATCTGTTGAGGTTTGTGGCTTTTTTTTGTTTGAAATTTTAGGTTTATGGAACGGTTTTTTGGTGTTGATTGCGTGTTCTTTTCTACAATTTGGATGGTAACAAGGGGATGGCTGTTGGGCAATTGGGGTTTTTGGAACTCGCTCAACTTCAACCGTGAGTCGCCTAGAATGTTCTTGCCCTGCCTCAATGTAGAACTTGAAGCCTACTAAGAGCAAGGGACTGATTCTAACACACGGTGAGTAGGTATTTACAAATATATTTGACATGGTGGTCTATTCTGTTTTGCAATTGTTTTAGGTTTTTTAGAGAAGCGCATGTGTAAATACAAGGTATTTGTAACTTCATATCTTTTTACTTTGTCGAGCACTTCTAGGCACCTTCTTGTTAAAGTCTGTAGTACTTTCACTTCAATGCCTTATAGTGAGACACTTGAATCTCTTGCATAAAATCGAGTTGAAATTCATATGCTATTGTTAGGTGATCTGGGTTGAAAGCATGTACTGACAACACACTTGGAAATTCTCAATTCGGGGTAAAATCAGCTTTCATTGAACTACATTTTTAGTGCAAATAAAGGAACTGATTTTTATGCCATTTTATTGCTTTGGTTTTCATTTTAATCAATGTAATTCTCAAGCTTCTGTTTTCTCAGTAAGACATTCAGTCGACATTGTTCGATGTCAGGGATTTCAACACTTGGCAAATATGACAACACATTAGCTATATCAACATTGCTTAAACTTTTGTTTATTGTTCATCATGCATATTGCTAATGCTTTCTCACCTGATATTCCCTAAATATGCTAGTCTAACCAGCATGTAACTTACTTCTGAATATAACACCAGTTACCGATAGTCTAACCAACATGTGAAAATATCTCAGTTATCTCGTCGGTAAAATGTATGATACTCATACTAGTTACATGCCTCCCAGAAATAGAACACATGTATCCAAATAACATGTGGCATTCACGAACGTAACTTATCACATAAAAAATCACCTTACCTTCAATAACAGCATCCTCATTATCGTAGAGACTAAGTTGAAATTGATAAGAAACACATATTTCAGTTCTAATCAAGAAGAAATCATTTTGTGTTATAATTCAGATTTGTCAACTAGCTTCCCTTTTTCTTAATTTTTAATTAAAAATTTGTGCAACTTTTTTTTGGTAATAAATTAAAGTTTTTTAGTACCACTAAAATCAACCCTTAAGATGGCAGAGGAAATTACATCAATTCAGTATCAATTACAAAGAAGCCTCCTCCTGGACTTATACTTTAATATCCTCGAGCAGCTTGTTTCAATCTAGATACAGTATAGAAATGCAGCAGCTACAGAGTTTAATCCATTTACTGCTCAACAGCCAGCAGTGCAACTTATTCAAATTTGTGGCATTGCATTCACAACAGTGCAACTGATTCAAATTTATGCCTTTTTTTGGGGATTGGGGAGGGGGGGAAGATTAATATTACAACCCTAAAAGGGATGTATAAAAGTACCGCAAGTTTACGCTTGTCAGCCGTAGTACTTGAGGGTGGAATCCACATGGACAAAGTTGAACTCAGGTCAGTCAACTAACATTAACCCATTCTATTGAAAATAAGGAACATGAACGCAAACATCATTCAACTTGTAGAAATTAAATCAAACTTAAACATGGTTGAATCTATAAATTATAGAACTACTAACAGGTAAATTGGCAAAATGAATAAGAAAGTAGTAGATTTGAATCTCTAATGCATCTTGTGATACTTTATAAATTTTTGGTTTTGCTTTTGTGGTAGAATGGTTTTTGAGTTTGCCAAAGAGCATGTTAGATGTTGCGGACAGGGCACCCCAACAATTAACTAAACTCAGGCTGGCATCTTCCTATAGGCTTTGGATCTTCTGTATCTAGCATCTCGTAAGCATATTTAGACTTTATACCACAATAGGTTTGGGGTTGGCCAAAGATTTTGGTAGATAATTTTGAAGGGCCATTCCAATTGAACGCTGGGCTTCTTGCACCCAAAGTGAGAATCATTCCACAGGCAAAATGCCCTTCTTGTTTCACATTTAGTTTTAATTCTCCTAATGTTAGTTCTGTCTCTTATCAACCCTTCATGTGTAACCTGATTGTCCTTGAATTTTTAGGGTTGCTCCTTAAATTATATTTGTTTTATTATCATAAAATGAAGCGTATGAGATATTGTACTAAATTATTTTATGTTTGTAGAATGGACTTAAGTTGGATTGAATTACCAAATGATCATCCTAATTTTCTTGATGGTGCCGTCAAATTTATTAAGCTTGCTAAGGAAAATCTCGTAGAAGGAAGAACTCGATGTCCATGTAGGAGATGCAAAGTGGATAAATGGTTGCCTATAGAAGAAGTGGAGCTACATATTTTATTCAAAGGTTTCCATGAGGAGTATAAACATTTTATTTTTCATGGTAAAGGGGGCATTCTTGATCATGTAAAATATAGAGGAAGCACAAGTCGAGAAACAAATATTGAGCTGCCAATTTCACTAGTGGAGATGATATGGAAGGTTTGTTGAGAGCAGCTTTTGGGGTTGATATACCTAGGTGTAAGGATGACATTCTTCATGATGTGGTTGATGAGCCGCTTGATGAAGGAGTTGAACCTTTTGACATTTATGGTGAGCAAATGTCCTCAGAACAATTTTACGAATTGGTAATTCCTCCATTAGATGATGAAGAAAAAGTGAAGTATTAGAGGCTGCTGGATGTGTCCAATAAGGCACTTTACGATGGGTGTACCACCTTTTCCAAATTATCTGTCCTCCTACACTTATTTCATATGAAATGTATGTTTCATTGGTCAGCTGAGTCTTTCACAATGTTGATGAAACTTTTAGGAGATGCATTCCCTCAAATCATGGAGTTTCCCTCATCTTATTATGAAGCTAAGAAAATGATCAATAACTTGGGCCTTGGATATGAGAAGATTGATGCTTGTCCTAATGATTGCATTCTATATTGGGGTGAGTTATTAGAAAAAGATAGTTGCCATGTTTGTGGTGTTTCAAGATTGAAGACAGTAAAAGGCAAGGAAGGTAAGACATGTGAAGGAAGTTCAAATGCTGAGGTAGGAGAGTCGGCTAAGGTGATGCATTACTTCCCTCTAATCCCTAGATTTAAGAGGATTTACATGTCATCTAAGATAGCTGAACAAATGAGATGGCACGATAGGGATTGTGTAAAAGATGAAAAGTTAAGACATCCAACTGATGCTATTGCATGGAAGGAATTTGATGCCTTATATCCTGACTTTGCTTCTGATCCCCGCAATGTTAGACTTGCCCTTGCTAGTGATGGCTTTAATCCATATCATCTTATGAATACCACCTACAGTACATGGCATGTAGTGTTAATCCCTTATAATTTGCCTCCATGGGTATGTATGAAGCCATCATCATTTATTCTTTCATTGATTATTCCTGGAAAATCAAGTACTGGAATTAATATTGACGTATACTTGCAACCACTAATACATGAGTTGAAATTGTTGCAGGATGGAGTTGTTGTTTTTGATGCTTACAGCAATGAATACTTCAATATGTGAGCAGTTATAAGATGCACCATCAATGATTTTCCTACTTACGCTATGTTGTCCGGTTGGAGTACCAAGGGCTATAAAGCATGTCCTTCATGTGCTGATTCCACACATTCATATATGTTTGGTGTTAAAATTTGTTACTTAGGCCATCGAAGATGGCTACCTCGTAATCATCCTTATCATTCCCAAGGCCATTTATTTGATGGGACAGAGGAATTTAGGGATGCTCCAGTTGTTGTAGATGGGATTGAAATTTCAGCGCAACACGACGGAGTTGGTTATGTGTATGGAAAGTCTAAAAAGGCTTCAAAAAAAAAGAAGAGGAAGACGACAAGCAGGTACATCTACTTGTGACATTGGAGATAATTGTGATAAGGTCTATGATGATGATGCTACTGATGATGTCCTTTGGACTTAAAGAAGCATATTTTTTGAGTTACCCTACAGGAAGGTTAATCGATTTAGACACAATTTAAATGTCATGCACATTGAGAAGAATGTGTGCGATAATTTATTGGGAACCCTTTTGAATGTGGATAAGAAAACTAGAGATGATGCGAATGTAAGAAAAGCGCTTGAAGAGATAGGGATAAAGCCTCACCTTTGGCTTCAACCTTGACCTAGTCGAGATCCAGTTATGCCTCTAGCTCCATATTCCATGTCTTTGGAGGAGAAAGAAAGATTTTTAAAAGTTCTACAAAAGCTTAGAGTTCCGAACGAATGTGGGTCTAACATCTCTAGATGTATTAATTTGAAACAGCGAAAACTCTTAAATCTTAAGAGTCATGACAATCATGTTTTAATGCAAGATATTCTTCCTGTAGCTTTACAAGCATCACATGCCACGGAAGTGGTTGACCTAATCTTTGATTTGTGTTCATTTTTCAAGTATGTGTGCTCACCTACCCTTGACGTTGATGAACTGGAGCACGTTCAATCGAGGCTTATTGTTACTCTTTGTGAGCTAGAAAAAGAATTTCCTCCAACTTTTTTCACAGTCATGGTCCATCTTGTAATTCATTTGGTAGATGAAGTTAAACTTGGAGGTTTCGTTCATTACAGATGGATGTACCCTATTGAAAGGTGATAATTTTAAATACTCTTTTTTTCTGTTTCTCTCTCTTTTTTTAATATTTATTGTAATATTTATTAGAACTTCTTGAAAAAGGTACTTGACGCATTTGAAATCCCATGTCACTACTAAAGCCCAGCCGGAAGGATCCATGGCTGAAGGGTACATTCTTGAGGAGACTATCGCCTTTTGTTCGGCCTTTTTAGTAGGGGTTGAGACCATATTTTGTAGGAGCAAGAGGAATGATGATTATAATGTTAATATGAGTACCTACTTGTTTAACTATGGTGGACAAGTGGTTGGGATACAGAGGACTTATTATCTTGATGACAAGAGCTTAAGGTGGGCACATTGCTATGTACTGCTTCATTCAGATGATATGAAAGAACTTATTGAGTATCAGCTGTGCAACATGATGCTCCACTAATTGGGTTTTCAGTTTTGGTGAAGAAATTAAAAGAGGAAACCCCTTTTGCTAATTATGTTAGGGAATTCTTAAATGAAAGGGAAGCCTCTAATCGATGCTCTTTAGTAACTGCAAATGAAACTCTTCGAAGTGATTGGATAATTAATGAATTAGATGGATGGCTGCAAAATCAGGTTGTCTTTCTATCTTCAAGAATGTATGCCATGAATTCGTGTATAGAGTGTGCTTGTGTAACTACTTTTATATAACTAAACGTTTTTCGTATTATAGGTGGAGTACATTGATGTGAGCACGCCAGAAGGAGAGTTGAGAAAAGCTTTAGCCGATGGTTTAAACCCTGAAGCTAAAAGCATTAAAAGCTTCATAGTTAATGGCTTCAAATTCCAAATAGTTCATCGTGAGCGTTACTGAAAGACACAAAATTCTGGGGTTATGGTGGATGCTGATGGCCAACCTTACTACGGAAGGCAGACGGACATCTATGAATTAGATTATTATGGGGCATATAAAGTTGTGGTTTTCCATTATGATTGGGTAGACATAAATAGGGGTTTGAAAACTTTTAGAAATGGCCATGCTTGTGTTCACTTCTCAAAGCTCATTTATACCGGCCGATATTTACATGATGATCCATTTGTCTTCTCATCTCAAGCAAAGCAAGTTTTCTAAGCTGAAGATGAGAAACAAAAAGGATGGTTGCATGTTATTAAAACCAAGCCTAGAGATATTTTTGATTTAGGCGAGGATGTGTCATACGGTTTTTAGTGTGTAGTATATGGTCATTGTGTGTCAAGCATTACTTTGGTATGGAACAATGTTATCTCTTTGTTATTTTGTTGTTGGATTACTTATCTGTCTTTTGTGTTTCCCATGTTTGACAAGTGTAGTTATTTATTCTTGAT
>JACYFF010031954.1:65002598-65044427 GCA_017589665.1 Selenicereus undatus | reverse complement strand
TCTTGATATCATATCTAAGTCAATGGCTTGAGTTAAGTTGGTTTTATCAACTGTTGGATATTGTAATATTATGCTCGATATTAAATCAGGTAGTGTTACATCTATTGCTATGACTTGATACTACATGTATAGTTAATGACTTGAATTTACATATCATTGATCCGGGTAAATGTCTTCATAACTCTTATTATCAGGTATTGAGTACAAAGTGAGGTATAAAGGATGAGCTACAGGAGCAAAATAACACTCAATGTAATGGCTGCCAAATCATCCACAGCAGCAACACAATCAACACAATCACTTGGTCATCCTAGCTTTAGTACTATAACAGCAGAACCAGCACAACCTGCTTCCTCCTTGAAAGCATCAGAATCATTAGTGCAGCAGCAACCACCTATACTATGCCCGACTTCTAGTGGAGTCCTACAGCCACCCACACAGCCCCTTCGGCCACCCAGTGTTGTGGCTGGGGCATCTGCTGAAGCTCCTGCACGTTTTGGACACATACTTCCCCCACCTGCTACTGGAGCTGGAGCTTCAAAAGTAATTGTGCAGCAGCGACTAGTTGGGCTGCATAGATGTACTGGAGCATCAACACCACTTGCGCAGCAGCTCCTTCAGCCTACTCCATCAAGTGGAGCATCGCAATTGCCTTTGCAAACATCTGTCAAAAAGTCTGTTCAGCATGCAACATCAACTCAAGCTTCAATTGAAGTGCCACGACGATCTGGACAACTACCTCCCCCACCTAGTACATCTATTAAAGCTTCAAAACAAATAGTTCAGTATTTGACTAGATCTACTGGAGGATCAAAACCTATTATGCAGCAGTTTGTTCGGCCTACATCTTTAAATGGAGAATCAGGTATGTTTACTCCATCAGTTAATCAAAACATTTTTTTTGAGAGGTTTTCACTGATTTAACTTTCTTTCAATTTAATATTCTGGTATTTGTCTCACTGTTGTATGCACATTGTTTTTGCTTTTAGCATCTCAGCCATCCCTCTAGCCGTAACCTACTACCTCTGTTACTGTATTACGACCCATACATACACCTACTTCCCCAACTGGAGCAACACAACCCCTGATTCGCCCATCTACGATAAGATTTGGTACTTTTCAGCCATCCTTTGCTACTACAGGATCGAATCCACCTTGTCAGCCCCCTTCTGTTGTTGGAACTTCCCAAGCAAATCCCTCTACTAGGTTAGTACCGTTACACAATCAATCCCACTCGGCTAAGGCGCAACACAACAAGAAGTGCATCAAAAAACAGGCTCCACTAGCCAAGCAAGTAGAGAATCTCCCTCAAATGGCAATAATGATCACGAAGACTTAGCAAGGAGTTCTCAAAGTCAGTTTAATGATAAAGGAAAGGGTCATGTTGGAGGGAAACAAAGGAAGTCATCCATATCCAAAAGCACTAGATCTTCTCAATCATCTTAGAAAGATAACATACCGTTTGATGCAAAAGAAGAAGTCCTGACCATTGGTAAACAATATTTTTGGCTTGTTGAATATATATTCAAACTGTCTTTTGGCCTGCTAATCAAAACTATTTTTGGAAGATATTTTCAACCTGTTTTTGTGCATGTAAATCAAAACTGTTTTTGAAAATATATTTTGACTATTATTAGCCCGGCTAATCAGAACACCCTTTTCCCAGCTTTGGAGTGTTAGTTTCAGTTAGTCACTATCATAATTAATGTCTTCTAAATGATATTCTTTTTAACAGATGATCAAGGGAATGAGGAGGTGATAAAAGGATCAATTCTACCTCGAGATGTTATGAATTACAAGCAAGGGGTGAGATTTTGTGTGACATTTAACAACTACAACCAACCTATTAGAAAGTGAGGCTACATTTTCGTGAGGTTTCTTGGCTACATTGCAATGCTAGATAGATTTTGCCCTATCGGGACGATTAGCTGGCATAAATTGAACAAAACATATAAAGCCGACATAATTGAAATGGTTCCAGTCAGTATTTTTTTAAAATCTAATTTAAACATCTATCTATCTAAAGTTTAGAGTGGTCAAGTTCATTCATTCTAAATTTATGACTTATAAATGATGTACAGTCCAAGTTCATGTATCTAGCAGATAAGGGCTTTGATAAATGTGTCCTTAAAAATGTTGCTAAGCATTTCAAGCAATATAAACATCGTTTGAAGAGAGACTACTTCAAACCTGAAGAGAAAACAAGAGAGGACATGTATGAGATGGTTCCCAAAGGACACTCTCGTGATGGGTGGATGCGATTGGTTGACTATTGGTGTTCAAAACAACATGAGGTATATATATCTAACAACAATTTGGATTTCAGAATTGCTTACACCTTGAACCTCCATATTTGCTTAATTTTTTTTCCCTTTAACCTCCATTTTTGCTTATTTTAATTTTTTCCTTTAACCTTCATATTTGCTTGATCTTCTTCCTATTAGTCCTGAGCTATTTTTTCATTAACCTCTATATCTACTAATTTGTTTTCCTCAAAGGTATATAGCAATGAATAGATGTATGTCTTGATTCTAGGATGACACTTTGTATTCCATATATCCTTGAGCTCAAAGTGTGATCACTGTGTACGATTATTTTTATACAATGTCTCCTACAAGTCATACTACAAGTCTCCTACAAGTCATAAGAATGGCCACTATCAGATAATTTTTATACAAAGTGATAAGGCCTTATACACTGTAATATATATATGAGCTCAAGGCAGGCGCAACCCTCTGCCCAGGCTACTTTTTCCTTGTATTCATGAGCTATTTTCTTCTTTAACCTCCATATCGATCTGCTTATTTTTTTTTTTGTCTTGGATTGAGCATTACACTTGCAGAATTGCTTAAACCTTGAAGCCATGTTCTTAATCTACAGGGCCGAAATAGGTCGAGATGCATGCTCTTCGCAAACTCATTGTCATCCAACTGGTTCTACCAGTTATACAAAAAAGTTAGCTGACTTTACATGTTTTCTTTGCTTTTTTTGGAGCAATTTATATGCTTTCACTACCTTGATCCAGACTTGAGCAACTATTGCAAGAATGTCGAAATTTCCTCTCATTTTTGCTATGTTGAAATGGGACAAGCTATGTAATGTATTAATGTAGACTTCATCATGAGATTTGTAATTATGGGTGGAAGCTCATGGAAAAGAGCCAACACATTTGGAGTTCTTTAAAGAGACACATAGCAAAGAAGGTGGGGGCTTTGTAGCTAATATGGCAACTAAAGGTTTTCTGGTACATGTTCCTTATTCTACTACTTGTCATTTTTAGTTTTCTATTTTTGTGGTCTAATTATGATACTTTTTCTATTTCCTCTTAAATTGTGCTAGAATGAGGCGACTTCAAAAGTTCAAGAGCGACTTCTTAGCTCTTCCCCCTCAAAGATTCAAGTTGAAATTGAAAACGAAGTGTTCTATGAGCTTATGTATGAAGAAGAACATCCCAAATGACCGATCAATTTTGGCTTTAACGTAGATCGAAGTGACATCTTTGGTGTAAATGTTGTCCTTAGGAAAAGTGGTTACACCTTCCCTGACAACAGTATGGAACTCAAGCGTGTGAAAGAGGAATTAGCATCACAGAAGGCCATGTTCTTACTTATGTTGAAGGCGGTGCGTAATGAAAAAATTATAGACAAGTTCCTAGATGCTACTGAGGCTGCCTTACGTATTGCTGGTGATCACGTTAGTCTTTCAAATGCTAATGCTTTATACTTATTTTTTTTACATTTGGGGGGGGGGGAGTGCGTTGGTCAGGTGGTGCAAGTTAGTCAATCCTGTTTGGGAGATGGAGATGCATGATTGTAGTTTTGTGTGTCGGCCATTGATGTGATTGATCTTGTGGATGACTTGCATATTGGATGTATATAATCTTTTGTGTGATGTTTTTTTTGGCATCCATCCCTTCTTCCTTTTATATTATCCAGAGAAAAAAAGGGTGAGGCATGTGAGAATCTCTTCTGTTGCATGGCAAGTTTATTGGCAGAGAACCACATTGTGTTATCTTGTCAAAATTTTCCCATCCATAAAGAAGAGTAGTGGCGTTTGACACATGACCAGATTGCACTAGAATTTAATGAGTGAAACTAGTCATGTCTAATGGTGCATTTCCTTGAGTTCTGCCTCCATTGCGCTATATCTTCCCTTCATCTCTAGCATGTCTTTGATAAGCTCGTTTATGTCTCTGAAGCTTTGGAATACGGCTGCTTCATCCGTATACTTAATTTGGAGCATAAGTCTTAGAGACAGGTGGTGGTGTCAAATTAGGCAATTTTCTAATTTATTTTGTTTTCAGCCCAAGCTGAAAGACAGATTTCCACCATGTCAGAGAGTCAATTACCAAGTGCTCACATCGATGAGGTGAAAAGAAAAGCCTGAGCAATATAGACGAGACTCAAGTATTAGAACAAGGTGCATGTTGTTCTAATATTGGACTTCGCTACTTTTAACTCAGTGGTCTTTTAGCCTAACTCGATGTGTCTGTTTGTTGTGCTGGACATGGATATAGTAGGCTTCCAGTAGATGAGATTCTTTAAGTTGGGCTGCTTCTCTAACATTACTGAATGTAAAATACATCCCCTTCCCCCCCCCCCTCATGTAATTTCTGTGTTTCCTTTATGTACTTTCACACTTTTCCTTGGTATGGTCATGTCCTGATGCTTTCACAGTTTTGGTGTATTCGATGTGGATACTGATGTGATCTGCTATGAGATTCTTTAAGTTGGTACAGTTTCTGTGTTTCCTTTACTGAATGTAAAAGATTGAGAGATGACTTTGCTTGTTTGTTGTTTTGGTGTATTTGATGTTGAGAAGGGAAACGTAGGGGAAATTATCATTTAAGGGCACTTGGGGCCACCTCTATTCGTCTTCCAGTTGTTGTAGCAAGGGCAGACCTGTTTGTTGCCATAGGTACCTGGTGCGACACACAAGCATTTCGCACAGCATTTGTTGCAGAAGAACAAGCATGGCTTCTTGTATTGGGTTGCTGAGCACCTTGCACCAAACCTTGCTCCATAATCTACTCATTTAATTTCAAGGGCATAGCTAGTCATCCACACATTACACTTATAAATAACTATATATTATTCTTTGTTGCCTTTTTCATCTTTTAACCTTTCGCTATTATTTTCTTGGGTCGTATGAGTTGAGGGAATGGTGTTTAGCACTGTAATTCTATGGGCAATACTTTCTTTTGAAATGAATACGGTGACAAGAGTTTTAATGGGGTTATGCAAGTAGTGATAGTACTCGCAATGAAGTTGAGGGAACTGGATGTGAAAATATCCAAAAAACCAATTCTGAATGGAAAACCCATTGGAGATTTAAGTGACATCTCAAGTGATTTCCTCATTTGCTGAAAAAAAAAGTGAACTTCATTGTCATTCCTCTTCTAGTCAGGTCTTTCAATGCATCATGCGCCCATCGAAATTAAGTTGATGGTATATTAAGCTATTTGTTCTACACTTCTACTTAATGAGTGACTTACTTGTCTAGTCACTAATTCCCTGTTTCCATCATTAAATGTTGAAGACTTTGAATGACTTGTTCCAAAGTTGACTATTTGCGTATCTTTCTTCCAGGTTCCAGAAGAATAAAGTGGAAACGACCTTAGCAATGAATCGAGGCACACTGGACCTTCAACCTCAACCTCACATGTTAATTAGCTAGCTGATGTGGGCTTCTTCAAGACTTTCAATGACAGGACATTGGCAAACTAATTTGGGAATCTTGAATCATTCCAAATTTAGTCCTTTAGACTTTTGGTTTTTTGGTTGTGTTGCATGCATATTTATCACTTCGATTTGTGACGAAGCTTTTGTCATGGGAGTCTAATTTCCTATAGCTAGCTTTTGTCAAATTTGGTGACTTTTAAATTGGATCAGCCTATCAGGCCACTTAACTTTGAATTGAAGGAATTATGTACATACTTTTTATTTATCCCAGTTGCAGTGCGAATCTCTTGTTAATCTTTAATTTGTTACATACGTTGCTATTTGATTCATTTCTATTTAATTTATGTTATATATATATATATATGTGTGTGTGTGTGTGTGTGTGTGTGTGTGTACACAACCACACTAATTACACAACACACACACACACACACACACACACACACACATATATATATTTATTTATGTTCCCCGGTAATTTTAATATATATATAGGAGAAAAATAATTTCCATCTTGACCCTTTTATGAGCTGCCATAAAATTCCGCTAAATGGTTTCTAGATTCCCGCAAGAACAAACATAGTCCATGAAGAAGGTCGAAATATTAACATAGGCGCCCAAGAAAAGGGTTGCGATTTTGGTATATTTCAACCCAAAAAAGGGTCGAGAAATCTCGGCCCTGAATATCTCGACCCTTTTTGCATGGTCGACCGAAAATGTCGCGACCCATTTACGCGTCTAAATAAAGGCAAAATAGGGTCGCGAAATGCCCCTTTTTCTAGTAGTGTAGGTCGGAACAAGACCAACTTAATTAAAGAGCTGAGACTTGAGTTTTGTCCAACCAGCCTTGCCTTTGTCATTTTTTCACTCATTGTCAGTACTCCATCTTGACTCTCTGTCTTTCTCACAGGTCTCATTACCTTGCCATTCTAAACTGTCTATATTCACGATTCTCACTAATAGGTGGCAGCAGAGTCTTGCCAGTTTGCCCATAGCTTGTCCTTATTCGTCAGTCATTCAACAGCCGCCCTTCAGGATCTTGGGCAACTTGGATAATTTCTTTGATCTTACTCTCTTTATGTTTTTAAAGTTCTAGGCTTCTAGTGTTCTCCTTCCAAATCTTTAGGTTTTTTTGGTCTTAAGGGTGATTAAAAATGATAGGGTGAAAGATGATTGGATGATAGACAAAAAACATGCTACCAAGTGACTGGTTTTTTTTGGGGGGGGGGGGGTTGACCGGCGATGACTCAATGAAAAATTATAGAAAAAACTGATAACCCAAGACCATATTTGTCCCAAAATGTCATATATAGCGACATTGAATGAAAAAAATAAATAAATAAATGGTGATGAATTGAAAAAAAACAAATAACTTGATGACATTTTTATGCAAGAACTCGAACTAAAAGTTCGATTGTTTCCCCTCATATGGCAAGGCGCCTGAGAAATGAGAGAGCGGGAAGTTAAGATATCTTATCAGAATTATCAGAGTTAGCGACAAGTGCCTCCTGGTGTCAAAGAGGAAGCAACTCAGCTCGAATTATCTCCAAAAGGGATCAACTTTGAAACCCATAAAATTCTCTACATATTCATTTCACCTGTCATTTTGTTGTTCTTAAACTTAGTATTTGCAATTCTATGCTGCATGGCATCTTCCCATCATTTATTTGTGAGATTGGATACCTAGGTCTTACTTGAATCATACACTAGGTTTTAATGGCCATATGGTATATTTGTTCAGTAGTGCATATCACAGACCAAATAGGAGAACTCATCCCAAAGGACTAGCCTATTAGGTGAGAGAGCCCATTTGGTCTATAAACCCCTTATCAATTACCCATACAACCGATGTGAAACAAGTCTCATACCTTGCAATTAGTCCTAATCTATAACATTCGATCCCCCTTAAGGGCCAACATCCTCATTGGTCACGGCTGGCTTTCCCAGGCCACCACTCCGAGTTCTCGTTGGTCACGGCTGGCTCTCCCAGGCCACCACTCGGAGTTGGCTCTGATACCAATTGCTACAGACTAAACAGGAGAACTTATCCCAAAAGACTAGCCTATTAGGTGAGAGATCTCATTTGGTCTATAAACCCCTCTTCAGTTGCCCATACAACCGATGTGGGACAAGTCTCATACCTTGCAATTAGTCCAAATCCATAACAGTGCACCCCGCATGTTAGTTTGATTATTGGGGCTATTTATTGGTACAATGCACACCACCTAACTATGGTTGACAAGTTGAACCTTGGGCATTATTGTTTGATGATTTTAAAAATTTTCAACTATACCGGTGACTTTGTGTGTGGCTGAGGTATGTTTGATTGAACTATTACTTGTCTAGTGTTGGTCAGTTCCAAACAAGGCATTATTTTTTCCCCCATAATAATAAAGTTTTGCCACAGCTAGAGGGAAATGAACCTTGGGCATTCTTGTGGAAACTAAACATCCTAAAATTAGGCTACCCTTGGGTCAATGTCAGTTATCTCTTACTATTTTTGTTTTAGTACATTGGTGGTTCATCTACTTTATATTTTTAATCTTTATCCACCCTTTTTGGGGCAGAGTGCGACATTTAAGGAATCACCTGTCACTTGGTTTGCAAGCCATGGTGTTGGAAACACTGAAATGATTCAATTGTAGTGAAGGCTACATCCCAGCTAATGCCTGAAATCCTTGTCTTTTGGCGTGAGATAATGGGCTCTAGTGATGCTTATCCATTGCCCAACCAATCCTAGCGGAGAGTGCCTTTGTTACCGACTTTTTGATACTTGAACAGGCTTTGCTCATAGCACAAGGGCAAGGTTGGCTAATGGTAGACATAAAGACGAACTTGTTGGAAATTGTACGAGCGTTACAAGGAAATCTAGTAGTCCCTGCCCACGCACATGCCCTGTGTGCTAATTATCTAAATCTTGGGCGTAAATTCATTGTCATACATGTGTTTAAGGTTGATAGACAATTACTACAGGAAGCTCACGAGTCAGCAGTTTTACCTATCAGAAGATGCGCTAGGATACATTAAGGTAATATTGTTCTACATGCCCATTGATCTTACTTGTTGACCAAAAAAACAAAAGTCGTAGGGGAATCCTCTACAGTAAATATAAGAAAACATGAGGTTTTTTTTAAAAAAAAAAATTAATTTTTGTGTTTGAGGTGTTGCTGCGTGCTTTGATTGGTATTTGAAACATATTTTCTCACCCTGGCCTACGATTTGCAGGATAAAAGAATACTCTCTCATGATGCTGTCTTTGAAAGATATTGTACTGGATGCACTAAACAATATTGACACCAGGTTTATACTCGTGGACAAAGGCAACATCACAATTGAAGGCCAAAGCAAGACTTGTTTGGCACTTGTTGCAGATGAGATTGTAGCCGTTCATTCTCTTCTTTGGGGAGAGGAGTAATGCATTCTAACTAGGTGATATCATCCAACCATCCAAGGGTATATTTTCTTGCCAACATAACAATGCTGTCTTCAAGGCTGGAAAGAGAGGGAAGATTGAGAAGGTTGGTGAATTTACCTTGCCATATGTTGAAACACTGAAAATGAGTGAGATCCATTAACGCAAAGATATTTTTAGGGAAGTGTTATTTTCCTATACTTGCACAGTTTACCTCTAGTCCATTGACGTTTATGTCCCTTAGCTGGTTTTTATTCTGCAAAGTTGCCAACTATAATGCCTCTTTGACAAGGTGGCCTTCCTGGTGGTAAGAGAGGGAATGGTAGACCGAAGAAGAGCCTAGAAGAAGTGGTTAGAGAGGACTTGAGAATTATCGGTCTGACGTAGGACATCGCTCAGGATAGGAGGCTGTGGCGGGACAGGATTAAGGTCTCTGATTGTAGGGGACCGACTTCGTAGGAGGCAGTAGCATAGGCGGTGTGGGGCGGGTAGGGTTTTTGATTTGCTTGCATGCAGGTCGTGCTTTTCTGGGATGTGACGGCACCAAGCGCCCCTGGTTTGTTGAGGTATGTCTCCGCTCCCTCTTTATTTGCTATCCAGAACCTTTTCTCTTCCTCTTTCTCTTACTTGGTGAATGGTTTTGCAATCGTTTTCTCTATAAAGTTTTTTCACAAAACTGTTTTTGTGGGTCTTATGGAATCAACCTCTCTATGGGTAGCAATACCGGTAGAGGTAAGGTTGCTTACAGCTGGATCTCTCCAGACCCCGCAAAAGCAGGACCCACACTGGAAGTTTGTTGTTGTTGTTGTTGTTCGTAAAGTTGCCAACTATAATGCCTCTTTGACAAGGTGGCCTTCCTGGCTTATGTTCTTTTGCCTGAAAAGTAACTAGTCCACTTAGATACCAAATCCCTGAGACTCTTACCCTCTACGAGCCAAAAGGCATCAATTTCAAGTGTTCTTTCAGGAAAAGAATGATGGGAGGCATTCAATGTTAAGAGAACCGATTCGGTGATCGAACCGATCTACGAAGTGGGTCAATGGTCCGACCGGTTGGATCGGTTGAACCGCATTAGACCGGTTGACCCGGTTGACTATTTTCTTTTATATATATATATATATAATATATACATATATGTATGTAATATATATACATAATATATATAATATATAATATATATATATATATATTATATATGTTATGTATATATATTATATTATATTTTATATATATATATATAATACAATATAATATATATATAATATAATATATATATACAATATATTTATAATATATATATATATATATACACACACACACACACACATCAATAAAGGAGGAATAAGCACCAAGCTCCAAAAATGAAAAGACACGAAGAAAACGCATAGGCATGAAGTTACTGTGTAATTAAGGCCCAATTAGTGCAACTATTAGCTTCATAGCCAATTCATTTATTTCCCATTTGAAAAAGGAACTAGGGCAACTTTTGGAGTGAGTTGAGACATACCATAAATAATCAAATCATCACTCCACCTACTCCCTCTCTCTAGCGTAGATGCCGTAGTAGGCATTCAAAAAAAAACTAAGACTTCTTGGTTCCTCTTCCTCTCTTTCTCTCTCTCTATCTCTCCCTCTCTCCCTCCCCCATCCACACACATACACATATCAGAGCAAAGAAAGTCATTGAAAGCATCTAGTTTGAAACTTGAGACTTGAGAGATGCGAGTGAGAAAGTAGAGAACGAGGAGGGAGATTGGGAGAGTAGCGACTTACCTTCAACGCCGCCCGGTGAATGGCAGCGATGATGGAGAGTGCCCAGGGACGCTCAACGGAGACGACGGTAGCTAGCAATGGCGAAGCCAAAAAATTCGGAGAGGGGTGTCCGAATTAACAACACACAATATAAAATTCAACAATAGTCATAAATTGAAATTAAATAGCGATTACATTACATCTAATCTAATTATCCTCGACGAGACCTTATATTTTGAAGGCAATGCAAAATCAGTAGATGAGGGAATGGAATTGGTATTTATACTACAAGATGGTAGTTGTGGTTGAGTGATATCATTTCCACCTTCTTCGTTCAATGGTGAATTTTCGGATTTCAAGCTTGAAGGTAACGACGAAGATTCCTTAGCTATCTTTTTGAAATATCTATGCATTTTCATATAGTATTGAAATTAAACATATAAAATTAAACAAATTTTGAATTGAATTTGGCAAATAAACTCACAAATTAAACTATAAAAACAAAGTAATCTACAAATTAAGAATTAACCCATAATTGAAATGAAACCTATAAATTAAAACAATTTGGAATTGAAATTGATAAATAAACTCAAAAATTAAAGAATACAACAAACTAATCTATAAATTGAGATTTAACCTAGAATTGAAATAAAACCTATCAATTAAACAAATTTGGAATTGAAATTGACAAACAAATCACAAATAAAATAATACAAACTTATTAATCTACAAATTGAAGAATTAAGTAACAAATTCAAGTCAATTAAACATTTAAACTAGTATTAGTAAGAGTAGAACTCGCAAATTTAGAGAGAGAGAGAGAGAGAGAGAGTTGAGGCTGCTGGTGGGCTGTGTGTTGACCGTCGGCAGGCGATTCAGTGTGGGAACGGTCCCCGGTGACCGGCAGGCGGTGGGGGTGCTTTGGTGGCTGAGTGTGTTGGTGGGGGGTTGGTGTTTTGGATAGCAAGTGGCCAGTGCAAATCTTCCAACAGTCAAACAGATGAAGCAGAATACAAAGGGGGGTTGGTTTACCCCAGTATTTTCAAGGCATAAGTTAAAAAAAGTTGAAAAAAATAAAACCGCAAAGGGAAGGCTAGAGGATTCAAGCTTGCGACATCGAAGACAGCGAACATAACTACTTGGGCACCTGGATCGCTTAGCCAAGAGGGATTTTGTGTATCTGTATAACGCATCTGCTACATGTACTGAACTTCTAATTTTTTAAATTTTCTAACACATACTTTTATTTTTTAGAGGTGTGTCGGGTGACACCACGGTGGTTACGCTATTGGTAGCTAGGGTTGCAGTCGCCAGAGAGAGAGGGTCTCGACTTGAGGGTTGCGAATTCTTCAGGCCAGGGCAAAAAAAAACCAATTTTTAAAGAACCTGGTAAAAGCCGGTCCAACCGCGGGTGGGACGGTTTGACCGAGCCAGCCGATCTATCCGGGTTTGATCGGTTTTTTCCGGTTCTATTGCCCAAACGGTTTAAACTAATTTCCGACCCGTTGCTTCGACCGGTTCTCGGTCCAACCGGTCGGTCCGGTCTGATTTTCTTAACCATGGAGGCATTAGCTCAGAACTTCTATTGGAGTTCCTGCACCATGCGTATGCAGTTCTCCAGGGTTTTAAATTAATTTGGTTTCGTTTTGTTTAAACCAGATGTACCTTTAGGAATACCAATCCATTGGTCGATTTTGTTGGGGGTTGATTTGGATAGAATCTGATGGATATCCCTCCATCCCCTATGGTTTAAAATGAATCAAATCAATTAGGTAAGTTTATTAAGCTGGTTAAAGGATGAATAATTCATCCAAGTTTTGTTTAAGCTTTGAAACTGCAGGGCAAAGGGTTCGTTCCAACACTAACCCGTTTTTGTGTACAAAATTCAACAAGCATCTTCAAGGTTTAAGTCTAATATTTTTTGATGGATTTGAAGTTCAAGATGTCAGATTTCCAACAAATCAAGTTTCATCCAATTTGGACTTCATTTGGTCATTCAAATTAGCAATTAAACCCAAGGTATCAAAACTGCCCATCAGGGTCAGAATGTACACAGTTTTGTTTATCTTATAACTTGAGCTATATTAAGGCTTAAATCTTGTATTTTTACATATTTTATGTCCTCAAGATGTTAGCTACGTGTTCCAAGTGATAAAATCAAGTTACATCAAGTGGAAGATGAAGAACCAGACCAATCTTCCAAACCGTGCAGATTGAGCCCAGTTCAGACCAGTCTGGCCATTTTGATCTTTTCACTAGGCAAATGAGTTCTAAATTGAGTAATTCCACTTTGAGGAGTTAAAATACTTCCATGGATTTCCAACCATACGTGGAAAGCCAGGATATGACCATATTTTGCATGAGAAACGTGGCCTCCAATCAGAGCCAGAAAACTGCCTAAAAATCAGTTCAGCAGCTTACTTGGTTTTTGCCTTCTCCAAAGAGTTCTCTCCTTTCAACACTGATAGCCACACGTCCCAAGGCCTCTAGAGACTCCATTATGAAGCTGCAACAGAAAGATATCTAGAAAAGAGCAACCAATGAAGGAGAGGCCAAAAGAATGTCTCTTGCATACTATTGGCTAGACAAAAAGCAATTACGACTGACCAATGGGAATTGAGCTAGCATCTCAGCATATATTAAGCTTATTTATGAGTCTATTAATGTATAATAAGCTTTAGCATTGGTTTACTTAATGTTTAGAATGTATTAGATTAGTTTAAGCAAACATGTACTTAGAGTAAGCCCAAATCAGTTTGTATTAGCTCCTAATACCTTTCCTAACTAGTAAGAAAGGTAGAGGTGTGTGTGTGCTTGCTTGCTTAGGTTTATTTAAAGGCTTGCATGCCCCATGTAAAATTACAACTCAGATTTGAATCAAACAAACCTTTGAGAGCTTTGTGCTTTCGGTGCTTAGGCACATTTCAAATACTTAACTTGCTTATCTTAGTTTAGGCCGAACTAAGTGGTGATCAAGTGAAGTCTTAAATGTGATTAAGTGGTGATATATGTATCTTAATCATTGTTTAAGGGCCCTAAACTTGAGTTTGGTGGTGTTTCTGTATCCATTCTTCAAGTTTAGTTCTATCCAATTTGGTGTTTTATCTCAAGTGTTCAAAGAGAGTTAAGGTGGATTTGCTAGCTTTAATTTTGAGTTAGTAATTCTTAACTTTGATTCTTCTTTCCATTCCACACATCCATAACCCTTCTTACATCCATTCCCATGCTTGTCCAAGGCTAAAGGTATCCCCTTTGGTTTAGCTTGCAATCCAAACACAAAGCTCATCTCAAACCGTGAAACAACACTAAACTAGGTGTGCATGGTAGCAAGTTGGCACAGCCACACCATGCCATAGAGCACGACCGTGCCACCCCCGAAGCCGTGAGTTTTCACGTGTTGCTTCGTGTACTTGGTAGCTTGCTACTTGGTTCCATTCATACCTTGAGTCATACATCAATTCACGTCAATTATCCTTTGCTTTCTCACTTAGAATCACTTGATTCTAGGTTCCATTCCTCCCTCACATGTTTGATGCCTCACAACCATCATATTATGTGCCCATTTTCCTTGGTTTCCCTTGATTGTATCTACCTTTGGTTTGTAAGTTTGCACTCTTAAATTGACTCATAGCTAAGGCCCTCGGCGGATACATCAGAATCTGATACGCTTATGAGATTAGGTTTTTATCAGTCTTGACTCTTGACTGCTCTTGTCAGGACTTTGTTTTTTAGAATGTTCTATCGAATCTTGTAACCAATCTGAAGGGAGTTAGGGGACGTAGGAACTGTTACGTCAGCAGTACCTACATGGCATCAAGCTGGCGGACATTTTTTCTCCTCCTAACAGATCTTTGTGCATGCACGGCGAATTCTTTGCTTATGTCGTGAATAGAAGCGTGCAAACTTTTGCATTGCCATGTATATGTGCAAGTGGACAACGGTCGGGAGGTTATGATCATGTCCATCGTCTAAGTTTGTTTTGTGGTTAATTTGGTTACGTTGAGTATGTGCTCTTGTTTTAATAGTACACTTTGCTTTTCTGATTGTGATGATACCATAAACTTCTCTTTACTATTTTAAAGTATATAATTTCCCTTCTTTTTGATAGCATAAGAAGGGAACTAGTGTGCGGTTATTTTTGTCGCAAAACAACTGAAGTTTTGCAGATTTATTCTACATTATGTGCTCATTCTTGGAAAAGATTAATTGGGAATTATAATATAGTGAGATATAACGCAATTGTTGGACCAAATGGAACCGATTGCAACATGACCAAGTGCAGATCGTAGCCTAGGAAGATCAAGTCATATATGCAAACATACCTTTGTAAGGCGATCAACTCCAAGCTGACAACAGGTATATTGCAGAAAATAGTGATTTAAACCTACTAGATAATGTAGATGCTCATGCAATGGAAGGAATAAAGATGTACAATTATTAGTTAGATGTCCACAATGATATGATGTGATTAGTTTTCTTTCGGGTGATGATATATGTCTTACTATAAGACACTGTTAAATGTCTTGCCTTAACTCAAATTAATAAATTTTATGATTTAGAATCACCAAAATTTTAATAATTACAACTTATTATGAGTTATAAAGCTTTAATGTTCATTGGTTACGTTAATAAATACAAACTGACACCCTAAACGGATAAACTCCATCCACGGAGACATATCATACGTGTGAGTTTTTAAGTGTGAAAGAATATGTATAAATTGATGATTTTACAAAATTTATAAGTCCTAATATCCTTCCACTATTCAATCATACCATTTTTTTCAATTTAATATATAATAGTATACATTTTAAGTGAAAATAAGACACTTAAAAAGTGTCTTGTAGTAAGACACTTATCATTTTGCTTTTCGTTAAGTGTTGCTTATGATAGTGACAAAGTTGTAAAAGTCACGGCAAGGAATGGCATTTGTGCTCTGGAAGCATTCTTGCAACCCCAACTGGGAGAATGAAGGTCTGGAGAGCAGTAAAAAATGTTTTATTTTTGTGATCATGCGTTAAATATATGACTTAATTCTTACAGTTTTGAGATTTTATATTCTTAACTATTTAGGGGTGTTTGGTGGGTAACTTTTAGATCATTTTTTGGGATGAATTTGGCTATTTGAAAGATTGTTAGAATCGAACTAATTAGGAAACCGGTTAAGAGAGTGGTTCGACGGTTGGATTGGTCCAACCAGTTAGATTGATTAGACCATTTGACTCGAATTGTATATAATATAATCAATTTATCTAATTCTATATATATAAATGATTATGATTTAAGGTTTTTTTTTAATTTAAAAAAAAGGATGAGAGAACTAAACCTGTCATATATCAAGTGGGGCATTACTAAAAAATCCAAAAACAGCATGAGCCATGAGAGATAGGGGTTGCTTGTATTACTTTTAAAATTTTCATTTTGCAGCCCCCCCAAAAAAAAAAAAATACGGTTCCCGTGGTTCAACCCAAAACTGTATGCTTAAGGCTGGTTCTTGATCGGTTCAACTATCGCCCCGTCCAATAGCCACTTTCGGACTGGACAACCATCCTGTTCCCAATTTAATCAATTGAATTGATTAGTTCGGTCCATTATGTAACCGTAATTGTTTGATTTAGTGAAATAGTTATTATGGTTGTTCGGTGAGTGATTTTTTGATCAACCTCTCTACGGGTAGGAATGCCGATAGGGATAATGTTGTCCACAACTAGATCTCCCCAGACCCTGCGAAAGCGGGACCCACACTGGGAGGTGTTGTTGTTGTTGGTGGTGGTGGTGGTGGTGAGTGATTTTTTGAAATAGCTTTGCAACCTAAAAAGCTAATTTTCGAAAGGTTAAAATTTGTAACTTTTTCAACTTAGTTGTTTGATTTTTGTTATAGTAAAAGAATAGAATACAATTGATTAATTACTACAACTAAAATTCATATGTTCTCTTGCACTATCTCCGATAAATCTTAACCTAAATTTGAATAAAAAAATGTATTCTTTCAATCCATGATAATGCACACCCACATAATTTTATTTTAATAGTTGATAAGCAATCAATAAATCAATAATTTTAATAAATTATATATAGCAATATTCAAACGTCATGTGAATTTTAGTTGACTATTTCCAAGAAAGATCAATCCATATTGGAAAAATGTTGGACAAATAATAATAAGAAAAAGTACGTCCAATTAAGCAACAAAATAAGGTCATGTTATGACCCTTAGACATCACGCAACCTATAGAAAAGAAAATTAGGTTAAGAAAATACAAATCATGTTAACATAAAACAAAATTTATTCCTATTATGTAGAATTAGTAATAAAATATAGTTATAGGTAGACATGCCAATTCAGGCGGGCGGGTTAAATATAGGTCAGGTATATTTGGGGTCGGGTAAAATACAAGTCGGGTGTATTTACAGGCGGGTGTATTTTGATTTTACGGGTTTCGGATCAACCCAACGGCTTTAGAGTTCCTTTTTTATGTGAATTTTTTTTTCTTTTTTCAAAATCAAAAATTCTACATATTTATTACTCAAAATTGTCAGTATTTAATGAAAAGACATAATAATTGTAATTTCTCGAAAAGAATATTAAAACTATTCAAACTTGTTATTATAATATATGAACATCTTGTATGGGCGGACAAAGAATCAAGCCCCACTTGGGTTTGAATAGATCGACACGTATATTGAAAGAAGGACAATAGCGAGTCGGCCATTTATGGGAAAGCCCGTCTAGAGCATTTTAATGGATTGTAGCATTTTGACCGCTAATAACATATTTAATAATTTAATATTTTTATTAACTAACATACCAATGTCAAATCAGGTAAAATTTTATTAATGGACTGAACCCAATACCAATACGGCTAGCCGTTTTCCTACCACTAGCATAATAATTCAAGACTAGTTGGAACGAAAATCAAATAAAATTAAATAAAATAAGTACAACATGTTATCTTGCAGTTATAACATCAAATTTTTAAATTATTACAAATTAACTAATTTAAAAAATAATTAGACATATTTGTTTAACTAAGTATATAATGGTATGACTTGCGCATCTTTCATACTTATCTTCTTTTAAATTCACTTTTTTAAAAAGAATAGATAGTTATTTCTTGCAATTTTATATCCATTTTTAACGTTTTTTCATTTAAAAGTTGTGTACGATTTTATTTTAAGAGAATGGAGAAGAAAAAATAAGGTTATTATTGTTTAATTTGTAAATAGATGCAATAATTATATAATTTCTTTTTAGACCATTCGATAAAAATGACTAACCATTATTGTCAAAAGGGACAAATTAGAGAAAAATAAAAAACTAAGGATATAATGTTCAGGTCAAGCAGGCGGGTTCAGGTTTGAGTTCGAGTCAGGTTCGACCCGCTAATTTGGAGGTTTTTCGAGTTCGGTTTATTTCGAGTTGGGTCGAGAAAATCGTGTTCAAAACCTAAAATTTCGGGCGGGTTCGAGTCAAATTTTCGGGACGGGTCAATTTTTGCCAGGTCTAATAATAGGAATGAAGGAAAGTTGTACATATCACAAAATTTTAATTCCTATGAAAAGAAAATAGGTGACTAACAAATAAACCAAAAGAAAAAATTCATGTTTAGTAATACATAAGACATACGGCATAATTGGAACTTTATCAAACATCGTCTCCTACACAACTAATTTTACCAAAGACATTTTCTAGAAACAGCTAAAACAAAAAACTAGGGCCCTATTTGAACCTAAGAAAATGAGGTGACAAAAAAGTTGAAAGGAAAAAAAATGAGGAGAAAATTCAGTTTCTCTCTCTTGTTTGGATTAGTGAAAAAATAGAAGGAAAAAAATTAACTTTCCACCAAGCTTTTTTTCCTTTGTTTGGGAAGGGAAAAATGAACTAAGCAAAAAAAAATATATCTCATGAAGACCAAAATGTGTTGTCCAAGTCACTCTTTGACTAGTCAATGCCAATAGAACTCCCCAAAACACCACCATCAATATTGGGGGAGGCATATAATTAGGTGACCTTTCAAACTTTCCCATTTCAACACAAAATTCTACTTCAAACTCCATAGTTTTGTTACAGTTCTTAACTTTATAAGAATTCATAAAGACTTACAATTTCAAATCAAATTATCCACAAAACTTTGTACCTCCCTTGCTACTCCACGAACTCATTGTTGAACTTGACTTTCAACCACAACTAGCGATTGGGAAAGTAAGAAATGCTCTAACTGAGTTAGGATATGCCGAAAGAGGTTGGTAGACCTTTATTTGTGATATCTCACTCAAACCTTCAACCGATAAATATAATATTAAAAAGATATTAGATTTCCAAATCTCAGCCACACCTCGACAACAACTTAGGCACCTCATTGAATTGTCCCCTATTTTATGGAGTAGCGCACAATAGACACTGAATGCCTTTCAATCTCAAATAATGCAACATTGCTCGATCCAAAATAGCTTCAAGTCGGAGTGCATTTCAATCCACTCTATTGTAACAGAAGCATAACAAAATAAAGAGAGGAAACATTGCAAAACCATTGCCCATTGCCTTGAAGTTTATACCTTCGGAGATTTATTTCACACTCCAAACTCTAATAATAATCATGCCCAACTTGAATAAGTTGCAAGAAAGTGCAAATAACATATAGCTCTATTATAATCCACTTCATATTGCTTCCGTTTTAACCTCTTAATGGAAGAGATGAAAACTTGTTTACCATCGATAGAAAATAGAAAGTCCTGAGCTAGAAAAAATAGTTGTACTAGCTAGTAGCCAGCACTCATTGCCTAATAGGGTTAACAGATTGATTTCAGTGACCAATTTAACACTTTTAATAGGGCTAACCATGTATGATCTCACAATTTACCTTGTCATGAATAAAATCAAATAGTAATTAATACGACAAGCAAAAGTGCAAATCGTATCAAATCAAAATGAATGTGTCACTAACACTTAAGCCAATTCATGCTCCTTAATTTGATGAAAGAAATACTAATTAAAATTTGTTAATTGAAATGTTGTATCTGAAGAAGAAATGAAGTTCAAATACCCAACTGGGAATTGTGTAAACTTAGATTATGTACACTTGGAAAAAAAAAAGGCCACCCCTGATTTTGAATCAAGAAAATAGAACAATGAACAATCCATGAATGCGAGAGAAAATGATGTACCAGAAACATAGAAGAAATACCAAACTGGGAATTATGCAAACCCAAAAGAGAATTTCCTCAAATTAGGAGATGGTAAAGTGATTAAATAAATGTAGAGTAGAAATTACAACCTCCAACTGCACTTACAACACCTGACAACACATAACAATACAATCTACAACAACTCAAAGATTTCATATGTAGGAATTAACATAGTTTAACCATCACTAACATAATAGTAAAATTGAAACCTTTCTCTTCATTTCCTACAAACCAAAATGGTGGCAATCAAAATGTTCCTACTCAGACAAACTTCAATCTTAGTACTAACACAGGACCTTAAAAAATCTAAGAAGTCCCAAAACCTTTCTCTTCATATCCCAGAAATATTGAACTCAATACACTCAAAGAAAACAATATGCATTCCATTAAACACAATCAAATTCAAATAAGAACGCAACATTAGATGGGATAGAAACAAACTCTAACCTGGAGTTGATTGTTGGACAAATTGAGCTTCACAGGCTTATAAAGCTTCCAAAAAGCCTCAGGAAAAACCCTAAGCTTCCTCTCATAGAAATCAATCATTTAAATTGTATCTCCCCGCTTTAATTGAAGCACACACCCATGAAAGAAAAGAAAAATGTAGAAACTAAACCAGACTTCTAGGCTTGAATTCACAATAGTTTAGAACAATTCAAATTATCAAAGTGTAGGAGGCAAAAAAATTCAGCGACAAACCAGCTGGTGCCACATGAAAAATGAAATATTTTTTATTTCACCCAATTATATACTGTCACGTGTCAAATTAATTACGACGGTCCATTAAATTAAATATTTGATCGAAAATTATTGCGGTCAATTAAAAAAGCGTCAAGTGCCACAAATGATGCAGAAAATAAATTATTATTCATTTTTAGAGATAATCAGGAAGAAACCTGAATTACCGACTTCTTTATAAAAAGGGAGTTATTCCTCTCATTTTAAAGGTTGGCATTCAGAAGAACTCACAAGAACTCAAAATTTCTCTTTGGAGGAAGACAACAAGCATTCCAAATACGCATTGTTCACTTTCAGAGATCAAACTATTTTCTCGGCAGAGATTAAGCCTATTAGGTCCTCTCTCAAGACCAAATTCATTTAAGTTTATTCAAGGAGATCGAAACAGATGATTTATTATATTTGTTCTTGTAACAATTATATAGGGACTGTACCCTTATATACAATATCAATACAAAAATTCAATTTGTTTCTCAATTTCTAGTCTAATTTATTTTAGGCTCAAAATTTGTGTTTACAAATTTTTAGCACACTCAGTGGGACATATTTGTCTCTCATATCTTCCTCAAAAGTACAAACTTTGTATTCCTTCAAGGCGACATGGCCCCTAAGAATACTACCTCTCAAGCTTCAAGGAAAGCTATCCGATCCACATCTCAGGGATTGACAACCAATAGTACCGCATCTGGCGGGATTATGAATAGAAATATGGCAAAAGTTATTGCCACAATTACCATAGGTCAACCAGTTGAGTCTGCCCCGTTGTAGTCACATCAAATTCAAAATTTTGACTCCAAAATTTCTAATGGAGTCAACCAAGTTGCTTCTCTTGCTTTTAAGCAAAAGTCTCTCACCGGCCTCAACATGCCGCGAACGATACCTCGTGGGATGGATGAACTTCAGACTTATACCAAGCCTATCTTTCAACCCTTTGGTTTGTAAGATGATAGTTATTTGAGTAGTGATTCCTCTTCAACATCATCAAAGAAATCACTCTATTATCATGCTGAAGCTTAATCTTCTAACACTGTCATCATGCTAGTTATGGTGACGGAGGCTGCCAATTTTGAGGAACATCTAGCAAGCATGAAGGTTACATATGATCGACTTTCTAAAGAAAGTGCAGAAAGGACGCTCAAATCAAGCGTCAAAATGAGCATGTTGCTAAGTAGACAATGAAGTTAGAGAAGAAGTCATTTAAAGCTTCTAATGAGGACTCGAGCGATGAAGATTTTGACAAGGAGTCTAATCGCAATGAAGAATTTGACGAAGGACGCATGCCAAAGAAGGACTATGCTCTGGGTTCAATGTCTGCTGAGTATAGTTAAAGCTTAATTGTGAATGCGATTAAGGCTCAGCTCGGCGAAGGAAGTCACAAGACAAACTTGTACACGAAACGTTGCACAAAGAGGATTCACCTACTTCGTGTGCCCCACAGCTATCAACCCCCAAGTTTAATTAGTTCGATGGGAAGGGCAACCCTAACCAACACATTGCACATTTCATCGAAATGTGCAGCAACACTGGAACTGAGGGAGACCAATTAGTGAAGCAGTTTGTCTGATCCCTTAAAGGTATTGCTTTTGATTGGTATACCAACTTGGAGCCTGAATCCATCAATAACCGGGAACAAATGAAGTAGGAGTTCCTTAACAGAATCTACAACACTCAGCGCACTATTGGTATGACAGAACTGACAAATACTAAGCAATGGAAGGATGAACATGTCCATGACTACATTAATCGCTGGAGATCTCTCAGCCTCTAGTGCAAGGGTCGTTTGTCTAAGCCTCCGCTATAGAGATGTGCGCTCAGGGTATGGAATGCGACTTGCTGTATGTTTTATAGATGAGTAAGCCAAGGACTTTCCAAGAACTACTACCAAGGAGCATGACATAGAAATGACGATAGCGAACCGTCGTGGTAAGTCAGCTGCATCTTATGAATTTAAGAAGGACAAAGGTTAGACCAAGAAGATTTCTAAGCCTTCGAAGCCACCAACAAAGGAATCCATGTCCACTTTCACTGAGGAACCTGTATGGATTTCAGGGAAATCTAGGCCAGAAGAAAAGAGAAGATCCTCGAGGGATGGTGGAAAGAACAACCTACGTTAAAGGAGCTTCAAGAAAAGAAGTGCCCGTTTCCTGATTCGGACTTTTCAGGAATGCTAGATGATTTGCTTGAGAATGGGATTATTGATCTCCCTGCACCAAAGTGGCCTGAAGAGCCTGGAAGGACTACTGACCTAAAGTACTGTCGCTATCATCGAGTCATTAGCCTTTCTCTCAAGAAGTGTATTACGTTGAAGGAACGTATTATGTAGCTATAGCTAGGGATAGGAGGATCATATTAGACTTAGATATCTCCGCCAAGACCAATCATATTTATGCTAAGGTGGAGTACTCTCCTCGATCAAGGCAGAAAAGGCTTACATGATCTTTTGAGCAAAGGGAGAGTAGCGTACTTGCCTCCCAAAGAGAAGAATTATTCACCATTCAGTTTGGAAGCCTAGAACCCATAGTTGTCCCCTTAATGGTTCAAGGATCGGAGGTGGAGACCAATTTTACTTCGATTGAGGACAAAGAAGGATGGACACTTGTCACTCGAAGGAGGCCAAGGGATCCAAAACAAGCTCAGGCACCACCTCTTCACCAAAGAGAAAGACAAGGTAGGAGGAAGAATCCTCGATGTGAAGCAAGAAAAAGTTAAAAACAAACAAGAGACAGGAAATTCAGTCTATCGATCTACTTGAGCAGAAGCAGCTTGCTTCTATCACCCGGGAGGAATTTTTCCCAGTGGGATTTTTTAAGAAGGTCATTGTTAACATGACTTCATGTTATGAGCTAGAAGACAAGGAAGATGAGGAGGAAGAAAAGCCAGAGAAACCTCGAAAACATAATAATAAGGCTCTAACTATTTTAGAGACTTTACCGACGTGTAAGGATTTGAGGCAAATCTTCAACTTGCCAGAAGAGATACGTCAACATGTTGCTATTGTCTTGTCACACCCAAAGCTTTATGTTGACAAGGTAAAAGGCGTTGGCCAATCAATGAAAGATGTTGCTTATTATGCTGCTTGCAACACTGCTATCACTTTTACCGATGATGCCTACTACTAGGCTCCAAGCCTCATAATCGCCCCCTGTTCAAATGGATCCTTGTAGATGGAGGGTCAGCTGTTAATATGATGCCTAAGTCTACGATGAATGACTTAGGGATCACGGTGGAAGAGCTTTCTAAGAGCTTAATGGTGAACTGATAATGGGAGATCTATCAACATCTTTAATTTTTCGTGTAATTGACTCTGAGGCTTCCTACAAGTTGTTGCTCGGACGCTCATGGCTTTATGAGCATGGAATAGTAGCTTCAACTCTCCACCAAATTCTCAAGTACTATCGTGGAGGAGAAAGGAAGATTAATGGTGATGTTAGGTCATTCACTAAGGTAGAGTCACGTTTCACCGCGTCTAAATTCTTTGAAGAAGGTTCAACACCTAAAGAGATGATGATATCAACAATTTCCTCCATAAGTAAAGGTGACTCAAAAGTGACCAAGGATGCACAGGTGGCCATCGAGTCCAATGGTGCGAAACAACAACAACAACAAGGCAAAGAAAAAGATAAACAAGTCAGTGAAATACAGTCCGCTAAACAGGTTGCAAGATAGGTGGCAGCTTCAACAAACTCCATGACACTAGTTTTGAGATATGCCCTGAAAATCCCGTCATAAGGAAGGAGAATCACCCTTTAATTGAGTTATAAATAGAGAGGCTAAAGGTAAGATTATCAAGAAGGTTAACGAGGCAAGCTTGGGTGCCCTTAAAGGAAGTGCCACGTTGCCAATACAAAAGGTGTACCATCCAAAGGTGAGCTGACAACCTCTCCTAGGTTTGTCTCTTCTTCTAAGGCTTTGTTGAAAGAGGAGGAGGGCTTGCAGTATACATGTACCAAAGATGGATTCGATCCAAATGCGTACAAGCTTATGCAAAGAGCCAGTTATGACTCCCAAAACCCCACTACCTTAGGGAAGGTAATCGAAGTCAAGCCTCATGGTCTTAATGAAACTCAAAAAATGATCCAAGAGCGAGGGGTTCGGTAGGTGTCACTAAAGTCATACTTGGCCATGTGCCGCTGCAGCCAATCAGAATCTCAGGGCAACGAAAGAACAAGCAGTCGGCAATTCAACACATCTCCGCCGAAGGGATAGATGGGAGTGAATAGGAGGATGATCCGCCTAGCACGAGGACTTCTATATTCGATAGATTACAACCGTCCAGTTCAATAAGATGTCCATCTATCTTTACCAAAATTGGGGCTAATAAACATCTATTTTGACCTCATTTTAGCCTCTAGTTGATCCCTTTTTCCATTACTTCCATGTTTGATATTGAGGAGAAATGGTCAAATTAACCTCCTTTAGTTTAAATTTTGCTCATATAGTGGTGATTTCGTGTTTTCAGGAGTTTCTACTAGGAAAACGACAAAATCTACTAATATTGGTTGAGAGGAGGGCAAAGAAGACGAGCTGCAAGCCAAAAAAGAGGCTGGCTAGACCTAGAGAGTCAGCACGGGGACGTCATGCTTACCAGCACAGCTGTGCCGCACTTAAACTCCTTGAAGGCGCGGTCAGAAAGGTGGCACGGTCACCCCATGCCGAGTGGCACGACCGTGCCACCCCAGTTCGTGGCGCACGACCGGCAGTGCGTCGAGGCATAGTCATGTGCCGCGGCCTAACACATTTAATTTCTTTTCTCAGTTCTATATGGGGGCATTCTGTCTTTGCTTTTGAGAGCACTTTTCCTAAGATTTCTCTAGGGGTTTTTAGAGAGATTGTTAGATAGGGTATTTTGCAATCAAATTGTTGGATTCAAGGTTGTTCAAGAATTCTCCTTTGACTTTAATTCAAGCTTGTTCCCTGAATCTCTCTTTCTTTTGTTATTGTTTCTAGGGTTATATGCAATTCATGTTTCCTCCTTTTATATTTGATTTGGTAATTTCTATGATGATGTGTGGCTAATCTCCCAACTTAGGTCGGGATTAATGCTAATTATGCTAGTTGAATCATGATTTACCCTCAAACCCTTACTTTTCCCATGCTCGTGTTCATGATTTTTATATACGCACCAGGTGTTCGATGAATTGCTAGAAAGAGTGTTCATCTATTATTATTTGGGTTTAGGGGAGCGTCGAGAGGCGAAACCTTTATCTAGCGTGACTTAGTAGACAATTAGGATTTTGATACGAAAATAATTGAATTTCTAATTTGGATTCGAGATTGTAGATCTCATAATCCTTCAACTTTCAGTCCTATGAAAATAGGTGATTGCAATTCTAGGATTACTTCCACCCTAGAGAGAAGGAGGGGATGGGCCTAATTGATAACATATCCCTTCATAATGTATGCTTGGGTGAATTTGGCGGGGTTTGTGATTGATTCTCTAGTGTAATTGTGTCATTACTTCCAATCTAGGTGTTTTAATATTCTGATTCCCCGAATCATTGGACAGTAGTTGTAATAACCCAACCCTAACCCATATTTATTTATTTAAATCATCTTTATGTATTTCATTAATCATGTTTATTCATTTACTTTATCGTGTTTATTTGACCTAATCACTCATGGTTATTTGTTTAACCAAATCATGTTTATTAAATTCAATTACACTCAATTTATTTATTTAACGAATTCCATTATGTTATTTAAATTTTTCACCTTCATTTATCGTATTTAATCATCCCGATTGGGAGATATTTCATTTTGGGAACCACTTTGCAACTCAAGTTTCACTTATTGTTAATTCGAGTTTCGTTGATTGATTAAATGTCGGGTTAATCGATATTTGGCCTCGGAGAGTATAAATTAGTGATTAATTATTTTCTTACCTTCGGTAAACTTTAATCCTGAGCAATACAAATTTTTATCTTTGCTCAACACTTCAAATATTTTTTTTTTAGAGCCGGAACTTAGCTTGTTGGGCCCAAAACAAAAGTCTAAAACTTTGCTAACTTTGTTATTTCACTAATTGCTCATTTTAGCACCTAATTTTAATTAGCAAAAAGCTACTTTTTGGGTGGATAATTTTCAGCCACATGTAGCTATTAATTGACAATTTATAACCGCAAAAATTCAACAAAAATTCACAAACCCAACTCTCCATTTTCTCTCTCCTCTCCACTGCTCCATGGGCAGAAAACAGGGGCAGTAGCAGCTACCCCTTGTGCCTCCAGTTTTGGTGGTTTCCAGCCACCTCCCGGCTGCCCTGACTTCCCCTTGTTGCCAGCTATCTTGTCCAATCATCTAAATCACTCAAAACAGCCCCCTCCTCCCTCTAATTCAAGCCTAAAGTGAGGTATATCTCAAAATTCTAACTTGTTTTATCTTGAGTTTTATGGTTGTTTTATTTATGGAATATGATCGGATGATCAAATTGATAGTTATTATGCAATTTTTATTGAGTTTGGAGATGTTTGGAGTTATGGGTATTTGATTAAGAGCATGATTTCATGATTTTGTATTTGTTGAATTGCCACTGTCGAAAATTCTGGGAATTATGGGATTGTCCCAAAATTCTGAAATTTTTACTGCAAATTCGTCATATTATTTGTGATGTTATGGAAAAATTTCATGAATTTTGGAGGTGTAATAAGTGATTTATGGAATTTTGAAAACAAATGCCCTGTTTTGGATACGAATTATGTAATTATGTATTAATGAAGTTGTTTAGAGTTGCATATGTATATGAGGCCTTAAATGATCTTTTTATATCTGATTGTAGTGATTTGAAATGATTTCAAGTGAGTTTCATGTGAAAAAAAAGAACAGAAAGTTGAATCAATGAAGGGATGGAATTTTAGGAAATTAGGCCTGACTTTGGGATTAAACTTGTAATGAATGGTCCAGCCACAAATTATGATTTTTGGTGGGTATATATTTCAGTGTGTTAGCTTTAAAATTCCTCTTGAATCGTCTCAATCCGAGCTCTGTGAAAAAGGTTATGGTCATTTTACCAAAGCTGTGCAGGATTGACCAAAAACTGACATACTTGTGTTTTAGCACCATTTTGGGAACCATATTGTGGGAGTCATGTTCTGTGTCCTCAATGAAAGTTTTATACGACTTTGCAATATTTAAATATTGGGGTTTTAGGTCTCCATTTGAGGTCTAGGGTGAAAGTTATGAATTTTTGAAGTGAACTAACCTGCTTCGGTGCAAATTGGCCTGTTATTGTAATTTTTGTGCAGCATATACTTCGAGAAAAATTAAGAAAATTTTACTGTAGATTTTCCATATTATTTCCAAATTTCCTATAATATTTCATGAATTTTGGCTGAGTATTTTGAGTTTGGTGATTTTTGGTAGCATTTTGAGTAATTGGTTAAAGAGCAATAATGAAGATTGAGTGAGATTGATAATGCATTCATTTTGTGTATTTGGGCCAAGTAAGGTCATTTAAGGGAGAAATGAATATTCATGGACTTTCATGAAGCTTTTAGCTTGATCAATGAGAAAGAAGAAGACAAGTATACAATTTGGGAGCTTGTTTATGAGCTTTGAATTATTTACGGACTTTACAAAGAAAATACCAAGCTTAGTGAGCTTAATAGCTTCTTTTGAGTTGAATGATTCATTTGGGATGGAATTCTATATCTAGTGGATTTATGAATGAAATATGAGAAGTAGGGAGAGTTGTGACTCAGAAACCATATTTATCAGACCAAATTATTACAGTTTGCGCTATTTTGAGCCCATATACATCTCTCTTGGCCTCAAACCTTTATTACTTACTCAATTTAGAGTGTATCAAATGTATTTATCAACCTAATCTAGTGTACTCGCTATTATCTTGAATCAAGTTATACATCATTAACCCGTAAACCCGTATCAGTAGCGTATTTCAGAAAAGGCCACAACCACTCTCTCAATTATCACCATCAAGGCTTTTTCTTTTGCAATCTCATTTATCTCATTGTGGAATATTTTACTTCTATTTAATTTATATCAAATTTAATTACTTTTGTCAATTTAGTTTTGAAGTTATATTGCAATACCCAAGTTATGTATACCATATAAATTACTCAATTTCTACTACACATACTTTTACTTACTCAATTGTGCGAGTAAAATTTATTTACTGACTACACATATTTATAATGACATTCATGAAACAGAGTTGAGGCCTAGTTATCGTTCCCCGTTATACATAAGTATTATCAAGTCAGAACAAATTTTTCAAGTCAGATGACATTTATGAAACAACTGACTTTTATCAAGTCATATGACATTTTTAAAGACTCAAGGTACGTCCATTCCATATATCTTCAGAAAGCATAACATGTTTATCAAAGTTACAACTCTTAATGAGTTTTTCAATGAATCAGTTTATACAGCGATTTGCCATTTAACTTGTGACCCCGTCAGTTATCATCTATAGGGCGTCAGCCCATCATTTACCCACGCAGCTTCAGGCCAACTCTTGATCTGATTGGCAGGTGTACACCTATGCATAGATCATATCATTGCAAGAGGTTCACATCCAAATAATAATGAGCAATTCAGTTTCATATTACTTTCATTTTCATTGTTATTGCCAACTAAATGAATTGCAAAGACGGGTACCCCTCAACCGTGTTTATATGTTCATTTTACAATACAAGAATGCACGTACTGAGTTTTTGCTCACATTTTCGAATTGTTTTCATGTTTTCCATTTTAGGTGATGAAGTATCACCTGTTTCCCCTTTTAGCAAGCCCTTTTGGACGCTATCAGATCCTCACAGTGGATTCAGCATAGCATGAATATTGGAATCGACATCAGGGTCAAGTTGGATCTATATTCAATATACTTGTTTCGTGTGGAATGCAAGTTATCACATGGCATGATTAAGTTGATGGTATTGAAGTTGAACTATTATGGACTTTGGTCTTGAAGTCTTTCAATTAATAGATTTTGTGATTGTGAATATGAGTTGCAAGATTAAATGGTTTCAGTGAGCCTTGTCCTTATCAGGACGGCGGTAGCGCCTTCTATTATTAAGTCTTCCGCTGCAGATTTTCGTAAATCATGTCATTAGCATTTTGGGGGTGTTACAATAGTTAAACCCTCAAATTTGTTCTACCAAGATTAAGTGTTTAAATTAGTTCTGGTAATTGAAACCGAGTTCCTTATAGACACGACTCATAGTCGCTGGTTGTTAGCTACAGCTACACCGTGTGCTTGTGGTATATTTTAAGACAACCAGTTTTTGTCGCCGTTGTTGGAGAACTTGTTTATTTCAATATCAAAACCAATTACAATACTCTAGACTATGTTTTTACTTTTCTTTTTGTAGCTTTTAGTTCTTCTTTACTCTTGCCGTGTTTACGCTTGGGTAGTGTTTGTTTTGTATGCATAGGAGGAGCCAAGGGAATCAGAACGTTGTCCTGTTTAATCCTGAGATCGACGCAACTGCACACCCACGAGGCGAAGAAGCAAGAAGAAGGAAGAGGGTAGAAGTAGTGATGGCAGGGCAAGACAATCGAGTGTTTCGAGATTACGCTCTGCCGCAAGCATCGGGCACATCATCCATTGTGAACCCGAAAGTCGAAGCTAACAACTTCGAACTCAACCCTGCGCTTGTTACCTTCGTGGAGCGGGACTAGTTTGGTGGACATCCCTCGGACAACCCTAATGTGCATCTTTGCAAGTTCCTTGCGAAATATGACACCATCAAGCTTAACGGGGTGTCCACCGATGCTATTCGACTGCGGCTTTTCCCCTTCTCACTGAAGGATAGAGCCAATGACTGGTTGTAGAATGAGGAGCCCAACTCATTCACTACATGGGAGGCTCTTTCAAAGGTGCTCCTTAGCAAATATTTCCCACCTAGAAAAACTGCAAAGTTGAGGACTGACATCATCTCTGTCACTCCGAGAGACGGGGAGTCCTTGTACGAAGCTCGGGAGAGGTTCAAGGACCTTTAGCGGCGGTGCCCTCATCATGGTGTTCCTGACTGGCTTCTAGTCTAGACATTCTATAATGGGCTAGAGCAGTCAATGAAGATTTCAGTAGATACTGCTGCATAAGGAGCTGTCATGGGGAAGTCTATAGATGTAGCTAAGGCCCTATTGGAAGAGATGGCTTCCAACAATTATCACTGATCGAAGCAAGAGAGCCACCGCGAGGAGGAGCGGTGGAAAGTACGATATAGATACCTTGACACTCCTAGCCAGTAGGGTGGATGCATTGTCGCAGAGGCTCGACAGAGTGGGTACTTGCCCCACTGCAGGAGGTTCTTCAGGGTCATCAGTTAGAGTCTACGCTGTCTGCGAAACCTGTGGTGTGCAGGGATACACATCGGTTGAGTGCTGCAATGGTCTTCCTCCCATTGAGCACGCCAATGTCGTGCACAACTTCAACCTCCCACCGCAGAGCAATCCATATCCCAATACTCACAGTTCGGGGTTGAAGGGCTACTCCAACCCCTCTTACAAGAACCCCACCCCTCAATCTCAGAATGTCATGCAACCACCTGGATTCCAGCACAAAGCTCCCTATAACACACCTCCGCAACCCCCGCAACCCAAATCAAATTTTGGAGAGTCTCATGGAGCAATTCATAGTGACCCACACTAAGACTAATGAAGCTCTTAGTTGTAGAGCTTGTCGTAGAACTACAAATTAAACCACTACTTTGATTTATAAATAATATTTATAGCATAGGAAGGTAGGGATCAATCCCACGAGCAAATATTTTGATAAAAAGCTAGTTTAATTCTAATTAAATTTACTACTCTAATTCATTATAACTTCTCTTTATATTACTAAAATAAATCAAATTTAATACGTAAAAATCTGAAAAATACTTAATATTGCTCCTAAATATTCTAAATTTAATCATGAAAATAAAACACTAAATAGCTATCCTAAATAATCTGAAAAATAAAAACAAAAATAATAACACAATATTAGACTGAAAATTAAAACAGAAAATCACAAGCAGACAATTAATATTAAAAATTATAAAAAGTAATCCAAATTAATATTCTGCAAGTTTATAACTTTATAACTCCAAAATTATATGTAATTAAATTCAGAAAAATTAAAACAAAAAATTAACTTCAGAAAATTAAAACCGAAAATAAAATATGAAATTAGAGAAAGAATAAACTGCACTAAAATAAATATGAAAATAAGTAAAAAAATTCATAGATTTTAGGATATAACTTTCTGGACTTAATAAAACCCTAAAAACATAAAATAAAACTTAAAAACATAATTTTTCAGATTTATTAAACTAAAAAGCAGCACATATCCAATTCACAAAATAATTCTGAAAAATTATCAAATAATTTCCAAAAAATCCAAAATTAAATAGAGGCAGAATAGGATACTGTATAAACCCTAAAATGGACTAAAACAAGAAAAACACAAAAGGAAATATTTTAAACCTAATTTCTAACAAACCGATAAATAAATGGCAAAACAGAATAGAAATTAAATTTGAAAATTATAACCACGTTGAAAATCAAAATCTAACTGATCTAATATTACCAAGAGACTCCTAAAAGACTACTCTTTGGGGGAGGGGGTAAACAAAATTTATATTAAAGCTTATAAATTGAAAAATAAAAATTGACAAACTCGACAAATTAACTAAAAAGCATGAAATAATTATCAACGGTACCAAATTTGTGAAAAATACTTTGCATAATCTATATCCACCATGCAAATTAATATTTTTCATCAACACACAAATCGATTTTATCCATGAGTTAGACTATAGAAAATACCCATAAGCGGATCTTCCCCATTTTTTCTTATATTATAGTTTATTTAGGTCCAACCCTAATATAAACCCTACTAGTTTTGATAACTCTAACACTAGCGCAAGAATTTAGTCAAACTAGAGCAGTAAGTATTAGAAAAACATCATCTAACGCCTTATAATCAATTTACCAGCAAATTTATTTAACAAAGATCTATAATGATTATCTAATTAAAAGATATGAGTTTGAGCCATCCATGATCAATTAGGGTGATACTAATGCCTAAAAGACTATAACTTTTACGTATTAAAGCTATTTAAAGAATAAATTATTAAGCGGTCCATTGTAGTTCTGTCAAATAATTTTGGAGACCCACAATTTCTAATAAATATTTGTGGTCCATGGAAGTTTGGGTCAATAATTTTTAGGTCCATTTCCGGCAACAAACTTTAGTTTCCGAGCACTTTAGTAGAGAATATAATTTTTTGGACCGAATTGCCCTTGGATGTTGAAACCTTTGTGTATGACCGTTGTGGATGATTGAAAAGGGAGAAAATAAGGGTCCCACATATTTTGTATATAAAGAGGAGGACTCTAGCCATCCATTTCCTCTCTCTCTACTCCATTTTCTAGTGTTGCTCACCTCTTTCCTCTCAAGTTTCAGCTCGCCCCTCTCATTGTCTTCCTCTCTCTATTATCATCTCTCAAGCCATCGATTTTGAATCAGGTATGTATGCTAGCCGTCCAATTTTGTTTTATTTCCTCTCTATATTTTCATCTCTGAAGCCATCGGTTTTGCCCAAAAAAAAATGTATAGATTTAAGTGTGGGCTCTTATTAATACAGAAATACATCATAAAATGTAATTTTTGAATTTCCTAAATTTGGAATACAATAAATCTCAAAGTTGATAATTTTAGCATGTTGTACATAAATTTTTTGGTTAGAATTTTTGTTGGTCGTAATTTTGTTTTAATTTGAAAAAAAAAAATTGCATAGATTGAATTATGGGCTCTTTGTAATACAGAAATACATTATACATTGTAATTATTGAATTTCCCAAATTTGGAATACAATATATTTTGAATTTCATAATTTTATGTTGATGCAGTTTAATTTTGCGGTTAGAATTGTTGTTGTTCCTAATTTCGTTTAGTTTTGCCCAAAAAAATTTGTATAGATTTAATTCTGAGCTCTTCTTAATACAGAAATACAAATAGTAAATTGTAATTGTTGAATTTCCTAAATTTGGAATAAATGAGATGAATGAATTGTTATTTTTTTGATTAAGGTATGGTTGTTGGTGTTAGATAATGTGTTAACTTTTTAAAATTGTATCATGTCTCCCACTTTAATTTTGTTCTGATTGTATATTCAGTCATTGTTGAAGAGATGCATAGTTCATCTAGTTGCGGAGGAACGAATGAAATGTATCCTCAATATGATATGGAGGTAATATGTAGAACTTGTGGGAGGGTTGCGGACATCAAAATTTCAAGGTCTCGTGATAACCCAGGAAGGTTATTTTTCAGATGCACCCAATGTGATAAGTTTTTGAAATGGGCGAAGCCCCTACCAGGACCAAGAGTTGATGAGGCAGATCAAGGAAACATGGAAATCATGATGAATCAAATGAAAGACATACGAAAGCTACTTAAGATTATGAATAGAAGGATTGGGATTGGAATCATGGTGATGGTGGCTATTGCTATTGTTGTTGCAATGAAATGAACATTAACCTAGGACAACCTCAATGTGATAAGGCTTGGTGTATGTATGTGTGATATTCTTACTTTTGAGTAATTAATGAATGGAATGCCATTTGGGTGTACATAATAATTTGCGAGAAAACTTTATGCAATAACAATATACATTGCAAAGTACTCGTACTTCATAACAGCAATTATGAAATGATCCACTACAAGTCTTCTGTCTCAAAACAACAACAAATTGGAACACAATCAAAGACATTACAAAGTTAGGTGTGCTATGTACTAAATACTTTATGCTCTAACAAGTCTTCATGAGAGCAATAACAAAAAGAAGGACATCACAAGTCCACCATAAAAAGGACAGCACCCTCTTCACTGGGCCAAAATGACATATTGAAGCTTGGTATGCAGGGGAAGTTCATATTGAAGCTTTCCCTTTCCTGGCCCTCTTTACTGCTGAAGTGTGTGGATGATATATTGAAGCTTTCTGTTTCTTGCCCTTCTTTGATTGGGATGTGGATGCCTGGCTTGTCACATCATTGCTTGCTTGGGAAGCTTGTTTGGGTGGTCTGCCCACCTTTCTTGTGCTACCTGTCTTGCTCTTGTAGCTAGGCTTGTCTCTCCCTCTCAAGATGGACAACTTACCACCCTCCCTATAACTCCTAGAGTTGTGGCCATACTGTTTGCAAACACTGCATCTAAGGGTTGAACTCCTACTGAACCTCTTCTTCTTCTTAGTGCCATCCCTTCTCCTTTCAGATTGAGGTCTGCCTCTATTCACTTCAACCTCAGGAGGGCCTAACCTAGGACAATCACTATCCTCCCAAAAAATTGGATCAGTTATGGGCTTCATAATGACATCATATGTTACCTTGTATTTCTCAACAGTATATGCCTTATGAACATATGATTCAGGGTCCTGCCTGTCCCTAAGAATACACCTAATTGCATGCTGGCAGGGTATACCTGAGATATCCCACACCTTGCAGTCGCAGCAACTTGAGTTGAGGTTCACTTTGAAATGGGTGTTCCCTTCCACAACCTCGAACAACCCTCTACCAGCTGGGATAACAATGCACATTCTACTCTTTATTTCAGTCTCCTTAAGCAGAATTGTGACCCTAGGACATAACTTTCCACTCCACCCATTTGCAATTTCAAATTTCCTAGCAATTGTACTCATAAATTTTTTCCTAATTGCCCCCAATAATGTGAATACAGGCTTATACCTAAACTTTTCAATCTTGCCATTGAAAGACTCTACAAAGTTGGTGGTGTTGTCAGGGCATTTGGTGTCAGCTAGGAATTTTTACCTTGCCCACAGTTCTTCTTCTTCAGCATAGAGCCATTCATAGGCTTCTTTTGATTCTTTTTTTTATGGCCTCTATAGTTTGCTGGAACACTTGCTTGTTGTATGCATTCATGCTGTCTAGAATAACATGTGCAATTTGGCACCTGCACAATTTATTTGAAGAGTTCAGAAATTTATTTGAAGCATAAAGTACTAACACAAAATGTTTAACCTCAAACCAAACTGCAAGCATATACCTGAGTGGTCCTTGGTGAAGTTCCTGTTGTAATGCACACAACATATCCTTCTTTTGGACTCTGGAAATATGTACTGCAATGCTGAAACTGAACCCTACAATAGGAAAGAAAAATATTACTCTCAAAACAGAAAATGATGAACAACATTTCAATGGAACTTCATACCTTATGTCTGTCTAAAATGAAGGTCATCTTGGACAGATCCACACCTTCAAGACATAACCTCAATGCCCTAAAGAAGTAGGCCCAGTTACTCTTGTCTTTTTGCCCAACTACACCATAGGCTATAGGGAAATAGCCATTATTACCATCCAAGCCAAAAGCTGTCAGCAATAATCCTTTGTAGGGACCCTTCAGAAAACACCCATCCACTCCTATAAGGGGCCTACACCCTCTCTTAAATCCTGTCATCATGGCTTCAAAGGAAATGAACAGCCTCTTGAAGATTGGGGCTTAATCAGGGCCTTCAGAGATACAACTACAAATACTACCTGGATTTTCTTTCTTGATTTACTCTATGTACTCAAGTAGTCTAGCATAAGACTCATCATGCCTCCCATTAACCCAAGCTTTCATCAGTTTTTTAGCTGATCTGCATTTGTAATCAGGAGATGCCAGTCCATACCTCCCCATACATAGCTGTATCATGGAGTTCACTTGCAAGTCAGGGTTGGCTTTAAAATCAGGCAGCAGCTGCTCTACAATCCATCTATATGAAGCCATATTATTCTGAGCATCTCTTGCACATTTGCAGACACTTCTGAAGGTTTTCACTTGCCAAGTTTTGCCATCACTGATTCTGCTTGTATGAAACCTGAATTCACAGTCTTTTCCTTTACACACTACAATGTGCCTCAGCCCATCATTTTTTACCTTCTTCAAGCAAATACCCTCCTGAATGGCATAATCTCTAAGGACCTTAACCCATTGCTCTTTGTCAAGAAACATATCTCCAGGCTTAATTGACACTTTCCCATTAAGATCCCTTATCCACATGCTCCCATTTTGGTAGACCTTATTCCACAGGCATGGAGATGTCATTCCATCATCCTCCACATCAATGTGCTTAGGAATATCATCTTGTAATGTAGGATGCAAGAACTGATCAATGTCACTGTTAACATCATCATCATGAACTTCATCTGAATTAACAAAGGACGCATCACTGTACTCAGAGTCATCCTCAGAACCAACATCATCATCATTGTCTTCATCATTACCACTCTCCTCTTCATTCTTATCATCCAAACCAAATGTCAATTTAGGAACAACATTAATGTCCTCCAAGGATTGAAGATTTAGTTGTGAAGATTTTACATTGTTAGTTATGTTTATAGGATGAGAACAAGATGGCTGGGAAGATGAAGGTTGTTAAGATAAAAGAGAGATGCATTGAGATAGATCAACAGACAATGTAGGACCCACTACTCTAAATTGCTATTGTTTAGAAGGGGATTTCAAGATATAATAGGTAGATCTCTGGTGTTTAGCAGGAGAATTAGGTTGTGCAGGTTTCAGTTGTGTAGGGGCAGCTTTTGGGAGTTGAGATGAAGATCTAAGTTGCCTGAAGGGGAGTTAGAGCATGCAAGTACAAATTTGGAAGGGGAAGCAGACTTGTTCATGCCTAAGTTTGTCTTCCTCCTAACAGGTAATTGCTTGGGTTGGCTTTCTAGGGTTATAATCAATGAGTCAACCCATTTTTGGGTTTGAGAGGCAGATAGGAGGGTATCATACTCCTCACAACCAATTTCCTCAAACCCATCAATACCAGACTCACCAACTTGTCCTGACTCTAACTCTTGTTCAATGACATGGTGTTCAGTAGGTCCTCTAATGCTTACCATATAAATAGGAATGGGTCCCTTAGCCTTTTCCCACAAAGTAGACAAATACAACCAATCATTATCACAATCCAAAGGCAACTTCCTTTTAGCTCCAGGGCCACAAAACATAAACCCAAAATATTGTGGCACCTCTATCCCTGCTTGTTGAAATTTTCTCTTTGCATCTCTATGAAGATCTAACATTTGGTACATGTCTAAGTCAACGTTCTTTATAAATATCCTATGCCCTTCAAAGCATACACTCAACACCTTAGTCCCTTCAATCTACACAACACAACAGACAAATAGTTAAGCAATTTTTTCCACTAACCTCAAGAACATTCATATAAAAAGGCTACACCAACAACCACACTAGGTTACAAATTAATTCAACTAAAACATGCTAAATTAATATGAATTTCAGGGAAAATCACAAATTAATTCACTCATACACAGAACAAACATTCACAATTATCACATATTATGAATTTTAGGGCAATTCATTAATAGTTAATTACTGCTGTCCTTCACTCCCTAAACTTTATCTTAACATGAAAGCTACTTTTCGAAAAGGCCACATTTTACTTGATTTTCCACATACCTCGTTTTCCTTGGAAGATCCTTTGTCCTTTTCAATGATATTCGAAGTCGGGGCCGCAGACAGAAGCTCAACTAGTGTCCCACCACAATTTCTCAACCACCCTAGCTTCTGAGCTTCAACTGCCAATAGAGATTGAAGAATGTGGGCCTAGGGTTTACTTTTTGATAAGAAGAGAGAGGCGATTTTTCACACCATGAAGAAGGAAGACAGAAGAGATACAAAGAGGGGAAGCAACAGCACCAAATCGAGGTTGGTGGGGATGATTGGGTGGGGAAATGAAATAATGGAGGAGAGAGAAAACGACTACAACTAGACCCATCTTAATTTGTCCTATCTGCTTTCATTTCGTGGGCAACGATGGGGAATTTGGTCAAAAAAATTATGTTATCTACTAAAGTGCTCGGAAATTAAAGTTTGTTGCCGGAAATGGACCTAAAAATTATTGACCCAAACTTCCATTGACCCACAAATATTTATCAGAAATTGTGGGTCTCCAAAATTATTTGATAGAACTACAATGGGCCGTTCACTAATTTTTTCGCCTTTTAAACTATCATATGAATTCATATTAAACTAATTAGCCTGCATTCTAATTAATCTAACATTAATATCATAATGATAAATACTAATCGTTATAGATTTATGAATAAAAATCAACTAGACAATAAAGCATAAAACTTGTTTCAAAATAATTAACTTAGCATGGTTTCAAATAGATTATACTAAGTATTAAAAAATTACTCACTCATACTAAAAATAAAATCACCACAATTAACTGAAGCCTTCATGTTCACCAAAAAACACAAAAGAATTAAAATAAAATAAAAATAAATAAGAATGGTACTACTTTGGCTTTGATGATGATGAGAAGTGATGATGATGATAATCTTGGGTGATGATTGATGAGATGGAGGTGAGGAGGCTAGGATTGGAGATGAAGAAGCTGATGGCGTAAAGGTTGGTGAGGCTAAGCGTGACGGAGGCTAGGGTTTTTGGTGTGTGGGTTTTACAAGATGAGATATAGGTTTTTATAGTATCATTCTACTAGAGTTTTCTTCTTTGGGCTCCTTCTCTTCCAAGTCTTCCAATCCCTTTTCAATTAGGAGTAGTAATCCAAGCCCAAATAAATCCTTATGAAAATATTATTTTTCATAATTCATTATTTTTTTCTTTTTTTTTGGACTGACTTGATAAATTTGCTTGTAAAATCTTTCAGTAAATAAAACCCAAACTTCAGCGTCTTCTCTTTTCCTCTTTATTTTATTAACGCTTAACCTGAACAATATATAAAATAAAGTAAATTAGACGAAATAATATATATAATATAATCAAAATAATTATTAAAATATTGCATGATTTATGACTTAACATTAGTGCATCGATCAACCAACTGACCTCCAAGTTTGAGACTATGGCCTCCCACCAGAAGGCGATGGACATTCAGATTACCGAGATCGCTCAACAGGTCACTCATTTGTCCTGGCCTCAGGGGCATCTACCGGGCCAGCCTGAGACCAACCCTAGGGGCCACATTAACGCCCTTTCTTCAATAGACAAGGGGTTAGAAGAGAGCGATGTCATGTCCTCTAGGAGATAGTTTCAGTTTCTAATTCTACAGGAATTGATGAGCAGAAGGAAGAGGATAGCTTGAGCTCTAATGGGAAGGTTAGTCTTGTGCTGCTAGTTCACCCATACCAGCCACCTGTATCCTTCCCTAAGAGGATGGAATGGGCTAAGCTATTTAAGCTTGAGCCCAAATTTGTGAGATTCCTGGATGTGCTGAGGTAGATTTATGCTAATACTCTTTTCTTGGAAACTCTCAAGAAAGCACCGGCCTACTTATAATTTTTTAGAGAGCTTCTTTCTAAGAAAGGTGAGCCTGAGGAAGGTCCAGTGGTCCCTATTGGAGAGGTGTGCAGCTCAGTTCTACAGGGTCAATTACCATCGAAGCTGCAGGACCCAAGTAGTTTCTCCATCCTTTGTGCTATAGGGGATCAGCAGATTGAGGGAGCCCTTTGTGATTTGGAGGCTAGTGTAAGTTTAATGCCTCTCTCTCTCTGCAAGAAGCATGAATTGCTGGACCTCACACCCACTGCCATGATCTTACGACTAGCAGATCGCTCCATCAGGCAACCTGGAGGTATTTTGGGGAACGTCCCAGTTCAGGTGGGTAAGTTCGTCATCCCTTGTGACTTCATCATCACGAATATGGATGAGAGTTACGAGATCCCCATCATTCTCGGGAGACCATTTCTAGCTACTGCAGGAGCCGTGATTGATGTGCAGGTAGGCACTATGTCTTTCCAGTTTTGTAGGGAAAAGGTTGATTTTTGTTTTCCTCCACCCACACAACCCTTAGTCCCTAGTGCCTACCCAGTACCCGCAGCACCTACTCCCTCAATCCCTCCCGTTGCGGTCTCTAGAGTAGAGATATCCTATGGAGGCAGAGGACCTCATACAAGGTCGGTGGTCTTGCCTGATCTATCTCCTCCGCTCTTGAGCTATTTTAGCGGCAATACTTTCCACCTCAAACAGGATTTGGTTGCATCACCATTACCTACTTCACCTACTCCACCTCATTTCCTCCTGACATCATCTTCTACCAGGCAAGGGTCAAGCTAAGGGCCTTAAACAAGCGCTTCTTGGGAGGTAATCCAAGCATTTTAAAAAAATAAATAAAAGGGGAAAAAAGGGTGTCATTCCTCGCCCGCCCCCTTTTTTCCCTCAGCCCTATTGGTCCTCCCCTCCCCTTGGCTTCTTTATATGTCCTTTTCATTGAGGAAAATGAAAATCTCAAGCATGGGGGAGGGGGTGAGCTTGTAGCTTTTTGGGTGGAGTTGTGGATGTTAAGGCGTGGGTTGAATGACATCAACTTGCATTTGCATCATAAAGATAGAATGTCATATCATTTTATTAGGTTATTTTTTGTATTTTTCCTTTAATAGAGCATGAAGTTTAGAGCATACATGTTAGATTCTACATCACAGAAGGAGAAGTAATCGAGTTGGCCATTCATAAGTTTTCTAGCTATACTTCTTACCCTTCTCTTCATTATCCTTTTTATGTTTACTACTTTCTTAGTTAGATTTAGTTCTTTCTGAATAAAAGAGTTTCCTAGAAGTTTGTAAAAACCCCTCTTTTGAAGAGAACACAAGGGGTGATGATTGATAGATCCTGTTGATCTGTGTTAAAGTACGACCTGTTATGGTGTGAGTTTTGTGAAAATGTGTTTGGCATTGCCATATGTAGTTCTCTGCCTTATGTTGCATACCAATTGTCCCTGAGATTCATGTGGTTTGGCTTGATTGACTTTGATAAATGGACACATCTTGGAGTAAGTTGCTTGACTGTGGTGGATTTACCTGTCAGATTTTAAGCATAATGACTATTCATTGCATATAGTCTCATGCTTCCTTTCATGTGTGACTCCTCCATGACTGCATCTCTAGAACTTGGTTTTGTTCTCTTTAAAATCACATTTAGCATTTACATGTGTTGACATGATTGAGCCAACTTTTGTTCATTATAGCCACGTGAACCAAAAAGCTGCCCATAGATATGTACTACCTCCTTTGCTAGCCCTTTGTCTTTGTTGTTACACCATATCCACTACGCACTTGACCTATATATAT
>JACYFF010031954.1:64977738-65002498 GCA_017589665.1 Selenicereus undatus | reverse complement strand
CACACACACACACACACACACACACACACACACACACACACACACACGTTCTCTATACTCTTATAAAGGTTTAGTGGAGCAACACTTCCAGTTTGAGTTACGTTGGTTTTAGAGATTGGTCCACCTTAGGTAGCTTACTGATGGTTTGCTTAGGAGGAATTCTGATTTGATTTTGTTTTCCCCATTCCATTCACATGTATCTTGTTTTGCTTCTCAAATAAAAGAAGGAAAAATGTCAGAAGAAAAGAAAAAAAAGAAAACAAAGTTGAAGAAGAGAAAGAAATAGAGAAGTTGCGAATAAAGTGGCCAGCATAGGGCTCTGGCAATAAGTTTGTTAAATTCCTCCCTTGAGGTTTTTGTTGGGTTTGATTGCTTAGATTTCAAATGTCATGTGAATATGTTATCTTGTCGCTAGTTGTGAAAGTGTTTTTTGCTCCCTAGTCTTTTGACCATTAGCTCCACTCTTCCCACATTTACTCCACTTCTCACCCTTAACCATTGGTCCCATTACATCCTCTTGCAAGTCCTCATGATTGACATTTTGCATTTTGTATTGAGTGGTGGAGGATCGAGAACTTTACCAAGCTTATGGTAGTTTGCTTGATTGGATAGAGTATTGAGTGCATCATTGTTACATATTCCAAACACATTGAGAGGAGTATTCCACTTTGCCATAAAGTGACGTTTTACCGGTCATGCTTACTCACCATTTATTAAGGAAGGTATTGTCCTACTATGTGCTTCAGTATAGGGGCGTTCGATGTGTTGCATTTGGCTAGGGTTATGGATGGTAGTGCATGTGTTTTATTGAGAATGTCTCATACCTTGACTTGGCCGCTTTTAATGCATGATCTAGCTTGGTTTGTTGATTGTTCATCTCTTGTCTAGGGAGGGCAAGTTTAGAGGTTTATCTCCCTTTTATGATCACTCATGAGCTAGTCCTCCTTGGGGACAAGCAAGAGATAAGCATGGGGGAGTGCACGACTAAAGCCTTCAGTGTTCAATAGGATCAAGAAGGGAACAGAGCCCTTGAAAGGCCATCCCAGGAGCACAAAAGTTCCATATTTAATCATTTGGGTGATACAAATGAGGTATAAAGTTATATTCCTTCACGAATGAAGCAATTTTTAACCGTGGAAGTCAAGATAGAAGGTTCATTGAGAGTGAAAAGGCCCACAGTAAGCTTCACTGGTCAACAAAGTAACTCTAACTTGAATAAGGATGAAGGGCAAGATGAGATGGCTTCTTCTCATCATATCACAGTTCAAGAATTCAGAGATAGAGCTTGCAGAAACTCCTAAAACCCTTACGGATGGGGGTTAAGCTACAGTCGATGATCTAAAGGAATTGAATCTTGGAACTGCCAAGGAACCTCGCCCTATTTATATAAGTTCATTACTGACACCCGAGGAAGAAAATCAACACTTCGATCTCCTCTTAGAGTATAAGGACGTGTTCACATAAAGTTATAAGGAAATGCCAGGACATAATCCCAAATTTTCAGTCCATCGCCTGTCTATTAAAAAGGGTGCTTCTCCAAAAAAGCAGCCCCGACAGCATTTTCGTCCAGAGTTGGTACCTGAAACTGAAAAGGAAGTCAATAAGCTTATTGAAGCGGGTTCATTCAGGAGGTAAGGTACCCAACTTGGATCACAATGTTGTTCCCATACGCAAGAAAAATGGACAACTTCGCATCTATATAGACTTTTGAGATCTCAACGACACATTTTCGAAAAATGACATCCCCCTACCCCTCACCGAGCTCATGATTGATTCAACTATAGGACATGAGGCCTTATCATTCATGGATTGTACTGCGTGGTATAATCAAATCCAAATGGCACCAAAAGAGCAGGATGCCACTACCTTTCGCACACTCAAAGGCATTTTTTGCTATAAAGTGATGCCCTTCGGTCTAAAGAATGCAGGGGCAACATGTCAAAGGGCAATGCAAAATATTTTTGATGATATGCTCCACAAGACAGTTGAGTTTTACAGCAATGACTTAGTAGTCAAATCCAAAAGGAAATTCGACCACATTCAAGATCTTCGTGGGGTCTTCAAACGACTGCGAAAGTGTCAGTTGAACATGCACCCACTCAAATGTGCATTTGATGTCACTTCTGGAAAATTTTCGCAATTTGTCATTCACCATAAGGGGATAAAGATTGATCAATCAAAGATCAAAGCAATCCAAGAGATGCCTTAGCCTAAGAATCTCAAAGAGCATCATGGTCTTCAACGTCGCTTGGCATATATTCAAAGTTCATATCAAATCTCTCTAGTTGTTATCATCCCTTTAGCCACTTCATGAAAAAAGGAGCACCTTTTGAATGGGACGAGTCGTACTGTAAAGCTTTCGAGAAAATTAAGAAGTAATTGTCAAATCTCCCAGTGTTGGGAGCACCAATCCCTAGCAAGCCTCTTATACTTTTTGTCGTAGCTTAAGAACAGTCATTAGGAGCCTTATGTGTTCAAAAAAATGAGGAAGGAAAAGAAATGGCTTTGTACTACTTAAGTCGTATGCTGTTGGGGCTAAATTAAAGTATTCTCCTATGGAAAAGATCTTCTTATCACTCATATTTTCTGTTCAAAAACTAAAACATTACGTGCAGGTGTATACAGTGCAAGTAGTTTCTAAAATTGTTCCCATCAAGTACATTTTGTCAAGGCCAGTTCTCAGTGGCTGACTTGCGAAGTGGGCTATGATCTTAAAGTAGCATGATCTTGTTTATGTGCCGCAGAAGGCAGTCAAAGGTCAAGCGCTGGTAGATTTCTTAGCAGATCACCCAATTCTTGATGATTTGGAGCTAAATGATTACTTAACAAGTGAGGATGTATTCTTTGTTGATATTCTCGCACATTGGGAAATACTTCAACGAAGTTGCGAGAAACGATAGGGCTGGTGCCGATGTAGTGTTTATCTCCCCTGAAAAGCCTGTCCTCACCTATTCATTTGTGTTAACCTAATTGTGTTCAAATAACATGGCTGAGCATCAGGTGCTCATCATGGGCCTTCAAATGGCTATCGAAATGGGAATCAAAGATCTTGACATCTATGGTGACTCGCAATTGGTCATCAAACAACTCGTTGAAGAGTATGAAGTCAAAAAGGACAGTCTCATTTCGTACTATAGGCGTGCCTCGCGATTGTTAAACGGGCTTGAAACTATCAAGTTAGAGCATGTTTCTACGAGTGCCAATAACATGGCCGATGTGCTTGCAAATCTTGCAGCCACTTCAGCACTGTGGGTAGAAGAAAAATGAATGTCCCCGTCTATAATCGATGGGTTGTTGCACCCCTTGACGAAGATTTTGAGAAAGACGTCAATGCAATCAATGCTCAAGAAATAGATGAAGAAGATTGGCATCAACCGCTCATTGATTCCTTGTAGCATAGGAAGCTCCGTAATGATCCAAAGCATAGGACATAAACCCAAGGAAGAGCTCCCCGCTTCTTTTACTTCAATGGGACTCTTTATCGGTGTTCTTTTCTCGACATTTGGTTGTGATGCTTGGGTAACAAAGAGGCAAGACAAACAATGGAGGAAGCACATTTAGGAATATACAGTACACACCAAACATGGCCCAAATTGTATGATCGAATCAAGAGGATGGGTAACTATTGGCCTACCATGTGCAATATTGCATTGACTATGCAAAGAGGTGTGAGCCTTGCCAGTTTCATGCCAACGTTATTCATCAACCCCCTGAACCACTCCATCTAACTATGGCATCTGGGCCATTTGAAGCTTAGGGGCTCGATGTTGTGGGACCCATCACTGCAAAATCTTCTACTGATCACTCGTACATCTTGGCAGCAACGAACTACTTTTCTGAATGGGCAGAAGCAATTCCGCTAAGAGAAGTCAAAAAGGAGAATTTTGTTGATTTTATTCGAACACGCATCATCAACTGATATGGTGTGGCTCGATACATTATCACCAATAATGGCAAACTATTTGTCAACAAGTTAGTACATGACTATGTGGAAAGTTTAAGTTTGTTCAGCATAAATCTTCAATGTATAATGCACCTACAAATGGGTTAACAAAGGCTTTTAATAAGCCACTTTGCAACCTATTAAGCAAAGTGGTGGGAAAGTCATAGCGGGATTGGCATGAAAGCTTAAAAGAGGCCATTTGGGCATACAGAACCACGTACAAGACGCCAACTCAATCGACTCTTTTTACTCTTGTGTATGGGGTTGAAGTGGTATTGCCTTTGGAACTTTAAACCCCTTCACTCTGCACTGCCATACAAGAGGGCTTAACTGAAGATGAAAATCACAAACTTCGTTTGGCTAAGCTCGAGGCTTTTGATGAAAAAAGACTTCGAGTGCAACAAAAATTGGAATACTATCAAACTCGCTTATCATGAGCATTCAACAAAAAGGTACATTCGCATTCATTTCAAGTTGGAGATCAAGTGCTCACGGTAAAGAGGCCAATCATTATTTCACACAGGATTGGAAGCAAGTTCACTTCCAAGTGAGATGGTCCTTATGTGGTTCAGGAAGTCTACACAAATGGCGCTTATAATATAGTCAGCACCGATGGACTGCTAGTAGGGCCAATAAATGGGAAGTTTCTGAAGCTTTACCATCCTTGATGCATTGATACTTGTAAGCTCCTAAGTAAGAGCCTAAACTGCTCATTCATGCAAAACAAATAAAAAAAATTAAAAAAACTTTCTACTACTCCTAGCCTGCAAGAGTATAAACTGTGAACGGCCAAACAGAAAAAAAATTGTCCTTGTTCTATGAACTATGTATAGCTTGATCCTTTAGGGTGTTGCGCTGCCTTTAGGTACGTAGGTAATCCGATATGTATCCGGACACAACCCCAAAAAGTTCGAAAAAAATATATAAAGCTGTTTATTCGTAATGAGGAGGGTCTTTTGACTTAGTTCATGGTTTGCCTGATTAGAAGTTGTTGATAGCTTGTTTTTGAACAAAGGGCAGAATGATTTGACATGGTATCAATGATGATGTGACCCAATAACAAGACAAATTGACCAAGACATTCGTGCAGTAATAAAAAAAAGATTGGAATTTTTCATTCAAACCTCGTTGAATCAACATCAGCCTTATTTCATTTAAAAAAACACACATAATGAATCTATATCAAAAAAGCTATGATGTCCATTGGAAGGTCTTCAAATCTTCAAAGGACTCCTTTACATAAGCTTCAGTCTTCTCCAGACTAGCTTTGGTGGCGGGGTCTATGACTTTAATGGCATTAAGAGTTATAATCTAACCCTTTAAGTCAATGACTGCCCGCTCAGGTTCTTCAAACAAATCCTCACTAGCCGCCACTTGACAACTGAGGTCCTTCTTCTGATTGTCTAAGGATTTCAGCTCTTTCAGCAGTTCCTTGCACCTCGAATCCACTTGCCCCAACTTATCCTTGAGCGCATTGTAACGAGTGCTTTCTGTTTCCAACCGAAGGGAAGCCTTGTTGAGTTTACTACCGGCCTCTATACGACGACTCTCTCACACCTCGGTAGACATTCGATTGGAGCAGCTCTCTTACAGATCTTTGAGGTCACATGCCTGGTGGATTGGCCTTTCAACTTTATTCTTTAAAGGAGCAGTATCACCTCCTCTTTCATTGTTGAGGTTGTAATGACTATCGAACTCACCCTTAAGGTAATGAAGCCTTTCAAAAGGGGTGTAAAACACCTTGTCAAGAATAACTTGACCTGTCATCCGAGCTTCATTCTTGTTCACTTCTCTTATGACGGCATCAAAATTGAAGACAGAAACATCTTGTGAAGCTCTTAAAGGGTGTAGTAGAGGGGGCACTCATGGAGCATCTGTCTTGGTGGTAGACTCGGCTTCATCATCATTGTTTGGGGTATAAATACTCTTCGAGTTGTTAAGACGTAAACTATTGCCAATGAAGTTATGCCTAAGGAATGATAAGCGCTCAATTGAGGGGAAACAATGACTTCTTGATAACAGAGGAGTGTATAGCAGCTTCTCTTTAAAATATCATGTCACTACTTTCTCCCTTTTAAAGGAAAAAAGTGGTCAACTAAGGGACCATTGAGGTAAGCACTTCAAAAAGAAATTTACCATGCATTCAGTGGAACTGAGATCACAATCCAAGATGTCTATGATATTTTTTGCACTGTCTGGAGGCAGGAAAATGGTCTTCCCATAATTTAACTTACTTCCTTGGACATTTGACATACCCTGTTCATCAGAAGTACAAACAACAATAGACTTCAACTTTCGTCTACAAGCTGTAGTAGGTGAAGGCTTAGGAGTAAGTCTAACCTTATCTGGGGCCTTTGATGGCATAGCAACACTCTGGATCAGAATTGCAGAGATAGTGTGACTGAGATGGCAACACCTACTCCTAGGATCTTTGTCTAAGGAGTGTTGTCTTTTGTTTCAAGAACAGGAGATCTTAAAGGCTTTTGGGAGCGAACGATCCTCAGTTTGAGCTTCGAGTCAGAAGGACCTTCATCCCTTCGAATATTTTGGTCAGATGAACTGTCTCCCTTCCTCTTTGAGTTCCGTCCAGAATAGGTGCCCAATGAAGTAAGGAACACTTTGGACCACCACTCTTGGAAGCAAGGAGTGAACTTTCCCTCCAAAGAAGGGCATTGACCAAGAAACAACACTCTAGAATTTGTTCCATAACGTACGCATGCTTGATGGAGTTGAAGCATAATCTTTGAGATCGGAAGGATGGAGAAATCTATGCCTATAGGAATGTCCTGGCGAAAGCCAAAGTGTCTGCTGAACCTGTTGGGGCAATAGTGCTCCATAACAAAACTATCCTCGCAACGACATCAATGTAACTCGAACGAATGTTAGCAAAATAAGCAAAGTTGGCCCGTGATCATTGGCCATTGTCAATGAGAGTCTCTTTGATTCAATGCCTTATAGCAGAATTCCAACAAAAACCCCTCCCAGAACTGATGAGCTCACATGCTTCATCAAGTTCAAATGTTTTAGCCCAACCGAAGCCAATGAATTTTGGCATTCTTAAGTTGGATGAGACATTATCATCAAAGTCGTATGTTCAGAAATATTTAGCCATCCAAGCATAAAGAAAATGCCATGGGATATGACCTCATTGTCGTCCCAGATGAGCAGAGCAAAAAATTTCGTCAAGACCTCTGTAAATGCTTGCGAGGATAGCCGAAGAAAGACGATATGTTTGGCCTCTTTCCATACTCGATGCTACTGAGAAAGCCCCATGATGAATGCAACTAGCATCTCTAACTGGAAGAATGAACAAGCACAACCAACATGAAAGAAAGGCTACAAGGAAAGCCCCTAAATGCTCGCCTTGAAAAAAAAAATCTGTTAAATTTAGTACCCTTGAAAAAAAAAATCGAGTACGTGTCAAGTCACCAAATCATTGACGATAAAAAATGCACCCGCCAAATTTTTAATCTGCCAAGCGTTCAAAACTCAGCCGCTTCAAAAAAAAAAAAACACTTCAAATTCGTGTACGCGGGCGAGTCTTGAGGGGGCATTTGTAGGAAGCGAAAAAATTCAACTACAAATAAGGTGGTGCCACATGGAAAATGAAATATTTTTTATTTCGCCTAATTATACTCCGCCACGTGTCAAATTAGTTACGACGGTTCACTAAATTAAATATTTGCTGGAGAATTATTGCGGCCAATTAAAAAGCACCATGTGCCACAAATGATGTAGAAAATAAATTATTATTCCTTTTTAGAGATAATCAGGAAGAAACCCTAATTCCAACTTCTCTATAAAAAGGGAGTTACTTCTCTTATTCTAAAGCTCGACATTTAGAAGAACTCATAGGAACTCAAAATTTCTCTCTGGAGGCAAGCTTGAGAGAAGCGACCCGGTCGACCGAGTGGGTCGATGGTTCAACCGATCGGATCGTTTGAACCAGGGTTAGACCGGTTGACCCGGTTTACTGTCAAATTGGGTTAGACCGACACAACCCGGTGAACCTGAAAATTTTTTATATATATATTTGTTATATTTTTTTTTCAAATTACTAACTAAAATCTAATAGAAAAAAGTTATGCGTGCAAAATAATGAGGAAGAAGAGAAATAAGAAATTTATTTATGGTCCTACATTGATGGAGTAGAAGGTGGTTACAAGACTCTCATTGCATGAATATGGGTTCTATTAGATAGTGAGAATTGAGAAGTTCCACATTGCTAATTTGAGCAAATTTTCAAATTGGTAGCCTTATAAAAAAGCATAGAAGGCAAGTCAAAGATAATGCAAAGTCATGGGCTTGTAATTAAAGTTAGGCTTTGTAAAAGAGCTTAGGGCTTTTGTGCATTTTTACTACCTATAAAGCATTCACATTCCAAAAAAAAAAAAAAATCAACTTTTAGAGGAAGACAACAAGCACTCCAAACACATGTCGTCCACTTTTAGAGATCAAACTATTTTCTAGGCAGAGATTAAGCCTATTAGGCTCTCTCTTGAGACCAAATTTATTCAAGATTATTAAAGGATATCGAATAAGAGGATTTATCATATTTGTTCTTGTAACAATTATACAGCGGTTGTACCCTTATATACAATATCAATACAAAAATTCAATTTGTTTCTCAATTTCTTGTCTAAATTATTTTAGACTCGAAATTTGTATTCACACATAGCACCCTCGAATTTGGGTTTTCTAGATTGTCAATTTCTAGGGCATGATGGAGGAAACCCTAATTTTGCTATCAATGAAACCCTAGAATTGCGACACGTGAGTGAGGGAGAGAGAGGGGGGGGGTTTACCAGATGTGAGCGTGATCAGAGGAGTCCTTGGCCACCTTATCTAAGGGAAGGAGAGAGTAGATAGAAGCGAGAGGCAAGGAAAGAGCTCTTTGAAGTGTTCTTCGGGGAGGGGGGGCGAGGGCTATCGGGCAGGTGGTTGAAAAACTTTCCACTGTTTTCCTCATCTCTTTAGGATGAAAATATTTTGTATTGTATTTTGCTAATTTTCCTCAAATTTTCTGCCTTGCTTTTTTTCCAACCTTTGTTCTTCACTCCAAACAAATAAACATTACATTTTTTTCAATTTTTTTTTTTTTCAAGCTACTTCTTAAGGACCAAACAAACCCTAAATGAAACAACTATTAGGTAATACAAACAGTTGATATTTAATAACTACTTATCAAACAAAGCCTTAGTCTTCAGCTAAAGTAAACATGTCTACAATGGTATGGTCCTATGTTTTGCATTAATTGCAATTGCACATGAACTTTGATTGCAACAATGCAACCCGATAAGCAACTAAGTACAGTAACGGGAATACTTTTTGTAATTGTCGATATTACATGACTAATACCTCCAACCAACTAAGAAATAAAATTTTTCGAAAGATACACAAACAAATACCGCTGGAAAAACTTTAGTTTTAACGTAAAATTTACTATGAGCAACAGAGCGCATAGGTTGTCCGACATCCAACGAAGAAGGTAGCATATGGCATAGGAAGGAGGCAACCGGTTGGCCAATACAGCTTAGGTTAATTAGACAACTTGTATACTCGAGAAGCCGAAAATAATCCTTCATGTCTGCACTCAAGGCACAACTAGAATTCCTACCTTCTATGCAAAAAAGGTGAGGTTGAATGCCCCTAGAGTCTATTAGGAATCGAGTAGTGTGATATAGAGATTGCTCACTTAACCCTCTTGCCTCTTGTCATGCCTTTTCTGTAAGGTATGTAGATCCTTAGTCCATCTTAGTCGCAAAAATAATTTTTGTATCACAGAGAAGAAGATAAATAGATAAATGAATCTGAAAAAAAAGAGTACAGTACACAGTTATCTAACAAATTACAACCAACTATAATAGTCCCGTATTACACCAAACAAAACGTCCAATAAAAAGCTTCTCTCAACCGCTGCTAACCTCTACATTCATTCATGGCCTCGATTTACAGTATTACAAAAAAGCTCATATTGGACTGCTATGACTAACATCATGCATAGGCTGACAAAAATAGGCTAAACTCTATTCTGATGCTGAAATTACATGTAAAAGATAGGCCTTACACTACAAGAACCTTTAACATTAGACTCAGATTTACAACATTGCATTATAAATAACGGCTGCCGGTGAATGAATGCAAAAATTTGAATCATGAAGGATACCAGACACAAAGAGGTATAATTATGGTCATGATCGGAATGCAGTTATGATCGGAATGCGGACAACCTCTAGTGGGGTTATAAATAAAGCATCTTCACAATTGAACCAACTTCAGATATACGCGAGTGAATTACGGTCAAGATCGGAATGCGGACGACCTCTAGTGGGGGTTGGTGGTCTTTGAGTGTTTAGCTCCTGAGCCATCAGACAAGGTACATCAGTAATAACGAGGAAGGGAAGGATGAAGAGGAGAGGTTATCAGCATGGATTCAAAATGTGGCCAAGTCGCGACAAAACGGCCGCGATGGAAAGGTTTTGAAGTTAGACGAACTGCGTTTTCATGCCGCGATAGCCGCGTCATGGAACGCAATTGCAATATTACAGCGATTTTGATGTACCGCTATCAAAACCGAAATTGCGACCAAAACCGCATTTTGAATCCTTGGTTATCAGTAATACACGAAACACGAAAAAGAATAAGATCCTGCAAACTGTCATCAGCATGGGGCATTACTGAAAATGGTAGGAAAATATTCAGGTTGTAATTGGGTTGGGCCATTTCATGTTTGAATGATGCCAAGTTCAAAAATCAGTTACCCAATAATGGGGATAAAAAAAAAAATTAGGTGGTGTTTCAAAAACAGTTATTGACTGTTGGCATTAGTTGTTTGCATCAATTGCTTCTGGTAACTGTTTACATTAGCCATTTCAAGAAAAAGTGTTAGGTCAAATTAGTTCATGACAAGGTTGTGAACAAAAAAAACTAATTTCCAAAACTTTGATTGCAAAATCTCATAGCTTGAGCTTTTTCTAATTAGCTTTTTGGGTCCAAAAAGTTAGTTTACCAAACATCAAATTAGCCTATGGACTAGATCAACAGCTAATTTGGATCTAAAACACTGTTCACCAAACATTCCTTTAATTTATATCGGTCAAACAAATTTGAGTTTTGGGGATCACTCATTTCACATTCAAAAAAAAAAAAAAAATTGATTTCCCATTCTGATCAGCCCTTTGGGTTGTTCAAGTTGGGTAATCTGGTTGGTTCAATTTTTTGCAGCGATAATTCAAAAGCGACCCCAAGTTTTTCAGTAGCTGACAAGAATTAACATTACCTGCATCCAAGTGTCATCCATGGCACGTTCAGGAGAATTCTCAGGTGACTGCACAGGTGGTGGCAAGGGATGAATCAACTTTGGAACCACCACCAAACCCCTACCAATGACAAGTATTGCCCCAGCATTGTTTGCAGTTCCTGACATGTCACACAATCAGACTGATCGTAGGTGCAGGACAAAAAAGTGCGCTAAACGAAATTGATTTTGCCGTCCTTACCACAATAGTTAGTAGCAGAGAAAAGTGTGATCAACTGTCCTTGAGCAAACCGTTCAAAACCATCCATCACACACTCATGGGCCCTTATGATGAGCTGTAGCTTATTTCTCTTACAAAACTCTGTGACCCGGTCAGGCTGCAAATAACACCAGTATCAGATGGCAGGTATGTCAGCGATAAATAATACAAAGATCCAAATTCCTTCCATGTGGAGTCTATGACTCTGAAATGGAAAATGTGAATGAAAGCGAAGATGATGGAAGAAAACAAACATCAAACAAATGGATGCAAACCACATACAAACTACAGCTCCAGATATGTCTTGCAAATGTTATTCATCGTGCTTACATGTTTAGCAAAACACCCTTGGCCAACATTAGGACTCAGGGTGACAGGCAAAAGTCAAATAGATACATTGTGCAATAAGACACAAGCCTCATAGCCATCTTCCATCTAGGATACCCTATTTAACTCGAGGTGCCAAGAACCACCCCCCCCCCCCCCCCCCCCCGCGGCCAAAAAAGAAAAAAAAAAACACAGAGGGGCATGCAGGGACTGGAGAACCGGGGCATCCCCTTCCTGTCCCCCCACCCCTCAGGCCCACCTAAAGAGGGGAAAGGAAAAACAGCACAAACACGGGTTAGGGGGGGTGGGGTCTCTCCCCGGCACATGCTTCAAACCGCTCTTTACTCTTCATAAGCATCTCTCAAGCAAGGGCAAGGGGAATAAGTACCCTCGTTAGGTCCAATGAAGTCCTCACTCTCCTCCCAAGAAAACCCTTAGAACCAGTAACAAAACATTTAGCAGCTAATTATACAAGGAATGAAATTCTCATGCACCAACAAATTTTATTTAGCCACAGAGTAGGACATCTTAAAAGAACAAAGCTTACAATCTCAGTGATCCCTGTTGGTTGGGCACAAACTTGTGTGGAAGGGAGTTGAGGCATTGAGCACTTGAGCTCAAACCCCACTAGAGGCAAGTGGAGTTCTCTTTCCATTGACGAACAACCCCCCACCTCCTTTCTCCCTGCAGAGAGCCATGAATTCTGCCACTAAGTAGCCACCCCAGCGGAAAGGCCCTTTGATTGGGTACCTTACCTATGAAACTGCCACCAGCATCATGACTCCATTATAAAGAATTTGCAATATTATTGATGAGAAGCACTCATCCTGGTGAGATCTTGGGAAGCAGGTTACCTCACACCCTACTGTCACAAAAGATTGTAGGGAAAACTGCAACCAATTCATCCACCAAGAGAAGTACTTCAAAAAGCAGTGCAATGACTTTTTCAGCCCACCAGCTAGTTCCCATGATGTCCCATCTCCAGAGTCCATTGGTTAGCAAGGTCATTCCAGAGCCTTTTCCTTGCCTGACATCATAAGATGAGAACTTCTATTTCCAAAACAATGCCTTTCGGAAAATCAAAATAGCCGAATCCCTACACCTTACCATGCCTAGGAAAGAAAGGGAACTAGAGGCAATAAGTCCACAGTACTATTCCTAGATGATATCCATTGTGTACCCACCAGTGCTAGGCGTAATGTTAGACATTACTACTCAATCCAGGCTCCAAACCTTTCTTTTCTTTTTTATTTGGATTTTTTTTGGGGGGGGGGGGGGGATGGAAGGATGCCTCCATTAAGTAACCATGTACTTGATGAACCAGGGACACAGATGGGGGCAATTGTTGCTAGCTAACTTTACAGATATCTCCCTAGAACAAATTTATCCTCTCAACAAGTTGAAACCCATGCTTCAGAGCACTTGGCACCCACTGTCGCCTATGCTAAAAATCACGTTCACTGCATATGGAATTCACCAGTAGCAAAGCTCAGCTGCCCCTTGCTCCAGACTTGACCTTCTCTAGGGATTTGAAATTCAAATCCTGCTATCCCAAGGGCTCATCCCCTGCCATCAATGCATCATGTCTACCTCAGGCCAGAATAGGCTAAGCAAGACTGCAAGAACGTCGCTTTCCACCTTAAAGAACAGCATTACAAAGAAGAAGCAATGACATCTTCTGAAGAAGAATCAATGATGAGGGAACTCATCTAAATTCCACCTCGCATTTTTGTTTTGTTTTTTGTTTTTCGGATGAGTCAAAATTCCATCTTGCATTTAATTTGGGTAAAATAGAAGAGGCAAATTTCTAATTAAGAAAAACCCAAAAAAAAAAAGGCACTATGAAAAATTGGGCAACATAATGTGCAGTTCTATGGAAGATATCTTTTCAACACACTCACTGGGAAAGACTAAATAAAAAGTCCATCCAGTGTGGCCCATCAATGCAACAAAGCCAATTTTTAGTTAGATTCATGCAATTTGACTTGTATATCTGATGACTTGTCGAAATTCCGCGTCATGTAGTGAAGTTTTTTTCCTCCCACTATTAGGTTGGGTTTGGTACTTGAAATGCTTCCGATCAAATAGAGTAGTATTTTAAATACAAACATTTCTACAAAAGCTTTTGGGATTGCATATTACCGCCTTCCTACATTAGCAACTATTAGCATCTGCTGTAGCCAAATGTAGCTGCATAATACATACCCCAAATGTGACTAACCCAGGTCCTCAGGCATTTGGCCTGAGACCCTCAATACTATCATTTTCTGTGGGATCGGACCTGCATAGAGAATAATATGAGGCATAGCTGCAAAAACTCACAGAAGGCAAAATAGAAGGGTAACACATTGAACCCAGCAACATACCACAAAAGGTCCATTAGAATTACAGATCCAGCATCCATAGTTATTGGCCTCTCAATCTTATCTATCTGCTCCACTGAATGTATTGACCTTCCAATACCACCATGCATGCAAACAATTTTCTTCTCTACAAGTGCAGCAAGCGGAAGATAATTGAAGAGCTGATTGAACCGTGTCCATGCCCATATCCCATCATTCTCCCCCTAAATGACATCCTATGTTATTAGGGCAATGTGAACATAAAAAATTTAAAAGAGAAAAAGAAGAAAAGTCACATCCTATACCATTCTTTCAATGCACTCAAGACGAAACCCAAAGAGTGCATTAATGTCAGCAGCTTCATGATTCCCACGTATCAAGTGAACATGTTCCAGGTACTCAATCTTGAAAAATAAACAGAGATCGCAAAATTGTAAGTTTAAGGCCATTAGATACCGTAATCGTCATAGCTGGCAAAACGAGAAGCGCAAGCATGCCTTTAGAGCAAGGAGTAAAGTTATGGTCTCCAAGCTATGTTGTCCTCTATCAACGTAGTCACCCAAAAACAAATAGTCAATGTACCTGAATCATAAATAATTTGGAGGTTAATTAGCATGTGAGAAACAAAGCTGATAAATTTTGAACTCTTTTAGCTGGACCTGACAGCTGCATGGCGAATTACATATCTTTTTCTTGAACTGAATAAAATCACAAGAAATTCATTTTCCTTCCATCTCACAGAGCTAACATAGTAAAACAAAGAGGATCCTACCTGTCACTTTTAAAAGTGTATTGCATTAAGCAAGAAGCTTGGAATTTCCCCAAAACAACTGAATTTGCAGCTTCTTTGACATATATCTAAAAGCACCCACACACAACCTTTGTAGTCACTTCATAGCAGCTCTTTTCGGTAGCATCAATAACACTATCCCAATGGTTTCAATAACACTGAAACAATGGTTAACTTATCATGCCAGAACAAATGGGATAGTTTCATGCAGCACTAACAGACGAAATAAAGGAATTTTCCAGAACATATAAATCATTCATACTATATATACGCTTTCATACACAGTGCAGAAAATAGATGAAACTGAACAACCTACAAACAAGTAGAGACTATCATCAACCCATCGCTTCTACTCTACAGTGCTGAGGCACCAAAACATTCCATGTTTACAGAATACAGAATTGACTTACGTTATATCACCAGCAGTTGAAGGAAATCCATATTCATCAAACAACCGCATTAAATCCCCAAATTGTCCGTGGAGATCACCAAACACTTTAATTGGAGCTTTCAACTGAAGAACAGAGGGTTCATTCATAAAGATCTGTTCTGCAGCATGACAAAGCTCACCCACTTCATAAGAATCTAAGAAGAACAACCTATTAACCGGAGGTCTCCAATTCCTTGGCCGGAGCAAAGTAGAGATGACCTGCCAAAGAGGGAGGCAAATAAAAGCAAATAATAAGAACGACAACAAACAACAAACAACAACAACAACAACAATAATTGAATTCAGTTCACAGTGCTCTGTGTGTATGTATGTGCGTGTGTGTGTGTGCGTGTACAGAAGAACGATTCTGTGGATCCTACCTTTTTATGCAGACCCTGAGGAGACTTCTGCCGCATGAACTTTTTGCTAGAATGCGAGGTATCACTGCTCATAGGCATCATCCTCCTGCTTTCATTTTCAAATTGATCAAGTGATAACTGCCTCACCATCCCACCTAAGTTCCCTATAGCTTCTTTAGCAACCACAACCTGTGCCAACCAAAAATTCAATACTGGAAGAGCTACACAAGTTGAACACATAGAGTGAAAAGAACATACTGCTCTAGAGTGAAGGCGAACATCGACGTCAATATCACTGCCCTCTGGAGTACTTGGAATTGTGCTGCTATGGGCCACAGGTCTCTTGTCTGGCGGAGATGAAGAAGCTGCCTGGGCTGCTTGCCAGACAGTTCTAACTGCCTCCACTTCAGCAACAGATGCCTCCACAAGCTTGTTGACAGACTTCTTTTGTGTGCTGGACAAAAGATAGTCAAGCAGTCATAAGGGATACAAGCACATAATGGAATCCACCAACAGGTTACCTTTAGATAAGCGAGCAAGTCATACCTAAGGCCACCAGAAGGAGTTTCATGCCTTCCATCTGACAATGGTACAGGGGGAGGCAAGTTCACATTAGATTGATTCACTTTAGGACCATTCATGCCTTGGGCTCTCTCTGAAGTCAGTAGGGGAGCGTTAACATCAGGCAGTGACACTGCATTCTCCGCAACCACGAAGTCATCGAGCAGCATATCTGAGCAGAAGTTTCATTATTCGATAACATGGCAGAAATATTTGCAACAGCTCATAATACCAATACCAAATTTTAGCTGACAACATTCGATAAAAATGGTTCAGCTAAAATCAAACTCTGATCGGGAAGACAACCTGAAAGAAAGAAACCCCGGACAAGACAAGGAAAAGAAAGAAGCTCCACCGTCCATATCAGCATCCACTATATTAGTGAGAAATTTTTAAAGTTAACAGTTCTAAGCCTTGAATGAAAATTTTCATTCTTTCGACTATTTTCTCTTGAATTGGATTGTATCTATCCTGCAATTTTTTTTTCCCCTTTTTGGGGATAAGGACTCTACATTTACTAGTTTCTAGAAACAATTCTCTTGAAGCATGGCACAATAGAGTTGTACAACAAAAGACACAAGGAGAAATGTTTCTAGATTCCAAGAGGACTCCTCAATTGTAGCTTTCAACGCTATCATGAGGTACCATGTACCCTTCTCCATTCTTGTTTTGGTTTCTTTGAATCTCCCTCATCTTCATCCCATTTGGTTGGTGGGGAAAAATGGGAAGAAAACGCAGGTCAAAGTATCAGTTGCTTGGCCAAAGCAAAAAAGTTCAGCCAAAGACCAAGTAGGCTTGCATAAGAGGATGTAAAGGGAACCCATATGATTAAAGAAACCCTCCCAAGATTTGAATGTGCCAATTTCAATATCGTGTAGCACTACTGTTTTGCACATTGAGTGAGTTGTCCTGTCTTTCTCTAGGCTTAACCACTTGCTTGGATCTAGCACCAAGGGTAAGAAGAGGGACCTTCCTCACCCTACCAACCGCGAAATATTTTTAATAAAAGGAGGGGGAGACAAAGAACAATTATGCAAAAGACTGGAAAGGGTTTGCCTTGGCTTCTAGACCAAGTTGAAAGTGTTTCCGCTAAAGGTTAGTCAATCATGCACAACATATGATAAGTGAGGTTTTAGTAAGACTATAAAATGGAAAGGTGATACATGCCAAGCTCCTAACCAGCTCCTTTCTTTACCCTAAAGCCAAGACAATCTCTTTAAATCAAACCATAGCCATTTCCAACACTTGTCCCAACTTTCAATCGGTTTTCACCAAACACAAGTTGGAGAGGTATCGACCTATATTCCCACCAATATGATCGCACTCTTGGGTGGGGGGGCCATCCCATCCAACTTTCGAGAAGGGGACCCAATCTCATATTGATGGTCAGTGGGGCGGGATAGGTTAAAGCAAGAATTCCTCAACTCTTTCAATTAACCATATCTGCCAAATCAGAGTCGAGATTCAAATGGAGGGATGTGAAGAGAAATGACATCAATGTCACCACAAGGGGGGGAAGTAGCTAGCTTACTTTGCGCTTGAGCTAAGAATCTAATCAGAGTCGAATTGACCTTTTTTCATATTAACCAGAGTACAAGTTTAGTCTACCAAATGGAGTCTAATTTTCGTGTAACATGATCCATTGAGAAGGTAGATGAGTCTACTTTGGGAAGATGAAGTAAGTCATGATATACGTTTTTCCTTTCTCTAAATTTGCATCAACTGAAACCTGTCCCGGCAAGTTATTTAAGGCACAGCATGGACTGATTTGTGCTCTTTTGGATCAAAGCCTAAGTATGACCAATTGATGCATGTTCCAAGTTCTAGTACTGCCTTAATCATCATTGCCTGGAACACGGTATGCTCCGATACAAGGGACGTATTCGGGTAAGTGATTCGCCGCCTAGTGGAGAATTCGGTACTCGAGGGTAGTTGCTAGTACGTCTAATCAACCAATTCAAAACCTCACATATTGTAGATACACATAAAATGATTTAATTATGGCATCATCTTCATGTTAATCCCTATTTCTTTGCCTCTCCCATTCTCATTTTGCTCTGTAAAAAGCTTGCCCATTATTCATGGCAACCTCAAAAATCCTTCCATTTTCTTAAAAATTTGGCCTATGAATCTCAAAAAATATATAAACACCATTTTGGACTCCGTTTGGTAGGTGAAAACCAATTCTAAAGTCAGGAGAAGTGCTGGAAATGGTGCCACATTGAGTAGAAGAGATTGCCTTGGACTTTAAGGGTGAAGAAAGGAGTTGGTTAGGAGCTTGGCATGCGTCAAAAGGGGATAACCCCTGAGAGCATGATGAGAATGGATTTCAGGAAAGCTTATGACATGACTAGTTGGGATTTTGTGGAAAAAATGCTGGTCCGTTTATATTTCGAAGGGGTTCTTTGAGAGACTTATATGGCATGCATCAAAATTCCAAGGTTACAATTGCCTTTAATGGGCAAAAATATGGGCTTTATAGCAGTAGGGGAATACAGCAAGGAGACCCAACATCACAACCAATCTTTGTGCTAGTTCCCGACTACTTGACGAGCACCTCAACATCTCAGTGCAAAGTCTTGATTTGTGTGAACCTTTGTGTCAATGATGACATGCTTATGGTTTATAAAACCAGCCCTGAAGATGTGCAGTGCCTAAGGACTACATTTACTCATTTTTCTTTGTGCTCTACACTGAGAACAACTCTAGAAAAATCCCAGTTGATCATGACAGGTCCTGATGCGAAGCAGCAACTGCTGCATATCACTGGATTCAGGGACACTGCCGATCTGGTGCTTGGCGACTCCTGCCAAACCCACCAAGCTAAATAAGAGTGGCTGTAAAGTGCCAATTGAAAAGATCATAGCTCAAATTAAAAAGATGGGCTGTCCATAGGCTATCTTACACGGAGAAAATTGAATCAATCAAGTTTGTACTCGTCGGCATGCAAGCAAATTGGGGGCATGTTTGTTTTAGCTCAAGCCTCAAGGAGTGACAAAAACGGTAAGTCATATTCAGAGCATTCTTACGGGGAGATCCCAGAAGTCCACCAATTACTTGAAACACCTTGTGCCTACCAGAGAACGAAGGCAGATTGACTACTAGAGAAATTGACAAATGGACCGTTCTTTGCAAACATATCTGGCATATTGCAATGAAAAAAGAACACTTTGTGGGCACGTTGAACACTTGAATACATCATTATCACCTAAGAGGGAAAAGTATGTGGGAAAGGTAAAACCTAATAGTGCGCAGTATCGGAAGAAATCAGTGAAGATGAAAGACCAAATAAAAGCTGGGTTTGACATGCAAGCACATATCCGGAAGGAAGATCAGAAAGCGGGAAAACGTGAGGGAATACTCTCCAACATTCAATCTAATCAATCTGGAGTTCTTTGCAAGCTTGACATGGAAAAGGCTTATGAGCATGTTTCTTGGGTTTTTCTTGTGCTTTCTCTTGAAAAAATGGGCTTTCCTAGCAAGTGGAGGAGATGGATTTTCCTTTGTATCTCTACCGTTCACTTCTTTGTGCTAATGGTGAAGCAACTGAATTTTTCTCCACCTCAAGTGGGCTTCATCAAGATGACCCATTATCTCCCCTTCTTTCTATTTTGGTGATGAAGAGCCTAGCTATTGAAGTAGGTCTGTTAGAAGATTTTCTGATCTCTAACTCCGAGTCTCCGACTATGTTGATTTTCCACTTGCTTTTTGTTGATGACACTCCGGGTTTTTTTTTTGGGGGGGGGGGGAACCTAAGGAGAGCAATTTGGGGTTTTCCACAATGCATTCTGTTGTTATTTGAGACAATGTCGGGCTTGAGAGCTAATTTATCAAAAAGTGTAATCATTCCAATAAGCCACAGCTTCATTACCTACCATAACCTAGCATAATTCTTTGGCTGTGGTGTGGAGTATGTTCCATCTTCCCATCTTGGCCTTCATCTCAAAGATCCTTATAAATGCAAAGCACTGTGTGAACCAATTGTGGAAAGATTCCACAAGAGACTAGCTGATGTCGTATATCCTAAAGAATTCTATGGCAATGTGTATTCTAGGAAGAATAGGATATTTCATAATCTAGGAATCCTCTTTTAGGATAAAATCTTTTATTTTCCTATATTATTCTTAGTTATCAAATCTTATCGTAATCTTTAGATTTATTTTATATTCTTTTCAGCTGTATTGATTCCTATATAAACCCCCCTCGTGCTTTGGGGAAAGACACACTTGAATGAATTGAATTATTAAGTTTTCAGAAGTTCTTGTGTTATTTTCTAGGTGTGGAAATTGCTCTTAGAGCGTCCTACATCAAATTGGTATTAGAGCCTTTGCGATCTGTTCCGCTGCCCTTTGATTTCCCCTTTTCCTTTTTTTTTCCTTACGTTTCACAAAAAAAAAGGAGAGAAAAACAGAAAAAGAAGAAGAAACCCTAGGGAGCCTAGGCATGCAGACCTTGAAACTGATCGTAGGAGTGTTCAGGAGGGGTACTCTGATATTACTCGAAAGGTGAAAGTTGATGTACCCTCTTTTGATGGAAAGATAGATGCTACTACTTTTTCTGACTGGATAGTTGCTATGGAGGACTATTTTGACTGGTATGAGATGTCTGATATTGAGCGGGTTCGATTTGCCAAGATGAAACTCATAGGACCTGCTAGGAAGTTTTGGCAAACTGTCACGAGTCACCTTGAGCGAATGCGTCAACCTCCTATCATTCAATGGGAAGTTATGAAGGATAGGTTGAAAGAAAAGTACCTCCCTTCTTTCTATAAGGCACACCTTGTCGACCAGATGCTAGACCTTCGACAGTCCACCTCTAGTGTGTCTGATTACATCAATAGTTTTGAGGCATTGACTCAATGTTATGACCTTCTAGAGGATCCTTCCATTACCATAGCCCGCTTTATTCGGGGCTTACGAACTGACCTTAAGAGGGAAGTAACCTTATCTGCGCCTTATACTCTCGATGAGGCTTACCACAAAGCTTTAGAGGTTGAAAAACTTGATAAGCTTTACCCTGTGCGACGTGCTGCCCCTTCCTCTAGGGCCCCTGTCCAATCTGTCCCTAAGATGAATGAGTTTTCTGTGAGTGCTTCAACTTCTAAGGGTCCCAACCCTCAAATCCCACCTAGAGTAGCCCCACAGGGAGTTTCCTCTGGTACATCTCGTAACCCAGTCCAATGTTTTAGCTATCATGGGAGAGGTCATTATGCTTCTGAATGCCCTCACCGTACCTTGGCCCTAGAACATGAGTCGTTTGGACCACCCGAACTTGAGGAAGAGGTTGTCAACCCTGAGGAAGATTTTGAAGATCTTATTGATGTTGAGAATAGCCTTCTTCATGATGCATATCTTGGAGTTGTGAGATGCCTTTTAGCCAACCCAACCATGAACGATGAGTGAAAACGTACCACCATCTTCTATACTCTTGTGAGGTGTGGGGAAACTCTTATGAAAATGGTTATAGATGGTGGCAGTACCATGAATGTCGTTGCTGAGGCCGCTATAGAGCGTTGTCATCTTAAGGTAAAACCTCACCCCCACCCTTTCAAAGTAGCCTGGGTCAACAAGACCCGCCTCACAGTTACCCATAGATGTAAGATTCTGATCCAGATTGGTGGTTACAAGGACGAGGTTTTATGTGATGTCTTCCCAATGGATGTCGCTCACATTCTCCTAGGTCGTCCTTGACTTTATGATCGGAATGTCTCACATGATGGGAGAGAGAACACTTTTTTAGGTACATGAATAAGAACATCACTCTTAATCCATGTCGACCTAGAGAGTTGCTGCCTTCCCCAGGTCCCAAACCTTCCCCAACCTTGTCCTCTTTCCACAGTATGTCTACTCCTCCTAGGGAAACTATTTCCCTCCTTCACCACAGATCTTTTAAAAGACTGGGAAACTCTAACAAGTTCTTCCTGACAATCTTAGCTAGGTAGCTAGCTTCAGACTCCATTGCCTTCCTTAACGTCCCTTCGGGCGACCTGTCTCTCCAAGACCCTGCTTAAAGAATTTATCGATGTTGTCCCTGAGGAACTTCCTAGTGAGCTCCATCCCCTTCGTGACATACAACATGCTATTGACTTGGTCCCTGGTTCCCAACTCCCTAACCTTCCCCATTATAGGTTGAATCCAACTGAGCGAGCAGAATTGAATAGGCAGGCTCAAGACCTATTGTCTAAGGGCTTCGTTCGTCATAGCATAAGTCCCTGTGCGGTCTTACACCTAAGAAGGATGGATCGTGGAGGATGTGTGTCTATAGTAGAGCCATCAATAAGATTACAGTCAAGTATAGATTTTCCATTCCAAGGTTAGAGGACATGCTTGATTGTCTTGCTGGGGCTAGCCGGTTCTCTAAGATAGACTTGCGTAGTGGTTACCAACAAGTCCTTATTAGACCAGGAGACGAATGGAAAACTACCTTTAAGACCCAAAATGGCTTATTTGAGTGGATGGTTATGCCTTTTGGGCTATCCAACGCTCCCAGTACCTTTATGAGACTCATGACTCACGTTCTTCAACCATTTATGGAAAAATTTCTGGTTGTCTATTTTGATGACATCTTGGTATATAGCAAGTCTAGGACAGACCATGTTGACCATCTCAAACAACTCCTGTACGCACTTAGAGAGGCCAAGCTCTTTGCTAATCTGAAAAAATGTATCTTCCTTCAAACCCAAGTCCTCTTTTTAGAATTCATTGTGTCCGCTCAAGGTATCTCCGCTTACTCTGACAAAGTTAGAGCCATTAGAGAATGGCTTGAACCTAAGACCCTTACTGAGGCTAGGAGTTTTCATGGTCTTGCTTCCTTCTACAGAAGGTTTATCAGACACTTCAGCTCTATCATGTCACCTATTACAGACTGCTTGAAGAAAGGCCCATTTCATTGGACTTCTAAAGCGGCATCTGCCTTTAAGGAGATTAAGGAGATAATGTCAACTGCTCCAGTCCTTAGGCATCCTGACTTTAGTAGGGTTTTTGAGGTTGCTTGCGATGCCTATAGATATGGCATTGGTGGAGTGTTAAGCCAGGAGGGGCACCCTATAGCTTTCTTTAGCGAAAAGCTTAGTGAATCTAGGCGGATTAAGTATACCACCTATGAGAAGGAGTTGTATGCTCTGCTTCAGTCCCTTTGTCATTGGCGCTATTACCTTCTCCCGCATGAATTTGTTGTGTATTCGGATCATGAGGCCCTTAAGCATTAGAATTCTCAGTCTAACATCAACCCTAAGAATGCTAGGTAGATTGAGTATATTAGTGAGTACTCCTTTGTCCTTAAGCACAAATCTGGTGTTGAAAACAAGGTAGTTGATGCCCTCAGCCGCATTGGATGCATCTTACAGACAATGCGGGTTGAGGTTCTCGGTTTTGACAAGCTCAAAGGCACTTACACCTCTTGTCCTGACTTTTCACTCATTTATTCGGACCTTTCGGCTGGAAATCGCAACCATCACGTTGACTTTGTCATTCATGACGGTTTTCTATTTCGGGGGTCCAAGTTATGCATTCCGAAGACGTCGTTCCGAGACTTCTTAGTTTGGGAGATGCATGCTGGGGGATTAGCTGGCCACCTAGGTAAAGATAGGACCATTGCTTTGGTTGTAGATCGCTTCTATTGGCCCTCTCTCAAAAGAGAAGTACTTCGCATTGTGTCTCAGTGCCGCACCTGTCGGTTAGCTAAGACTAAGAAACACAATACAGGACTTTACACTCCTTTTCCTATCCCGCATGCTCCGTGGAAGGACATTAGCATGGACTTTGATGATGCATATTTCCATAAGCATCATTTTCATTCCGCAAGCTCAACTTCAAGGGAGGGAAAGGCCAAACAAGATCATGCATAGAAACACTTATATTTGGTCCCATTATTTGAGTTCCATGACACAAGACACTTTGTGGAGTTTGTTTTGAACTTCAAAGTGCCTTATTCAAAGGGGTTTCCCAAATGGGGATCAAGAACATCATGCTCCTTGCCCGTAAACTCCGCTACTCCTAATAAGCTCAAGGAAGATCTCTAGCAGCCAAAAGAAGTCAAGGAGATTGCCATCATATGCAGAAAAGCCGTGAACTTGCCTTGCGAGTTCACGCCTAGTTCATCCTCCTCACATCCGGTTTTTGTTACCCTTTTGCAGCAAAATGTAATGGGCCAAAAATCTGATGGTCCTTACATTATTCAAGCCTAAGAAATAAGCTTTCTAACAAGACCAACCACACCTAAATTGGAGTTCATTTGGTTGGGCAAATTAGGCCCACAAGCACACGGTATTTTAGCCCAAGGCAGTTTGGACAGCCTTCACTATTTGGGCCATAACTTTTGATCGGCTGGTCCAATTGCAGCAAATGAACATTCCCTGAAAACTAGACATCCAGGGCTTTCCAACAAGCCCAAGATCATCGAATTTGGCTGAGTATTCTGAGAGATATGCCTTCTGGAAGTTGGGCTTGCTGCAAGTGTGAACACACTTATTGCCAAACGTGTGAACATGGTT
>JACYFF010031954.1:64927214-64977728 GCA_017589665.1 Selenicereus undatus | reverse complement strand
TGTATTTTTCAGCTTTGTTTCTTTGTTTTTTTTTCCCTCATCCCTTTTCGTGTATTTCACGCCTTTTCGTGTGTAAGGCCTCTACTATATAAGGGCCATAGTTAGAATCATTTCACAATCAATCAACTTTTGGATTAAGTAATACAAATTCAGCATTTGAGTGGATTCTCATTTGTGTGTTCAAAACCTAGTTCTATATCTTGAGTGTTGGCAATCTCAAGTGGTGTTCTAGGTCCCTTATTCTCATCTAGGTGGTGATTAAATTCTGTATCCTAGATTGGGTTAAGGGATTGCCCAAGTCCTTGGCTTGAGTGGCTCCATTTGGATTATCTCTTGTCGAGTCCTTGAACTATCCTATCCTTTTCTTGTTTTGAAATTACAAAAAAAACACAACCTAGCCTTGCTTGGTCGTTTGGGTGCAAAAATATACATCAACTTTGTACTAGGTCTTCCTAGAACATCCCGTGGTCTTGATTCAGTCTTAGTTGTGGTTGACAGATTTTCTAAGATGGCCCACTTTATTGCCTGTAGCAAGACAGCTGACGCTTCACATGTTGCTAAGTTAGTCTTTCGAGAGATTGTTAGGTTGCATAGTCTTCCCACTTCCATAGTGTCTGATAGGGATGTCAAATTCATGAGCTATTTCTGGAAGACCTTATGGAGACTGTGTGGTACTACTCTGAAATTTTCTGCAGCCTTTCACCCTCAAACAGATGGGCAAACTGAGGTTGTTAACCGCAGTCTGGGGGAGTTATTTAGATGCGTTGTGGGCGAGAAACAAGGCACTTGGGATTTGACTTTACCCCTTGTTGAGTTTGCATATAACAATACAGTCAATAGAACCACAGGTAAGAGTCCCTTTGAGATTGTCCATGGTTACTCTCCTCGTACCCCTGCTGACCTCATTCCCCTCCCACCTGATGCCCGCGTGTCACATCCTGCATCCACATTTGCACAGCATATTCATGACTTGCATGCAACGCAAGATTTCTTTAAGCAATGACAGTTACAAGCATTCCGCCGACATACATCGCAGAGTTGCGAATTTTGAGGTGGGTGATTTTGTTATGGTTCGGATTCGACCTGAACGATTACCCAAAAACTCCCTCAAAAAGCTTCACGCTCATGCCATGGGACCTTACCAAATCCTTCAAAAGTTGGGATCTAATGCATATGTACTTGATCTCCCTGACGGTTTAGGTATTAGTCCTATTTTCAATATGGAGGATCTCACTCTTCATCGAGGTACTTTCGAGCCTCCTTGTCTTTCTTTTGGGGTTTCTGCAGGTACTCAGGTCCCTAGACTTCCACCTTTACCACAGTCGCAGACTGACATCGATGCGGTGTTTGATGATGAGTTTGTGTCCTGTTCTCGTGGTGGGTTCCGACGCTTCCTGGTGCAATGGTCAGGACGGCCTCAGTTAGATGCTACTTGGATTACTGAAGATGAGTTTCGTGCTATGAATCCGACTCTTTCAGAGTGGTACCTCCAAGACAACTCGTCGGCATCGAGTTCTTTTCCGATGGGGGAGAATGATGTCGTATCTCCTAAAGAATTCTATGGCAATGTGTATTCTAGGAAGAATAGGAAATTTCGTAATCTAGAAATCCTCTTTTAGGATAAAATCTTTTATTTTTCTATATTATTCTTAGTTATCAAATCTTATCATAATCTTTAGATTTATTTTATGTTCTTTTCAGCTGTATTGATTCCTACATAAACCTCCCTCGTGCTTTAGGGAAAGACACATTTGAATGAATTGAATTATTAAATTTTCAGAAGTTCTTGTGTTATTTTCTAAGTGTGGGAATTGCTCTTAGAGCGTCCTACATCACTAGCTAGGCGGAAATCCAAGCTGCTATCTAGAGAGGCTAGACTGACATTATTGCAAAGCACCTTATTAAGTCTGCTTATGTACTTATATCTTTACTTACCATTCTGGCTAGCATTGCCACCCAACTACAGAAAATCATAAGGGATTTCCTCTGGTCTAGCAACAACTCAAACAATTTTTTTCACTAGCTCAATTGGGACTATGTTTGAGCCGTCACTAAAGGAAAGGTTCCAACGAAGGATATACATGAAAGGAGAAATTTCAAGTTGGCTAGTAAGTGTCCCATGTGTTTTAGCAGAGTCAATAGACAACCTTTTTGTCCAATGTCAGTGGGTCTCCTCTCTGTGGCATTTGTCCCTTTCTTTGAGGGGGGTGGGTTAGGTGCAACCTCAAACCATAACAGTAGATTTGATGGCATGGAGAAAACAGTTAAAGAAGAGTTGAGTCCTAGGTGTTCGGAAGTTGATATCTTTGGCTATTTGGGGGAGCACTTGGATGGAGAGGAATGGCTAGATTTTTGAGGGCAAGGCTAGGACTATTTGTGATTTCAAACGTTATTTCTTAAGAACTTTGTATAGTTAGAGTCAACTTCTCAATCATGGTACAAAGTTGACTTTTTTAGATTTTGTTGATATGATTATTGTAGAGAGCTTGAGAGAATGACGTTATTTTGTAATTGCCTCCATTTGTATATAGGTGACATCCCCTTAATTTCTTCTTAATACAAATTTTTGATAACTTGTCCCACAAAAAAAGGGATAGATAGTTGTTGCAATCTGATCACAAGTTGCACTGGAGATCCTTTGCGTGGAAATTATTTTTTATTTTTTTTTGAGTTATCAAAAAGTTGCATTAAAAAGAATGTCACCCATGTGCGAAAGGAGGTAATCACAAAATAACCTCATGCCCTCAAGCTCTCCACAGTAATTCCTAGCCTTGCCCTCAAAAATCCAGTAGTTCTCCTTCCAAGTGCTATAGCAATTAGCCAATGTATTAACTTCCAAAATCTTAGGATCTAACTCTTCTTTAACCTTCTTTTCCAAGCCACCAAAACATCTCTTATGATAAGAGGTAGCACCCTACTCCTACTAACCGCCATCAATGATAATGACAAATACCACAATTCAGAGACCCACCAAGGCACCAACGACGGATAAAGATGGTCTACTGTCTCTTCCTCTGCTGGAATCATTCCTTTGGTGGCCGCCAAAGCAAGAAAGCATGCGTTGTTGGGATCTGTCCATTGGAATCTTCACCAAGCATGCATGCTTTGCAGCAGATTTAAAATCCACAGATGTTGTTTTGTCAAATGTATGCTCGCACACCAAAGATTTTTGAAAAACGACAGATTGACAAAAAGGAAGATCACCACTGATATGAAGTGCCAGCTGTGTAAAGAAGAGTAGAATAGTTACACATTTTTTTAGAGCAGGACTGTCCAGGAGGTGCTGCAGGAAGACAGACCAGAACTGTGCTCGCACATCACAGATTGGAACATTTGGATAGAAAATTCATGAATATAAAGATCCATTTGGAAGGAGTAAACAGAGTACATACATGCTGGTAAGTCATAAGTTTCATGATATATCAAACTTCAGAGAGTATGAGACTTTATCAGCAGCTAGCAAAATTAGTTCAGGAATTTGTCTAGATCATTCTAGGTGATGTAAATATGAGGATGAAAAGCATCGAATTTTACATATATAGTCATTACAGTGAAGGTAAACAATACTTACAGCACCCTCCCCCCCCCCCCAAAAAAAACAAAAAAATTAATTATGCATTGTGTTCATCAGTGAACTCAGCATCAAAATTCCTAGTAAATTCAATTTAAAAATTGCAATGACAACCAGTGTGAATCACGCCAAAGCAACTCTGTAGGGTCTCGGATATCTAGATGTATGCAGCATTACCCCTACTACCCTAGGCCCACTTGTTGTTAGAAGCATTTACAACGGACCCACACAAAAAAAATTGCAAAGTAAGTGTAACAAGAGCTTTTAAAAAGGGGGGAAATATATCAATAAGTTCGAAAAATAACAAAAGCACAGAAATATGAAGAGCCGTCGCACACAGAAGGAGCATATTAAGAAACCAAGAAGATGTTAAAGACATGGAATAGTACCAGAGCAGCCAAAGTGCATAAAACTAAGATGCCGTAGACATACGGTACGACACATCAAGAAAATAGGCAGAGTAGTTCTGCATGCAGAAATACCAAGTATTGAATAAAGCATTATATATGAGTGCACATGTAAATCACGCATTGAGAACAAATACATGCTAAAAGCTCAACAGAGATGACTGAAGGACAAAAGGTAAGGTTAAAACTGGTATATGACCTTAGTCCTAAACCTCCAAAAGCCCCCCAACATGGGCCACAGGCAGGTCTCAGCAAGACAATTTATCCATGATCAAATTACACATTGACACAACCAAACACCAAAGTGGACCAGCCTCTAGAAGTTCAATAAAGAATAAATTTCAGCTAACCCCAGGTTGCATAAGAAAATTCGGTTTTTAGTATAACCGGGCATTATGTATCAAGCGTATATCATTCCAATGACATTCTCAGCATTACATGTCAAGTTTTAATCACGCAATGACATTACAAAAACATTCATCCATTTACCTCCTCTAAGGCCGCCATAAATGTATATACGGACACCAACAGATGCAGCTGCATGTCGACAACGACGCATTAGCTCCAAAGAGGGATCATGCTCTGAGTGCCCCTTGTTAGCCTTCGAAGAGGTTACTAGCCCATATCTGTCCAACCATACTCCACCAGCAGTGTCCAAAACTAGGTGGCATCACATAAAACAGAAAGCAGTAATTTATCATTCACAGAGATTTCCATATATTTATGAACAAGTCCCAACGCTTACCAGCAATAGCTGCTTCACCTTCAATAGCACGTCCTCCTCTAAGAGCACCCCCTGTCACATGCAATCTAGTGCCTACAAAGACCTACTAAGCAACAGCTTTAGTTACTAGCACGTATTCAAAAAATCAATGGACCAATTTGCAAGCAAAATATGCGTTCACATGGTCAATTTACCTTTCCTAAACCATCATAACAAAACACTTACCGCAGCATGTTGGTACCTCGGTGAACATGAAACACCAGGTGCAAGAGTCCACTCCCATTGACCATTTCTATGCATTAGCAACCCATAAGCATCAGCCAGGGGCTGTGGAGGCACAACTATAATCAGTCAAAGATAGAATGCCACTATAGACATATAAAACAAAGAATGGATGCAATGGAAATATTTAAATAACCAATTTGATAATGGATCCAGGGAATGTGACATCTTAGCTCATGCTATTTAGAGACAGCATCCTGCACCGGGTATTGTCTTGTCTCATACGATCCCCCCTATTCTAACAAGTCTACTTGAGAAAAAGAGGATACTATATGAAAATTAAACTTATACTCAAGCTTACATCCTCATGACAGCCCCATCCTTCCAATCTTAAGTCTTAACAGGTTTATTAGTCATTCATCAAAGAAGATTTCTTCTTCATCACTTCAGAATGATAGTTCCTCCCCACTATATAAAATAAGTCTACCAGAGCTGCTTTCTTCTGACCGCTAGGTTTTCTACAAGCAAAATATTGTCTACAGGTTATGAAGATAAGGGAGAAAAAGTTCAACACATTCATAAAAGGTAGAACAGAAGCTCCATGTTTCTCTGGTTCTCTTTGCAGTGCAATGCCAAAACAAGGGAGAAAACTAACCATAGGAATGGGGGTAAAAAGAATATAAAATCCTACACGCTGAAGAATTTTTAAAGGAGAGCTAAGCATCAATAAACACATCAAAGGAGCAGGAGAAAACAGCTTAAAGCATAGAAATTTCAGAAAATAGATATGCAGATACAGGCATAGAGCATAATGAACAATGCAATTTCCGACTATAGGGCAACGCACCGTGCCTGTTGAGTCTCTTCCACCACAAAGCAAAAACATTCCATCTGAACGGGCACTTGCCGTTGCATACCTGTGCATTGCACAAAATTATTGCATAACACGGGTTTTTTTTTTTTTTTTGAGTTCAAAAAACTAATTAGTAAATATATGATAATCACTAGCTGCAAGTTCAACTTAAAATCAGCAGAGACAAGACACTCGAAATTAAGAATTTCCAAACAAATCTGCAGGTGAAATATGGCTGGCGGAACAAGCATGATTGGAAAACTTAAAGCATCTCCAATCATAAAAATTCTATCAAAAAAAGAATAGGACCAAGTCCAAGATATTGAATTGAAAGCCCAAAAAAGGAACACTAGGGAAACAGATAAGCAATCAAAATACCTCATGCCACATGTAATGGATTCAAAATGTGACTGTTCCGTGACAAAACGGCCACATTAGAAAGATTTTTGAGTTGGCCGAACCGTGTTTTAGCTGCAATATGGAAACCGTATTACAGCGATTTTTCCATACAACGATTGAAACCGCAATTGTGACCGAAACGGCATTTTGAATCCTTGTTAATGTGTGACACAGAGTATAAATGTTTTCTTTTGGTCTTTTTCTTTCTTTTTGTTTATTTTGAAGGTGGGGGAATAGAAGCAACAATTTTTACTTATTTTATTAGAAAGAATGAAAGAATTGGATGATAGGCATGCATCCTACAAAGAGCTAATTACATGACATAAAAAGACTATCAAGAAAACCAATTGAAACTAATTAACACAGAAAAAGGCCGTTTTGGTCCCAAAAATACAGTCTTCATCCACATCTTCAAGAACTCAACGTGAAGATATTTTTATATCTTCCATGCATACATTCCAAAAAATTAAAGAACTCTAATGAGTTTTTGTTTAACTTTTCTTCCAGAAACGCCCTCACAAGCAAGGACTATGAATATGATTTCAGTCACAATCACGGCAACAGGAGTCAAATAATGCAAATATGGAAATCATATTAGAGATTGCAAGTGGCGCGGAGTAAGTTTTTCAGACGATTCGCCAACAAGTCAACGGTACTTAGATCGACTTTTTATAATCCTATTATTAGCATAAATATAAGAGGATTTGTGGCAACTAGAAGTGAATAATAAAATATATCATACAAGACAACGAAAAACTTATAAGTTGAAGACACAAATGCCGTCCTCAGCTTTACAACATTTGTCGGGCCTGATATTGCAGTCATTCTCCGTTCCACAACAGTCGTCGCAACCTTACGAGATGAAATGTGACGAACGACTAAAATGCGGAAAAACGCAGTTCGTTCAACTTTAAAACCCCCATGCTACTGTTTTGTCGCATAACAGCCTCATTTTGAATCCATGCTCAGACGCCATTTCATGTAGTTGAACAGAGTTCCCCAAAACCCAAGGAAATTCGAAACAAATAAATCAAACCCCCAAATACTCCGTTTATCCATCTATGATCAGGAGCGCTCGCTCAAAAATCCCGTCATGCTTGCTACATTAAAAGGGAAAAAAGTTTCAAAAATTATAACCCCCTCCATCCCATTTTATTTGCTTGTTATTCCTTTTATGGATGTCCCATATAATAGCTTGATTTCTATATATTGTCGAAAAAATGTTTAAAGATGTATAGAAGATAGGAGTTGCAGGAATGGATGCTTTATATTACTTAATGTTTGCTTTCTTTTTTGCTTGATAGAAATAAACCCTCCTTGACGGTATTTATAGCCAACCACCTCCTCCATGGACGGTGGAGATTGACTTGATCCTACGGGTATTATTAAGCCTCTATAACCTTCCATCTTAATATCTTCTTAAATATCTGGATATTTCATTGTAAGTATCTAGGACATTTTTCCTAAAATTATCCAGATATTCTAGATATTTACAAGTTTAGATATTATGGAACATTCTAGACAATTCTTCTAGAAAGTTCTAGAAGGATCTAGAAGACTCTAGAATAATCCGCAAGCTTCTACGACTATTGGGATAGTTCTGGAATGTTCTTGAAGATTCTAAAATATTTCGAAAGGTTCCCCGGTAATCTAGAAGATGCCGGACAGCCGCAATAATTTAAAAGATTCTGAAACCTTAACATCAAGATGTTTCTGGATTATTAATTTCTAACACTCCCCCTTAATCAAGAAACATCCTTGTACTCCGAGCTGCTGCCTGAAACAGATGAACTTCTCGCTTGAGATTGCCATTGTGAATATATCTGCTAGTTGGTCATCTATTTTGCAAAAGTACTGCTTGATCTCTCTTTTGCCTACGAGTTCTAGAATAAAGTGATGTCGGATCTCAATGTGCTTGGTTTGATAGTGGAAGACCGGGTTGCTTGTCATTGCTATCGTTGACATATTATCGTAGAAAAGTGTTGTTGGTTCTTTGTTATCTTAATCTAGGTCACCCAACATTCCTCTAAGCCATACTGCTTCACATGTTGCGCTTGTAACTACAATGTACTTTGCTTCCGTTGAAGATAGTGTTGTTGTCGCTTACTTGTTGGATGACCAAGAGATGGCCCTGGAGCCCAGTAGAAACACATATCCACTGGTACTTTTTCTATCATTTACACATCTGCCCCTGTACACTCAACAAGCCTTGAGCCTTTGTCTGTCTTGTATAAGAGACCATAATTCTTCGTACGTTTGATGTACCTCAAAATTCTCTTGACTACTGTAAGGCTCACTCATGAATCGAGAGATAATGTTGATAGCATGAATTGTCTAGTTGGGTATTAGTGTGATAGATTAATGATCCAACCACACTTCGATAAGTTGATCCATCTACCTTCTCTTTGTCGTCATACTTTGAAAGCTTTCACGACTATCAGGACAGTTCTGAAATATTCTAGAAGATTCTAGAATATTCCGAAAGGCTCCCCAGTAATCTAGAAGATATCGGAATACTTTAGAAGATTCTAGAAACTTAACATCAAGATGTTTCTAGATTATTAATTTCTAACATATATAGATAATTAATTAGACTTCCTTACCTTTTATACCCCTTGTAAAAAATATAACAATTTTCAAAAGAAAAAAAATGAACAACAATTAATAACTTCGTAAAATACAAATGTGTGTGTGTGTGTGTGTGTGTGTGTGTGTCTATGTGTGTGTGTTTTTCCAATGACTAATGAGCCGATCACAAAAACTTCCATTAATAACAGATCAATACTAATGAAGCACTTACTCTTAGCAAGCTAAGATCATCATGAGCAATCACAATCTGTTTGACTAAATCCTTAATTCCGTGTTTTATCAACCATGCAAATAAAATGGGACGGCGGTAGTAGAAAAAAAATTAGGAACCTTCAAAAACATCCATTGCCTAATAAGGTAACACAGACAAAAATTGTGAGCCAAATGCCACCAATCATATCATAACAAACAGAAAACAATTCATCTCCATGCCTTGCAAGTACATGAAAAGAAAGGAAAGGTCTCTTAAAGGAACAAATCACACCATCACCCTTTCCAAGAATATATTACTAAGCCATGTTTCACCTCAAATGAAATATGATCATGAAAACATTGCAAATGATATACCTCCCACGACAAGCATTTCAATTTACTAGGAAACAATGTGCTCTCAACCTTGTATTAAGGTTAACCATTTTCCTTCATGGCTAATTTTTCTTATTCATGAAATTCCATAAGCCTTTTTCTATAAACCACCTAAATCAACCTTTGGAAGGTGTTACATAATCATACTGCATTTCAACTGATGATATTTTAAAGTCATCCCCAAAAGGGATGTCAGTAAATGCCTCTCAATTGGAAATTGTCGGGCGCATTGGAGGTAGAAGAACAGAAGTGCTGTCGATCGTGTAGAAGAAGTAGATTGAAGCAGTTGATTAGCGAAATTTGAGGTAAATATTAGGGTTTTATGACAGTAGTTGTGAAAATTGGAATGCATGCATATTGAGGAATTTATGTGATAATTGTGTTACTTTGCGTGATGTGAAGCATGTTGTCACTAAATTTATGTAAAGAACCCTGAATATGTAGGTGAATTATATGGAAAACTGAAATTCCCACTTATGATAACCATAATGCTCTGTTAGCTTAGAAATATGATGCAAGTTTGTGATTTTGTCTAATTTTGTATATTTTTATTGTTGAATACACAGAATGGCATCATCTGGTTCTAGTAAATTACAAGTATTTCATAGTGGGGAATTTCAAAGGCTGCCTAATCTAATGTATACTAAGGCTGCCTAATCTAATGTATACTAAGCGTAGTAAGGTAGAGGTTGACCCTGACTTTTTAAGTGTGGATGATATAAAGGAGATTGTGTCAAAATTAGGGTATGCAAAGGATAGGATACAAACTGTTGACTTCTTTAAGCCAGACTTGCCATTTGAGGATCGCTTGGTGGCAATTGAGAGTGATGCAGAGGTGAGAGAGCTAATAGGGTTGTTGACAAAGCTTGAGTATGTTTGTGTATATGTTGAACACAGGTAATGAGAAGGCTGAAGAAGAAGGAGGGAAAAAGAAGGGGAATGAGATTGAGGATGATGTGTACTTTGCATATGATGATGATGATGAATCTACTAATGGTATATGGTTAGAGGGGGATGATGTTTTCTGTTCTGATCATGATGATGATGATTTACAAAAAGGCAGAGATGAAAAAAAAAAGTTGAAAGATGTAGTTGAAGGTAAGAAGGAGAAGGATGGTGTGAATTTTGAGAAATAGGACACATGTGAAGATAGAGGAGATGAGGAGATGTATCAAGAGTTAGACAACCCAGATAGCCTAAACAGTGAGAGTGAAGATGATAATGATCAAAAGAACAGTAGGAAAAGGAATAGGGGTGTAAAGTACCAAAGGTACCACAGCACATCCTCCAGTGATCTGAGAGTTGGGATAACATTTAGGGACAAGATGCAACTAAAGGAAGCAATTGAGAATTACAGGATAATTGGAGGGTACCATTTGAAGATCAAGAAGAGTGGCAAGAGTAGGTTAAAAGTTTTTTGCTTGGGTGAGCGATGTAAATGGAGGCTGTGGGCATCAAAGATGACTAATGAGGCATCTTTTCAATTGAGGACAATGGATGCACCTCACACATGTATTCCTTTTAGCTTTGAGCCTGGGAAGAAACATATGCCATGTGATTGGTTGGCTAACACTTATAGGGAGACATTCAGATTGCAGCCGGCATTAAGAGCAGTAGCCTTAGAACTATTGTCAAGGAGAAACATAACTATAATGCCACACTTTGCATGTGTAGGAGGGCTAGGAGGAAAGCCTTGGACTCTATCATAGGTGATTATAGGGGCTAGTTTTGGCAGATCAGTGATTATGTTTGGGAGGTGTATAAGCCAAATCCAGGCTCAACAGTCAAGGTGAAGACATGGAAAGATGCACAGAGGTAGTACATATTTAGATTTGTCTACATATGCCCCGGATCGTTGAAGAAAGGGTTTCTAGACAGGTCAAGAAAGATTCATGCTTCTTGAAGGATCCATGGGATGGTCAGTTATTCTGTGCAGTAGTAGGAAGAGATGCAAATGACCAAATGTACCCTGTGGCTTGGAGTGTTTCACAGATTGAGAAGAAAGAGACTTGGGGATGGTTCTTAGAACATTGGGAAGAAGACTTGTAGATGGGTGAGGGACATGGTTGGATTATTATCTCTGACCAACAAAAGGTAAAAATTCTACCCTTGTTATCTTAAATGTTTGTCCTAATTTAAATTGTTCAAGCACTTGGTATAGCAAATTAAACATTTATTTATGCATTTATAGGGGTTGGTTGACTACATTATGAGGTTGTTACCTCCTGCTAAGCATAGAATGTGTGATAGGCATGCGTATGCCAACTTAAGGAATCAATGGAAAGGGGTGCAATATAGGGATATATTCTAGAAAATTGCAAAATCCAAAAATGAAGTACATTTGAAAAAATATGCTAAGGAAATGCAAGACTTGCATATAACTGCTTGGCAATTCTTGGAGAAAAAAGGGGTGCAACATTTCTGCAGGATGTACTTCAAGCCACATGTAAAATGTCACTCAGTGGGCAATAATATGGCTGAGATTTGTAATGCTTTTATTATGGATGCTAGATACATGCCTATTGTTTCAACACTCGAAAAAATATTCAAACAAGTTATGAAAAGAATTGCTTCAAAAAAAACAATGGGCAGCATCTTAACAGCCAATTGCACCCAGGATGCTAAAGAAATTGGAGAAAAGCTAATAGAATGTCAGATTTTGGGAGGCACGCAGGGTTGGGAGGGGTTATTATAGTGTGATGCCAAAAGGTTTAAAGTTAAGGTTAGATTGCCTAAGTATGCCCCAACTACATCCAAGACTGCACCATCATCAGGATCTTCAAAACCATCATCAGCACCTATTGCACCATCACTCCATTCAACTGCACAAAGACGACCTAAGCCTGCACCATCATAGAGGCAACAACTGAGAAGGTCAGGCAGCATGAGGACAATGAGGATAGTGTTGTTCCCAAAGAAGACCTATGTGGTCTTAGATTAGTGACGATGCTTGGTTGTTTGGGAATGTTGATGTCTCTTTTTGTTTTGTCTAGGAACAGCTTAGTTAATGATGTATATATGAAAAGTTGATGTAGCCATTACATATTCCCTTTCAATGCAATGACCAATTTCAGTTTGGATTTTCAGCTTCTTGTAGAGTTTGCTACTGTCATGTCTTCTTAGCATAAACTACATCAACAATAACTGCATGAAGCAAACTATACATAAATCAACAATAGCAAAAAGGAGTGCACCAAATTCCATACCTTCATTTCCTTCAACTTACATTCCAATACATTCTTTTTTAGAGAAAATAAGGAATACGACTACAAGTACAACCACCACAACCTAGCTTATTTTCACATGCAACTTACAACTAAAACTTCCATAGGCAAACCTAGCTTCAGTTCAAACAACTCCCCCCCCCCCCCCAACCACTCCTCAATATAGCAATAAGAACTAGAAATACAATTACCCCCCCCCCCCCATTATTAGTCTCTCCCTCATTTGATAGCCATTCAACTACAGCTTCAACCTCCTGTTCTTCTCCTTCAAAATGTTGACACTTTCTTTCTCAGCTTTCCATTCTTCCCTAAGCTCCTGCGATTTGTCTATTTTATTACCAAGGGTCTCATTCTTCACCATCAATCCAACCACCACAGACGTCACCCTGACACACAAAGCATCATCAATCCATTCAAAGTGATCACAACCTCCAGCAATTCCATACATTTTGCACCTGGCAAATCTCCTATGGGGTTCTTGGTAGTCATGCTTGTCAAAATATCACATCTCTTGCCACATAAACAATACCTCTCACAATCTGAGAAGCAAGAACAAGATCTACAAGCACTCATCGGGCTTCGACTGGAAACAGACATATTCCACGTTCTTCAGGGTCGACTTTGTGAGGGTTTTTTGTTTATCAACTCAATTTGCTTTGATTTGGGGAGATTCCCACTCAATTGGTCTCCTTAAGGTTTCCACAGCAAACCCTCATTGTCACAAATTGGGGAAGAACGAATTATAAGTGGAGGGAAATGCATTAAGGAAGGGGGGTTAGTTGACCCCTTCTCAATTTTCATTTTTCCGTTTTCATTTTTCCATTAACAGCTCAAATTAAAATCAAAACTAAAATAAAACCTCCTGTAGCCAGTAATCACACAACATGATGGCATTTATCATTTTTCCCTTTCAATTAGTCGCAATTACTGCACAGTAACAGTTTTAGTGGCCATTTTGATTTTTTGTCAAAGTTTAGTGTCATTTTTTTCCAAGTACTCCCCAACACTCCCCCACCCCCTCCAAGCAAAGCATCCTTTCTCAAGGCCCTTGCCACAAGGACAGTTACATGAATGATGAGAACCTTGCATTTCACAAGCAAGTCCCAAAAAGAAAGGACTGCAACAAATGTGACTGTGCATATAAAAACAGGGCAATATCCATGACATGTGTTTTATGCATCCATGAACTATTGACATTCTGAACAAGAGACAGAAAGCAAAACGGCAACTACAAGCTTAGATAAGGAATGAAAACCATACCAAGATGTCAAGGATCACCATGTAATCTCCAGAATTGTTCAGATAACCAAAACTTACAGCTTAGAGAATGACTGAGAATTAAAATAGAAATTAAGAAAAATAGAATAAACTCACATTCTCGCAGAAGGTTTATCACCTTCAGGGTTAAGCCTCCGCCATAAATATGGCTTTTGGGCAGTATCTAGAGCCCACGCATCTGAAAGAACCCTCTTCCCTGAAAGATATAAAAAAATAATCATCATCAAAATGATTTTGGCATAAGCATATTTAATAAATGACATCTTTCAACAATAACTATTACATCAAATAACTACAAACAACAACACAAGACTAAACGTAGATCCTGTAAAAGCGAGTGTAGGGAGATCCAACTGTATGCAAGCCCAAACCTTGACAAGCATAGTGGTTGCTTCTAGAAGACCAATCAAAAAGCAATTTTCTTCAGAAGTTTTTAAAGTATTTGCAAACGGTTCAAAACAAATTGAGAAGAAGCCACAAGCAAAAGATCGCGAAGAGAGATGAAAATAAAGAACTCAGTTCTAAATGTGCGAGTGGCACTGAGGCACATAGGGTCCCAAAGCATGAGGTGAAGGAGCACGCATCAGGGATGGGAGGCGCACTTCTACGCAAAATTTTTTTTTTAAGTCTTTAATATCTCACAAATCATATTTTGCATAAACAAGTTAGATAAATGCACTAAAAATGTGATTAGACATCAATATGACTACTAATACAGCAAATAAACTTAAGATAGGTTATCTTATCATCATTATTCCTCAATGCACGCACTTACCGTACAAGTTTAAATCACCTTTTCGCTCCCAAGGATGGAAAATAAGAAAAAAGGTAAAGGCAAGGCTAAGAAAAAGAAGAAAAATGGGGAAGATATAGCATAGGTGCACCTCATCCCCTCCGAGGCGCTGACGTGGTAGCCTCACGCCGAGGTGCACCTAGGCGTGCCTCAGGCAGGCTTTTTTAAACTAAGATAAAGAAAGGCAAGGTAGGATACATCCAATGTAAGGGGAGTGGAGACAAAACACAAAAGGCAAAGTAGTTAAGCAAGCTAATAGAGCGCTATAAATGAAGTAGGTAAAACAATAGTGATTAAGCGAATAAGAGGGACTCTATCTGGTTGCTCTCATGAATACTGTATTTCCTTCGAGCCTCATCAAGGGCTATATCATCAATGTTCCAAGTTCCAACCACAGTTACCAGAAATGCTCCACGCCAAAGCAAAATAAGACTAAATTTGCACTAGGTTTTGATCCACATTCCAAACTAAGTGATACAGACAGTGTTCTTCAATATTATTGTTCCAACCGGGAAATTAGATCAAATTCATGTTGGATACCTCATAAATACCATTTTTAGTTTTAACATTCTTCTCTTTGCTTGCGGAGTGAAGGTCCATTCCAACTTCCTCATCACGAGAATCCAAGAATCTTACCCTAACAAGCCCAAGCATTCTAAGCATTTTCTTCCATCTTATTCTCAAAGACCTCCATCCCAACTTGTACGAACATCAATTAATCTATGATTGTTTCCCATTGTTGATGCACATTTACCATTGCATGCGAATATAGTAACCACATAAGCACCCAACAATTAACAATCTTGGAATACAAGTATAAAACTTTCCTTTAAGTTTAGCTGGAACCCTCTTATCACACATATAGCGCAGGCATTCTGCAATTTTTGTCAGCCCACCTAAATACTTGCATGATCCTTGTCGATTTCTCAATTATCCAGTAGATTTGACTCAATAAATCTAAAAGTTGTGCTTCTTCTCTATGTCACGGTCACCAAACTTACAGTCTTACACATCTAGAAAGCTCTGCACTCTACTATCCAGTGCTAGTCCTACTCACTCTGAAATGTTTTGGACAGTTCAAAGTTTTTCAAGTTCCAATTAAGCAAAAACATGACAACAACCAGAAAATGGATGCCCTACATTGCCCTCAACACATAAGAATAAATAATGTACATACAAGCAAACAAACATACAAATGCTACAAGAAAAGAAAGTTTTCCATACAGCATTGATAAACAAAAGTGCGAAAATTTCCTTGGATCTACCACAAGCAATGGTAAAAAGCCCTGTGAAACATCCTCTTTTTTTTTTTGGTTGATGATCAAGAGTTGTGTTTAAACCAGGATAATGTCCCCCATGTACAGAAGGGATAAATATAAAAACATTATGCCCAATAATTAATCCTAGTCGATTTTTTTAAAAAAATTGGTATCATGCATATTACGGATATTTGGGGCAGGGAGCTGCGCATTTTTGAAAATAAGTAGAGCACCACAAGTATCGAAATAAAATAAATTATGGTATACCAAAGCAATACCGGGAAATTACCAAGCCATAAATTTGTCTTAATAATTAAGAAAAGTAGGAGGGCGAATGGGAAGACGCCAAGTGGGTTTTTTGGATTAGCTTTGACTAAATAGGGGTGAGATGAATCAAATTGGTTCTATTAGATTAAATCAGCAAAGGCTAGTTACTAACATAAAAAAAAAAAAAGGCAGAGATGAAATGACAAATTAGATAAACTTGCATTTCATTGATATGATTTAGGCCTTATCAAAATGAGATTGACAAGGTAAAAGTAAGGGAGGAGGAAGCTAGATATTACAACCCAAAATAACCAAGCAGCAAAACAAACACCAAAAAAAAGAAAGAGACCCCCATAAGCTTCTCTGCCCTCTCTACCTTCTCTGCCTCACGTGTGAACCCCTCCCCGGTTGCCTGCCGCCGCTGCACCGGCCAGAGGACGCCGGTCCAGGCGCCGCCGCTCATGCCGCCGCTGCTCTACCATTCGGCCATCTCTCTCTCTCTCCCTCTCTTTCTCTCTCCCACCACCCTTTTCCCCCTCTGTTTCGCAAGCCAGCGAGGACAGGGGACAGCAGCCCATCTAGCACCCCACCGTCGGCCTACTGTCGCCAGAAAATCTCTTGGGACAGCCTAAACCCATCTCCATCCTCACTCTCCACCAATTCACCTACCTCTATCCTCACTCCTTTGCAAGCAAGGTAATGTTCTTCCCCTCTTTCTCCTTTCCAAATTCCATTTCATAATGGATAGTATGAATTGTTGGTGAGCTATTTAGGATGTGCAACAATTATTTGTGCTAATAGATTTAGGGCTTGTTCGTTTTCAGCATTTTGCACCTACTACTGCTCCAACCTGCTCGACGCTGCTCCAATCTGCTCAAATCTGCTAACTGCTAGTCAAATCTGCTTCAACCTGCTCCAACCCGCTCCTACCTGCTTCAACCTCATCGAGAGAATGTTCGGAATATTAAAGAACACTTGGAAGATCTTGGAGGACATAATGCCTCAAGTGAGTAGAGAACGACAAATTGATATAATTACATTATGTTGCGCGTTACACAACTTCATCCGAATGTATGAAAAAGAGATACCAATTTTACCGAAAACATTACAACCATCCCCAACATTGGGTTGTATCATGCGCGAAACAAGCAAGCAATGAATGAATGTAGAGATGCAATAGCTAATAGGTTTTCAACATCGAGAAACAATAATTACAATATATGCTAATTTTAGTTATAAAGAAAGGTATATGGTTATCATAGACTAACGTTTGGTAATGTTTTACAATGACATTTAACTTTTCTGTTACATTATTTTCAGAAATCTATTATACAGTAATTGTTACAAAAATGTGATGTATTCAACCTAAATTATCATCAATAATCATAACATTTGAAGAATCATAACAATGGAAGAATCATAACAAAAACGCTCCAAAACGCTCCAACTTGCTTCCGACCTGCTCTTACCTGGTAACTGCTAGTCAAACCTGCTCCAAACTGTTTCAACCTGCTCCTACTTGCTAACAGCTCTTCCAAAACGCTGCAAACGAACAGATTCTTAATGAGTTGGAGGAAAGCAAATTAGTTGATTGAATTGTGGAGATTATGAATGAATTGGATGGTAGCAATTTAGTGGATTCATTGGTGTAACTCTTGATGAACTGATTTGGACATAGGTGTGAATGATGTTGGGTATGGGTGTGAATAGATTTGGGAGGATTTGCTTAACTTGGTCTATGACTAATTAATCAGACAAGATTACAAATAGATGCTTGAATGGAGTTGATGTTAGAGTGCTCAGAGGAGGTGGGAATGGAGTTGATAAACTTTAGATGATTGGAGGCTATGGAATTAAAGTTGGTTCAAGGAAGTGGACTAAACTAATTAAAAGGGATTATAATAAAGCTTGGGCAAAATGGAGTTAGAAGTGGAAAAGAAAAGAGATTAAAAATTACGATTATCCGATAGTCTATATAAATGAGGTTTAGTTGAGTTAATCAAGTGTCTAACGATGGTTAGTAATGCCCGAACTAAGTTGGAGTTGGCAAGAATGAGACCAAAATAAATACGGAGAATTTTGCGATTATTCTTCGTAAACCGACAAAAAGGGAAAGAACCACAAGGTCTTTCCGAGTCAGAGTCTGTAACATTAATCATTTGTGATGGATATCTCACCATCCCCTTTGTTTTAAAAAGAATCAAATCAATTAGGTAAGTTTATTATGCTGGTTAAAGGATGAATAATTCATCCAAGTTTTGTTTCAGCTTTGAAACTGCAGGGCAAAGGGTTCGTTCCAGCACTAACCCGTTTTTGTGTGCAAAATTCAACAAGCATCTTCAAGGTTTAAGTCTGATAATTTTTGATGGATTTGAAGTTCAAGATGTTAGCTTTCCAACAAATCAAGTTTCATCCAATTTGGACTTCATGTAGTCGTTCAAATCAGCAATTAAACCCAAGGTGTCAAAACTGCCCAGCAGGACTAGAATAAGCACGGTTTTGGTTATATCATAGCTTAAGTCGTGTAATTATACATTTTTGGAATCCTCATGATGTCTACTTTCAGGCCCAAGCATTAGTTTTCAATCATACCCACAAGAGGATGAGAGATCAAGGACTTTTCCCAAACCGGTCAGATTAGGCCCTAATCTACGCGGTAAAATGTTTAAGCCAAATTACCATACTTAAACATGTCCTAACCTTGATTTCTTTGGGGGGGGGTTTATACACATCCCAAAATGACCCCCCATGGCCTGAAAACCGAATCATCATCACTTTTACAAAGCTTAAAATTTGCTACAAAAACCGGCCAGAATTGCCCTTAAACCCGGTTTAGCACAAACTTGGTTCTCTTGATGCTTCAGCAGAAATCCTCACTTGCAAGGCAGCTTGGCACGTCCCTCAAAGCTTGGTACACGTCCCTAGGCTCTCTAGATAGGGTGGTGCATTGAAATGTTCAACCAATGAGAGAAGAAGGCAGCAAAGTTGGTCCCTTGAATGCTATTGGCTAGACAAAAAGCAATTGCGGCTGACCAATGAGAATTCAGCACAATCTCAGCGTGTATTAAGCTTAGTTTAAGAGTAGATTGATGTATAAAAAGCTTTGGTATTGGTTTATTTCATGTTTAAGATGTATTAGATTAGTTTAAGCAAGCTTGTAATTTAGTTTAGCACTAAATCAGTTTGTATTAGCCTTAATACTTTTCCTAGCTAGTAAGGAAAGGTGAGAGGAGTGTGCTTGCTTGCTTAGCTCTATTTAAGAGCTTGTGCACGCCCCTTGTATGGATATAACTTAGAATTGAATCAAAAAAAACCCCTTTGAGAGCATTGTGCTTTCGGTGCTTAGGGACACTTTAAACTCTTGCTTGCTTATCCTTAATTAGGCCAATTAAGGTGGTGTTCAACTGAGTCTTAACCATGATTAAGTGGTGATATCAGTATCTTAATCACAGTTAAGGGCCCTAAACTAGAGTTTGGTGGTGTTTCTGTATCTAAACCCCAAGTTTAGTTCTATCCCTTTGGTGTCTTAACTCAAGGATTTCAAAGTGAGTTAAAGTGAGTTTGCTAGCTTTAATTTTAAGTTAGTAAATCTTAACTTTGATTCTTCTTTCCATTCCACACATCCATAACCCTTCCTACATCCATGTCCATACATAATCCAAGCTAAAGCTACTCCCTTTGGCTTAGCTTTCCACCCAAACTTCCAAACACCTCCACCCGTGCAAAATAGAACTTCACGGTTTCACCAAACCGAAAAGTGGCATGGCCTACTCGTGCCTATAGGCACGACCGTGCCACCTTAACTTCATGAAGTTTTCCCTTTTGGCTTCATGTTCTTGGTGGTTTACAGCTTGGGTCCTTCCATCCCTTGTGTTATACATCAATTCACGTCAAAGATCCTTTACTTTCTCACTTAGAATCACTTGATTCTAGGTTCCATTCCTCCCTCACATGTTTGATGCCTCACAACCATCATATTATGTCACTTTCCCTTGTTTTCCCTTGATTATGTCTACCTTTGGATTGTAAGCTTGCACTCTTGAATTGAGTCATAGCTTGGGCTATCGGTGTATCTCAATTTGTTGTTAATCGTAATAATTAAAAACATAGTGATATTACGGAATGAAGACACACTTAGGTAATGTCCCTACACACAGGATTTGAATCGACTCGTACAAAAAGAAAAGAAAAAGGGGAAATTAATTCTTTTCCAAGTACGTTATTGCTTGTACCCTTCAAAGAAGTTTAAATTTACATTTATGAATGTTAGTAACTTTTTATTCGGCCATTGGAACCTTTGGGACTATTTCAGTGTTCATTGTTCAATAAGCTATGTTTAGTGTTCATAAGTATCTACTAGCAGAATTCATTATGGGCCCTTCCCATTATATGGGAACTCATAGTTCATTGTAATTGCCATAGCTGCCCTTTCATAGACATAGGGTCCTAATCCAGGCCGAAGAATTAATTATTAATTGTTTATTTAGTACAATGTTTCTCAAAGAACATTTGCAAACATTGTTTTAATAATGTGCGCACGCTCATTGACTCCTACAAAAGCCAATTTAACTATATAAGGGTAACGTATTGAGCAATCGCTCATTTTCTATGGTTTTGTGGTTTTAAACTGTTTTAGGAAAGGAGAAACAAGCGGAGAACAGGCAGGAACCCAAGGAAGTTAAGGGCACATGAGGCGTGCCCCTAGCAGCTAACTGATGTTATATGCTCGTATCTGTTCAAATGTTTTGCTGATGTAGTTTTAGTTTTAAGTTGCTGATGAATGTTGCACAGAATGTAGATTCATTTTGAACTGAGTTTTATCACATGACTTAGCTTGTAAAATCTCAGAGACGGGTTAAACTCGAGTTTTTATGTAATGTACCCTGGGCTACCAACCAACTGCCTTTGGCACTCACGTATAGCCTTGTCCACAAAAGGATAGCGGTAAAGCGCTAGCTGCATAATGCTTTCCACTAGCCTTAATACTTATTATAGCAGGTTATTAAGGGATAATTAGGCTGCGGTGTTACAGAAGTGGCATCATAGCGCGGTTGTGGATATTGGCACAATCAACACCTGTCGATATGTCGTTAAGGGACCTTAAGTATGTATAGAGAAGGGACATGAGGTTAGCAACAAGATGGTCGCTTGAGCGAAGAATAGGATTTTAAACTATAGCGATTATGTATAGGCGTGAAATACGGTAGACTAAATATAGGCAAGTGTGTTTTGGTTGTGTAGGGATGCTTATAAGTATGTATATATATAAATGCACGTATTATGGGGATTAATAAGTGTTTTGTGCTAATGACAGATGGCAGGATATGGGCCCCCTGTAACTCCAAAGGATCCGCAAAACCCCCCACCGGTCCCGGGGCCTCCCCAGGGAGGAAATCCGCTTCCCCCTCCGCCACCTGTTCCTGAACCCCTGATTGACAATGAAGGCCATGACACTGACGTATCGGATATCTGGGGGGACGACGGATACGACATCTAGGGAGGGGCCAATGAGGATGGTGTCAACGACTCGGAGAGTGTCGTAAGTGTGATTGACATTCCTGAATCCCCAGAGATCATAGAGATAAGTTCTGAGGAGGCTGGGTCGGAGACTAGTAACAGTAGCGACCCAAATTATCAACCAAAAGGGTGGAATCGGAAAAGAAGGCAAGGAGGGTAGTGGGGTGCAGGAGGTATTCGGAATGGTGAAATGTTAGTGGTTCTATAAATATGTAAATATGTAAGATAGTAAGCTAGAAACTAACCCTAGTAGGGAGGCAGGACTTTAGGTTGTAAGGTTAGAGTAGTGCTAACCTAACCTCACTCACTCATTTTGCAAAGGAAGTGTGTCTTTTGTATAGCCACCTTGAAGATTATACTTCCAGTGGACACATGTAAAATGTCTTGGTAGCATCTATATGTATGTAACTTGTGTGGTGGTTATGCATGAAACATATGCAGTAGTTAATCTACTAAAGGGTACAAGTTCTATGTACATGAGTACAGAAAGTACAAAAATTGCCAAACTATAGACAGGTGAAATTACTAATAAAAGGGAAAACCGGAATGGTGAAATGCAATGGCTCAGTTAAGGATACCTGCCTAGCCAGTAGGGGCAAATTAAGAACAAGCAAGGGCAAAACGAGAAGAGTTGTGTGATTAATATTGATAACAAGAGAGCATAAGTGCACAACTGTGAGGAAATGAATCAGTGAGAGCTAATATGTTTGTATATATGTAACAGAATGTCACATCCAAACAACAATGTTCCGCAGAATGATTTGCAAGTGAATGCCGCGGAAGATGTGCCAGCTCACTCCGTCAATCAGAATACCACGGCAATGACTCCCCAGAGACGCCACGATGCTGTGAGTGGACCCCCAATTCTCGAAAATGTTGAAGGCAAAAAGGGACTAATGGATGATCTGGATCCTAAACTAATGGCCAAGATTGTAGCTGAGGTGACAAAGAAGCTTAAGGGTTCGGGATCTGGAAAGGATGAACAGGAAAATAAGTTCTTTGATAGAGAGGAAAATAAGTTCTTTGATAGAGTTGCAAAGCGAAATCCAAGAACCTATAATGGCAAGGAAGACCCAGTGTACTTGAAGAATGGGTTAGACAGATGGAAAAGATGTTTCATGTTGTGGAAGTCCCTGATAATTGACGCGTAAACATTGGAGCTTTTTATCTTAGGAGACAAGCTGACATTTGGTAGGGAACGGTTAAGCCTACCTTTCAAAACTTTGAGGCCACTTGGGGTAAGTTCAGCGAGGCACTACACGCCAAGTTTTATCCAATGCATTTACAGAAGCAAAAGCAAAGGGAATTCTTAACCCTGAGGCAGGGTAGTTCGTCAGTGATGGAGTATGCCAGCCATTTTGCTGAACTCTCGAGGTTTGCCTCTGAACATGTGGCTACAGGCAAAATGAGGATGCTAAGGTTTGAGGAAGGCTTGGTGCCTTATATTCAAAACCAGTTAGCCTGTACAAACTAGCTAAGAACTGTATGAACGTGCTGCTGAAATTGAGCGAGTGAAAACTGAGTTGAGAATGACCAATCCTAGGAAAAGGTGGGATGACATAGGTACGCAGGCTGGAGGATTTCCTAGCAAGAAACCTACCCCTATGAAACCGAGATTTCAAGGCTCAGTCCCCCAGAGGGAAGCATTGCACTAAGTGTGGTCGTACGAACCACAATACTGCGGACTGTAGAGTGGGGACGAATCGCTGCTTTTGGTATGGAGACCCGAACCATTTGATTGCCAACTGTCTTGTTAAGTCTACCCCACTGGGTAAGGATTATGCTCAAGGTTCTAAACAAGGTAAGAGCACTCCTCCTGCAACTGGCCGTCAAGTGGGTAGAGTGTATATGATCAACAAAATGCAGGCGGATGATGCAGGAACAGTCGTGACTTATACGCTTACTTTCAATTCAACATCTTTTGTTGTTTTATTTGATTTTAGGGCTACCCATTCTTTTATCTCATCAAAAGTTGCATCCCCGACAGAGATGGAATCACATATGCATCCTGTAGATTCAGATATAAGTATGCCAACTGGAGAAATTGCGAAATGTAACATTAAGTACTAGAATTGCCCAGTTATTGTATATCAGGAGGCTTTTGAAAGTGATTTGATACAGTTAGACCTCTTAGAATTTGATATAATTCTAGGAATGGATTGGTTGTCGAGGCATGGAGCAAAGATTGACTGTTAAAAAGCAAAGGGTGTCCCCGAAAGGAAAAGGGGGAGGAAAAATATATTTTTGGGGAAACAATAGCAAAACTAAATGCCCCGTGATATCCTTGATGGCAGCTCGAAAACTGGTTCGGCAAGGATGTGCGGCGTATTTACGTTGTGTCACGAAGGATAGGAAGGAAGAAGTAAAACTTGAGGATATTCCGGTGGTCAAAGAATTTCCAGATGTGCTCCCGGAAGAAATCCCGAGATTACCACCCAAGATGGAGATAGATTTTGAGACAGAGTTGGAACATGGAGCGCGTCCTATCTCAAAGCCCCCATATAGGATGGCCCCAGCAGAGTTGAAAGAGTTGAAGGTGCAGTTGGAAGACTTGTTACAAAAGAGTTATATAAGACCATGCGTATCCCCATGGGGAGCACCGGTGCTATTTGTGAAGAAAAAGGATGGCACTTTGAAATTGTGTATAGACTATAGGGAATTAAACAAGATCACTATAAAGAATAAGTATCCTCTGCCTAGGATCGATGATTTATTTGATCAACTACAAGGAATGGGTGTCTTTTCGAAGATTGACCTTAGGTTAGAGTACCACCAGTTGAGAATCAAACTTGAGGATATTTCGAAGACAGCGTTTAGAACTCGTTATGGTCACTATGAATTTACCGTGATGTCGTTTGGGTTAACTAATGCTCCTGCAACCTTCATGGATTTGATGAATCGGGTGTTTAGACCGTATTTAAACAAATTTGTGGTTGTTTTCATTGATGATATCTTGATTTACTCCAAAACCGAAGAGGAGCATGGTGAACATCTAAGGATTGTATTACAAACCTTCAGGGAGCATAATCTCTATGCTAAGCTCTCCAAATGTGAATTCTAGTTAGCATAAGTGACCTTCCTGGGGCATGTAATTTCTAAAGAAAGGATTAAGGTAGACCCACAAAAGGTGAAAGTGGTTACTGAGTGGCCAGAGCCTACTAATAGCACTAAAGTTCGCAGTTTCCTGGGAATGGTCGGGTACTATAGGCGGTTTGTACAAGATTTTTCAAGAATTGCCCTACCTCTCACTAACTTGTTAAGCAAGACTACAAGTGGGATGATAGGTGTGAAGCAGCCTTCCAGGAGCTAAAACATAAACTCACCACCGCACCAGTCTCAGCTCTACCAGCTGAAGGAGGAGATTTTACCATTTATAATGATGCTTCTACGCAAGGCATAGGATGTGTCCTGATGCAAGACGGGAAGGTTATAGCTTATGCTTCCAGGCAGCTGAAGCCGTATGAGAAAAACCGTATGAGAAAAATTATCCTACCCAGGGATTCAAAACTCGATCCTTCCATGCAGAAACGGCCGAGTTGATGCGGATTTTAACTTGGGCGATCCGAGTTTTATCGAAAACTCGAAGCGCACCGCGTTTCACAACAGAATAGACGTTCCACCCATGATGCAACGAGAAACGGGCGATTAGACCAGAATGAAGAGGACAATTTGTTAACGAGATGTATGATTCCTTCTGATTTTTTATGATTCCTTTTGATTTTGTATGACTCCTTTTGATTTCAGATTGAAGACGACACAGGAAACGCGACAAAAAAAGCAGACAAATAAAGACAGAGCTAAAAAGCACTACAATCTACAAATAAGTGACCGTGAAACTCAGATCTGAGAAGTGGGAATTGGGACATACCTTCGTTCGTTGAAGGAGACTAGCTTGCTTTATTACCCAGAATCGATATCGACCATGAGCACGGAGCACCATTGGTGTGACGGTGCCTGCAAATCTACAATTACAACCACCATTGGAGCCGAGGTACAGAAGCAAGAGAGGCAAAGAAGGAAGAAGGGCTGACCGAGAGAGAGCGAGAGAGAGAGAGGAACAGAGCGAACTGAGTGCTAGAGACTAGAGAGAGAAGCTTGCGTGACTGGTGACTCGGTGACTTTGGTGAGAATTGAAGAGGAAAGCAAAAGGTAGGTGGGAAGCGTGAGTTAGACAGGTTCTAGCTTCCAGAGGAAGCTTGCTTGTAAGTAGTTTTGATTTATTTATTTTTTTCAGTTTTGTAGACTATGATTTTAAGTATTTTTAACTTAAGATCGTATAATCTCTTTTTTTGTTCCCAGAGGAAGCTTTTCGTTTAGACAGGGTCTGCCTGTTAAGGTATGAAGTTATGAACTTAAGATTGTATTAATTCTTTTTAATTTTTGTCCACAATAAATTATTTATATAGTTTAATTAATTAACTTATATCTTGTTGATCGATTACTTGTATTAATTTTTAGAAAGACTATATAATAATATAATACATTAGTTAATATTTTAATCATGTCAAAAAAGTTATAGGATCTTGAATGAGACCGTTTCATAAGAATGTTATTATAAAACATTGTGTGTATAACCTAATTTTTGACTTTATATATTTAGTTAGATTTACAGTCGCAATATCTTATTATGATATCCTATGAATTTGAATTAAAAATCTTAGCTTTTAGTTTTGGGCCACAACGACAAACCAATATAAAAATAATATTTTTTAATGGAAATGACTATGTTATACATTCGAAATATAATTATATGTTTATATTTTAATTAATAGCAACTCATATTATTGAGGACATACCAAACTAAATAATGAATAGACGAGTCTTAAATAAGATATATGACAAATTATACGGCTTATAAAATTTAAGAAGATAAAATTAGAGGAAAAATAAGGAGAATTAATGGAAATTAGTCATTCTCTAAATAATATTAATATACATCTCCATACGGGATTCGAGTTTTCATTTTCCATTATACTATCTAACCTTTTCTGTTATTCGTTTTTTTGTGACATAGTAGGCGTCATTCAAATAATAATAATTAAATTTAAGTTTACTATAAAATTTTCAATTTAAGATGAAGTAATCCTAAATAATTAATTTTTTAATAAATTATGAAGATTGATAGCTCCTATTTTCATTGATCGATTTCTCATTACAAATTACAATAGTACAAAGGCATAAAAAATTACATATTCAAATAGTATTAATTCTAAAGGCTATTTCTTATATTAGTTGTCATTCAAATAGGAATAATTAAAAATTAGTTTATTATGATATTCCAAACTAAATATGAGGTAATCTTAAACATTTAACTTTATTTAAAATTTTGAATTTTGATAGCTTTTATTTTCATTGATGAATTTGTTAGTACAATAGTACAAAACCATAAAAATACAATATTAGCTTTAAAAGTTATTTGTTAAATCAGTTATATGTATTATTCTGAAGTTTATTTATTTTTCTACAGGTTTAAAGGGGAAAAAATGTCAGGACTCAATAGCCGTTCTAACGAAGACATTGGGTGGCGCTTTGGTATAGCAATTGATGGAAGCAGAAAACAGGTGTAATGCAAATTTTGTAGCAAAGTGATAAGAGGTGGTATAACAGGTCTCAAGCAGCATTTAGCTAAACGGGGTGACGTTGCTCCTTGCCCAAACGTCTCTACTGAGGTCAAAAGAGATATGATGAAATTATTGCAAGACTATAAAGAGAAAAAGACAAAAAACAAGAATCACTAGAGATTTGGAAGATGAAATAACAAGATCATTCAACCATGATGATTATGTTGATGACGAGGAGGAGGAGGATGCTCATATGCTAGATATCAAAGTTTAGAGCAACAACGGTTTGAACATGACCAACGGGTTTACAGAGCAAGTAGGGGTACATATTATGATGAAGGAGGCAATAGTCGGCCACCCAGTCTTCCCCAAATGCGCCGATCAGCTACTGTTCGAGAAACTAGCTCAAGAGGATCAAGAGATATGGCATATGAACAAATATCAACCCCTGCTGCTAGACTTAGAACTGTTGAGATGGAGCTTGAAAAAGATCAAACTAGGACGAAACAATCTAAAGTCAACTCAAGTGGGTTGAAAGTGGCAAAGAACAAGATAATTAAGGCATTTGGAAGTTGGGCTATAGATACCAACATGCCATTTACTATAGTAGATTCTGTATATACTAATCCGCTCCTTAAAACTATTCGTGAGGTTGGCCCTGACGTAAGAGCTCCTTCTTCATATGAACTCTCAAATGTTTATATGCACATCTGCCAGAAGCTGCAAAAGAAATTAGACAATGCATATCTAAATTTGCCCCCAAATGAAAAGAAAGAGGTGTCACCATAATGTGCAACGGTTGGTCCAGTATGACCAGATTGAACCTTATCAACTTTCATGTTTACTCAAATGGTTTCACGTCTTCCATAAACCAGTTAATGCATCAGATGTACAATTTAAGGATGTTGATTACCTCTTCAAACTCATGAAAAAAGTAGTACAAGAGGTTGGCCCAATGAAAGTAGTCCAGATAGTAACCGACAATGCAACTCCGATGAAAGCTGCAGGGAGAACATTGATGGAAGAGTTCCCAAACTTGTACTGGACACCATGTGCGGCCCATTGTCTGGATCTCATTTTGGAGGACTTTGCTAAGCTCGATCGCGTTGGGGACGTTATAAAGACAGAAAGGATGATCTCAAACTACATCTATAAGTATGATTGGACTGTAAACTATATGAAGAAGTTTACAAATAATCGAGACATCATAAGACCTGGTATCACTAGGTTTGCGATAAATTTTGTCTCTCTTGAAAGTTTAGTGCGGAATAAAACTGACTTAAGAGACATGTGGGAGTCACCTGAGTGGTTGAACTCTCGACTAGGGAAGTCAAAAGATGCAACAACAAAAAAAGTGTGTCAACTCGTTTTATCGTCAACTAAAGACACCTTGTCATTTTGGAAAAAGACTGATGAACTTCTGAAACTATTTGAACCTCTTGTGAAGGTATTGAGATTAGTTGAAGGTGATGACAAGCCAACCATGGGCCTCATATATGAGGCAATGGAACGAACAAAGCTAGCTATTGACAAAACGCTCAGGCATAGCAAGAGGTATGAGGCAATCTTTGAGAAAAGATGGAACTTCCAACATACTGATTTGCATGCTGCAGGTATTGAATTAATTTTCTAATTTCCATTACCGCGTTTATATTTTTTACAACATAATTTATAGATTGTATACAATGGATAACCTGCTTTATTTTTTTACAAGGATATTTCTTTAATCCCCAATACATGTATTGACAAAGTCAAGATTGGGAAGACAGGGAGGTGAGAACTGGAGTCTAAAATGTGATAATGAGGTTGGAACCAGATGTTGATGAGCAAATCAAAGCAATGCGACAGGTTACGTGATACACCATATGTCTACTTATTAATTTATTAATTTATCTTCTACATTATATTTCATGAATTTTAACATTGGCATAAATATGCAGGTATTTCTTTACAAAGATAGGATGGACTCCTTTGAATCATCTATGGCTCAAAGGGCAATTACATCATTAATGTCGGGTGACCACAATTTGTTCATACGCACACATATATAATTGTATATGTTAAATTTTAAAGTTTGAAGTTTCATTATCTAAGATTCTAAGGAAATGTATTTCATGCAGTTGAATGGTGGATACTTCATGGTGGATGTGCACCTGAACTTCAACGCATTGTAGTTAGAGTGTTAAGTCAAACGACTTCTGCCTCTAATTGTGAAGAAATTGGAGCATGTTCAGTCGCGTGCACACAAAGGCAAGGAATAGATTAACTTATAAGAAGCTCGATCTCATTGTTTTCCTTCGTCACGATCAAAAATTGAAATTGACATGTGCAAGACAAATGACCAAGGAAGAAGTGACTGAGTCTTTCAATCCTATCAACCTGGATTACATATTTGACGATGATGATCCATTAAAGCTTTGGCTGTCCGAAAAGGAGCAACCAGCTTTTGAAGGAGATGACTTGAACCGGTTCAATCTTGATGAAAATGAGGTCAATGCCGCCATCGATATTGAGGATGATGATGATCCCAACCTGATGCGACCGCTCCATTTCGCGACAGTGTTGACCAACAACCACAAGATATGCAAAGCAGTGACTGTGAGTCGGAGGAACACTTGTCACCTTCGAGTAGTCATGATGGAAGCGGAGGTGGAGGAGATGGAGGAAATAGAGGTGCAAATGAGATGGGTGTTTCCTATTCCTCTAAACTATCAACAGATTACTTTACTGATCGTGGTCGTGGTGTCACTCTTGAAGATGACAAAAGAAGTCGATGTTCGCCGGATGAGCAACCAAGAGAACCGACACAAACTTATTGTCGCATAAGAAAAGGTAAGGAACCCGTTCAACCACATGGTTATCCAACTGACGCCATGTACGGATACGCAGGTTTTCAATAAGTGTCATCAAGTTTTAAAGGACCCGATCTGTTTGCTCCCTTAGGTGGCTATGACACATATGGCGGTGTCTTAAACAATTATGGATATAGTTCAACAAATAATAATTGCCCTCCACTGCCTTATCCTTCACATGAGCCACAATTTGTTCGGTCTGATTCAAGTAGACGACATCGAGATAACCTTCCGATCATCAACCAAGGGACTATTAATTACGAGGATCATCATTATCATTAGCCCACCTTTTATAGCAGTAATTCAACTTCAAGTGAGCAATCTTGGATGGATTCAACACCATCATCAATTTTCTACCCACAACAAGAGCCATATGGTGTTGATCAGAATAATTATGACACCTATCAAGATCCTCCCCGTCATTCATTTTGGTGGTGATAAATTTGTATGTATTATAGAGTTTAGATATGAGTTTGTACCCAATTAATGTACAATAAGATATCTAACGTGTTTATCTTTTGTGAACTTCGTAGCTATGGATTGTTTAAACTATTTTTATCTTCTACCATTTGTAGTTTTATACTATTGTGAGACGTTATAAATCTTAACTTATTGTGTTTAACTATTGTGAAAATTATCTCATTACGTTAACATAAAATTTTAAAAAAAGTAATATTTTAGACCAAACTTGATATAGTTTATCTTCCACCTAGCATATTTTTTGTAACAAATAAAATTGCAAAACGTCTTCTAATAGTTTAAAATCCAAGACTATTTATTTTTTTTCCCCAAACACGGTTAGCACTTGACCGGTTTATCCCCACTCCGAAACTCCAAATATTTTGTTTCAAACAATCAAAACAAACAATCGTCGACATGATAATGAAACTTTAAACTGTAAATTAATTGCCAGGCACTATTAGGTAATGGTTATGAATGGTCTTCGTCTACAAATGTTAACAAAAATTACATTAATAATACAATTACTTACATAATTGTAGTACAAAGTTAAAAAAGTACAAATTCAACTGAAAAAACAACCATGTGAACCATTTCACGCCTCGACGACCGCGATCTGTTCCGCGATAAGCGTATCATACCGTTTCCACAACACCGCAACCACGACCGAATCCGCGTTTTGAATCACTGATCCTACCCATGACCTGGAACTAGCTGCGGTAGTTTTCGCACTAAAAATTTGGAGACATTACCTTTATGGTAGTCCTTGCAAGATCTTCACTGATCATAAGAGTCTCAAATACATCTTCACTCAAAAAGAATTAAATTTGAGACAGCGTAGGTGGTTAGAACCTCTCAAAGATTATGATCTTCAAATACAATACCATCCAAGAAAGCCTAATGTGGTTGTAGATGCATTAAGCCGAAAGACACACCGTAGTGTTAACACTATGAGAGTAGTACAGCCATTTGAGGGATTTGGAAAACATGGGTGTAGAGTTGGTATTTCCTGGAGAACCAGGATTGTTCTTCAGTACTCTTGTAGTTCAGCACACTCTTTTAGATGAGATTAAATAGGTACAAACAAAGGATGAAGAAGTGAAGGATTAGAGAGGGTATAAGCAAGGGGAAGGCATCGGGATTTGTGGAAGATGAGCATGGAGTTATCAGATTTCATAATCGAATTTGTGTGCCACAAAAAGAAGAGTTAAAGGAAAGGATAATGGCCGGGGCCCATAATACCAAATATTTTGTTCATCTGGGAGGAACAAAAATGTATAGAGATTTAAAGCAGATCTTCTGGTGGAATAACATGAAAATAGACATAGTTGAGTACATGAGTAAGTGCCTCACCTGTCAAAAAGTCAAAGTTGAACACCAACGCCCCGTGGGAGAGTTAAGGCCATTAGAGATTCCCACATGGAAATGGGACTTTGTTTCTATGGATTTCGTAATGGGTTTACCTTTAACCGCCTCAAAGAAGAATGCCATTTGGGTGATAGTGGATAGACTTACCAAATCCGCTTACTTCGTAGCTCTACATGATTCCTGGAATGTGGACAAGTTGGAACAGATTTATGTTAGAGAAGTGATACGGTTACATGGTATACCCAAGGACATTATCTCAGATAGGGACTCAAGATTTCAATCTCGGTTTTGGAAAGCGTTGCAGAAGGCCTTTGGCATAAAATTACAGTTTAGTAGCTCTTACCACCCTGAAACGGTTGGAAGACCGAAAGAGTAAACCAAGTAGTTGAAGATATGTTGCGGGCCTGTGTGTTAGATTTTCAAGGGAAATGGGAGGAATATTTGCCCCTAGTGGAATTTTCCTATAATAATAGTTATCAAGCTACTATTAAGATGGCTCCTTTTGAAGCACTCTATGGCAGAAAATGTAGAACGCCCTTTGTTGGAACGACTTGGATGATATTCTAGTTGTGGGACCAGAAATTATTCAAGAAATAGTAGATAAGGTCAAAGTTATCCAACAAAAGATGAAACCAACACAGGCCAGGCAGAAAGCATATGCGGATCGAAGACGAAAGCCTTTGGAGTTCGAAGAAGGGGATAAAGTGTTCTTCAAAGTTTCCCCTGTAAAGGGACTATGAAGGCCCAACGTTAAAGGGAAATTAAGCCCGCATTTTGTTGCACCATATGATATCATTGAGAAGATCAATTCCGCTGCGTATCGCTTAGCTCTACCCCCTGAATTACAACATGTGAATGATGTGTTCCATATTTCTCAACTTTGCAAGTATATATACGATCCCGCACATGCGATAGTGTATTAACCCTTAGAGGTTGAGGCTAACGGGTTAACCTATGAAGAGCAACCTATAAAGACAGTGGATCGAAGGATAAAACAATTGCGCAATAAGGTTATACCGTTAGTCAAAGTCATATGGACTCATCATAGAGCCTCAGAGGCTGCATGGGAAACTGAGGACGAAATGAGACATCACTATCCACATTTATTTGAAAGGTACGTCCAACATAAGTTTCCAGGACGAAATTTTCTTTAAGGGGGGGAGGATGTAATGCCCCAGTAATTAATCCTGGTCTGTAATTATGGATATTCATAGTGAGCCGCGCATTTTTGAAAATAAGTAGAGCACCACAAGTATTAGAATAAAATAAATCATGGTATACCAACGCAATACCGGGAAATTACCTAGCCATAAATTTGTCTTAATAATTAAGAAAATTAGGAGGGCGAATAGGAAGAGGCCAAATGGGTTTTTTATATTAGCTTTGACTAAATAGGGGTGAGATGAATCAAATAGGTTCTTTTAGAATAAATCAGCAAAGGCTAGTTACTAACACACACAAAAAAAAAGGAGAGATGAAATGATGAATTAGATAAACTTGCATTTAATTGATATGATTTAGGCCTTATCAAAATGAGAGGGACAAGGTAAAAGTAAGGGAGGAGGAAGCTCGATATTACAAGCCAAAATAACCAAGCAGCAAAACAAACACCAAAAAAAAGAAAGAGACCCCCATAAACTTCTCTGGCCTCCCTGCCTTCTCTGCCTCAAGCGGGACCCCCCCGTTGCCTGCTGTTGCTGCATCGGCCAGAGGACGCCAGTTCCAGCGTCGCTGCTAACGCCACTGCCGCTCTACCGTTCGGCCATCTCTCTCTCTTCCTCTCTCTCTCTCCCACCACCCTTTTCCCCCTCTATTTCGCAAGCCAGCCAGGACAGGGGACAGGACAAGGGACAGCAGCCCGTGTGGCAGCCCACCATTGGCCTATTGTCGCTGGAAAATCTCTCGGGACAGCCTCCACCAATTAACTTACCTCCATCCTCACTCTCCACCAATTCACTTACCTCCATCCTCACTCCTTTGCAAGCAAGGTAATGTTCTTCCCCTCTTTCTCCTTTCCAAATTCCATTTCACAATGGGTAGTATGAATTGTTCGTGAGCTATTAGGGATGTGCAACAATTATTTGTGCTAATAGATTTAATGAATTGGAGGGAAGCAAATTGGTTGATTGAATTGTGGAGATTATGAATGAATTAGATAGTAGCAATTTAGTGCATTCAATGGTGTAACTCTTGATGAACTGATTTGGACATAGGTGTGAATGATGTTGGGTATGGGTGTGAATAGATTTGGGAGGATTTGCTTAACTTGGTCTATGACTAATTAATCAGACAGGGTTACAAATAGATGCTTGAATGGAGTTGATGTTAGAGTGCTCAGCGGAGGTGGGAATGGAGTTGATAAACTTTAGATGATTGGAGGCTATGGAATTAAAGTTGGTTCAAGGAAGTGGACTAAACTAATTAAAAGGGGTTATAATAAAGCTTGGGCAAAATGGAGTTAGAAGTGGAAAAGAAAAGAGATTAAAAATTACGATTATCCGATAGTCTATATAAATGAGGTTTAGTTGAGTTAATCAAGTGTCTAACGATGGTTAGTAATGCCCGAACTAAGTTGGAGTTGGCAAGAATGAGACCAAAATAAATACGGAGAATATTGCGATTATTCTTCGTAAACCGACAAAAAGGGAAAGAACCATAAGGTCTTTCCGAGTCAGAGCCTATAACATTAATCATTTCTTGTTAATCGTGATAATTAAAAACATAGTGATATTAAGGAATGAAGACTTCACTTAGATAATGTCCCTACACACAGGATTTGAATCGACTCGCACAAAAAGAAAAGAAAAAGGGGAAATTAATTCTTTTCCAGGTACGTTATTGCTTTTACCATTTAAAGACGCTTAAATTTACATTTATGAATGTTAGTAAATTTTTATTCAGCCATTGGAACCTTTAGGACCATTTCAGTGTTCATTGTTTAATAAGCCATGTTTAGTGTTCATAAGTATCTGCTAGCAGAATTCATTGTGGGCCCTTCCTGTTAAATGGGAACTCATAGTTCATTGTAATTGCCATGGCTGCCCTTCATAGACATAGGTTCCTAATCCAGCCCGAAGAATTAATTTTTATTTGTTTATTTGGTACAATGTTTCTCAAAGAACATTTGCAAACATTGTTTTAATGATGCACGCGCTCTCACTGACTCCTGCAAAAACCCATTTAACTGCATAAGGGTAATGTATTGAACAATCGCTCATTTTCTATGGTTTTGTGGTTTTAAACTGTTTCAGGAAAGGAGAAACAACTGGTGAAGAGGCAGGAACCCAAGGAAGTTAAGGGCCCAGGAGGCGTGCCCCTGGCAATTGATGTTGATTCTCGTATCTATTCAAATGTTTTGCGGATGAAGTTTTAGTTTTAAGTTGCTGATGAATGTTGCACAGAATGTAAATCATTTTGGACTGAGTTTTATCAAATGACTTAGCTTGTAAAATCTTAGAGACAGGTTAAACTCGAGTTTTTGTGTAATGTACCCTGGGCTACCAACCAACCGCCTTTGGCACTCACGTATAGCCCTGTCCATAAAAGGACGGCGGTAATGCCCTAACCGCATAACGATTTTCGCTAGCCTTAGTACGTATTATAGCAAGTTATGAAGGGATAATTAGGCTAGGGTGTTACAATCACCCATGAAATCAAAAAAAAAAAAAAACTCAAATTTCTTTCACCATTAAACACAACTATACCACATTCACAACAAATAGCGCTTGAAATCTTAAAAGGGCATTGATTTGTCCTCAAAGATTCACCGATTTTTCTCTTCCCAAGTAGCCGACCAAATAGGTGAAAGAATCATTTTCCAAACTCCAAGAACCCAGCTCTTCGTCGTCCTTCCCCTCCAATCCACCAACAAATCTTTCACATTAGATGTTTGGACCCAACTAACTCCCATCAAAGAGAGAGATAATACCAATGTGAAGAAACCCACCACCAATGCACAAGGAGATGATCCACATATTCTTTGTCCTCAAAACTCACAGAGCTCCTACTTAGACCACTAAAACGAACCACCACCAAAGGCAAAAAGTGTCAAAGCTTCTCTTTGAAATCAGAAGAGACTATAGGAACTTCTTTAACTATAAAATGTACAAACCACATAAATATGATACAAAATTTATTTACAAATTTTGTAAGTGACAATGCATGGGCCATTAGAAGTTTAGATCTTTATCAAAATGGACAGAGCTTGTAACAAAAGTTTCTTTTACGAATATAATAAATCCATTTATTAAGTAACTTTCTTCCACACACGGATAAACTATCAGAGGATAGCACGAGGGAAACTTCAGACCATTAGAAAACCTCAATATGAAACACGTCAAATCACATGATCTTTTGTATTATTTCTCCACCCAATCCTCACAGCTCCAAATCTTCTCCATGCTACAACACTACAACAATTATATGATTTATATCCACTCAATCCACAGACCACTTCAGGTTGAGCCACTATCTACACAATGATACTTTGGAAGCTACTACATAGTTGAGTTTCTCCCTAACCCCAACTACCTAAAGAACAGTAACTCAGCCTCAAACCCCAACAACTAGGGTCGGCTCCGCATGCACCAACTTTGAGAAGTTTAGATTGCTATCACAATCTACTTCCCTTCTCTCATTCGCCCAAGACATCTGTTTCCCCAAATCCATGATTTTTTTGGGGCCATTTTGGTAACTTTTATTGCAAAAATCCCATATTTAACAATGGACATCAACTCAGTAATCAGTATGGGTCCCACCAATGTAAGGGTCATATATGTAGTCTTACCCCAAACAAGAAGAGAAGATATTCCTACATGTAATTCTTTTTAAGTAACTAAAACCACTGTTACTTGACTATGAGCTTTACCTGAAGTACCTGTGTCAGACACTTGACACTCCAATAGGGGTATGGACACTTGGCCCTTCATTTTGAACCAAAATCTACCAAATTTTTAGAAAATTGCAAAGTGCGACACAAGACAATAGACACTTTAACATGGGTACGTTTGAGTCCGAACCAAAATTTACCTGACAGTGATTAGGTGTAGTTGATATCACTTTAAATTCAACACTTCAACTTGATCGTAGATACACAATCCTGGACTAATATGTAAGGAACATTCGCTCAACAGACTTAAAAAAGAAGAAATTAGGTGATGATATACCAGACAATGTTATAACATCACCAAAAGCATGCATTCAAGGCAGGAGATTTTATATACTTATGGCTGTACCAGCTAAGTTAGACATAATAGGTAATCTAGTTACATCAAGGCTAAGCAAACAACAGAGTTTATCATACCGAGGCCTCAATAGTACTTTCAATTTCAATGACATACAGAACTACAGTGTATTAGACACAAGAAATCAGACTAACCATCGTTACCACTGACAGTGACAAGGTATCTCTGTGCAACCAAGTCCATCACATGTCCATATCTAGGCCCCGGCCCTGGCCATTGAACAACTACTCTGAAACCAAACACTTTCAGTCAGCAAAACCTTTTCCCATTTGCGAAAGCTACCACTTTTGAGTTAAAATCGTCAATCATATCCTACATACTATAAGCAGAACTGACCTGTGCCACTTGTACTTGTCATTGGTCAAATCAAGCACATAGAGATCATCAGTGGAATGTCCAGCAGGACCTATGCCACCCTAGCAGTAGAAAGAACAACACCAACATGAACAACTCACTCTCAGCAGCCAATAACAGTAGCTTAAAAAAAATGATGATCTTCGAAAACACACCTGAAAGACGACCATAGTACCAACGGCAGCAGCAGCATGGGCAGCCCGTGGCGAAGGCGGATCACCTGCCGGCCTAATTCTGCACAGTTTTTGAACCCAAATGAACCACAAATCAACCTCCTAAATTACAACCACCTTGACATTGGTGGGGAAGAGAGAAAGAAAGAGAGAGATAGATGACCTGGTCCATTTTCTAGTGCTAACATCGAAAGAATGAACAGAATTGGTGACCCCAGCCAACCCTATAATACAACGAAACAATCCTTGAATGTATCATTCAACAAGGCAACAGACAAAGTGATCGAGCGAGAGAAGGGGGAATTTACTGATGCCCGGGGCGGAGGAGGAGGAGGCGCCGCCTTCAATAGCGGTGGCGCCGCCGAAGAGGATGAGCCTAGGGCCGTGGGCCTTGGTGGCGGCCACGGCGGTGAGAGTGTGGCCGCACCGGGGGGCGGGAGCGTCGTCGTTGGAATCCCAGAATGACTCCAACGGCATGTACGTCGGAGCTGGCTGAAGCCATGGCTTCCCCATCAAAATCAAAATCAAACTCAAATGCCACTGATTGCCGCCAGAATTTTGTGTTCCTCGTATGTTGGACTGGATCAAATCAACACTCAATCACGATCTCAGAAGCCCTACATGAATAAGACACATTTGATTTGAGGACCGCATTTTGATTTGATCTGATTTGATTTTGGGATTGACAAATTCCCTTGAATTGGAGATCATTTCTCCTACTAGGAATTTAGAATGTCCGGATCTTTTTCTTTTTCCTTTTTTCCTTTGTTGCTAACTTCTCCTCAACACCCCCACGCCCCAAAATCTTTGTTTGACTTGACTTTTTAAATTAAACCTGTGAGTGTGTTTAAGTGCAATAGTGGACTAGTATATACGTTAAATTTAAGTAAAAAAATTTAGACAGTACTGATATTCTCATTTAGCACAAATATAATCTTACATGTCAAGTCTATGTGAAGTTCTTGTGTAGTGCAAATCATTATATATACTGTTGATATAAAAAGTAACCGGAAGCGCACATTGTCAACTAGTAGTATAATCTGCTAAATATGGTTCGTTCCCGTCAAGATGATAGGATCAAATTTAACCACTTAATCAACTAAGTATTTCTACTAAACAAAAATTAATAACTAAAATTATAAGTTCCATTCAAGAAAATCAAACATTGACTAAATTAATAAATAAAAGAATTACAATACTAATATTATAATTTGCAAAATAAAGCCCCTCCAGAAAGCAAACTCAAATAACTTTTACCTAACCTTATCCCTTTGAACTTTAAACAAAAGATAATAAAATAAAGTAAAAATAAAAAGAATTGTACTGCTAGAAATATACTGGTAACAAAATTAAATTCAAACCAAAGTAAATGTCAAACACACAAAGGGACAATGTGTTGTAAGAGGCTTAAAGAAATGGAAAAGAAAGAAAGGGGCTTGGGGCTCGAAACTATGAGGAAAAAGCAATATGTACTAATAGCACGAATAATAAAATAACCCAAATTAAATAATTAATGACAAGAGCCAGGCCTAGTTGAAACAGAACAACGAAATGGAAAGAAAATTTAGCAATGAAAAGCCAGAAACAGAGTATTTAACTACTAAGAAAAAATGGACAAAATAGATAGGGCAAAGGATGACGAACACAAATTGAATTCAACCAAATGAAAATCAACCATATTAGATCCAAATACAGAAGAAAACAAACACCATAGGGGACCAATTTGTGTCCCATGAATTGAATCAAAAAAGAAAAATTACAAACTGAAGGTTGAATGAATTTTGTGAAACTAACACTAAAAAAAACAGAAGCTCAAGATTAACTATGGTTGTGAACTCTCCCCTTAGCTTCCCCTACAACCCCTATTTATACAAAAATTTACAGCCCTAATCAAACTTCTAACTCCCACAAAATCTGGTGACTGCTCCTATTTTCTCTGCTTAGTGAAAAATCAGGGATTTGCTTACTAGGTCCAGTTGGATGGAGAAAGTGAGCACCCGAAAAATCTGGGTTGTAAAGATTTGGTGGTTGAAAGCATGAAAAGAATGGGGACGAAGATGAGGTGTGGCTGATGGGAAGACTAGCGAAGAAGATGAACCAGGATTGGGTTATGGTGCTAGATGAAGAAAAGAAGAGAGAAAGGCACGAAGGAAAGGGGGGAAGTCAATTGGGTTTGTGCAAGAAAAGGGCCAAGCGGGCTGACAGCACAATCACGTGCTATGCGCGTGACATGGGGGAGAGGAGGAGGCTGGCGCAGGCTGGGCCGAGAAGAGGCAGGCCCGGCTTCTGGGCCCCAGGCACTTGGGCTAAATGTGAAGCTGGGTTGGATTTTTTTTCATTTCTTTTTTCTTCTTCTTTTATTTTGCTTTTCTTTTGGGCTTTTTGGCTTGCTGGGTTTCAGAAAAACTAATCCAATTCATTTTTCCAATATTTCATTGTTTTTCCGTAATTTTTTTGATTTATTCCATAACCTACAAAATCAAATCAAATTAAATAAACATCCTAATTTAATATTTATTTGACCATAAAATAAGCATAAAGGGGCCTATTAAAATATCATATTTTTAGCACAAACAAATACCCTCACACTTAAATTTTGCTCATCCTCGATTAAAATAAAACTAAAAAAATCCTAGAAAAAGAAAATAATATTTTAACTTACTTTCGTAGGCATCACGGTTACACTTAGCATGTGCAACAAGCTCTTTAAACCCCTAGGTTCCCCCTAGTGGACGAATAAGGTCTCCTGAGGGTTTGCAGAATATGTACCTCCAAAATCTTTAAAATGAAAAAAAAGAAAAGAAGAGAAAGAAAAAGACAGAACAAATAATAATAAAATCTTTTTGGGTTTTTTATCAAACTTTATAAAAAATGTACAAGAGGAAAAAATATACACATTCCGACCAGATATATCAACCTTAAAACCAAGGTATTAGTCTGCATATGAACAAGGTGTACACTCCAAAACTTTAGGTCCTCATCGATAGCATTCGCACTCTAATTTTTCACCCTACAAACCAACGTAACAATATATCCACCCTAGTGCATGGTATGTGACTGTACCATCACCCCAGAGACTAGGCTAATCAGAGTTTGACTCATTCCTACATGACAAGCTATAAGCTACTTTATTGACTCACTGACATGGGAAGCAAGCTTATCCAGTAGTAGTATTGCCTCAAAGGGTAACACCCAGTAGCACATGCTTCGAATGGAGACTTGTCATTCCTGACTTTGACTCTTTTTTTTTTCATTCGAATTGAAAGCAAAAACAAAGACAAGTGGGAGAATTAACCTTGGAAGCCTAAGACTCTAGGACAATGGTGATGTGCAAAATAAGGATTGGATGCACAATTATAATAGAGTTATGACGTTAGAATCAGGTTATAGAATATCACATTTAGGACTCAGTTTATCACGCACACCTCACCTATGTACAACCTAATACTAAGTTACAAGGGGTCAATCCAGTCAAAATAGTATGCATTCCCTAAAACAAAAGAAAACAAAAACAAAAAAATAAAAATAAAAATCTTTTTGGTATTTTCTTTTCTTTTTTTTAAAAAAATCTACAAAGGCCCTCACCCCCACACTTAAACAATGCAATGTCTCTATTGTATGCAAAAGTATAAGAATGGAAAGCACACAACCAAAAACAAACGATTAAAAGAAAATAAATATACAAAATAAGATTTTATATAAAGGAACAATAATACTAGCTTGAATGCTGGATGCGTCCAAGCTAATCTCCACAACCTTAATCTTTGTATTGTATTTCATTGAGCATCAGACACTCTACTTCTCTCTCTTCTATAAGTAACTCCAGAAACGGCTTCAACCTTTGTCCATTCACTTTAAAATACGTGCCTCTCGTGGGGTACTCTAAAAGTCATAAAGCAACACCTTCTGACTGGGAAAAGCTCTTTCCTGTGAATGCGCCTGACATGAAACAATTTTGCTCTCTCCTTATGCATCCCGGAGTTCTCATAGGCTTCAACTCTTATTTCTTCCAACTCACTCAACTGTAGCTTCCTCTTTACCCCCGCTGCCTCTAAGTCAAAGTTAAAAGTCTTTATGGCTCACATAGCTCGATGCTCAAGTTCTACAAGAATATGACAAGGCTTACCAAAGACAACCCTAAAAGGGGACATGCCTAATGGGGTCTTAAAAGCCGTCCTATAAGGTCATAGAGCATCAATAAGCGTATCTGCCCAATCCTTACGGTTTCTACTCACAGTTTTTTCCAGAATCTATTCAATTTGCCTATTAGAAACCTCTACCTAACCACTAGTTTGGGGATGATATGCGGTGGGTAAACTTTAAATGATCGAGCACTTTTTCAACAATGCATCAAAAGAATGATTGTCGAAATGAGTACCCTTGTCACTAATAATAGCCCTAGGCATGCCATACGTGGAGAAAATATTTTCTCTAAGGAACTTGACAACAACTTTAGTCTCAGTTGTTCTAGTTGGTACAGCCTCCACCCACTTAGACATAATCTACAGTAAGAAGAATATACTCATTCCCAAAAGAAGAAGCAAATGGTCCCACGAAATCAATCCCCCAAACATCAAAAATCTTAACAAGAATGATTGGGTTAAGGGGCGTCATGTTTCTCCTACTAATTTTTCCAAACTGTTGACACCTTGGGGGCAATACATATGGGCATCATTGAACAAGGTAGGCTAATTCAAACCACACTGAAGGACTTTGGCAGCTGTTTTCTTCCCACTAAAATGCCCCCCATAAGCTTGGTCATGGCAAGAAGAAAAGACTCTTCTAATCTCATTGTTAGGGATACACCTCCTAAAAATATGATCAGAGTAATATTTGAACAGATAAGGGTCATCCCAATAGAAAATTTTCACCAGATAAAAGAATTTGTCCCTATCATGTTTACTCCAACCCAGGGGTATCTCACCAATTACTAAGCAGTTGACAATATCAGCATACCATAGTTCAGATTGAACCATGAGTAGTTGCCCGTCCGAGAAGTGCACGGATATGGTGGACTCACTCTTTTTTTACAAAATGATTCGAGATAGGTGGTAAGCAACCAGGTTCTAAGAACCTTTTCCATCTCAAATCTCGTAATTAAACTCCTGCAAAAGCAAAATCCACCTAAACAACCTGGGTTTTGCATCCTTCTTCGAGAAGAAATGCTTTAGTGCAACATGGTCAGTATGAACTATCACATGAGATCCAATCAAGTGGGGACGAAATTTTTCAAAGCCAAACACAACTGCCAAAAACTCTTTTTCAGTGACAATGTAGTTTAATTGAGCCTCATTCAAAGTATGACTCGCATAATATGACATGAGGTTTCCTATCTACACGTTGTCCTAGGATAACCCCTATAGCATAGTCAGAAGCATCACACATTAGCTCAAACGACACTCCCCAAATAGGAGGGTATAGGATAGGTGCGGAGGTCAGGGCCTCCTTTAGCTTATTAAATGCCTTTAGGCATTCCTCAGAGAAATTAAAAGGCACATCTTCGGCTAAAAGATTGGTCAATGGCTTAGCAATTTTACTAAAATCATGGATAAACCATCTATAAAATCATGCATGCCCTAAAAATCAAAGGCACATCTTTCACACATGTAGGAGGTGAAAGATTAGCCATCAAATCAATTTTTTCTTTATCGATTTCAATCCCATAATGTGAAACTACATGCCCCGAAACAATTTCCTTCTTTACCATAAAATGACATTTTTTTCCAATTTAGAGTCAAATTCTTTTCCTTGCATCTTTACAAAACTCTTGTCAAATTGGCCAAATAGTCATCAAATGAGGATCCAAACACAGAAAAATCATCCATAAACACCTCAATGCATTGCGCAATTATGTCAGAAAATATAAAAATCATGCAATACTGAAAAGTGGTAGGAGCATTACAAAAACCAAATGGCATTCTCCTAAAGGTAAAAGTACCCAAGGGGCATGTAAAAGTGGTCTTGTGTTGGTCCTCAACTGCTATGGAGATTTGGATGTAGCCAGAGTATCCATCCAAAAAGCAGTAATAACTATGTCAAGCTAACCTCTCAAGCATTTGGTCCATAAAAGGCAAAGGGAAGTGGTGTTTTCTAGTGGTCGCATTCAGTTTCCTATAGTCAATAAAGACACGCCGCCTAGATTGGACTCTAGTGGGGATTAACTCATTCTTGTCATTCCTAATCACTGTAATACTGGTCTTTTTAGGAACGACTTTGACCGGGCTAACCCATTCGCTATCAAAGATTAGATAAATCATCCCATGATCTAACCACTCAATGACCTCTTTTTTTATGAATTCTTGTAGGCTACGATTTAGACGTCTTTAGTGGTCTATATAAGGTTTAGCATTATCCTCAAGATGAATTTTCTATTGCACAATGGAGGGGCTAATACCCCTAGTGTCACCTAAGGTCCACCCTATGGACTCTTTGTTTTCCCTAAGCACTTTCAACAATTTAATCCCTTGGTCCTTATTTAGATAAGATGCAATAATCACAAGAAAAGTCTCATTAGGACCCAAAAAGACATACTTAAGGGAATCAGGCAAAAGTTTCAACTCTAATGTGGGATATGAAACATGTGAAATAGGAAAAGGGGAGTCAGGAGAATCAGGGGAGAGGGAATTAATCTCATCACAAGGATTATTTTCAATCAAACCATCGGCACATGAGTCATCACAAGTATACATATCTAGCCAATTTTTTTGTCAATCTCATCAAACATAGTAAGTTGTCTTTGGAGATTAAAAATATTCAAATCAACATTCAAGTTTCCAAAAGACAACTTTATCATATAATTCCTACAATTGATCAAAGCATTTGAAGTAGATAGGAAAGGTTGACCAACAATGACAGGTATTTGGGCATCAGAATTAGCAACAAACTCAGTTTCCAAAACAACAAAATCCACAGGAAATATGAACTCACCCACTTCAATCAAAACATCCTTGACTGTGCCCGTAGGAGTTCTAGTGGAGCGGTCAGCTAATTGGAGAATTGTCCTACTGGGTTTTAACTCTCCCAATCCTTGCTTCTCATATACCGAGAATGGAAGCAAATTGACACTGACCCCTAAATCCAACAATGTTCTATGGAAAGTCTGGTCTCCTATGACTATAGAAATGGTAAGGCAACCGGGTTCTTTGTACTTAGTTGGGATCTGGCATGAGATAATGGAGCTCGCATTAGAGGCTAAGAAAGCCTTCTTTGGGAAGTTGGTCGTTCTCTTAGTGGTGCACAACTCTTTCAAGAACTTGGCATACGGAGCCATCTACTGGATAGCATCTAGAAGGGGAATGTTGATTTTGACTTGAAAGAAAGTCTCCCTAATCTTATTAACACGGGTCTGGCCCTTCTGGTTCTTTAATCTATTCGAAAAGGGTGTAGCGGGTTTATGAACCTGTCCAATAGTCGAAGGATGAGATCTATCATCTCCCTTCTTGGACTTATCTTGCTTAGTCTCCTCAGTGTCAACTAAGTCAGTAGGTCGGGAAGGGGAAGAGTTGATTGGGGTGCCATCAGTAGCATCCCTAGAAGCATAATCATTCTCACGAAGAGATGGTGGAGACAGAGATGGAGAAAGCTGAATAGGGACATCCACAAGGTCTTCTAAGTTATGATCAATTAAGTGACCTTACTTAAGTGAAGTTATTACATTAACCCTTTTCACAATATCCTAGAGTGGTGGGCGCATCGAAGATGGACCTAAATTCGGGTTAGGCTCTACCTGATTAGGAAATGTTCCATTTTCCCTATTGGCAGTGACTAGCTGAGACAGCTGCTCTGCCATTCTCCTCATTACCTTCTATAGGCTATTCTGTGATCTCTCTAGATTGTTCAATCTTTTATCAATCTAATTATAACAAGGTGGTGATTGCTTGTGGGCAACAGGGGGAGAAGGTAATCTAGGTGCCCCTTGGCAGGGTTGGATAGATGTGTTTCCAGGGAACATTTCGATCTGTGTGCTATGACCTCCTAAGTTCTGACCTTGACTCCAGAAAAAATTCGGGTGATTTCGCCACCCTGGATTGTAAGTTGGTGCGAAAGGGTCATTTCTTGGCCTTTTGATAGGCCATGTTCACTTGCTCAGTTCCAGTTGATAACTGGTGAGTGTACAAGGGACAAATACTCAAGGTATGGTCTAGGGATTGACGGTGAGAACATGGAATAGTAACACTTTGAAAGACTTGAGGTTGCTGAATAGTCAGCTCCTCTAACTGGTTCTCTAAAGCTGCAAACCTAGACTATATATGGCTCAAGTTGGACACTGAATGCATACCCTACTTGGCACTAGCGATTCTAGAACTTAAACTATCATCTATAGTGGTCTTCCACTGTATTGTCTTTTTAGCTAAATCTTCTAAGAGTTCCCAAGCTGCGGTAGGATTCTTGGATAAAAACCCACCTTGACACATAGACTCTAGCATAGGTCCTAGTCTGTTGGTCCAAACCCTCAAACACAATTTGACACAAACGCCACTGTTCAAGACATGGTGGGGACACTAGGCTAATAAGGTCTTAAATCTTTCTATGTACTTGTAGAAAGGTTCCTTATCAAACTGAATAAACTGATCGATTCAATTCCTTAATTTAACAGTTTTGCCGTTAGGAAAGTATTTTCACAAGAAGACCTCAATGAAATCATTCCAATTAGAAATAGAGTTAGCAGGTGAACTATACATCCATCTCTTGGCATTATCTTTTAAACCAAAAGGAATGAATCTCAGTTTAACCATGTCAATTTGCACATTATGAAAATGTATCATATTATACACTTCTTCAAATTCACTTAAAAATAAATAAGTATCTTCAAGTCCAGTGAATTTAGGAAGCATTTGAATGTAATGTAGTTCCAATTTCAAGTTCACATCAGCACCTAGGGCGGGCAGATTAAAAGATGAAGGTAGGGTTGAACGTGGAGGGTGAAGGATCTCATTCAAAAATCTTTCATTCCTATCTTGTCCAGTCATTTTTTCAAGTTCAAGTTTAATTTCAGGTTCAGGTTCGATCATAGCGAGTCTTCTTCTTTTAGGCTCCCTAACCCAAACAATCATGCAAATTTCACACCCACAATCATATTTTTGGTTTTTTTTTTGGGACAAGAAATAAAATAGATAACTAAAAAGTGATCTAAATCAATTACTCAAAATAAAATAAAAAATAAAATAAGAATGAAACAAATCACAAAACTAACAAAAGAATCAACATCAACAAAAATACTCAAACGAAAAGCGATAAATTGAATACGTACCTTCCTCGACAACGACGCCAAAACTTGTTGATATAAACAGTAACTGCAAGCGCACAGTGTCAACTAGTTGCATGATCCGATAAATACGGGTTGTTTCCACCAAGATGATAGAATCAAATTTAACCACTAAATCAGCTAAGTATTTCTACTAAACAAAAATTAATAACTAAACTTATAAGTTCTATTGAAGAAATTAAAGTAAGATATTGAGGAAATTAATAAATAAAATAATTATAATACTAATATTATGATTTGCAAAATAAAGTCCCTCCAGAGAGCAAACTCAAATAACGTTTGCTTAACCTTATCCCTTTGAACTTTAAACAAAAGATAATAAAATAGAATAAAAATAAAAAGAATTGCACTACTAGAAACCTACTCGGTAACAAAACTAAAATCAAACCAAAGTAAATGTCAAACACACAAAGTGATAATATGTTGTCAGAGGCTTAAAGAAATGGAAAAGAAAGAAAGTGACCTAGGGCCCTGAACAAAAAAGTAAGGAAAAAGCAATATGTACTAATAGCACTAACAATAAAATAACCCAAATTAAGTAATTAATGAAAAGAGTTACGCCTAACTGAAACAGAGCAATGAAATGGAAAGAAAACAAAGCAACAAAAAATCCAGAAAAGGAGTATTCAACTGCTGAGGAAAAATGGACAAAACAGTCAGGGCAGAGGATAACGAACACAAATTGAATTCAACCAAATGAAAATCAACCAAATTAGATCCAAATACAGAAGTAAACAAACATAATAAGGGGACTAATTTGTGTCCTATGAATTGAATCGAAAAAGAAAAATTACAAACTAAAGGTTGAATGAATTTTGTGAAGCTGGCACGAAAAAAAATAGAGAATTGATAGAAGCTTAAGATTAACTATGGCTGTGAACTCTCCCCTTAGCTTCCCCCACAATGACTATTTATACAAAAATTTACAGCCCTAATCAACCTCCTAACTCCCCCAAAATCTAGTTACTGCTCTCGTTTTCTTCACTACCCATGATTCGTTTCAGTTTGAGGCACTGACGCGTTCAAGCTTGGTGAAAAATCAGGGATTTGGTTACTGTGTCTTGTTGGATGGAGAGAGTGAGCACCCAAAAAATCTGGGTTGTGAAGATTTGGAGGTTGAAAGCATGAAAAGAATGGGGATGAAGATGAGGCGTGGCTGATGGGAAGACCAGCGAAGAAGATGAACCACGATTGGGTTTTGATGTTAAATGAAGAAAAGGAGAGAGAAATGCGTGAAGGGAAGGGGGGAAGTCAATTGGGTTTGTGCAAGAAATGGGCCAAGCAGGCTGACAGCACAATCACATACTATGCACGTGACAGTGGGGGAGAGGAGGAGGATGGCGCAGACTAGGCCGAGAAGAGGCAGGCCTGACTTCCGGGACTTGGGCCGAGTGTGAAGCTGGATTGGATTTTTTTTTCCATTTCTTTTTTCTTCTTCTTCTTTTATTTTGCTTTTCTTTGGGCTTTTTGGGTTGTTGGGCTTCAGACAAACTGACCCAATTCATTTTTATGGTATTTCATCACTTTTCTGCAGTTTTTCGGATTTATTCCTTAACCTGCAAAGTAAAATCAAATCAAATAAACATCCTAATTTGATATTTATTCGAGCATAAAATAAACAAAAAGGGGTATATTAAAATATCATATTTTTTACATAAACATATACCCAAATGCATAGATCCACAATCCTCTACATTAGCGATGTTTGTTATATTGTGACATAGCAACTTCCAATTTAATACAAAATTAGTAAAACATTTGCTTTTTGATATCTCTTTTTTATCTCTATTGCTTCATATTTATAAAGCATAGCATGCAAATCTGTTGTACCACTATTTCTCTTTAGAGTATTCAAAAGTAACAGTCTGATCAATCTAATTGTATTTTTTGTTAATTTAACTTGAATTACATTAATTGCAATTGCGCTTTATATTGATCTTAATTGATTTGCCACTATGTTGCAATTGAGATCAATTTGTGTATGGTTAAATTCATTGATAACTAATAATAAAGGGTGTCAAAATTAATCTCAGTAAAGTTTGTACTGAAACAATTGAAACTTACGAAGATTTAGGTCTTGTTTGACAAACAATTGTTAGTTGTTCGCTATTGCTGTTTGTATTAGCTTTTAGTTGTTAGTTGTTTGAGTTACCTGTATTGTATTAGCTGTTTAACTTTGTTTTGTTGGATACTTTCCAATTAGTGATTTGTGATTTTAATTTGATCAACTTTGAAAGAGAAGAACTATGAATCGTAATGGATTAAAGTAGAAGCCATGTGTTAGGTTGATTTGGTTTTTTTTGGAATATAGTAATATAATGTTGCATGAATTTTGTGCATTTAATTTGTGAATAATCAATTTGGAGTTTGTTCATGATGGATTAATGTTTTGGAATTTTTATTTTTTTTTATGTAGTCTCTGTTTCCTTTTACTATTTGTATTTCTTTTTTCTTGTAAGTAATAATCTAGAGATTTTATTACCAAACCAAGCGAAAGAAAATCGTGATTAGGGACAGAATGTTGGCTCAGTCTACTTGTGCTAACTGGCACGATCGTGCTAGGCTCAAACTTACACATTTATAAAAGCGGTCTTAGGCCTATTCCTTGTATCTTTTTCCTTCAAGGTTTTTATTAGTATTGCAACTAGTATTCTCTCTTTAACTCTTTTGTGACTCTGATTTTTCAAGAAATGAGACATTAAGTCTTTGGTTTTTATTTAGGTTTCTTTTATTGCTTTTTTGCTAATTCTTACTTTACTTAGCTCTCCCCCTCCCAAAAAAACTCCTCCATAGTATTTTTTATTCATGAAAATCACCCCCAAAATAAATGATTTTTGATGAGAAAGAAGGTGTGGGGAGATTAAGGACTTGCCTTTAGGTGGTTACAGAGCTTAGTCTCTCACTTGCAATCTCAATAATTTCTTTCTTCTATTTCATCTTTTTTCTTCCCTCTCCTTGTCTTTAAATTTTAACATTTCTTCGCTCACATTCACACTAAAAAAACAACTAATTAGTGCTAGCTTTGTAATTGGGAGTTATTGAGGTGAATTGGAAGTAATCCCAAAATTGAAGTGGCACTTCTGATTATGGTTTTTTTTGTAGGTATTATCTCTTAGCTCTCTGTTTTATTGTTTTAAACTAGGTTAGATAGTGGTGGATAGGACTAAGGAGTTTTCTTTTATTATGATGTTCCAATTTTGAGGAAAAGCTTATGTTGCTGTGGCCATGTCATGCCAAATGATCACCTTGGATGTTTATGTGATGTTTTTGAGTGTTTTTATATATCTGGCAATTAGTTTACTGTGAATTTTGCTTAAATTTTAGTTTAGTGTAGAGTTCATGACCCATACTAGCACTCAATTATCATGATTTTTCCAAATTAGCTCTATTTTTTTTTCTTTTCCCGAACAACACTGTGTTATGATTTGTTTGCCAAATAGCAGTTGGTTACTTATAAATCTACTATAGCAAGTCAATGTCTAGATTTTTTGCGCTTAAGAAACTTTATTATTATTATTATTATTATTATTATTATTATTATTATTATTATT
>JACYFF010031954.1:64867016-64922903 GCA_017589665.1 Selenicereus undatus | reverse complement strand
GAGAGAGAGAGAGAGAGAGAGAGAGAGAGAGAGAGAGAGAGAGAGAGCTCCTTTCTATCCTCAAATTGGCATTCTCATCAAGTTTTCGAGCATCTTTGTGAAGTGTTTGAGCATCAAAGGCAAGCTTTCTCCACTCTATCACTTCAAATTCAAGCATCATGGGAAAAAAGTGAATCAAGGATTCATCCAAAAGCCATCAAACCCAAAGAAGTCCATCAAAGATTCGTCTTCATCCAATCCTCCTCCAAAGAGGGATCGAGATAAATATGATGCTCACCCTTTGCTACTGCAACCTTCAATAAAGGTTTGCAATTACAAGTGATGAGCAAAAGCGAATTTCAGATTTTGTCTTCTCGGTTGATTTGCAAGCCCAAGTATTGACATGAATAAACATTGAGGGCATGGGGTAAGCAGTTTGGGTTGGTTGAAATTTGTTACTTTGACTTGTGAGCAATATGATCATTTAGTGCTGGAAGTTTTGAGCTCTTTACATATTGATCGGAGTGGCCACTGTAATCGTAGGGAAGTTCTAATCCAATCTAGGATGTTTGGTGGCGACTTCACTATGTGTTTGAGTGATTTTAGTATGCTCCTCCACCTCCTTGTGTGAGACAAATCTTGTGAGGATGTTCCCAACACTTAGAATTCGAACCTTACTTGGCCTAGCATCACATGCAAAAGGAGAAAAGTTTACACCGATGTAGGGGTGCAAATGAGCCAAGTCGAGCATAAGCCAACCAGGCTTCAGCTCAACTCAGTCAATAGAAAACTTGAATTTGGGTTGAAGTTTGTCGAGCTTGTAAAGCTTAAGCCTGGGCTCAGGCTTGGATACATAATGCTTGCTCGGAGCCTGGCTGGACTCAGCTCGGTATGTTTTTTTTGGATGTTTTTAGTTAAAAAAATTCACAAATTTAAGGCTAGCTATTAGCCAAGCTAAATTCTAGCTTTTTTGCATTAGACTCATTACATAAGTATCATAATAAATTTTGTTGACTCTTTATGTAATTTTATACTCCACACAAGCGTAAAAGAAAAAATGAACTAATTAAGCTAAACCAAGTCAAAATGAGTCAAGTCAAGCTGAGCCATGCTAGGCTTGGGCTCAGCTCGGTATACTTTTGAGTTGGCTCGGACTTGACTTTAGCTCAGTATAACTTAAGCTTGAGCCGAGCTTTGACCAAGCCAAACTCGAGGGCTCGGTGAGCCGAGTCAATTTGGATACAACCCTACATGGATAAATGGGGAAGACCTAAAGTGTTGTGATTCTAAGAAAGGCAAAGCCACCAAAATTTACAACATAGGCATTCAATACCTTCAATGCATTATGACTAGTGTCGTGTTTGGTCGTCACGATAGGCAAAATGTTTGTAGGAGGGAGGATTGTTCATCATTTGGTGTGCTTTGAATAATAAGCAAGTGGATATGCGTGCTTTTATCCTCTACCATCTAGTTGCAAATGCAAAGGCCAATCATAACAATGTGATAGATACAGGGGGCATCATTAAGACAATTGCTAAGGGCATAACCTTAGAGAAAAAGTTCAGTACTTTGGAGGCACACTTTTGTGGAAGGTACCTTGGACTTAGCCATCATAGTCAACATGAAAATAATTCAGAACAGGGTGGTGTATATTCTTATCCTCACTATGATGAAACACTTTGTGACTTCCCTAGAGACCACGTTAGTGGATAAAGGGAACTTAACTTGTGAAGGGGAAACAAGTAGGGAAGCACATAAGGAAGAGATGTGTAAGGATAATGAGGATGATGAGGATAAAGGAAATAACAAAGAGGTACCACAACAACCTCCGCCTTCATCTGAAATGGGCGGATCAGCCTCTTCAGCTCAAGGCCCTAATGAAGAGATGCACTATCATTCCTTTGCCAACCTCAAACTTAAGGTAGATGATTTCAACATTAACTATAACGAGATGGGCTAAGATATAACTCTCATGGTTAGTTAGATGGACATTATAGATGAAGAGATAACATATATTGGGGTTTACTCATCTAGCAAGCAGAAAGGGAGGTAGCAAGAGCAAGGAGCGAATAGGAGAGAGCAATTAGAGAAGAAAGAGAATTAGAAGAGAGGAGAAGATAACATGAGCTCATTTGGTCACAACTGGAAGCATTAAGGCTATAAGAAGAGATGCTCTGCATGTACATAGGCAAATAAGTAGGCTCATCCTTTCCTCCGCTATTGTGGCCACCACTTGATCCTAGTAGGGCCCAATGAATTTGTGATTGTATCCCCATCCCCACCCTACTGTTTATTGCATATGATATTTACGGGAGGACTTGCGCATATCATGTTAAAGGGGGATTACTTATATAGGTGTTAGGCCATATTTCTTCATTCTCTATTTGTGGCTTCTTCCTTCTACCGTTCTCTTGATTGGGTGTGATTGAAATTGATTGTGATGATCGACAAGGGCCTTTCAAGGAAAATTGTGTGTCCCTAGATGATGGAATTAATTTGAGGACGTTGTTAGAAATTCTGCTTTCATGTGAGATGGATATGGTCATGATTGTTAATAGGCTTTTGACCATAAGCAATGCAAATAGTTTGCATATAGGGTAGATGTTGCATTCCCATTTATAAATAAGTAATTGGATTTTTTTAATGTATTTGTGATGATAGTCTTTCCATCCACCCTTTCATGGTACTTTTTTACACTTCTTTGTCCATATTCTTTCGTTTTCTTTCATTTTCTTCCTTTGTGGCTCTAATTTCTATAGTGAAAACATTGTGTGATTTTAGAGTGGGGGTAAGTAGGAAATGGCAATGGAGCGGGTTGAGTATGGGGAGTATAGTCCTTGTCTTCGCCTCATCATCCCTACCTCGTCCTTATTGTGGGGGGAAATTCTGCCCCTCATCCCTACCTCGGTTGATAAATTACATCACGGACCATCATAGACTAATATTTTTCTGACCCGATATATTTTGGGAAAATATTTTAAGGTCCAGCTAAGTTTTGGCAAATATTTTCTGGAACTAAAAGTGACCAAAATTGACGTTTTGAATTACAAAAAGTACCCTAAGTTTTTAAAATTTTTATTTTTAACCCCAATCATTAAAAACCTACTTTCGAAAAATTTAGTTTTGTGTATGTGGCTTTCTGCTCACTGGTACTATTTTAAGCCTTATTTAATATGGTATTATAGCCACATGACAAAAAATAATTGAGATAATTAAGCTAAGTAATGATTAATTAAGTTAATTAATTGTGTTTAATACTTGAATCGTCATCTTGTTGTCTTACTCCTAGTTATTCTCACATTGTGCATTCATTAAAAGGAGTCACTTCAGTAGCACTTCACTTAAATTATATCATTGATATAGTTTTAGAACTACAAGCCGAATTAGCAAAAATTAAGATTGAAGTTAAGGAGATTAAGAAGCAATTGTCTATAATCCGTCTTTCTTTAGTTGGCGAGATTAAACATAGTGAAAAATCTACTTTAAGTATTAGTAATACATTTAATCATAAATATCCTTTCCAAAATCCAAAAAATAAAAATTCATTTCCTTTGTATGATATAAAAATTCAAAAAGAAGTAGGAGAAAAATCAACTGAGAAAACAGAGAAAGAAGAAGAGGACAAAGTATAAGCAATATAATCTTGAAAAACTACAAAATATGTTTGAAAACAAACAAAACCCAGAACAATTAAATAAAATCGTGGGTGTAACAGCTGAAAAACAAGATGTGTTATCTAATGATGGAGAGAAAACAAATAATGTCCAATTAAAAGAAGAAACATATCAGCAGATGAATCTGATTAAACTAGAGGATCTTAATGCTATTCCTTTAGAAAAAATTAGGAGGAAATTGGATAAAAAAAATGATAAAATGGTATGTGACGACAAGATTAATGAGATTGGAGAAGAACTTAATATAGAAGAAGTAGGGACCAGTCTAGTTAATAATGTAATACCTAAACTTGAGGAATTTGGTGAACCTTCTAGAAAAAATACCCATTTTATGAGACCTCGATACGTCCCAGCAAGATGTAGAACTAATTTTTCCCGTGGGTTTGTCCCAAGGGAAACCATGAGCTTTGAAGAGACTGGCCTTACCCCAATGAGCCAAACAGAATATATCTTAAATATCGATGGAGCTCGTAATAGAGAAGAAATATTTGAGCATTGGAAAGGAGATATGAATAGTGTCCTAAACCTGAATACTACATAAGACTACTACAAATATCCTAAACTACATCGAACATAGTTTTTTTGGCACTATACCTGATTAGTATGATTCATTAAATGAGGATGGTAAAAACGCATTAAGAATGATGGAAACACCAATTGCAATGTTCAAAAATCTATGTGAATCAGAGCTAAACTTAATTCCAAAGAAAAGGCTAGAGAATGGCAAAGAAAGATAAATAACATAGAATTATAGGATATGGGATTATTGGAGAGTTATATTACTAAATTTGGTCAATATTATTACAAAATTGGGCATAATGAGACCAATCTTGGTATGTTTTATGATACATTATCATATTCGATCAATTCTAAAATTAATGAAAAGTACATTGCATGGCTTGAAAAAGCAGATGTCATTGATACCCTTGGTTATAAAATCTCTTACCTAAGAAAATGGGTCAATGATCAATGTCTTTATAGAGCTTGTCGTAGAACTACAAATTAAACCACTACTTCAATTTTATAAATAATATTTATGGCATAGGGAAGTAGGGATCGATCCCACGAGGAAAGATTATGTCAATAAGCTAGATTAATTCTAAATGATTTTACTACTCTAATTTATTACAACTTCTCTGTGTATTTCTAAAATAAATCAAATTTAATAAATAAAAATCTGGAAAAATACTTATTATTGCTCCTAAATATTCTAAATTTAATTCTGGAAATAAAAGAGTAAATGGCTATCCTAAATAATCTGGAAAATAAAAACAGAAATAATAACACAATATTCAACTAAAAATTAAAACAGAAAATAATAAGCAGAAAATTAATATTAAAAATTACAAAAAAGTAATCCAAATTAATATTCTGAAATTTTTTAAATTTATAACTCCATAATTATAAATAATTAATTTCAAAAAAATTAAAACAGAAAATTAACTCCAGAAAAAGAAACAGAAAATAAAATATGAAATTAGAAACAAAATAAACTGCACTAATATCAATACGAAATTAAATAAAAACAATTGCCCAAATTTAAGGATATAATTTTTTGGAGTTAATAATACCTAAAAAACATGAAATAAAAATTAAAAATCTAATTTTTAGATTTATTGAATTAAAAACCTGCACATATCCAATTCATGAAATAGTTCTGAAAAATTATCGAATAATTTCCAAAAATTCTGAAATTAAATAGAGGCAGAATAGGACACTATATAAGCCCTAGGATGGATTAAAACTTGAAAAAAACACAAAAGAAACTATTTTTAGCTTAATTTTAACAAACTGGTAATTAAAAAGGCAAAATAGAATGTAAATTAAATTTGAAAATTATAACAACACTAAAAATCAAAATCTAACTGATCTAATATTACTAAGACACTCCTAAAAGACTTCTCTTTTGGGGGGGGGGGGTAAGCAAAATTTAAATTAAAGTTGATAAATTGAAGAACAAAAATTGACAAACTAACAAATTAACTAAAAAGCAACGAATAATTATCAAAGATACCAAATTTATAAAAAATACTTAGCATAATCTATATCCACCATGAAAATTAATATTTATCATCAACACAAACATCAATTTTATCCTTGAGTCAGACTATAGAAGACACCCACCAGTCGATCTTCACCGTTTTTCCGTATATTATGGTTTATTTAGGTCCAGCCCTAATATAAACCCTACTAGTTTTGATAACCCTTACACCAATGCAGGAATTTAATCAAACTAGAGCATTACGTATTAGAAAAACATCATCTAACGCCTTGTAACCAATTGACCAGCAAACTGATTTAACAAAGATCTATAACGATTATCTAATTAAAAGAGATGAGTTTGAGCCATCCATGATTAATTATGGTGATACTAATTCTTAAAAGACTATAATTTTTACATATTAAAGCCTTTTAACCTATCATATGAATTCGTATTAAACTAACTCGCATGCATTCTAATTAATATAACACGAATATCATCAACGATAAATACTAATCGCTAACGAATTATGAATAAAAATCAACTAGACAATAAAGTATAAAACTTGTTTCAAAATAATTAATTTAGCATGGTTTCAAATAGATTATACTAAGTACAAAAAAATTACTCACTCTTATTAAAAATAAAATTATCAAATTCACCCAAATAATTCATGTTTGAAGCTAAGCAAAATAGAATACAAAAAATAAAAATAAAAAAGTGTAGCACAATACTACTCAGTGAGGGATGATGATGGACGTGAAGATGTTGTCGTGGGTGTCGAAGCGTGATGATGATGATGAGGATGAAGTATGGTGATGGTGATTTTATGGTGGGGCGATGAAGAGGCGTGATGGGGAGATTGAAGATGGTGATGTATGATGGAGATTAAGATGATATATGATGATGAGAGAGGAGAGTATGGTGAGGAGATGAATAAGTGTGAAGGTGGGCGTGTGTGAGGAGGATGGCAAGATGGTGAGGAAGGCGTGATGGGGAGATTGAAGATGGTGATGCGTGAGGATGGCTAGGAGTTTAGGCGTGGTATGGCTGAGGGATAGATGCTGATTGATGATGATGGAGGTGATTATAATATGATGAGGAGAGGAGCGTGAGGTAGGGTTTTAGCTACTACGGTTTTTTTCCTTAGACTCCTCCCCCAAGTCTTCTAGCTTCTCTTCAACTCTTGTAACCCTAGTTCAAATAAATTATTATGGAAATAATATTTTTCATAAATTATTATTTTTGAACCGACTTGATAGCCAAGTGTGTAAAATCCGAACTTCGACGTCTTCTCTTCTCCTCTATATTTTATTAATGCTTAACCTGAAAAATATATAAAATAAAGTAAATTAGACGAAATAATATATATAATATACTTAAAATAATTATTCAAACAATGCATGATTTTTGACTTAACAGTCTTGATCTCCAGAAGCAAAATAAAATAAAAAAGCAACTTCTAACTTGTTGGGATAGTCCTCATCAACGGGGAAAAGAACTGAAAGGAGAAGAAAAAGAAAATTTTATAAGAAAAAGAGCTTTAATAGCCAAATGGGAAAGAAATATAAAAGAAAATATTATAATAAACCAAGTCCTAAAAAACGAAGATTTTTTAGGAAAGCAGCTTATTGTCTTGCAAGGAAAAACAAGTGCAAATGATGGGCATGCAGAGAAGTAGGACATTATGCTAACGAATGCAAAATTAAGGAGAATAATAAGCTGATTGAAATTCTAGGTAGCCTAGATTATTTTAAGGTTAGCGAAGAAGAAGCACTAGATCTAGCATTGAAAACAACAAGGGGATTGTTGAAATTGTAATAGAAGATGAATAGGAAGAAAGTGATTACAAACAAACTAGTTATATAATGGAAAACAGTTCGATTAGTCTCAGTGATCTTTAAGGAGAAGAATTTGTTGTAGATAATGAGAACGAAGAAGTCAAAACAGACTAGTGCCTTCCCATAATTCATAAAGATATGATCTATAAAAAATCGATCTTTCAATTAAAGAGTAAATACGTATGTGAAATGATGGAAGGAGACCTATAAATCAATGATTGTGAGTATGATGTAGGAGAAGTTAATCTCATCAATTGGGAAAATATCCTTAAGCACAACAAAGATAGAAAGTATAGGTATATCCATGTTAGAAGTGTTCAAGTACAAATCTCTCAATTACAATATTATGACAAAGATATTGATCTTCATGTTTTGCTCTATGATATTAGGCATACAAAATTTAATAATCTAATTATCACATGGATTGAGATCAATTTATGTAATAGATTAGTAGAATTGAATTGCTTACCGGAATATTATGTGAGCCTAAAGGATGAATTTGCTAAAAATTTCCTATCCCTTAAGATAAAAATAGCCTGGATGGATATGAAAGGAGGAGGATAACCACTGAGGATATTTTGGAAAATAATCTACAAACTCGATAATACTATAGATCCAAAGACCATGATAACAATGGTATAGGTAGAGAAATTCGAAAGTGCTATCCCTACGCAAAAAATCCAACAGATAACATCCAATTTATAGGAGATAAAAATTGATAGGTCTTGAATATCTAGCTTTGCCAACCCTATAAAAATCAATAAGAAAAGTGTAATAAAAATTGATGAGAATGGTAAAACTACCATTAAACCCCAATTATTAAGAAGCATAAGTGCAAGATCAGAATGGGGAGAAGGGTCTTCATCAGCTAGAAAAGAGCAGAAGATGATACAAATAGTATGACCAGTGAAATAAGTAGAATGAGTTTTGAACGTGCAAGACATAGTGTAGACAGAAGTATCAGTCCAGATAGGAAGGTTGTTGGATACAAAACAAGAACCATTAGTGAGCCAATCTATAAGGATAAATTAGTTAAAAATATGACTATAGAGATATGCTATGACGTCACCAACAGAAATCGCAATAACATTTATATCCCAATAAATGTTTGCTTAGAAGGAAATAATAAATATGAATTGTGTGTCTGTATAAATAGTGGTTGTGCTGTAGACTTTGAAAAAAGATCGTTCTTTCTAGAATTTATGTGGAAAGGGGCCAAAAATCATTTACATGTAAGAACAGCTGATAATAGCATTATAAGCCACAAGGATGCCATAGAAGGGTTATCCATAGAATTAGGAGGAGTTTAATGCATTATACTCGTTCCATGAGCTACTAATCAACCCTCTCATGATATGATTATTGGAAATAATTTTCAAAGATTATATTCTCCATATACACAGACCATAGACCAAATAATATTTACAATCAATGGTCACTCAGTTCCTATTGAAAAACTAAGCAAGACTTACACTGACCAGGAAATTAAGTTTACACACAGGCAGTGTGGTGAGAATGTAATGCCTGCACAACGTGAGATGCCACTAACAATCTTACTACTTGAGTTATCTACAAAAGAATAGATTGCGAACAACAAGAACAATTATGAAAAAACTGTACTATGATAATCCTCTAAAATTTTGGGATAAAGATAAGACATTTGCAAAAATTACGTTATTAAATCTCAATACTTTATTCGAGTTAAACAAATGGTATATACATACTAGGATATCCAAAAATTTGATAACCAAATTAAAGAATTTCTGGATAAAGGATTAATCAGAAACAGTAGGAGTCCTCACACCAGCCCCGCTTTCATGGAAAGAAATCATCATGATAAAAAAGAGAAAAAGCTAGAATGATAATCAATTACATAAAGTTTAATGATAATACCGTCTTTGATGGTTATTACAATCCTAGCAAAGCGGTCCTTTTCAACAGAATTCAAGGAGCCCATTGGTTCTCAAAAATGGATTGCAAAAGCAGATACTGGCAAATTAAAATGGATGAAGTAAACATTCCTTTAACAGCTTTTAGTGCCCCTCAAGGATATTATGAATGGATAGTCATGCAAAATTGTACATCGAATACTCCAAAGAAGAATGGATAACATATTTAAAGATCTTAATTATTGCTGCTAGTTTACATTGATAATATCATTGTCTTTTCCAATGTCATAAAACAACACGAAGAAGATGTCTTAGCCGTCACTCAAAGATGCATTGATTATGGTATTATTCTTAGTATGGACAAATGCATTTATACTGAACAAGAAATCGAGTTTTTGGGTCTAGATCTAAAAGCTAGACAAATCATTCTACAAAAGCATATTCTGAAAAAAATAAAAAATTTTCCTAAAAAAATTAAAGAGAGAAAGCAATTAGAAAGGTTTCTTAGATGCCTTACATATGCTTTAGATTTCATCAAAGATCTGGCCAAATTAAGAAAACCGTTGCAGCAGAAACTCAAGAAAGAACTAAGTCGGACATGGACTCCCAGTGATTTAAAAATTGCTCAAAACTTTCAAAAAGATGTGTAAAAATCTTCTTGTTCTTAATTTGTCTAATGAAGGAGATGATTTAATTCTTGAGATAGATGCCAGCAATGAGCGCTGGAGTGTGGTCCTCAAAATCAAAAAAGGAGAAGAACTCTACAAATATTGCAGTGGAAGTTTTAATAGAGTAGAATGTAACTATCCTACGATGGAAAAAAAATCCCTGCAGTTGCAAGTGGAATTGAAAAGTTCTTAATTTTTTAGTTCCAAAACCTTTCCTTATTTGAACTGATTGCGAAGGAATACTTAGTTTTGTGAAAAATAATTTATCAAATTTGCAAGTGCAAGGGTGACTCCTGCATTGGCAATTATGGCTAAATCAGTTTTCCTTCTCTATTGAACATATACAAAGATCGAAGAACTCTCTGACAAATAGTTAAGCTCGAGAACTCATCAATGGTGATCATTAGAGCAGAACTTTGTCGAAAAAGGAGGAAATTCAAAATGAAATGCCATTACTACTAGAACAGGTTTCTCCTTCTAGTAAAGTCCTTATGGATATTTTGGAATTCCATACAAAAAGTAGATCACATTTTGGTATGTTGTCTTCTGCCTACCTAATAGCCCACAGATTTAGCCTTCTAGAGTTACAAATTAATTACCTAAGGTGTCCTTATGATATCCAAGAAAAATAAGTTCTCATGTGCAAGAAAAATGGTTTAATGAGTGGTATGCAGTGTGCATCGATTATTATCATAAATATTCCTATGATATTTAGGAATCATGGAGTACTGTAATCTACTTTCCCAATAGATTTGCAGTTGGTGGTGTTAGTTTTTTTTTTTTTAGCAAATTCAATCTCTTCAAATGACCTCATCGTGAAAGCCTGGGAATCTGGAATGGTAATTTATCTTATGGAAATCCTAGATCCGAAGTACCCATTTTTCTCTAGACTAACTAAGTTTCAATAGTGCATGTTTAGAAGGAGCCATTGGATTTTTACATCTCCTGATGGTCCATTAAAAATTCCATACAATAGATGCCCATAAGTGGAGGCATATTGTGCATTAATTGAATATGAAAATGGAAAAGCCAACCTAACCCATTATCCTGTTCAAATAGTCGATTTAGATGATCTCAATGATCGATGACATGAATGGTTTCCAAAAGGACAAGAGTTAGTTAGTGATCCTGCTTTAGCAAGAACCATCGATTTTTACAACATTTATCATCAGACATAGGCATTGGTTGAACGAGGAAGAACACTAATGAATTGTAGGAACACTACTTTTGCTTATCATAATGAGTTTAGCAAATATATAAAGGTAGAGGGAGCTACTTCTGAAGACGTCTTTGATTATCTCTTTGATGTTGGAGCTGGAAAATTCTTATTGAAAAAAGGAAAGATATATCTTTATGAATTATTGGAAAAATGGGATATAGAGCAACTTCAACATGATGAAGATTTTTATAATTATCTGGAGAATGATGGACTGGAAGGCATTATTGGAGATGAAGGCCTACAGAATCTTAATATGGATGACTAGTTTTATCAGTAATAAAAGGTTTTGAAAAGTGGTTACACCATTATTGTATCATTTTGTCCAGTATCAAGTCAGTAAAATAATGTTGTCAAATGTGGCCATGTGCAGACATTTATAGCCATGTGAAAATATCAGTGTGTACTATAGCTTTTAGGGCATCCTATGTAACCACATTCCCTCTATAAAAGGACAGACAGAGTGCTAAGAAAGGACAAGATCATTTGAGCATACTTGGCAAAGGAGAAGTCGCGATTCTCCATTTCTCTATGAACAAGCATCTATGTTGATCTTAGTAGCTTAAGTCTCTCTTTAATATTTTCGTTGTAATATTTCCACTTTCAAGCTTTCCATAAAAGAAGTTTACTGGTAAAGAATGTTATTTAATCGAACCTTATGTCTTAAATATTATGATTTCTTGATTAAGTCTCACTATCCTTAAAAATATAAAAAACTTAATTAGTGACTATAGTTTGAGGTAGGAAATGAAATGGATCTATATTGTGCCTGATCTAAGGAAGAAGTGGTTGAGATCAACAATCTCTGCAAACTGGAAGCTAGAGAAATGCCAGGGTCCAATATCGACTAAGTTCAGGTAACGGTTGAAACTCTCTAATTAAGTTTTAATTATTTTGCTAAGCATGGTCGACATCTAATCACAGAAAATATAATATTTATGATATAAGTAGCAGATTGTGATAACTAGTACCAGTAAAGTCATTATAAGAAGTCTAAATGTTAATATAAGCTTAGTTTTCAAAAATAGCCCAAAAGTTTGAGTATTTGCATTTTGAACCCCATTTGGGCCAAAAATAGAAATTTCAAAAAAATTAAGGCCAAAAGTACAAATATTTATCCTCTAAAAGATTATTGACCCAAACAGTTGTACTCCAAAAAATTATTATCCAAACCTAGGTAGCTCTAAAAATCTTTATTCAAATTCGCTGGATCAATCGAATATTAACCATACCACAGTGGATCAGGAAGCTAATTTTTCCCCTGGCTCGAGCTCCGATCCCCGATGGTTTAATGACCATATAAATTTTTTTTAAGGGTGGATGGCTTGATGCTAGACAATTGCAAGCATTTTAAACATTTTAATGAGATTGAAGAAAGAATTTTTTTTCAAAAAAAATCAACACTTTCAAGCATCAACTAAGAATTGTGGATCCATACTTCCCATTAACATATAGGTTTTAGAATATAACAAATCACAAAGTCTTAATTTCGTTCACTTGCTGCAACTAGAACAAGTCAAATGAATGGCCAAAAAATGAAAAGAAACAAATTCAAAAAAAGAAATTAAAGGAACTAAGAAACATAGAGGAGTGTCCTTGACTTCTTGCTATTTGAGCCTAACTCAATGACTAGTAACTTTTGCATCTAGCAATTTTGGACCACATCAGAATTGACAACCCAGAAAATTGCAAGAAAGTGAGAAAAATTAAAGAATTCAACCATACAATTCCAGATGAACAAAGGAATCAAGCCCCAACCCTACCTCTAAATTTGAGGGGGGGAAAAAGAAAAATAAAAAACAAATCCAAACCTGACTGAATTTATTCCAATTTACACTACCACTTTACTATTGCAACTACTATCCGTATGACACAAAACATAGAGAATTCAAGTAAAACACTTGCAATGGTGAGCCTCCATTGAAAGTGATTGCTCGCAACTCGTGGGCATTAAAATGCCGTCTTTCATAGGCTCTAATTGAAGAGGAAGACCAAGAGTGACTAAAATTGAAGAAGAAGACCAAGAGTGACTGAGAGGCAGAAAGAAAATAAGACAGGAACAACAAAATAGGAGGAATAGAGAAAGAGAGATGTAGACTATATAGTCTAAAGAGTAGATAGAGAAAGGAAGAGAGAAAGAGAGATACATATATATGAAGAGGAAGACTTGAGACAGAGAGGCACAGGTTTGGAGTGTTTTATATCTAAGGTTGCCAAAGGAACAATTTACTAATTTTAAAAAATAAATTAAGAGTTGGGAAATGGGGTGAGGAATGTGGAAAAACCCATCACCATCCCTACTTCAGGTTAGAGGTTTTCCATGTCTCTGCCTTCGTCCCTATTTGGGTGGGGATTTTTCCCCAATGTGGGTCGAGTCTTCATCATTCCCCGCCTCACTACCATCCCAAGGTGTAAGGGGATATACTCATGACACGTCCGCAAGAGCACGGGTGTCATAGTATAGATTAAAAGATCGTCCTCATGGACCAAAGTAATATGTTGAGTGAATGACCTATTGAAATTGCTAAGCGATCAATCTTTTCAATGAGTCCATTTAAATAAACTAATTAACTATTTGGAAATTCAATCAAAGTAAAACATCTAGGAATTTAATTCGCCAAGTAAAGAGTTGGATAATAGAATTAAGCATGCACTTTTCACAGATTGAACAATTCAAAGAATTGCAATCGAGTTAAATTTAGTCATTTCTTTCGAAATGAACTAAATTACCTAAACGAATTCAACTAACACTCTCTCAAGTGTCTTTGATTTAGTCTAGGTTGAAGATCTACGAATGCTAAGTCTCCTCTTAACAAGTAATGCTCTCTCGAGTTTCGCTAAATCAAGTTCTGTCAAGATGATCGAGTAGTGAGTTTCACTTTTCAGTACTTCACTCAATTACCTAACATAAGCAAGCATAATTAGCCAAACTTTACTCACAACATTTCAATTTCAAGATAGACATGAATCATTTCAAACATGAAACAAGCACAAGATTTTAAAGATAAAGGATCCAACTATAATACTATGGCTAACAAATCCCTAGATTAGATAAAACTACTCACTCATATTCTAATTCAACTAAAACAAAAGTTTAAGAACAAATTCAAAGGAAGGAAGGAAAACTTTACAACAATGGTAGCCCTTCAATTGTGCAACATTCTTTAAGCCTCCAAGAACAAAGCTTCTTCCTTTAAATCTTAACTAAACTAAACTAAACTAAACTCCAACTAAGAGATATGAGAGTGGGTTATGGTTGCTGAAAAATTCTCTGTTCTAAGCCTTGGAGCACGCCCTTATAAGCAGCAAATGGAGCATTCTCATCCGCACAACGAAGGAAGACGAAGAAGCAAGCAGTTACAGACCCATCACAGTCCATGGCAGCCACCACTGTTGGACCGTGGTCTTGGCTGGAATTGAATTCTTCTACTCTTCTCTTACTCCACGGGCATGACAACTCAGGGGCATCTGTGGGGGGTCAACATACACTCATATAGGGGTCAAATGTTGGGTCAAATAGTCTAAAAACCTACAATAGTGATCAAAGAACTATACCCAAACATAAAATGAGAATATGAGTGTAAATTATAACATTAAGCTCATATATTCCCGAAAAAGTGCTACAAAACATCCCAAAAATGAAGCATATAAAAGCACTTATCAAACTTCCCTATGCTTGAATGGTTGCTTGTCCCTAACCAACACTAAGACCGAAAATTATTCACAACCTCCTTGGGATATACATTGGTAGTAACTCAATGGCAAAGTCGATCCAAAGTTAGCCCAAAAAATGTAAAAAACATCATTTAGCAAATAGATTAGGAAATGAAGTTTTCGAAATCGTTTATAGACCATAATGTCAAGCTTGAATCAACTTTCCAAATCATCAAATACAATCACATCAACATACGAAACAAATGGAGCTAGTAAAGCTGGTAGAACCTCACTATAGTGATGTGGAACTCATCACACATGTGTTTGAAAATGTAGGAAGGTTCCCTCAATTCTCATTCCATAGACTCACATCTACTATAAGCTTGATAAGACTCTCTAATATGCCGTTACTAGTACGTAATACACATTAGACAATCACGAGGACTTTTATAAGGTTACAACAGGGCCATGGGAAAAGGCAAGAGGGAAACGAATATTTTGGAAATGTGGAGTTAGAAGTCGTAGACTAAGAGCTAAGCGTTTCCAATGTGCTTATATAACACTCTCTTAAACCAATATAAGTCAATAACAACATGCATTCGTTTTGACAACCAAATGAGGAGAGAAAGAGGTTAAAGTCAAACATGCTTTTTACAATCCAAACCAGGCCAAAGCTCTTCTTTCTCTTTTTTCTCCTTTTTTTTTTCCTTTTCTGTTTTTTTTGTTCATTTTTATTTCTTGTTCTTTTTTTTTTTCAAAAGAGTTGGCCAAGGAAATCCATATTAAGCTTGAATTTCAACTCTTATCTAATCTTTATAAAATAAGACAAGGAATTTCTTATATATAACGCAAGAACACAAATCCCTTCACTAATCAACCAAATCTACCAAAAAGATCTCAATGTACCCTACTGACTTCCAAGCAAACTCGATTAACAAGTATGAAATGCTCCTCTAGTCTTGGCTTAAGGGTTATATAAATGTTTGACCAAAGGCTATGCTCGGAGGTTCAAATCAATAAAAATGAATATAGGCTCAAAGGGGCTAGCAAGGGATATATAATGCATAACAAGGGTGGCTATTTGCTCTTTTGGGTTAACAAGACAAAGAATGCCTCAATTATATTGCCTAAATGCATATGCAAAGTGTGATCTTGAATGAGAGTCAAAGCAAGTTCTAGAGAAATGATGCTAAGGAAGAGTCGCTCATGAATTGACACGAGACTAAATTGATAAATTAGTCTTTAAAAGCTCAAAGCCTCATGGGACATCTACGAAGGTCATGCCTAGCTCATTAGTTAACACAAGCCAACATTCATGTAAAGAATCATGGGGTGATCAATTCGCACTGAATATATCGCCAAAACATGAAGCCTATTTTTGCAAACACTTTCTCAAACACTTTTATGGACAATTGGGCAAATCAAAAGATCAATCTTAAACCAAAGGAGTCTACCTAGCCTACAAAGATCATCAGAGGAGTTTTCTCTTTTTCTTTTCTATTTTTGCGATGTTTTTGTTTTTTTTTCCCTTTTTTTTTGGAAAAATGCATGCTCTTAATAACAATACCAAAAAAATGTAAAAACTATGAAAAGAAACTATAAAATCTAAAATGCAACCTAAAGTGAAAAGAAACCCAAATGTACCTCTAACATGCCTCTAGCTGTATAAAATTAAAACGTATAATGCAGCTCTAAATGCAAGCATGAATAGTATATACAATGCATAGACAAGCACACACAAACAACTCAGGCATTAGACGCCATCAATTGACTGACTAACTCCCCCATGCTTGAACAAAATATTGTCCTCAATGTGAGCACATAGTAGAAAAGGGGAGGGGAGTAGCAAGAAGCAATCAGAAGGGAGGTGGGGAAGGGGGGTAGGGTGGTTGACCATAAGAGATATGGCAATCTCACCAGGTCTGTAAACAAGCCATATAATCCTGGAAGTATTGGGTTTGGGTAGCAAACATCCAATGAAACTCATCATACCGCTGTTAAACAAAATCACGAAGAGTGACGTTCTTAGATACAACATAGGAGCAAAGGGATACTTGCTCCTCCTAAATGGACCTAAGGGTGGTTTGGAGGTCGGCATAATCAGTGGGGGTGGGTTGGGAGGAGGAACTAGGTCTGGCCTGAGAAGTAAATGGGGGTGGAGGAGGTGTGGATTGAACAACCTCAACATCACCAGGGACCCATTGAAGGTTACCTCGATGAAGTAAGGTGGTCCGATTAACATTGGGAGGTGGCAGAAGCCGATCCCTAGGGTAAATTCAGCATAAAACCTCTACTTTGCAAAAGTTCATCAGCTCAAAAGCAGCTTGATCAAGCCGCTCGGACCCAGAAACCCGATCCTCAGGGTTGGGCTCAACACCCAAAAATCTAGCAATGGTGGTGATTATACCACCAATGAGTATCCTGCCCTTAGTGCTAATAGTAGCACTATGCAATTGTCGAGCCAAGAACGCACAGGGATCAACTTGGACACCATCAAGCATACAGGATAGAAAATATAACTCAGATAATCTCGGGACATTCAAACTATCATCTATGCTAGGTGGAAAACCAAATATGTTATTGAAGGTACCTAAGTTCAACTTAAAAAATTGCCCTCGCAAATAAAATGAAATATACCTCATTTGACATTGAGGCCCTCAAGTGACCTCAACGTGTAAAGTGCTTAGAAATTCTAAGGTGAGGTCTCGATATGTATGCTCTTTCATCTCATTAAAATGTCCCATACCCCCCCCAACGCAAACAACTACCGTATATCATCCAGCAATCCTAAACGACCTAATAATTCCTAATCATAATAATGAGTAGCCACAATCAGTCGTTCATTCAAGCAAGCATATCTAGCAACATGCTCAGGGCTAGTCAATCCAAGAAGATGAGGAATGGTATCTCGGGCCCGTACAGTTGTGGAAGCTCGGAAGGTTCGTTGAGGTCGAGGATGGTGCTTAGCTAGATGTCCCCACCTCCTTGATGCTCCTTTGTCTCTTGGTGGGTGCCATGGTTACAAAATGCAAGAAAATTGAAGCAAAAACCTAAAAAATAAGATTTGAGAAAGAAAAATGAAGAGTTTAAGTGAAAAATGAAGAAGAATGATAGAAAGAAGAAGATGGTCATGGAGGATGGGTGAAGGTGAGATGAACTTGGAGACGAAAATGAAGGAAAGAGATGAAATTTGTGGGAGAAAGAGAAAGATTAAGTGAAAAGGGAAGATTTTGAGTGAAAATGGGGTGAAATAAGGGAGAAATTGAAGGTTTATCAATGGAGGTTTTAGAGAGAGAAAGAGGAAGGTAGAGAGAGAGAGTATCATGATTGAAGATGATTGTGGGGAAAAGGAATGGTTGCCGCAGTCAAAATCCTTGACCATGGCCCGTAGTAGCCCACCACGGTCCGTGGCCGACGCCACGGTCGGACTGCGGTGGCTGCTAGATGCCTGGTTTTTTTTTTGTTTTTTTGTTTTGCTGGGTGGGCATGCCACGGGCCGTATTTGAGTAATATAGACTGTGGTGCCCGTCACTATTTTTTTTTTCTTCTTTTATCTTGAGTTCTATTCTTCTTCTCTCCTTTTTTTTGGTGTTCTTTTCTTCTATTTTTTTTAATGAGAAACTACCTAAAAAATGGAAATCAAAGCTATAAAAGGGGCTTGGGTTGCCTCCAAGAAGTGATCTTTTAAGGTCAAGAGCTTGACTATGCTTTCATGAGCGCTCGCGATCGGTAAACGTATGGGCGTCATTTTTGTTGTGAACTACAAAATTGTACTCCTTCAACCGCAGGTACAACCTCAAAAGCTCAGGTTGGAGGTCCTTTGTCATCATCAATCGACACCATAAGATATTGTTAGTGTACAAGACAAACCAATTGCATGGTCTATCAGACTGGCCACTATCATATGCTCAATCTCCATATCAAAGTCTACATTGACTCCTTCCATAGGAGGAAAAGAGAGAACCACTTGGGCAAACCTACAATAATCACTCATAGGAGATTCATTAGAAGCATAGGCTTTAACCTCGGGTATCCTAGGCTATGTAGGAGCAGCAAACTGCACCTTAACATACCCTTGGTCGGGATCCTTAGTGGAAATCCAATCAACATCGGGAGGATCTTGATAATTCAAAACATCCTCCATGTCAATGTCAGGAGAAAGGGGGAAATGCATATGATTAGGATGAATTAGGGGAAACCACTCTTTCATCCATAAAATAGAATATAGCATAACATCCTTCTACTTCAAATGTTAATAGCCTCCTTTTTACATCAATATTGCAACTGGAAGTAGCTAAGAAGGGCCTACCAAGAATAATTTGGGCATCATTGATTTCAGTCATATCAGCAATGATGAATTCTTCCAACACCCAAATATCTCCTATTTTGACTAGCACGTCCTATAATTTACCTAAAGGTCACTTTTTAGAACCATCTGTGATAAGTGCTTAATATGTACATCTTTTTAGGGCTATTTTGCCTCATTTTTAGGAGAATTTTATGCTCAATGATGTTGTTTACTCTCCTCTTCCCGATTTATGCTTAGGTGTAGTTGTTTATGTGTTTTATAGGATTTTTAGTATTTTTACCCAACATTTTCCCTTTAATGGTTGTCTTTTGACCTCCCCCACGGTCATCCATGAGTTACTACGCCCGTGGAGCCAGAAAAGAGCAAGAAACCGATTCCAGCACAGACCACGGTTGGACCGTGGTGGATGCCACGGACCATGGTAGGCCTGTAACTGCTGCCTCTTCGTTTTCCCTTAGCGGTGTGGCTGAGATCAACTTAAATTTCCTATAAATAGTGACGTTCAGCAGCAAAGGAGAGCAATCCTTGGCAAGCAAAGCAAGTAGAGTTAGCCTAGTGAAGATTAGTTTAGTTTATTTTCTCTTAAATTTTGTTCTTTGCTTAGTTTTGTTTTTGCTTTTGTGTGAGTTTTGAGTGTGAGAGTTTTGATCCTGAGGCGGTTTTGAAGCCCTTGGTGAAGGCCATCTCAGTCGGGCCCCTTCCACTCAGATTTCGCTGATTTTTGGTTAGTTTGTTTATCTTTTATCATGTCTGAGTAGTTTTCTTAGTCTAGAAATTTAGTAGTTTTTGGAAGTGTTTTGTATCATGTTCTAGTTTATTTAATTGTGCTTATTTTTATGATTGGTTTGATTTTGTTCTATCAAGTATTTGGTATGTTGTGAGTTGATTTTTGGCCAAAATTTACTTGCACACTTGAAACAATTGAGTGAACATTCGAAAAATGACATTTGGTTATTAGACTACTTGAATAGACTTAGCATAACTTCATCTCGAGTATATTAAACTTGGATTAAGTCAGATTAGTTTGAAAGAACGACGTTTGCTTGGTTTAGGCAAATTTTATTGATTTTGAAAGAATAGATGAAGTTTCTAGAGAAGATTACAATTCCTCAAAATTAACCAATTAGATAATAGCACGTGTTTATTAATTTTGATCCAATTCTCTTCCATAATTGCAAAAATTCCTAGACGTTTTTCTCTTATTGATTTAGACAAGTTCATTTGCAGTAGTTAATCGAAACCACTTGAAATAGAGTTTTGCTTAGTATATTCTGACAAGACTAGGCTCGATAGGTTACTTTAGTCCTTGAGGAACGATATCTTTTATCTATACTACAACTACCCGTGCGCTTGCGGCAGAGTGGTTAAGTTTTTGGCGCCATTGCCGAGACTACTTTGCTAACTATTGAGTATTGTCTTACGAACGTGATTAAGCATTTTACTTGTTTTGTTGTGTTTTGTTTTCTTATTGTTTTTCTTTTTTCCTATTTAATTGCGCTGGTAGTGTTGGTGAAAGTGTTTGCTGGAATTTTTCCTAGTTTATGAGAAGTTTGATTTTGTACGAGCCCGATCTAGAGATTGAGAGGACTTTTTGCTTAAGGAAGAAAAAGCAAAGGATCGAAGAGCAAAGGCATAAGGCAAGAAGGAATTCAAACATGGCGGGTGAAGAAAGAAGGACCCTTTAAGATTTTGTTACTCTCGGAGTCCAAGGGATTGTCTGAAGCATAGCTCGATTTGCTGTGGATGCCAATAACTTCAAGCTCAAGGCAGCACTTATTTCCATGGTGCAACAATCTTAGTTCTACAGAACTCCTTTGGAAGACCCGAATCTATACCTCTTGGTATTTTTAGAGGAGTACGATACGCTAAAGTTAAACGGAGTCTCCAGTGATGCGATTCGCCTGCGCTTATTCGTTTCTCATTAAGGGATAAAGCGAGGGCTTGGTTGCACTCTTTGCCGTCTGGTTGCATAACTACTTGAGACGAGTTAAAGAGCTTTCCTCGCCAAATTCTTTCCTCCGAACAAGATAGTGAGCCTGAGAAATCAAACCACTAACTTTCTCCAAAAAGAGGATGAGACGCTCTATGAAGCCTGGGAGCGTTTTAAAGATCTACTACGTTTGTGCCCCCATCATGGTCTTCAACACTGGATGATTATCCAGGCCCTTTATAATGGTGTGACCCAAGCTGTGAGGTCCACTATTGATGCTGCGGTAGGAGGAACTCTAATGAGCAAGACCAAGGATGAAGCCTTTAACCTTATCGAGGAGATGACGCTTAATAACTTTCAATGGTCCACTGAACGAGCCCAACCTAGTTGGGTTGGAGGTAAGCTTGAAGTTGATGCTTTTACTTTACTTTCTGCCAAAGTGGGTGCCGTGACTAAAAGACTGGACCAAATGAATGTTAATTCTGTGAACTCTAGTGCCCCTTCCCCTTGTGAAATTTGTGGTTCAATTGAGCATATATCTTTGCATTGTCAAGTTGGGAGTCCTTTTTTCCAAGACCCTGATGAAGTTAATTATGTTCAAAATTTCAACCTGAGATCGACTAATGACCCTTACTCTAATACCTATAATCCGGATTAGAAGAATCATCCGAATCTCTCTTATAAGTCGAATCCAAACACTGTGAATATGCCCCCTATGAATGCTAGAGTAACCCCTAGTTTTCAAAGACCCCCGTCCCTTCTCAGGTGCCCCAAAAGTCAAATTTAGACCTAATGATGGAAAACATTACTATGGCACAACAAAAATAGGATAAGTACATTAAGCAATTAGCCTTAAAGGTTGATGTGCTTACGACTCACAATAGGATGTTAGAGGCCCAAATTGCCCAAAAGGCTTCTTTTTCGTCTGCGCCCCCAGATAGACTACCTAGCAAACCTGAGTTTAACCCAAGGGAGTAATGCAATGCAATGCTTCTACACGGAGGAAAACAGCTAGAGGGACCTAAGGAAATTGCCAACGATGAATCTTTGCAAGATAGGAATGAGCATGCCGAGAATGTTGAGAAAAAAATATCTTCACCTTCTAAGGAAATAATTGATGTTGTTGTGCATAAGCCCGACGAGGTTCCTAAGGACCTTAAGACCATTTCTCCAAAGCCCTACACACCACCCTTACCATTTCCTCAAAGGATGGCTAAGGTGAAACTTGATATGCAATTTAGAAAGTTTTTAGATGTCCTTAAGAAACTCTACATAAACATAGTGTTTACTAAAGCCTTGACCCAAATGCCTTCATTTGCTAAATTCCTGAAAGAAATTCTGTCTAATAAAAGAAAGCAAGAAGAACATGAGATGGTAGCTTTGACTAAAGAGTGTAGTGCAACAATTCAAAATAAGGTTCCAGCTAAGTTAAAGGATCCTGACAGTTTTTCAATTCCTTGCCTGATAGGGAACGTGCCCATAAACCGTGCTTTGTGCGATTTAGGGTCAAGTGTAAGCTTGATGCCCCCTTTCTCTGTATGAAAATTTGGAATTAGGAGAGCTAAGACCAATTACTATCTCCTTGCAATTAGCGGACCATTCTATAAAATACCCTGTGGGTATTTTGGAGGATGTCCCAATAAAAGTAGGGGATTCATACGTACTAGTATACTTTGTGATTCTGGAATTGGAAGAGGATACATGGACCCCGATCATTCTTGGGAGGCCATTCTTGGCCACCGCAAGGTGCCGTATCGATGTAAAAAAATGGTACACTAACTTTTGATGTGGGTGATGTTCATGTGGAATTTAATTTACTGAAAGCTGCTAAGTTTCCTTCTATTTCTGATGAATGTAGTAAGATTGATGTGGTTGATAGTTTAATACGAGAAACCGCATCTAACATTAGTTCTAATGATCCACTTGAGCACTTGATGTTGAACAATAGCACTACTGAGGATGAAAACCCCGAAGTAACCGAGTGTGCTCAATTGCTAGAAGCCTCTCCACCAATTCCGCCTTCCTCTACTAAGGTGGAACTATTGCAAGATAAAAGTAAGCCCTCATTTAATTGGGCAAAAGCTCTTGAGGTAGAGTTAAAGCCTCTCCCTTCATCACTGAGGTATGAATTTCTTGGACCAAAATCTACATATCCTGTGATTGTGAATGCAAATTTGAATGCTACCTAAATTGACTCTTTGCTTAGAGTGCTTAGGAAGCATCATAAAGCCGTAGGATGCACCCTGGATGACTTAAAAGGGATTCATCCTTCCTTGTGTGTGCATCGAATCTTAATGGAGGATGATCATAAGCCGTCAATTGAGCACCAAAGAAGGTTACATGCAAGAAGTGGTTAAAAAGGAAATTTCAAAGTTGCTTAAAGCCGGTATTATCCACCCTATCTCAGATAGTGCGTGGGTAAGTCCTGTCCATGTTGTACCTAAGAAAGGAGGGATGACTATTGTCAAAAATGAGAATAATGAGCTAATCCCTACTAGGACTGTTACAGGATGGCGTATGTGTATCGATTATTGAAAATTGAATAAGGCAACCCGTAAAGACCATTTTCCCCTTCCCTTCATCGACCAAATGCTTGAACGATTGGCAAAGAGCTCATATTTTTGCTACTTAGATGGATATTCGGGATTCTTTCAAATCCCTATCCACCCAAATGACCAAGAAAAGACTACCTTCACATGTCTATATGGCACGTATGCTTATAGACGAATGCCATTTGTGTTATGTAATGCTCCTGCCACATTTCAACGTTACATGATGGCTGTCTTTTCAGATTTTATTGAGGACATAATGGAGGTCTTTATGGATGATTTTTCTATGTATGGTACAACGTATGACCATTACTTCGACAACTTATCTAAGGCTTTGCAAGGACGTGAATTTGGTCTTGAATTGGGAGAAATGCCATTTTATGGTGCAAGAGGGAGTTGTCCATGGTCATGTTGTTTATAACAAAGGCATTGAAGTTGACAAAGCAAAGGTGAGGTGATTGAGAAATTGCCGCCACCAACCTCTGTAAAGGGTGTGAGAAGTTTTCTTGGACATGTCGATTTTTACCGACGGTTCATAAAGGATTTTTCAAAGATTGCAAAACCTCTCACCCAATTGCTTGTCAAGGATGTGCCTTTTGAGTTTAACGAAGAATGCTTGAGTGCTTTTCATAGATTAAAAGAGGCGTTAATCACCTCCCCCATAATGCAAGCTCCAGACTGGGAGCTGCCTTTTGAAATAATGTGCGATGCAAGTGACTATGCCGTAGGGGTTGTTTTAGGTTAGCAAAAGGACAATAAACCATATGCCATATACTATGCAAGCTGTAATCTCAATGAGGTGCAAGTCAATAATGCCACGGCCGAAAAGGAGTTCTTGGCAATTCTCTTTGCCTTGGAAAAATTTCGGTTCTATTTGATCAATTCCAAGGTCATCGTTTTCACGGATCATGTTGCTTTGAAATATTTAATGAAGAAATCTGATTCCAAACCTCGACTCATCTGATGGGTCCTCCTCCTTCAAGAGTTTGATTTAGACCGTGCGCACCCTACAATCGACCGTGTGACTGCAACAGCGACTAGTTCAGATTCTTTCAGTCCCTGGGCCTTCATTAAACCTTCATTCTTGTTGGAATTCCGATCCTAAAGCTCCCCTTTTCGGCAAAATTGGTAAAACTCTCTCATTTTTGGGCAAGATACCTAAAAATTGAGAAATACCACTTGTAAGCACAAAATGAGCTAATGAAAGCATATTCACCCTCTTCTTGCTAAGATTAGTAAAGCGATTGCAGAGGGAAAAGGGAAAATTAGGACTGAAAATCAGTCAAAATCGAGGTTGATCAACTCACCAAAAACTTGTTACGTTAAAATTATTACCGCAAGTGCACGGCGCCAGTTGTAACTAGCAACGACAAGTACGGGTCGTATAAACAAGGAGCTTGGTTTTAGTCACCAGGTTGACTGTAGCACTCAATTAAGGCAGAAGCTGATTTAGGTCGATGAATATGAATACTACAAAAATTATCTAACTCAATGCTAGCAAAAATCTCAGGTTGGGATTCACCACACTATTATGGTCTTTGAATCGAACACTAAGTGTTGAGAATTCGCCCGCACAAATAGCTGAAGTGGAAAGGCTACAAGTTAAAGCATGTCTACGGCTTCTCTCGAAGATCAATAGACTGGTTGAGCAATCCTAGTTATCTATTTTCATGAAACTAGAATCAACAGAACCACAGAATCGGGTAACCTACAATTCCAATTAAAAACACAACTATTTTCATGTTAAGTAACTCCATCTCTCACAAAGTGGCTCTAAGTTAAGGATTCAACTTTCGTTGATCTCCTAAACCCTAGTTAACAGCATGAATACAACCCTCTCAGGAAATTCATCGAATATATGGCATGCTAAGTGAGAATTCAATCATAAACACATGCATTCATTCACGAAAACTGCGGACATAGATTCAAATTACATAATAGGGGCTAATCCCAACCCAAGATAGGTTATTTAGCAACTAATGTTTTCAATAATCTCAATCACAAACAAGAAACTCAAAAACATGATTAAAGATGCAAACTTCGGTCAAGATCACAACGTGAGAGAAAGGGAAACGTACCTTGATTAATTGCAAACGTATAACGATGAAAAAACAATGTTCTCAACCTTTAAATCAATCTAGATAGATGTTAAATTATGGAGAAAAAGCCCTAGAAAAATCGCCTAACCTAGTTTTCCTAAAAACAAAAACTAAGACCTGTAACTGCCCCACGTAAAACTTGTTAAGTCGTGAGAAAAATTGCGGATGGACGTTCGTGCCTAAACGCAAGGGCACCCATGGGTCCCAGAGATCGTGCACGGTTGAGGTGCATGGTTGTGCACCCGACTGTGAGCAGCTTCTGGCTTCAATGCACGGTCGTGCGCACCGTGCAGTCGACCGTGCGCCTGCAGCAGTTACTAGTTATGATTCTTTCGATCCCCGGGGCTTCATTAAACCTTCATTCTTATTGGAATTTCGATCCTAACGCTCGTCTTTTCTGCAAAGTTGGTAAGACTCTTTAATTTGTGGGCAAGATACCTGAAAATTGAGAAATACCATTTGTAAGCACAAAATGAGCTAATGAAAGCATATTCACCCTCTTCTTGCTAAGATTAGTCAAGAGATTGTGGAGGAAAAAGGGAAAATTAGTACCAAAAATCAGTCAAAATCGAGGTTCATCAACTCCCCAAAAACTTGTTACGTTAAAACTATTGCTGCAAGTGCACGGTGGCAGTTGTAAGTAGCAACGACAAGTACGGGTCGTATCCACAGAGAACTTGGTTTTAGTCACCTGGTTGACTGCAGCACTCAATTAAGGCAGAAGCTGATTCAGGTCGATGAATATAAATACCGTGGAAATTATCTAACTCAATGCTAGCAAAAATCTCAGGTTGGGATTCACCACACTATTATGGTCTTTAGATTGAACACTAAGTCTTGCGAATTCGCCCACACAAATAGCTGAAGTGGAAAGGCTACAAGTTAAAGCTTGTCTACGCCTTCTCTCAAAGATCAATAGACCGGTTGAGCAATTCTCGTTATCTATTTTCATGCAACTAGAATCAACGGAACCACAGAATTGGGTAACCTACAATTTCCAATTGAAAACCTAACTATTTTCATGTTAAGTAATTCCATCGCTCACAAAGTGGCTTTAAGTTAAGGATTCAACTTTCGTTGATCTCCTAAACCCTAGTTAAGGGAATGAATAAAACCCTTTCAGGCAATTCATCAAATATATGGCGCGCTAAGTGAGAATTCAATTATAAACACAAGCAGTCATTCACAAAAACCTAAGACATAGATCCAAATTACATAATAGGGGCTAATCCCAACCCAAGATAGGGGATTTAGCTGCTAATCATTTCAATAATCTCAATCACAAACAAGAAAGTAAAAAACATGATTAAAGATGCAAACTTGAGTCAAAATCAGAAAGCGAGAGAAAGGGAAACTCACTTTGATTGATTGTGAACGTCTATCGATCCAAAAAACAAAGTTCTCAGCCTTTAATTCAATCTAGATTGATGCTAAATTATGGAGAAAAACCCCTAGAAAAATTGCCTAACCCAGTTTTTCTAAAAACAAAAACTAAGATCTGCATTCGCCCCACGCAAAACTGGTGAAGTCGCGAGAAAAATTGGCGACGCACTGTCGTGCCTAAGTGCACGTGCACCCGTGCGTCCCAGAGATCGTGCACGGTTGAGTCGCACGGTTCTGTGCCAGACTGTGCGCCGCTTTTGGCTTCAATGCACGGTCGTGCGCACCCTGCAGTCGACCGTGCGTCTGTAGTAGCGATTAGTTCCGATTCTTTCAGTCCCCTGCGCATCATTAAACCTTCATTCTTGTTGGAATTCCAATCCTAAAGATCCCCTTTTCGGCAAAATTGGTAAAACTCTCTCATTTCTGGGCAAGATTCTTGAAATTGGGAAATACCACTTGTAAGCACAAAATGAGCTAATGAAAGCGTATTCACCCTCTTCTTGCTAAGATTAGTCAAGAGATTGTTTTGGAAAAAGGGCAAATTAGGACTGAAAAAAAGTAAAAATCGAGGTTTATCAACCCCCAAAAACTTGTTGCATTAAAATTATTACCGCAAGTGCACGGTGTCAGCTGTAATTAGCAACGACAAGTATGGGTCGTATCCATAGAAAACCTTGTTTTAGTCACCAGGTTGACTGCAGCACTCAATTTAGGCGGAAACTGATCCGGGTCGATGAATACGAATACTACGAAAAATGTCTAACTCAATGCTAGCAAAAATCTCAGGTTGGGATTCACCACACTATTATGGTCTTTGGATCGAACACTAAGTCTTGCGAATTCGCCCCCACAAATGGTTGAAGTGGAATGGCTACAACGTAAAGCATGTCTACGCCTTCTCTTGAAGATCAATAGACTGGTTGAGCAATCCTAGTTATCTATTTTCATGAAACTAAAATCAACAGAACCACAGAATCGGGTAACCTACAACTCCCAATTGAAAACCTAACTATTTTCATGTTAAGTAATTCCGTTGGTCACAAAGTGGCTCTAAGTTAAGGATTCAACTTTCGTGTGCACTCTGCAATCAGCCGTGCGACTGCAGCAGCTACTAGTTCTGATTCTTTTGGTCCCCGGGGATTCATTCAACCTTCATTCTTGTTAGAATTCCAATCCTAAAGCTCCCCTTTTTGGCAAAATTGGTAAAACTCTCTCATTTTTAGGCAAGATACCTGAAAATTGAGAAATACCACTTGTAAGCACAAAATGCGCTGATGAAAGCATATTCACCGTCTTCCTTCTAAGATTTGTCAAGAGATTGGGGAGGAAAAAGGGAAAATTAGGACCGCAAATAAGTCAAAATCGAGGTTTATCAACTCCCCAAAAACTTGTTAAGTTAAAATTATTACTGCAAGCGCACGGTGCCAGTTGTAACTAGCAACGGCAAGTACGGGTCGTATCCACAGGGAACTTGGTTTTAGTCACCAGGTTGACTGTAGCACTCAATCAAGGTAGAAGATGATTCAGGTCGATGAATATGAATACAATGGAAATTATCTAACTCAATGCTAGCAAACATCTCAGGTTGGGATTCACCACACTAATATGGTCTTTGGATCGAACACTAAGTCTTGCGAATTCGCCCGCACAAATAGTTTAAGTGGAATGGCTACAAGTTAAAGCATGTCTATGCCTTCTCTTGAAGATCAATAGACTGGTTGAGCAATCCTAGTTATCTATTTTCACGAAACTAGAATCAACAGAACCACAGAATCGGGTAACATACAATTCCCGATTGAAAACCTAACTATTTTCAAGTTAAGTTATTCCATCGGCCACAAAGTGGCTCTAAGTTAAGGATTCAACTTTCGTTGATCTCCTAAAGCCTAGTTAATAGCATGAATACAACCCTCTTAGGCAATTCATCGAATATATGGCCTGCTAAGTGAGAATTTAATCATAAACACATGCATTCACTAACAAAAACCTTGGACATAGATCCAAATTACATAATAGGGGCTAATCTCAACCCAAGATAGGGGATTTAGCCACTAATCATTTCTATAATCTCAATCACAAACAAGAAACTCAAAAACATGATTAAAGATGCAAACTTGGGCCAAGATCACAAAGTGAGAGATAGGGAAACGTACTTTGATTAATTGCGAACGTCTATCGATCTAAAAACAAAGTTCTCAACCTTTAATTCAATCTCGATTGATGCTAAAGTATGGAGAAAAAGCCCTAGAAAAATCGCCTAACCCAGTCTTTCTAAAAACAAAAACTAAGAACTGTAACCGGACCACGCAAAACTGGTTAAGTCGCGAGAAAAATTGGGGACGCACGGTTGTGCCGAAACGTACGGGCACCCGTGCGTCCCAGAGATTGTACATGGTTGAGGTGCACGGTTGTGCGCAGCTTCTGGCTTCAAGGCACGGTCGTGTGCACTCTGCAATCAACCGTGCGCACTCTGCAATCAACCGTGCGCGTGCAGCACCTACTAGTTCTGATTCTTTTGGTCCTCAGGGCTTCGTTAAACCTCCATTCTTGTTGGAATTCCAATCCTAAAGCTCCCCTTTTCGGCAAAATTGGCAAAACTCTCTCATTTTTGGGCAAGATGCTTGAAAATTGAGAAATAACACTTGTAAGCACAAAATGGGCTAATGAAAGCATATTCACCCTCCTCTTGCAAAGATTAGTCAGGAGATTGTGGAGGAAAAAGGGAAAATTACGATCGAAAATAAGTCAAAATCGAGGTTTATCAACTCCCCAAAAACTTGTTACGTTAAAATTATTACCGCAAGTATACGGTGCCAGTTGTAACTAGCAACGACAAGTACGGGTCGTATCCACAGCGAACTTGGTTGTAGTCACTAGGTTGACTGTAGCGCTCAATTAAGGTAGAAGCTGATTCAGGTCGATGAATATGAATACTACGGAAATTATCTAACTCAATGCTAGCAAAAATCTCAGGTTGGGATTCACCACACTATTATGGTCTTTGAATCGAACAGTAAGTCTTGCAAATTCACCAGCACAAATAGCTGAAGTGGAAAGGCTACAAGTTAAAGCATGTCTACAGCTTCTCTCGAAGAACAATAGACTGGTTGAGCAATCCTAGTTGTCTATTTTCATGAAACTAAAATCAACAGAACCACAGAATCGGGTAACCTACAACTTCCAATTGAAAACCTAAGTATTTTCATGTTAAGAAATTCCATCGCTCACAAAGTGGTTCAAAGTTAAGGATGCAACTTTCGTTGATCTCCTAAACCCTAGTTAAGAGCATGAATACAACCTTCTCAGGCAATTCATCGAATATATGGCGCGCTAAGGGAGAATTCAACCATAAACATAGGCATTTACTCACAAAAGCGAAGGACATAGATCCAAATTACACAATAGAGGCTAATCCCAACCCAAGATCGGGGATTTAGCCACTAATCATTTGAATAATCTCAATCACAAACAAGAAACTCAAAAACTTGATTAAAGATGCAAACTTGGGTCAAGATCACAACGTGAGAGAAAGGGAAATGTGCTTTGATTGATTGTGAACGTCTATCGATCCAAAAACAAAGTTCTCATCTTTCAATTGAATCTAGATTGATTCTAAGGTATGGGGAAAAAGCCCTGGAAAATCGCCTAAACCAGTTTTCTTAAAAACAAAAACTAAGATCTGTAACCGTGCCACGCAAAACTGCTTAAGTCGCTAGAAAAATTGGGGACAAATGGTTAGGACTAAATGCACGGGCACCCGTGCGTCCCAGAGATCGTGCACGGTTGAGTTGCACAGTTGTGTGCGAGACTGTCCGCAGCTTCTGGCTTCAATGCACGGTCGTGCGCACCTTGCAATTGACCGTGCGCACCTTGCAATTGACCGTGCGCCTACAACAACTAGTAGTTCTAATTCTTTCGGCCGCCGGGGCTTCATTAAAACTTCATTCTTGTTCGAATTCCAATAGTAAAGCTCCCCTTTTCGGCAAAATTGGAAAACTCCCTCATTTATGGGCAAGATATCTAAAAATTGAGAAATACCACTTGTAAGCACAAATGAGCTAATGAAAGCGTCTTCACTGTCTTCTTGCTAAGATTAGTTGAGAGATTGTGAAGGAAAAAAGGCAAATTAGGACCGAAAATCCGTCAAAATTGAGGTTTATCAACTCCCCAAAAACATACAACAGACTCCCAATGTGGGTCCCGCTTTGGCGGGGTCTGGGGAGATCCAGTTGTAGGCAACCTTACCTCTATAGGTATTCCTACCTATAGAGAGGTTGATTCCATAAGACCCACAAAATAGTTTTGAGAAAAAGGGTTAAAGAGAAAACGATTGCAAAACCATTCACCGAGTAACAGAAAGAAGAAGAGAAAACTCCCCAAAACGTGTTACGTTAAAATTATTATCGCAAGTGCACGGTGCCAGTTGTAAGTAGCAACGGTAAGTACGGGTTGTATCCATAGGGAACTTGGTTTTAGTCACCAGGTTGACTGCAACACTCAATTCAGGTAGAAACTGATTCAGGTCAATGAATACGAGTTCTACGAAAATTATCTAACTCAATGCTAGCGAAAATCCCAGGTTGGGATTCACCACACTATTATGGCCTTTGGATCGAACACTATGTCTTGCGAATTCCCGCACAAATAGCTGAAGTGGAATGGCTACAACTTAAAGCATGTCTACGCCTTCTCTCGAAGATCGATAGACTAGTTGAGCTATTCTTGTTATCTATTTTCATGAAACAAGAATAAACAGAACCACAGAATCGGGTAACCTACAATTCCCAATTGAAAACCTAACTATTTTCATGTTAAGTAATTCCATTGCTCACATAGTGTCTCTAAGTTAGGGATTCAACTTTCGTTGATCGCCTAAACCCTAGTTAAGAGCATGAATACAACCCTCTCAGCAAATTCATCGAATATATGGCGCGCTAAGTGAGAATTCAACCATAAACACACGCATTCATTCACAAAATCCTAGGACAAAGATGCAAGTTACATAATGGGGGCTAATCCCAACCCAAGATAGGGGATTTAGCCACTAATCATTTCAACAATCTCAATCACAAACAAGAAACTCAAAAACATGATTAAATATGCAAACTTGGGTCAAGATCACAACGTGAGAGAAAGGGAAACGTACTATGATTAATTGCGAACGTCTATCGATCCAAAAACAAAGTTCTCAACCTTTAATTCAATCTAGATTGACAATAAAGTGTGGAGAAAAAGCCCTAGAAAAATCCCTTAACCCAATTTTTCTAAAAATAAAAACTAAGATCTGTAACTACACCACGCAAAACTGGTTAAGCGGCGAGAAAAATTGGGGACACACGGTCGTGCTTAAACGCACGGGCACCCGTGTGTCCCAGAGATTTTACACGGTTGAGGTGCATGGTTGTGCACAGCTTCTGGCTTCAAGGCACGACCGTGCCACTCTGCAATCAATCGTGCGCCTGCAGCAGCTACTAGTTCTGATTGTTTTGGTCCCTGGGGCTTCGTTAAACCTTCATTCCTGTTGGAATTCCAATCCCCAAGCTCCCCTTTTCGGCAAAACTGGTAAAACTCTCCCATTTTTGGGCAAGATACCTGAAAATTCAGAAATACTACTTGTAAGCACAAAATGAGCTAATGAAATCATATTCACCATCTTCTTGCTAAGATTAGTCAACAGATTGTCGAGGAAAAAGGGCAAATTAGGACCGAAAATCAGTCAAAATCGAGGTTTTTCAGCTCCCCAAAAACCAGTTACGTTAAAATTATTACCGCAAGCACGGAGCCAGTTGTAAGTAGCAACAGTAAGTACGGGTCATATCCACAGGGAACTTGGTTTTAGTCACCAGGTTGACTGCAGTACTCAATTCAGGTAGAAACTGATTCAGGTCAATGAATATGAATACTGCGGAAATTATCTAACTCAATGACACCAAAAATCTCAGGTTGGGATTCCCCATACTATTATAGCCTTTGGATCGAACACAAAGTCTTACGAATTCCCGCACAAATAGCTGAAGTGGAATGGCTGCAAGTTAAAGCATGTCTACGCCTTCTCTCGAAGATCAATAGACTAGTTAAGTGATCCTTGTTATCTATTTTCATGAAACCAGAATCAACAGAACCACAGAATCGGGTAACCTACAATTCTCAATTGAAAACCTAACTATTTTCATGTTAAGTAATTCCATCACTCACAAAGTGGCTCTAAGTTTGGGAATCAACTTTCGTTGATCTCCTAAACCCTAGTTAAGAGCATGAATACAACCCTCTCAGGAAATTCATCGAATATGTGGCGCGCTAAGTGAGAATTCAACCATAAACACACGCATTCATTCAAAAAAACATAGGACATAGATGCAAATTACGTAATAGGGGCTAATCCCAACCCAAGATGGAGGATTTGGCCACTAATAATTTCAATAATCTCAATCACAAGCAAGAAACTCAAAAATATGATTAAAGATGCAAACTTGGGTAAAGATCACAAAGTCAGAGAAAGGGAAACGTACTTTGATTATGTGCGAACGTTTATCGATCCAAAAACAAAGTTCTCAACCTTTAATTCAATCTAGATTGATGCTAAAGTATGGAGAAAAAGCCCTAGAAAAATTGCCTAACCCAGTTTTTCTAAAAACAAAAACTAAGATCTGTAACTGCACCACGCAAAACTGGTTAAGTCGTGAGAAAAATTGGGGACGCATGGTCGTACCGAAACGCACGGGCACCCGTGCGTCCTAGAGATTGTACACGGTTGAGGTGCGCGGTTGTGCGCAGCTTCTGGCTTCAAGGCACGGTCGTGCGCACTCTGCAATCAACCTTGCGCCTGCAGCACCTACTAGTTCTAATTCTTTTGGTCCCCGGGGCTTCGTGAAACTTCCATTCTTGTTGGAATTCCAACCCTAAAGCTCCCCTTTTCGGCAAAATTGGTAAAACTCTCTCATTTTTGGGATGATACCTGAAAATTAAGAAATACCACTTGTAAGCACAAAATGAACTAATGAAAGCATATTCACCCTCTTCTTGCAAAGATTAGGCAAGAGATTGTGGTGGAAAAAGGCAAAATTAGGACCGCAAATCAGTCAAAATGGAGGTTTTTCAGCTCCCAAAAAACTTGTTACGTTAAAATTATTACCGCAAGTGCACGGTGCCAGTTTTAAGTAGCAAGGGTAAGTACGGGTCGTATCCACAGCGAACTTGGTTTTAGTTACTAGGTTGACTGCAACAATCAATTCGGGAAGAAAGTGATTCAGGTCAATGAATATGAATACTACAGAAATTATCTAACAATATGCTAGCAAAAATCTCAGGTTGGGATTCAGCACACTCTTCTTGTCTTTGGATCGAACACTAAGTCTTGCGAATTCGCCCGCACAAATACCTGATGCGGAATGGCTAAAAGTGAAAGCATGTCTACGCCTTCTCTTGAAGATCAATAGACTGGTTGAGCAATCCTAGTTATCTATTTTCATGAAACTAGGATCAACAGAACCACAAAATCGGGTAACCAACAATTCCCAATGGAAAAGCTAACTATTTTCATGTTAAGTAATTCCATCGCACACAAAGTCGCTCTAAGTTAGGGATTCAGCTTTAGTTGATCTCCTAAACCCTATTTAAGAGCATGAATACAACCCTCTTAGGCAATTCATCGAATATATGGCCCGCTAAGTGAGAATTCAATCATAAACACATGCATTCACTAACAAAAACCTTGGACATAGATCCAAATTACACAATAGGGGCTACTCCCAAACCAAGATAGGGGATTTGGCCACTAATCATTTCAATAATCTAAATCACAAACAAGAAACTCAAAAACATGATTAAAGATGCAAACTTGGGTCAAGATCACAAAGTGAGAGAAAGGAAAACATACTTTGATTGATTGCGAACGTCTATCGATCCAAAAACAAAGTTCTCAACCTTTAATTCAATCTAGATTGATGCTAAAGTATGGAGAAAAAGCACTAGAAAAATCGCCTAACCCAGTTTTTCTAAAAACAAAAACTAAGATTTGCAACCGTCCCATGCAAAATAGATTAAGTCGCGAGAAAAGTTGGGGACGCTCGGTCGTGCCTAAATGCACGGGCATCCGTACGTCCCAGTGATTGTGCACGGTTGTGTGCAGCTTCTGGCTTCAACGCATGGTAGTTTGCACTCTGCAATCAACCGTGCGACTGCAGCAACTACTAGTTCTAATTCTTTTGGTCCCCAGGGCTTCATGAAACCTTCATTCTTGGGAAAATTGGTAAAACTCTCTCATTTTTGGGAAAGATATCAGAAAATTGAGAAATACCACTTGTATGCACAAAATGAGCCAATAAAAGTGTATTCACCCTCTTCTTACTAGGATTAGTCAAGAGATTGGGGAGGAAAAGGGGCAAATTAGGAACGAAAATCAGTCAAAATCGAGGTTTTTCAGCTCTCCAAAAACTTGTTATGTTAAAATTATTATCGCAAGTGCATGGTGCCAGTTGTAACTAGCAATGGTAAGTACGGGTCGTATCCACAGGGAACTTGGTTTTAGTCACCAGGTTGACTGCAGCACTCAATTCGGGCAGAAACTGATTCAGGTCGATGAATATGAATACTACGGAAATTATCTAACTCAATGCTAGCAAAAATGTCAGGTTGGGATTCACCACACTGTTATGGCCTTTGGATCAAACACTAAGTCTTGCGAATTCGCTCACACAAATAGCTGAAGTGGAACGACCACAAGTTAAAGCATGTCTACGCCTTCTCTCGAAGATCAATAGACTGCTTCAGCAATCCTAGTTATCTATTTTCATGAAACTAGAATAAACTGAACTACAGAATCGGGTAACCTACAATTCCCAATTGAAAACCTAACTACTTTCATGTTAAGTAATTCCATCTCTCACAAAGTGGCTCTAATTTAAGGATTCGACTTTGGTTGATCTCCTAAGCCCTAGTTAATAGCATGAATACAACCCTCTTAGGCAATTCATCGAATATATGGCCCGCTAAGAGACAATTCAATCATAAACACATCGATTCACTAGCGAAACCTTGGACATAGATCCAAATTACATAATAGGGGCTAATCCCCCAAGATGGGGGATTTAGCCACTAATCATTTCAATAATCTGAATCACAAACAAGAAACTCAAAAACATGATTAAAGATGCAAACTTGGGTCAAGATCACAAAGTGAGAGAAAGGGAAGCGTACTTTGACTGATTGCGAACGTCTATCGATCCAAAAACAAAGTTCTCAACCTTTAATTCAATCTAGATTGATGCTAAAGTATGGAGAAAAAGCACTAGAAAAATCACCTAACCCAGTTTTTCTAAAAACAAAAACTAAGATCTGTAACCGCCCCACGCAAAACTGGTTAAGTCACGAGAAACATTAGGGATGCACGGTCGTGCCTAAACCCACGGGCACCCCTGCGCCCCAGAGATCGTGCACGGTTATGCGCAGCTTCTGGCTTCATGGCACGGTCGTGTGCACCTCGCAATCGACCGTGCGCCTGCAGCAGCTACTGGTTCCGATTCTGTGGGTCCTCGGGGCTTCATTAAACCTTCATTCTTGTTGGAATTCCAATCCTTAAGCTTCCCTTTTCGGCAAAATTGGAAAAACTCTCTCATTTTTGGGCATGATGCCTGAAAATTGAGAAATACCACTTGTAAGCACAAAATGAGCTAATGAAAGCATATTCACCCTCCTCTTGCTAAGATTAGTCAGGCGATTGTGGAGGAAAAAGGGAAAATTACGACCGAACATCAGTCAAAATCGAGGTTTATCAACTCCCCAAAAACTTGTTACGTTAAAATTATTACCGCAAGTGCACGGTGCCAGTTGTAACTAGCAACGGCAAGTACGGGTCGTATCCACAGGGAACTTGGTTTTAGTCATCAGGTCGACTGTAGCACTCAATTAAGACAGAAGCTGATTCTGGTCGATGAATATGAATACTACGGAAAATATCTAACTCAATGCTAGAAAAAATCTCAGGTTGGGATTCACCACACTATTATGGTCTTTGAATCGAACACTAAGTGTTGCGAATTCGCCCGCGCAAATAGCTGAACTGGAAAGGCTACAAGTTAAAGCATGTCTACGGCTTCTCTCGAAGATCAATAGATTGGTTGAGCAATCCTAGTTATCTATTTTCATGAAACTAGAATCAACAGAACCACAGAATCGGGTAACCTACAATTCCTGATTGAAAACCTAACCATTTTCATGTTAAGAAATTCCATCGCTCACAAAATGGCAGTAAGTAAAGGATTCAACTTTCGCTGATCTCTTAAACCCTAGTTAAGAGCATGAATAAAACCCTCTCAGGCAATTCATTGAATATATGCCACGCTAGGTGAGAAGTCAATCATAAACACAAGCATTCATCCACAAAAACCTAGGACAGAGATCCAAATTACATAATAGGGGCTAATCCCAACCCAAGATAGGTTATTTGGCCACTAATCATTTCAATAATCTCAATCACAAACAAGAAACTCAGAAACATGATTAAAGACGCAAACTTGGGTCAAGATCACAAAGTGAGAGAAAGGAAAACGTAGTTTGATTGGTTGCGAACGTCTATCGATCCAAAAACAAAGTTCTCAACCTTTAATTCAATCTAGATTGAAGCTAAAGTATGGAGAAAAAGCCTTAGAAAAATCGCCTAACCCAGTTTTTCTAAAAACAAAAACTAAGATCTGTAACCGCCCCACGTAAAACTGGTTAAGTCACGAGAAAAATTGGGGACGTACGGTCGTGCCTAAACGCACGGGCACCCGTGCGTCCCAGTGATCGTGCACGGTTGACGTGCACGGTTGTGCGCAGCTTCTGGCTTCAAGGCATGGTAGTTCGCACTCTGTAATCAACCGTGCGACTGCAGCAACTACTAGTTCTGATTCTTTTGGTCCCCAGGGCTTCAGTAAACCTTTATTCTTGTTAGAATTCAAATCCTAAAGCTCCCTTTTTCGGCAAAATTGGTAAAACTCTCTCATTTTTGGGAAAGATACCTGAAATATAGAAATACGACTGGTAACCGCAAAATGAGCTAATGAAAGCATATTCACCCTTTTCTTACTAGGATTAGCCAAGAGATTGGGGAGGAAAAAGGGCAAATTAGGACAAAAAATCAATCAAAATCGAGGTTTTTCAGCTCTCCAAAAACTTGTTACGTTAAAATTATTATCGCAAGTGCATGGTTCCAGTTGTAAGTAGCAACGGTAAGTACGGGTTGTATCCACAGGGAACTTGGTTTTAGTCACCAGGTTGGCTGCAGCACTCAATTCAGGCAGAAACTGATTCAGGTCGATGAATATCAATACTACGGAAATTATCTAACTAAATGCTAGCAAAAATGTTAGGTTGGGATTCACGACACTACTATGGCCTTTGGGTCAAACACTACAAGTTAAAGCATGTCCACCCCTTCTCTCAACGATCACTAGATTGCTTGAGCAATCCTAATCATCTATTTTCATGAAACTAGAATAAACAGAACCACATAATCGGGTAACTTAAAATTCCCAATTGAAAACCTAACTATTTTCATGTTAAGTAATTCCATCGCTCACAAAGTGGCTCTAATTTAAGAATTTGACTTTCGTTGATTTCCTAAGCCCTAGTTAATAGCATGAATACAACCGTCATAGGCAATTCATCGAATATATGACCCGCTAAGAGAGAATTCAATCATAAACACATGGATTCACTAACAAAACCTTGGACATAGATCCATATTACATAATAGGGGCTAATCCCAACCCAAGATAGGGGATTTAGCCACTAATAATTTCAATAGTCTCAATAACAAACAAGAAACTCAAAAACATGATTAAAGATGCAAACTTGGGTCAAGATCACAAAGTGAGAGAAAGGGAAACGTACTTTGACTGATTGCGAACGTCTATCGATCCAAAAACAAAGTTCTCAACCTTTAATTTAATCTAGATTGATGCTAAAATATGGAGAAAAAGCCCTAGAAAAATCGCCTAACCCAGTTTTTCTAAAAACAAAAACTAAGATCTGTAACTGCCCGACGCAAAACTGATTAAGTTGCAAGAAAAATTGGGGACGCACGGTCGTGCCTAAATGCACTGGCACCCGTGCGTCCCAGTGATCGTGCACGGTTGTGCGCAGCTTCTGGCTTCAAGGCATGGTAGTTCGCACTCTGCAATCAACCGTGCGATTGCAGCAACTACTAGTTCTGATTCTTTTGGTCCCCAGGGCTTCAGTAAACCTTCATTCTTATTAGAATTCAAACCCTAAAGCTCCCCTTTTCGGCAAAATTGGTAAAACTCTCTCATTTTTGGGAAAGATACCTGAAATATAGAAATACCACTGGTAAGCACCAAATGAGCTAATGAAAGCATATTCACCCTTTTCTTACTAGGATTAGTCAAGAGATTGGGGAGGAAAAAGGGCAAATTAGTACCGAAAATCAGTCAAAATCGAGGATTTTTAGCTCACCAAAAACTTGTTACGTTAAAATTGTTATCGCAAGTGCATGGTGCCAGTTTTAACTAGCAACGGTAAGTACGAGCGGTATCCGCAGGGAACTTGGTTTTAGTCACCAGGTTGACTGCAACACTCAATTAAGGTAGAAACTGATTCAGGTCGATGAATATGAATACTACGGAAATTATCTAACTAAATGCTAGCAAAAATGTCATGTTGGGATTCACCACACTATTATGGCCTTTGGATCAAACACTACAAGTTAAAGAATGTCTACCCCTTCTCTCGAAGATCAATAGACTGCTTGAGCAATCCTAGTTATCTACTTTCATGAAACTAGAATAAAGAGAACCACAGAATCGAGTAACCTAAAATTCCCAATTGAAAACCTAACTATTTTCATGTTAAGTAATTCCATCACTCACAAAGTGGATCTAACTTAAGGATTCGACTTTCGTTGATCTCCTAAGCCCTAGTTAATAGCATGAATACAACCCTCTTAGGCAATTCATCGAATATATGGCCCGCTAAGAGACAATTCAATCATAAACACATCGATTCACTAGCGAAACCTTGGACATAGATCCAAATTACATAATAGGGGCTAATCCCAACCCAAGATAGGGGATTTAGCCACTAATCATTTCATAAATCTCAATCATAAACAAGAAACTCAAAAACACGATTAAAGATGCAAACTTGGGTCAAGATCACAAAGTGAGAGAAAGGGAAACATACTTTGACTTATTGCGAACGTCTATCGATCCAAAAACAAAGTTGTCAACCTTTAAGTCTATATAGATTGATGCTAAAGTATGGAGAAAAAGCACTAGAAAAATTGCCTAACCTAGTTTTTCTAAAAACAAAAATTAAGATCTGTAACCGCCCCACGCAAAACTGGTTAAGTCACGAGTAACATTGGGGACGCACGGTCGTGCCTAAACCTACGGGCACCCCTGCGTCCCAAAGATTGTGCATGGTTGAGGTGCACGGTTATGCGCAGCTTTTGGCTTCAAGGCACGGTCGTACGCACCCTGCAATCAACAATCCGCCTGCAGCAGCTACTAGTTCTGATTCTGTCGGTCCTCGGTGCTTCATTAAACCTTCATTCTTGTTGGAATTCCAATCCTAAAGCTCCCCTTTTCGTTAAAATTGGTAAAACTCTCTCATTTTTGGGCAAGATGGCTGAAAATTGAGAAATACAACTTGTAAGCACAAAATGAGCTAATGAAAGCATATTCACCCTCCTCTATCTAAGATTAGTCAAGAGATTGTGGAGGAGAAAGGGAAAATTGCGACCGAACATCAGTCAAAATCGAGGTTTATCAACTCCCCAAAAACTTGTTACGTTAAATTTATTACCGGAAGTGCACGGTGCCAGTTGTAACTAGCAACGACCAGTACGAGTTGTATCCACAGGGAACTTGGTTTTAGTCACCAGGTTGACTGTAGCACTCAATTAAGGAAGAAGCTGATTCAGGTCGATGACTATGAATACTACGGAAATTATCTAACTCTATGCTAGGAAAAATCTCAAGTTGGGATTCACCACACTACTATGGTCTTTGAATCGAACACTAAGTCTTGCGAATTCGCCCGCACAAATAGCTGAACTGGAAAGACTACAAGTTAAAGCATGTCTACGGCTTCTCTCGAAGATCAATAGACTGCTTGAGCAATCCTAGTTATCTATTTTAATGAAACTAGAATCAACAGAACCACATAATCGGGTAACCTAAAATTCCTAATTGAAAACCTAACTATTTTCAAGTTAAGTAAATCCATTGCCCACAAAGTGGCTCTAAGTTAAGGATTTAACTTTCACTTATCTCCTAAACCCAAGTTAAGAGTCGAAATACAACCCTCTCAGGTAATTCATTGAATATATGGCGCGCTAGGTGAGAATTCAATCATAAACACAGGCAATCATTCACGAAACCTAGGACAGAGATCCAAATTATATATTAGGGGCTAATCCCAACCCAAGATAGGTCATTTAGCCACTAATCATTTCAATAATCTCAATCACAAAGAAGAAACTCAAAAACATGATTAAAGGTGCAAACTTGGGTCAAGATCACAAAGTGAGGGAAAGGAAATCGTACTTTGATCGATTGCGAATGTCTATCAATCGAAAAACAAAGTTCTCAACCTTTAATTCAATCTAGATTGATGATAAAGTTTGGAGAAAAAGCCCTAGAAAAATCACCTAACCTAGTTTTTCTGAAAACAAAAAGTAAGATTTGTAACCGGCACACGCAAAATAGGTTAACTCGCGAGAAAAATTGGGGACGCACGGTCATGCCTAAATGCACGGGCACCCGTGCATCCCAGAGATCGTACAACGATGAACTGCACGGTTTTGCGTAGCTTCTGGCTTCAAGGCACGGTCGTTCGCACTCTGCAATCAACTTTGCGACTGCAGGAGCTACTAGTTCTGATTCTTTTGGTCCTCGGGGCTTCATTAAACCTTCATTCTTGTTAGAATTCCAATAAGAAAGCTTCCCTTTTTGGCAAATTTGGTAAAACTCTCACATTTTTAGGCAAGATACCTGAAAATTAAGAAATACCACTTGTAAGCACAAAATGAACTAATGAAAGCATATTCACCCTCTTCTTGATAAGATTAGGCAAGATATTGTGGTGGAAAAAGGACAAATTAGGATCGAAAATTAATTAAAATCGAGGTTTTTCAGCTCCCCAAAAACTTGTTACGTTAAAGTTATTACCGCAAATGCACTGTGCCAGTTGTAAGTAGCAGCGGTAAGTAGGGGTCGTATCCATAGGAACTCGGTTTTAGTCACCAGGTAAACTACATGACTCAATTTAGGCAGAAACTAATTCAGGTCGATGAATATGAATACTGCGAAAATTATCTAACTCAATGCTAGCAAAAATCTCAATTTGGGAATCACCACACGATTATAGCCTTTGGATCGAACACTAAGTCTTGCGAATTCCTGCACAAATAGCCGAAGTGGAGTGGATTCAAGTTAAAGCATGTCTACGCCTTCTCTCGAAGATCAATAGACTAGTTGAGCAATCCTAGTTATCTATTTTCATGAAACTAGAGACAACAGAACCACAGAATCAGGTAACCTACAATTCCTAATCGAAAACCTAACTATTTTCGTGTTAGGTAATTCCATCGCTCACAAAGTGGCTCGAAGTTAAGGATGCAACTTTTGTTGATCTCCTAAACCCTAGTTAAGAGATGGAATACATCCCTCTCAGGCAGTTTATCGAATATATGGTGCGTTAAGTGAGAATTTAATCATAAACACAAGTAATCGTTCACAAAAACCTAGGACATAGATCCAAATTACATAATAGGGGCTAATCCTAACCCAAGATAGCGGATTTGGCCACTAATCATTTCAATAGTCTTAATCACAAACAAGAAACTCAAAAACATGATTAAAGATACAAACTTGGGTCAAGATCACAAAGTGAGAGAAAGGGAAACGTACTTTGATTGATTGCGAACGTCTATCGATCCAAAAACAAAGTTCTCAACCTTCAATTCAATCTAGATTGATGATAAAGTATCGAGAAAAAGCCCTAGAAAAATCCCTTAACCTAGTTTTTCTAAAAACAAAAACTAAGATCTCTAACCGCCCCACACAAAATTGGTTAAGTCGCGAGTAACATTTAGGACGCACGGTCGTGCCTAAACGGACGGGCACCCGTGCGGCCAAAGATCGTGCGCGCTAAGTGAGAATTCAATCATAAACACACGCATTCATTAAAAAAAACCTAGGACATAGATCCAAATGACATAATAGGGGCTAATCTCAACCCAAGATGGGGGGTTTGGCCACTAATCATTTCAATAATCTCAATCACAAAGAAGAAACTCAAAAACATGATTAAAGATGCAAACTTGGGCCAAGATCACAAAGTGATAGAAAGGGAAACTCACCTTGACTGATTGCAAACGTCTATTGATCCAAAAACAAAGGTGTCAACCTTTAATTCAATCTAGATTGATGCTAAAGTATGGAGAAAAAGCCCTGGCAAAATCGCCGAACCAAGTTTTTCCAAAAACAAAAACTAAGATCTGTAACTGCCCAACGCAAAACTGGTTAAGTTGCGAGAAAGATTGGGGAGGCACGGTTGTGCCTAAAAGCACGGGCAACCGTGCGTCCCAGAGATCGTGCACGGTTGTGCGCGGCTTCTGGCTTCAAGGCACGGTCGTGCGCACTCTGCAATCAACCGTGCGACTGCAGCAGCTACTAGTTCTGATTGTTTTGGTCCCCGGGGCTTCATTAAACCTTCATTCTTGTTAGAATTCCAATCCTAAAGCTTCCCTTTTCCTCAAAATTGGTAAAACTCTCTCATTTTTGGGCAAGATATCTGAAAATTGAGAAATACCACTTATAAGCACAAAATGAGCTAATGAAAGCATATTCACCCTCTTCTTGCTAAGATTAGTCAAGAGATTGGGGAAGAAAGGGGCAAATTACGACCGCAAATCAGTCAAAATTGAGGTTTATCAACTCCCTAAAAACTTGCTACGTTAAAATTATTCCGCAAGTGCACGGTGCCAGTTGTAACTAGCAACGGTAAGTACGCGCCGTATCCACAGGGAACTTGGTTTTAGTCACAAGGTTGACTGCAACACTCAATTCAGGCAGAAACTGGTTCAGGTCGATGAATATGAATACTACGGAAATTAACTAACTCAATGCTAGCAAAAATCTCAGGTTGGGATTCACCACACTCTTATGGCCTTTGGATAGAACACTAAATCTTGTGAATTCGGCCGCACAAATAGCTGAAGTGGAATGGCTACAAGTTAAAGAACGTCTACGCCTTCTCTCGAAGATCAATAGACTGGTTGAGTAATCCCAGTTATCTATTTTCATGAAACTAGAACAAACAGAACCACAGAATCGGGTAACCTACAATTCCCAGTTGAAAACCTAACTATTTTCATGTTAAGTAATTCCATCGCTCACAAATGGCTCTAAGTTAAGGGTTCGACTTTCGTTGATCTCCTAAACCCTAGTTAATAGCATGAATACAACCCTCTTAGGTAATTCATCGAATGTATGGCCCAATAAGTGAGAATTCAATCATAAACACAAGGATTCACTAACAAAACCTTGGACATAGATCCAAATTACATAATAGGGGCTAATCCCAACCCAAGATAGGGGTTTAGCCACAAATCATTTCAATAATCTCAATCACAAACAAGAAACTAAAAAACATGATTAAAGATACAAACTTGGGTCAAGATCACATACTGAGAGAAAAGGAAACGTACTTTGATTGATTCCGAACGTCTATCGATCCAAAAACGAAGTTCTCAACCTTTAATTCAATCTAGATTGATCCTAAAGTATGGAGAAAAAGCAATAGAAAAATCACCTAACCCAATTTTTCTAAAAACAAAAACTATGATTTGTAACCGCTGTACGCAAAACTGGTTAAGTCGCGAGAAACATTGGGGACGAAGGGTCATGCCTAAACCCACGGGCACCCCTGCGCCCCAGAGATCGTGCACGGTTATGCGCAGCTTCTGGCTTCATGGCACGGTCATGTGCACCTTGCAATCGACCGTGCGCCTGCAGCAGCTACTAGTTCTGATTTTGTGGGTCCTCGGGGCTTCATTAAACCTTCATTCTTGTTGGAATTCCAATCCTTAAGCTCCCCTTTTCAGCAAAATTGGTAAAACTCTCTCATTTTTGGGCAAGATGCCTGAAAATTGAGAAATACCACTTGTAAGCACAAAATGAGCTAATGAAAGCATATTCACCCTTCTCTTGCTAAGATTAGTCAGGAGATTGTGGAGGAAAAAGGGAAAATTACGACCGAACATCAGTCAAAATCGAGGTTTATCAACTCCCCCAAAACTTGTTACGTTAAAATTATTACCGCAAGTGCACGGTGCCAGTTGTAACTAGCAACGACAAGTACGGGTCGTATCCACAGGGAACTTGGTTTTAGTAATGAGGTCGAGTGTAGCACTCAATTAAGACAGAAGTTGATTTTGGTCGATGAATATGAATACTACGGAAAATATCTAACTCAATGCTAGGAAAAATCTCAGGTTCGGATTCACCACACTACTATGGTCTTTGAATCGAACACTAAGTCTTGTGAATTCGCCCGCACAAATAGTTGAAGTGGAAAGGCTACAAGTTAAAGCATGTCTACGGCTTCTATCGAAGATCAATAGACTGCTTGAGCAATCCTAGTTATCTATTTTCATGAAACTAGAATCAACAGAACCACAGAATCGGGTAACCTAAAATTCCTATTTGAAAACCTAACTATTTTCAAGTTAAGTAAATCCATCGCCCACAAAGTTGCTCTAAGTTAAGGATTCAACTTTCGCTGATCTTCCAAACCCTAGTTAAGAGCATGAATACAATCCTCTCAAGCAATTAATTGAATATATGGCGCGCTGGGTGAGAATTCAATCATAAACACAGGCATTCATTCACAAAAACCTAGGACAGAGATCCAATTTACATAATAGGGGGTAATCCGAACCTAAGATAGGTTATTTAGCCACTAATCATTTCAATAATCTCAATCACAAACAAGAAACTCAAAAACATGATTAAAGGTGCAAACTTGGGTCAAGATCACAAAGTGAGAGAAAGGAAATCGTACTTTGATCGATTGCGAATGTCTATCAATCCAAAAACAGAGTTCGCAACCTTTAATTCAATCTAGATTGATGATAAAGTATGGAGAAAAAGCCCTAGAAAAATCACCTAACCTAGTTTTTCTGAAAACAAAAAGTAAGATCTGTAACTGCCGCACACAAAACAGGTTAAGTCGCGAGAAAACTTGGGGACGCATGGTCATGCCTAAACGCACGGGCACCCGTGCATCCCAGAGATCATACAAGGCTGAACGGCACGGTTGTGCATAGCTTCTAGCTTCAAGGCACGGTCGTGCGCACTCTGCAATCAACTTTGCGACTGTAGGAGCTACTAGTTCTGATTCTTTTGGTCCCCGGGGCTTCATTAAACCTTTATTCTTGTTAGAATTCCAATAAGAAAGCTTCCCTTTTTGGCAAAATTGGTAAAACTCTCACATTTTTAGGCAAGATACCTGAAAATTAAGAAATACCACTTGTAAGCACAAAATGAACTAATGAAAGCATAGTCACCCTCTTCTTGCTATGATTTGGCAAGAGATTGTGGAGGAAAAAGGGCAAATTAGGACGGAAAATTAGTTAAAATTGAGGTTTTTCAGCTCCCCAAAAACTTGTTATATTAAAGTTATTACCGGAAGTGCACTGTGCCAGTTGTAAGTAGCAACGGTAAGTAGGGGTCGTATCCACAGGGAACTCGGTTTTAGTCACCAGGTTATCTGCAGGACTCAATTTATGCAGAAACTAATTCAGGTCGATGAATATGAATACTGCGGAAATTATCTAACTCAATGCTAGCAAAAATCTCAAGGTCGGATTGACCACACTATTATAGCCTTTGGATCGAACACTAAGTCTTGCGAATTCGCGCACAAATAGCTGAAGTGGAGTGCCTACAAGTTAAAGCATGTCTACGCCTTCTCTCGAAGATCAATAGACTGGTTGAGCAATCTTAGTTATCTATTTTCATCAAACTAGAGACAACAGAACCACAGAATCGGGTAACCTACAATTCCCAATTGAAAACCTAACTATTTTCGTGTTAAGTAATTCCAACGCTCACAAAGTGGCTCGAAGTTAAGGATTCAACTTTCGTTGATCTCCTAAACCCTAGTTAAGAGCATGAATACATCCCTCCCAGGCAGTTGATCGAATATATGGCGCGCTAAGTGAGAATTTAATCATAAGCACAGGCAATCGTTCACAAAAACCTAGGACATAGATCCAAATTACATAATAGGGGCTAATCCCAACCCAAGATAGTGGATTTAGCCACTAATCATTTCAATAATCTCAATCACAAAGAAGAAACTCAAAAACATGATTAAAGATGCAAACTCGGGTCAAGATCACAAAGAGAGAGAAAGGGAAACGTACTTTGATTGATTGCGAACGTCTATCGATCCAAAAACAAAGTTCTCAACCTTCAATTCAATCTAGATTGATGCTAAAGTATGGAGAAAAAGCCCTAGAAAAATCCCCTAACCTAGTTTTTCTAAAAACAAAAACTATGATCTCTAACCGCCCCACGCAAAACTGGTTAAGTCGCGACTAACATTTGGGACGCACGGTCGTGCCTAAACGGACGGGCACCCGTGCACCCAGAGATCGTGCGTGCTAAGTGAGAATTCAATCATAAAAAACCTAGAACATAGATCCAAATTACATAATAAGGGCTAATCTCAACCCAAGATGGGGGATTTAGCCACTAATCATTTCAATAATCTCAATCACAAACAAGAAACTCAAAAACATGATTAAAGATGCAAACTTGGGTCAAGATCTGTAACCACCCCTCGCAAAACTGGTTAAGTCGCAAGAAAAATTAGGGACGCGCGATCGTGCCTAAACGCACGGGCACCCGTGCGTCCCAGAGATCGTGCACGGCTGTGCGCGGCTTCTGGCTTCAAGGCACAGCCGTCCGCACTCTGTAATCGATCGTGTGCCTGCAGCAGCTACTAGTACTGACTCTTTCTGTCCCCGGGGTTTCATTAAACCTTCATTCTTGGTTGAATTCCAATCCTAAAGTCCTGCTTTTTGGCAAAATTGGTAAAAATCTCTCATTTTTGGGGAAGATACCTGAAAATTGAGAAATACCACTCGTAAGCACAAAATGAGCTAATGAAAGCATATTCACCCTCTTCTTGCTAAGATGAGTCAAAAGATTGTGCAGCAAAAAGGGAAAATTAGAACTGAAAATCAGTTAAAATCGAGGTTTATCAACTCCCTAAAAACTTGTTACATTAAAATTATTTTCATGTTAAGTAATTCCATCACTCAAAAGTGTCTCTAAGTTAGCGATTCAACTTTCGTTGATCTCCTAAACCCTAGTTAATAGCATGAAAACAACCCTCTTAGGCAATTCATCGAATATATGGTTCGCTAAGTGAGAATTCAATCATAAACACATGGATTCACTAACAAAACCTTGGACATAGATCCAAATTACATAATAGGGGCTTATCCCAACCCAAAGTATGGGATTTAGCCACTAATCATTTCAATAATCTCAATCACAAACAAGAAACTAAAAAACGTGATTAAAGATGCAAACTTGGGTCAAGATCACATAGTGAGAGAAAGGGAAACGTACTTTGATTGATTGCGAATGTCTATCGATCCAAAAACGAAGTTCTCAACCTTCATTTCAATCTAGATTGATCCTAAAGTATGGAGAAAAAGCACTAGAAAAATCGCCTCACCCAGTTTTTCTAAAAACAAAAACTACGATCTGTAGCCCCAGCACGCAAAATTGGTTAAGTCGCGAGAAAAATTGGGGACGTACGATCATGCCTAAACACACGGGCACCTGTGCACCCAGAGATTGTGCACGGTTGTGCGCAGCTTCTAGGTTCAAGGCACGGTCGTGCGCACTCTGCGATCGATCGTGCGCTTGCAGCGCCTGCTAGTTCTGATTCTTTTGGTACCTGGGGCTTCGTTAAACCTTCATTCTTGTTGGAATTCCAATCCTAAAGCTCCCCTTTTCGGCAAAATTGGTAAAACTCTCTCATTTGTGGACAAGATACATGAAAATTGAGCAATACCACTCGTAAGCACAAAATGAGCTAATGAAATCATATTCACCCTCTTCTTGCTAAGATTAGTCAAGAGATTGTGGAGGAAAAAGGGCAAATTAGGACCGAAAATAAGTCAAAATCGAGGTTTATCAACTCTCCAAAAACTTGTTACGTTAAAATTATTACCGCAAGTGCACAGTGCCAGTTATAACTAGCAACGGCAAGTACGGGTCGTACATACAGGGAACTTGATTTTAGTCACTAGGTTGACTGCAACACTCAATTAAAGCAGAAGCTGATTCAGGTCGATGAATATGAATTCTACGGAAATTATCTAACTCAATGCTAGCAAAAATCTCAGGTTGGGATTCACCACACAATTATGGTATTTGGATCGAACAGTAAGTCTTGCGCATTCGCCCGCACAAATGGCTGAAGTGGAAAGGCTACAAGTTAAAGCATCTGTACGCCTTCTCTCGAAGATCAATAGACTGGTTGAGCAATCCTAGTTGTCTATTTTCATGAAACTAGAGACAACAGAACCACAGAATCGGGTAACCTACAATTCCCAATGGAAAACCCAACTATTTTCATGTTAAGTAATTCCATCGCTCACAAAGTGGCTCTAAGTTACGGATTCAACTTTCGTTGATCTCCTAAACCCTAGTTAAGAGCATGAATACAACCCTCTTAGGGAATTTATCAAATATATGGCGCGCTAAGTGTGAATTCAATCATAAACACAGGCATTCGTTCACAAAAACCTAGGACATAGATCCAAATTACATAATACGGGCTAATCCCATCCCAAGATAGGTTACTTAGCCACTGATCATTTCAATAATCTCAATCACAAACAAGAAAGTCAAAAACATGATTAAAGATGCAAACCTTGGTCAAGATCACAAAGTGAGAGAAAGGGAAACTCACTTTGATTGATTGCGAACGTCTGTCGATCTAAAAGCAAAGTTCTCAACCTTTAAGTCAATCTAGATTGATGCTAAAGTATGGAGAAAAAGCACTAGAAAAATCGCCGAACCCAGTTTCTCTAAAAACAAAAACTCAGATTTGTAACCGCCCCACGCAAAGCTGGTTAAGTCGCGAGAAAAATTGGGGACGCACGGGCGCCCGTGCGTCACAGAGATCGTGCACGGTTGAGGTGCACGGCTGTGCGCAGCTTATGGCTTCAAGGCACAAATGTACGCACTCTGCAATGAACCGTGCGACTGCAGCAGCTACTAGTTCTGATTCATTTGGTCCCCAGGGCTTCATTAAACCTTCATTCTTGTTGGAATTCCAATACAAAAGCTCCCCTTTTCGGTAAAATTTGAAAAACTCTCTCATTTTTGGGCAAGTGTAACACCCCGACCTTGCCGGGTCGTGTTACACGCCACAGTCCTTCCCCGGGAAGGACTGTTAAGGCAACATACTAACACTTCTTTGAAACATCACATAAAAGGGACTCAACCCTTAAGCCACTATAACATAATTGGGTGTCAAATTTGAACCTCGGGTTAGAAATACCAAGATTTTTCTTAATTTTCTGGGACAAAATGGACAGAGTTTCCCTTGAAAACTGACCGTTTCCCAGGCTTAAAGCCTTACATTATAACCCTGCAATACAAATCAACAACCAACAACAGCTCAACGGCTACACGCCGGAGTCCCAACTCTACGGGCCACACGCCCGGAGTACACAAAGTTTTCTATTTTTCATAAATTTTACAAGAAACAGACTAATTACATAACCTTGCACCAACATTCGACAATACACATCAAAATCATAAATATGGCAACATAGACCAAGCAATTCCACCCTGGGCGCTCCACGCAGCTGTCACATACCTGTGAATCTGGGAAAAGGGGAAAAGTAATGGGAATGAGCAACCACCGCTCAGTGAGTAAACCCTCTCTCCCAAAACATACTTAAAATACATATAACTTATCAAAAGCCTTTCGTAATTCATTTTAGTTGAAGACTTACACATCATACATCATACTCGTTCCATAAATCAAGAGGAATCATAGACATACCAAAAAGTTTAACTTCAATGAAATCATAAAGCATAAACCGTTGCGTAAATCCATAAACATAACCTACATAAGCTTACTAAAAACAAACGTAGAAAAGCTTAACTTTAGTGAAATCGTAAAGTATAAACCATTGCGTAAATCCATAAACATAGCAAAACATAAGCTTACTGAAAACATACGTAGTATCTTATTCACGTAAATGAGGAGACTAGACTCTTAGAGGTACTTTGTTACTGCCATCCCGAGTCGGCCAAACTCGAGCGGCAACATACGCCTATCCGGACAGACATCATACTATGCTGAGACATAATTTTCATACATAGACTTCAGGCGGGAATCAAACCACCATCCCTGAATCTATCATAACATAACATACATAATACCAGGCGGGAACTAAGCCACCATCCCTGGGTCTCAGACTTAAGCTTAAAGTTTCTAGAGTAGCTCCTCCACATATACATAAACATAAACATAATCATTCGTAAACATACATACTTATACTTAGACATAAACATAATCATTCGTAAACATACATACTCATACTTAGACATAAACATAATCATTCGTAAACATACATACTTATACTTATACATAAACATAATCATTCGTAAACATACATATTTATACTTATTCATAAACATAATCATTCGTAAACATAAACACTTATACTTATTCATATATATATATATCTTAAGAACTTATAACATTCATACACGTAAATACTTACATACACATACATACTTAGTAGACAAAACATACTTATACTTATTCATATATAGGTTTTATGAACGTAAAACATGAAAACATAATTTTCTTACAACTTTAGCTTAGGCAAACAACGAGAAAGGCCTCTTAAAACATGGTGCGTATTCTAACTCACGATTCAAAACTTGGGTAGTTACTAGCATGTACTTCAAAACTAGGATTCACAATACACAACCCCAATTGTCCTTTTAAAGATCGTTTCAACCCTTTTAAACGCAAAAGAATGAATTTGATGCAAATCAAGTTTACTAACTCATAAATCGATTTTGCGAATAGTTTAAAAGATTTTCATAATCGAAATACATGTGCTAACGTGTAAACTACTTTGTGAAATACGTTTACGAATTTATTTCTAACTTAAAAGTTTCGTAAAAACATAATTAGTTTCCTAAATCGTAAAACGATTTCGTTTCTAACTTAAAAGCTTCGTAAAAACGTAATTCGTTTGTTTTCTCGTAAAACGATACCCGTTTGAAACATAGCGTTTTTAGTTAACACCTAATTCAACTAAGTTTGGAGTTTAAAAACTTCATTTAAAACGACAAAGCTTCTTTAAAACGTAATAAGCGTTTGGAGTTTGTTGATCCATAAATCGACTTCATTTAAAACTTCAAAGCTTCTTTAAAACATAATAAGCGTTTGGAGTTTGTTGATCCATAAATCGACTTCATTTAAAACTTCAAAGCTTCTTTAAAACATAATAAACGTTTGGAGTTTGTTGATCCATAAATCGACTTCATTTAAAACTTCAAAGCTTCTTTAAAACATAATAAACGTATTAAGTCGTAAAGCGACTCCATTTTCAATTTAAAGGTTCATATAAACGTAGTTCAGGTACTAACTCGCAAAGTAACTTCAGTGTTAGACTAAGAAACTTCTCTTAGATGTAAAACATTTGCTAGTTTATAAAACAACTTCATTTTTAACTTAAAAGCCCTTTTGAACACGCAATGCGTTTATGAACTTGTGAAACGACCTTACTTTAGCTTTAAAAACTTCTTATAAAGGTAATGCATTTACTAATCGTAAAACGATTCAGTTTTCAACTAAAAGGCTCTTTATAAACATGCTAAGGTTGCCTAACCGTAAACGACTTTGCTTCTAACTTGACAGTTGGGCTAAATCATAAAACCGACTTCATTTGTTTACAAACGTAATAAACTTGCCCATAAACATAATAAGCTTAACTCACTTGACATGTTTGTCCACACATACATTCGAATACGTATAACGACTTCGATTTAGCAACTCGGGGGTAAATCACCAAAATTGATTCAATCGATACTAAACATATGTAACTCACTTCCAATTAACACCTCGAACCTACTTCATCCATCTTGATTAAAGCTAAGCATATATGATTCTCTTCGAATTAAACTCGTTAGCATGAATCACCCAAATTGCTTCGAATCGAAGCTAAACACATATAACTCACTTCGAATTAATACCTTAAGCATAATTTACCCAATTTGATTCGAATCGAAACTAAACGCTTATAACTCACTTCGAATTAGTACCTTAAACATAATTTACCCAATTTGATTCGAATCGAAGCTAAACACATATAACTCACTTCGAATTCACCCAAATTGATTCGATTCGAAGCTAACCATATATAATTCACTTTGAATTAACATATTACGCATAATTCACTCAAATTGATTCGAATCGAAGCTAAACACATATAACTCACTTCGAATTCACCCAAATTGATTCGATTCAAAGCTAACCATGTATAATTCACTTCGAATTAACATATTACGCATAATTCACCCAAATTGATTCGAATCGAAACTAAACGCATATAATTCACTTCAAATACATATCTCTAACATAATTCATACTCTTTAGGCATAAATACTTATAACTAGCAAATCCATAAACTCAATCATACGATTATCATTCGAAATCCTTAAAATAAGTGGGATTAAAGGATTACCCACTTTGAATTCAAGCAATTTGCGTGCAATTGGCCAGATTGAAGACGAATTCGAGCTCCACACACCCAAGAATCTCGTTAGACTTCGCGTGGGGGTTCGGATTCACCTTGCATGCACCGAATTCACCGGGGGTTGGCTCTGTTTTGCGCTAAGATGGGCTCGGCTGCGCATGGGGGAGGACGCCGGAGAAGCTGGCGTCGCCTGGGGTCCGGTGGCTAGATGGCGGCGGCGGCCAGGCGTGAGGGGAGGAGAAGCGAAACAACGGGGGGAAGAACAGGGGGCATGAAGCAGAAGCAGAAGGTAGAAGGAGGAGGAGGGATGTCGGGGGGGGGGGGGGTCACGGCAAGGGAGGGGAAGAAATGAGGCCCAGCGAATTTACCGTTTTGCCCTTCCCTTCTCTCTATCTCTACCATTTATGCGACAGTCCAAACTTAACATAACACTGCTAGTCTAATTCGTAAACCGATTCCTAAACCCAAATCCATAATATAATCATTCATCAACTATTCATTTCCAAATCTATCCAGGTTTGATTTAATAACATCGAACTACTTCTAATGTACTTTTCTAACCCAACAGGCGTGATACTCATTAACCGAATACGACGAAACTTTGGGTCTCACAGCAAGATACCTAAAAATTGAGAAATACCACTTGTAGGCACAAAATGAGCTAATGAAAGCATATTCGCCCTCTTCTTGCTAAGATTAGTCAAGAGATTTTGGAGGAAAATGGGAAAATTAGGACCACAAATCAGTCAAAAACTAGGTTTGTCAACTCCCCAAGAACTTGTTACGCTAAAATTATTTCCGTAAGTACACGGTGCTAGTTGTACCTAGAAACGGCAAGAACGGGCCGTATATACAAAAAACTTGGTTTTAGTCACCAGGTTGACTGCAACACTCAATTCAGACGGAGACTGATTCGGGCCAAAGAATGTGAATACTACGAAAATTATCTAACTCAATAATGGGAAAAATCTAAAGTTGGGATTCACCACACTATTATGACCTTTGGATCGAACACTAAGTCTTGCGAATTCGCCCGCACAAATAGCTGAAGTGGAATGGCTACAAGTTAAAGTATGTCTACGCCTTCTCTCAAAGATCAATAGATTAGTTGAGCAATCCTAGTCATCTATTTTCATGAAACTAGAATCAACAGAACAACAGAATCGGGTAACCTACAATTCCCTATGGAAAACCTAACTGTTTTCACGTTAAGTAATTCCATCGCTCAATAAGTGTCTCTAAGTTAGGGATTAAAATTTCTTTGATCTCCTAAACCCTAGTTAAGAGCATGAATACAACCCTCTCAGGAAATTCATCGAATATATGACGCGCTAAGTGAGAATTCAATCATAAACACAGGCATTCACTTACAAAAACCTAGGACATAGATCCAAATTACATAATGGGGGCTAATCCTAACCCAAGATAGGTTACTTAGACACTAATCATTTCAATAATCTCAATCACAAACAAGAAACTCCAAAACATCATTAAAGATGCAAACCTTGGTCAATATCACAAAGTGAGAGAAAGAGAAACTCACTTTGATTGATTGCGAACGTCTATCGAACCGAAAACAAAGTTCTCAACCTTTAATTCAATCTAGATTGATGCTAAAGCATGGAGAAAAAGCCCTAGAGAAATCGCCGACCCCAGTTTCTCTAAAAATAAAAACTAGGATTTGTAACTGCCCCATGCAAAACTGGTTAAGTCACGAGAAAAATTGGGGACACACGGTCGTGCCCAAACGCACGGCCACCCGTGCGTCACAAAGAGGTGCACGGTTGTGCGCAGCTTCTGGCTTCATGCCACGGTTGTGCGCACTCTGCAATCAACCGTGTGATTGTAGCAGCCACTAGTTTTGATTCTTTTGGTCCCTGGGGCTTCATTA